>OX940931.1:17985664-19185664 GCA_954870645.1 Agrotis clavis
GCCGAGAGCCCACTTCTCGAGCGACACTCAATCGCGCATTCGCGCCCATTAGGTATCTGTCAACTATGATTTCCTCCGTCGAGCGAAGGCCCACAACCAAAAGCCTACGTTATGTTGTTACACTGAAAAAAAAGAATGATTGATTTTACTAAATTCCGCGTAAATTTTATCAAATCCGCGGGTTAATATAGGTCCTACACACGAAATTGTTGATTTTACCAAATAGAACTGGTTGATTATGTAACCCATACGTTTAGTAAATTTACACATTTCATTTTGTTTATTCAACTAAAAAGTTCTGTATATTTCACATCGATTATTTTCGATATTTTACGATAAGATTTAGTAAATGTCACATAACGTGTAATGTAAAATATGTGAAATTAATATTGCTACATTTACTCGTTTCATTTTGTATATTCAACTAAAAAGTCCTGTATATTTCACTTCCATTATTTTCGATCTTTTACGATGAGATTTAATAAATGTCACTAAACGTGTTAAGTAAAATGTGTGAAATTAATGTTGCTACATTTACTCATTTCATTTTGTATATTCAACTAAAAAGTCCTGTATATTTCACGTCGATTACTTTTGATCTTTTACGATGAGATTTAATAAATACCACTTAACGTGTTACGTAAACAATGTGAAATTGATTTCGCTACATTTATTAATGTCATTTTGTATATTCAACTAATCTAGTCCTGTATATTTCACGATGAGATTTAATGAATGTCAATAAATGTGTTATGTATAATATATGAAATTAATTTTGCTACATTTACTCATTTAATTTAGTATTTTCAGCTAATCGAGTCCTGCATATTTCACGTATATTACTTTCGTCCATTTAACGATGTTGATTTAACATGTTTAACTAATAGTGTTTGGTAAAACATGTGAAATTGGTTTCGCTACATTCACTAATTTCATTTTGTATATTCAACTAATCCAGTCCTGTATATTTCACGATGAGATTTAATGAATGTCAATAAATGCGTTATGTATAATATATGAAATTAATTTTGCTACATTTACTCATTTAATTTAGTATTTTCAGCTAATCGAGTCCTGCATATTTCACGTATATTACTTTCGTCCATTTAACGATGTTGATTTAATATGTTTAACTAAACGTGTTTGGTAAAACATGTGAAATTGGTTTCGCTACATTTACTAATTTCATTTTGTATATTCAACTAATCCAGTCCTGTATATTTCACGATGAAATTTAATGAATGTCACTAAATGTGTTATGTATAATATATGAAATTAATTTTGCTACATTTACTCATTTAATTTAGTATATTCAGCTAATCGAGTCCTGCATATTTCACGTATATTACTTTCGTCCATTTAACGATGTTGATTTAATATGTTTAACTAAAAGTGTTTGGTAAAAAATGTGAAATTAATTTCATACAATTTATTAGATATCTTCTTGTTGGTTTAGTATATTTTACTTAAAATATGCAAAACTAATTTTGTGATATTTACTCGTATGATTTCGTATATTACATTAAATAAGTATTGCATATTTTACGTAAGGTATTGTAATAAAATATGTAAAATTAGTATTGTAACATTTACTCATACCATTTCGTACATTTTAGGAGAGCACATTTCGTATACTTTACTTCACTTTTAGTAGTAAAATACACAAAATGCGCTCTCCTAAAATGTACGAACAGGATGTAGGTATATTCTATTAAACATGTTTCGCCATTATGCATGAAAGCTGTAAATTATTAGTTGACTGAAAATCTCTCGTAGCGTAATATACTGGGTGACTAGTGCGCATAACTTATAAGGATGTTCAGACCATCAAACTAATGGTCCGACTGAACGAACATCCTCAAAAATTATGCGCACTAATAAAGTCACCGTGTATACTTTGTCGCCAGAGACTTGTAGTCAGCTGCCTAATTTACAAATCAGTAAACTACCAATAAAAAATAAACGAAAGACAAAATCAAATATAAAAAGATCATGTTTAACAAAATATACCAAAAAGTACTCCAATTTTAACTGTTAAAAACACACATTTAAATGTTAAACAAATTAAATCTGAATGGTATGATAAAATGTTACAATAATTTTGTTCGGGTTATAACTAAAATAGTAAAAGAAAACAAAATATTAAATGAATAAAATTGAGTATATTATAACTGTTATCAAATTATTTTTACAATAAAACTTAAACAATTCACTTACAGGCGAGGTAAGAACTGAAATTTCACATGAAATAATCAACTAGTGTGTCACAAAACAAATGTGGCACAAAATAATTATTTAAAACGGCTTTCAGGTTCAAAATGAACACTTCCCATAGTGAACACCGGTTTCAAAAGGTAGGTACAACTCCCGAAAAAGTACTTTTTCCAAAATGCAACTTTCCCTTAATGTACACATTTCCCAAAATGTACATTCTTAATAGGAATAACTGACTGAACAGATTTTAAAGTACCAGGATCACATAAATATGGAGAAGGTTAACTTATTTTTATTTAAGTACTTTTTGTTCTAAGAATGTACATTTTGGGTAATTACATTTAGGGAAATGTACATTCCGGGAAAGGTGCATTTTGAGAAATGTACTTTTTGAGAAGTGGACATTTCAGGAAATGTACCTTTTGAAACCTGTGCAAATTATGGGAAGTGTACATTTTGAACCTGGAGGAAAAAAGGTATCAATTTGAACAGATGTTTCATTGTTCACAGTGCTTTCAATTAAAGAGCCCTTATTTGCAACAAGTCATACTGAATTGGGTATTTGACTTGAGAATGGTTTGTACGTTTTAAGGTTTAAAAGAGCAAAGGGATGGCAAAATTAACCCCTACGCGAAATTTTGGCTCAATTTGACGAATTTTACCATGATTTCTAAGATTTCAAATTTGGTAAAAAAAAAGAACAAATTTTTTTAATCGCAGAATGCTCTATTAAGCCTTAAAAGTATCCATTCTCAAGTCAGACATCCAATTGTGTGATACTGTTACTGATCGAGAAAAAATTAGCAACGCGTAACAAACGGTTTACTGGATGCGAATTTTTATTCTCGTCTAGTAACATGTGTTAGTAAATGGTTCATATTTATCTCTTGGAGCAGTTACCTAACACCGTTACTTAAAGAATATTTTTTAACCGACTTCTAAAAAAGGAGGTTACTCAATTCGACCGTATATTTGTTTTTTTATGTTTGTTCGCGCATAACTTCGTCGTTTATGAACCGATTTTGATGATTCCTTTTTTATTGGAAAGAAGATAGTTCTAAAGTGGTCCCATGATATGGAAAACAAGGTCTGATGATGGAAGACCTGAAAAATCGAGGGGAACTGACAATAACAATAAGTATTTTAACTAAAAAGGGTAAAATAAAAAACTTTTTAAGGGTAAAATAAAAAGTTTTTTATTCACGTTCAGATGATGAAGGAGATGAAGGAGAAGAATAAACTGAACCATTTACTAACAAGTGTTACTAGATGAGAATAAAAATTCGCATTGAGTCACACTGTTACTCGTTGCGAATTTTTTTCTCAACCAGTCAGTATGACACGATTCAGTGCGACTCGTTGCGAATAAAGGAAAAGAACAGCATTTACAATACAACATATTAACAATACTGCGATAGAAACCCAAAAAGAGTAAAAGGAAAACGTACACAGACCATAATAATATCTGTCAACATCAATAGATTATAATTTTAATTGAAATTTGCTTTAACCCAAAATAAGTTTTTTTTTCTTAATGTACATATTTATATTTAAATGTAGGCACTTAAAACTAAGGTTGCGGTAACCTCTTACAAAAGGCTCGTCTTAAAGGATGTCCAGAAGGGATCATCTTCAATCATGTGATTCTAAGGGTGGTTAGATATGCTGATACATTCTGCAATAAAAAGAAAGAATTATCCAACCACAATGTCCAGCATACCAACGCCATACAAAACCTAAATATTATATTACTTAACATCATTGCTAAGTTTACATCTAACGCAGTTACAATTCGGCTTTATATTATATCAATCTCAGATCAAAGAAATAGGCAGATAGAGCGCTCAGAACACGCGAGTGTGTCCACCAAAGCAAATACAAAATCAAAAACGAATATCAACTCGCGACAGTACCAAGCTACGCATCGTACCGAGCTACGCGTCGTTGTTGTTTGCCAAAATATGCCGTCTCGTGTCTTTAAACATTGTAAAAGTTTTTCTCAAAAACAAAGAAAACAATATGGAATGTAATTCGATTTGATTTTGTATTTGCTTTGGTGGCTCTCTAGTTACATGTACTTGATTCTACAGTATGTATCTCCATTACACATTATATGCGAATAAGTTGGTGCTATGATAAGGTCCTCAGGTTTTAAAAATATCCAAGCGTCAACCTCAACTGAGTTGAGCTCAAACGCTTGTAGGTGTTCATTAAATCCGTTACAGTTAATTTCTTTACACAGAAAATAAATATCCGTTCCTGAAGCCGTTACAAAAATAAAATTTATTTCAAAAAACTGGTACCTGTCTTCGTTGGAAATAATTAAAATAGCATGTTGCATATATTTGATACCATTGAAAGAAACCCAGTTAAATGTACCAGTTAATTCTACATCTTGAGGAATTAAAATATTTTCAATGTCATTAATATTAGAGGGAATAAAGTTTACCCGTGAACTTAGTTTTATTCTAGCTTCATCTCTTTTTACGGTATAAAGTCTATGAGCAAATGACAGTTGTTCTTTAATTAACAAAGTTAATGCTAAATTTTTTCTGGAGGTTATTATTGAAGCAGTGTTTTTTAATTGTTTATGTTTGGCTTCAAACCTCATGCATCAAATTAATCGTAAGGGACCAACTTGTTTAATAATGTCAGGGTAATGAACCATAAAATGGTGTTTAGGTTTTAAGGTGTCACGAAATAGCTTTACATAACCATAATGGTGTTCGGTGATTAAAGATTCAAGTAAAGCAATTGTACTGTAATCAAAATTCCTGCTAAAAAGTATGTCAATTATCTTAAGCAATGTAAGAAAAAATAACCATACTTTATCATCTTCTGGGATTAAATCTCCTATTAATAGAGAGAAAATGTGTACAAACAACATCATTTCAGAAGCTGACATATTAAATTTGTTCTTTAATAAATGTTCCCGTTTTACTTTTGTACATTTGTCATTTAACTCATTTCCTTTATAGTCAAATAGTCGTAGCCGGTCATTGAGAGTATCTAAATTGAAAAGTTTTATGGTTTCCGTATAATACAAAATAATATGAGCAAGGTCATAATGACAAACACCTTCAAATATGTCATGCATTATATCAACACATAAATTGTCTACCACGTGATAAGTATTAATGTTGTTAAATATACAAGATTCATTAATACCTGTCACTGATACATCATTAGTTTCAACATCACAGGAATAATTTTCTCGATTTCTTAGAAAGTTGTCATCTTGTTTAGATTGTTTTTTCATTATAGTTTTATCGGCCTTACAAATTCGACAGTAATAGTTACTTGAAAATGATTTTGTGAATCCTAGTACAGTATTAAGGCCCAAATTATCACCGATGACCATTGCAAGTATAAAATATACCCTGAAGTTACCTTCCGATGTTGCTATATCAATGCCATTTTCCTCTAAACACTTAATTTCTTCAATAAGCTCGTGAAAAGTAGCCGCGTTTCCGTAAGTTTTACTACACGACGACTTATGCAACATAGCAACAAATATATTTTCTAAAAGTGATAAGTATTCACTTCCCATAGTTGGAAATTGGAAATATGTGGCAGAAATAGAATGAACCCCAGCATGACTTCCCAATGGATTGTTACATTCAAAATCGTCATTGTACAAAAAGTACGGTACGCATAAGTACCCTTCTTTTCCAGATATTTTATGTTTCCAAACCTTGCCTTGAGTATAATTTGATATTGAATTAGGTTCAGCACCGTTATATGTTCTTAAAACAGAAATAAAACCGGGTAATTCGAAAATTTTCTTAAATATTAATTTTAAAGGTACTCTAGCTCCATACTCGGAATTTGGTCTTATTGAAGAAGAATTGGCAGTATTTGAAAATGTACCTTCAGCAATAAGAAACTTTTTAGGAGGTATATAAATGCCAAGTTCAGAAAAATGATTCATTACTTGATACTCTGTGGATAAATTTTCAAAAGGTTGCGATATTGTTTTAATTACTTTTTTTAATTTTTCGACATTTGTTTCTGAAGCACTAGATAAAAGATCAGTTAACATATTACTAATAACATCAGTTATATGCTCTGATATATTATTAATTATTTCGTTGGCACATTTTCGATTAATGTTAGGATTACTGTATAAAGACAAAGCGAAAGTGGCTGTTGAGATATTAAAAATTTCATCTTTCTGGGGATCTTGGTTACTTTCAGGTTCAAAAACAAAAGGGCGTTCATCATTATCACTATTACAGTCCAAGTTGAAAATTATTTGTTGGCTACTTGATGTACTCGGTTCTTGAATAATATTGTTGTTTCTACAGTTTGACAGGCATATTTCGGAAGGTAGATTCAGATTATGAGCATTGGTCAGATGACGACGAAACGAACGTATATTTGAAAATATTCTGGTACAATTAAACTGTCTACAGCAATAAGTGGAGTTAGGTCGCAAGTCATGGCTAAATTTCAAGTGTAAGAAAAATGATTTATAGTCGTTTAACACAGACGAACACATAAAACAAATAAACATGTTTAAATAAACTATAGGTTAGATGGAATCAAATTAGACTTTTTTATCACCAAATCCTTAAAAATGTCTTGATTATGTACAAAATAAAATATTTGGCACAAAATAGAAATTTCAATCTAAAAAGGTTTTAAGACAGATCCGCCATAAAGCAAACTACACTTGAAATTTTTTTATCAGATTTGCAATCAATTCCGTAAAAATATTTTTGTATAAAGGTCCACACGTTAACACACTCTGTCGGGTACTCTAAATTGAAAACATGGAAAATTTTAAAGCATACATCTACTGCTTTTAGTAGGGTGTCGATCTTATAAATGACTGATTCATAATGGACATAGTAATCGGTTATTTCTTCTATCGATGACCCTACCACGACTATCAGTGGTTGGCAAGTAAGTCCTTTGGCCAAGTGCTCATCCTGACGCAGCTTGATCTTTGTTACTATTTCGCTCTGATTCTGTAATAGAAGAAACAAGGTTGAACAAATACAAATATACAAGATGTCCTGGGTCTTAAATACTGAACCCATTGCCTGTAAACTAATATCACAAGTCTTCATTGGGTTGAGTTCTTAAGACTTGCTGATTTCCTCAAGATGTCTTCCTTCTCTACCACAGGTAAATACTTTGTATTAATTATTTGCGCACTTTATTTACTTACCGCGACATGTAAAATGAAAGCCTTTTCTGATTCAGCAATGCTTGGTTTATAATATTTTTTCTTATTTTCTTCGGTTTTAACTGGAATTTTAATGGTGGGTGGCATCTTCGAACTCATCAGTTTAAGGTAAACATAATCTCTCACATCTGCAAGGAGTTAAAAATTATTACAAAGCTAAGCCTGTAAAAAATGAGGACTGTCTATTATCTTTATTTAATATAATGAAAATAATTTAGCACCTACTGACCTGGTGTGGTACTATCGTCGTTCAAAGTTTTCAGATTATCCACGCAACTTTTTATTGTACTGTAAATTGGCAATGCTTTTTCCATGAATATTGGCCACTTTTTGAACAATTCTAGGTCATGGTTTGGGTACATGAAATCAAAATCTAATTCAACCTAAAAAAATAAAAAATAAAATTGAATGATTACCTACGCATAATTTTTTGTCCTAAACATAACCTTTACTGTTAAATGGCATAAATATCAATTAGCATAATATTTATTATTAAAAATACTAAAAGCATAATATAATAAGGCCGAATTTTGACAAGCATAAGTATCGAATGGCATATTTGCAAAAAACTGAAATATTTAAAAAAATATATGAAATATTTAATAATAAATTATACGAACAAGTTTGTAGCCCAAGCTTGCTTTGATTGAAGGCCACTCATTAAATAAGTCCTGGATGGTTTTATCTTTTCCAGATAAATCTTCTTTTCGCAATGTCCTTGTTAGTTTCCACTTCTCCACAACATCTACCCAAGGCTCTTTATTAAATTTCAACCATAGCTTCATATTATTAAGATCTTCAAGTGATACATTTTGGGACTCTTAAACAAATAACATTCTATGTCTATTGAAATTGAACTCGTAAAACTGAATGTGAGACGTTAAGATAAGAACTCACAAAGCAGATTGTTTAGTTGAGTTCCACCGCGGTCGCCCGCCAACCGATGATCGCATAGCGCGAGGGCGCAACTCGCCGAGGTGGAGCGCCGAGGCTGCGGATGACCGCGGTCCGAGCGATTCTACTGGTTGCCCGTTCGGAGCGGCATGGCACATCGCGTCCACTTCGCATTTGATCCACTTGCTTCAGTTCGGGAAACGTCCATTTCGCATTTGGTCCATTTCGCAGATTGTCATTTCCCATTTGATAATATTTCACATAAATATGGGAAAAGGTAAATAATGTTTTTTGTTATTTTTTTTCATATTCTACAAATGTCAGATTTTTTTTTTACTACGACGACGTACTAAGAAGAAAAATAATTATTTATAAAATGATTGAAAATATAGAGCCTTTCTGCGAAATGGACCAACTGCGAAAGAAACGTGTTTTCGGAAAGTGGACTTAATGCGACTAAACGATTTTACATACAAGCAAAATGATTTTCAAACCCGACAGTGCAAAGTTGAAATGTTGAATAATATACCTTCATGAGTTTCAGTTATGGTAATGGTGGATGTTTCGTGTTTCTTTATGAGTCCTGATTTTCGTAAAATCCTTCTTTGGTTATGGTACCGGTCTACCAATTTCCCTCTTGCTGGAATATATGACTTCCCATATTTTCTACTAGGTACATAATATGCATCCTGAAAAATTGTTTGTAATGTAGTAAATTCCAATTTGTTTTTTTTTTCAGATATTACCCATTACTTGATATTGCAATGGACCAAAATTGCTGATAGGCAGCACAGCAATTTTAATAGGGTAGTTTTCAAATTTTTGAAAACCGCTTATATTTAAAGATTGGGACGTGTTCGTCCCAATCTTTAATCCAACAGAAAAATAAATTAATTAATGTATGTATTTTTCTCCATGAAACCGATGAATAAAATAAACGGTTTGTAAAAATTTGGAAAATACCCTATTGCCGGTGTAAGCGCTCCTTGCAACAATCTGGTTATTGATCTGGAACACTGAAGGAAAAACTGAAACATTTAAGAACATTATTTTAAATAACGTTTTCGAGCCCTGGCGACGAGTTGCAAATGGGAAGAGTGCGCAGAATTCGAGAAAATTCAAGACTATACATGGTACGCTATCTACATATATACTATAAAACTACTGTTACTATATTACCATAACACTACTATAGTAGTACCAATATACTAGTATCTAATCTACCATACCAAAATATTTTTGCAATAAAAATATAACCTTCGACTCGAATGGGAAAAATTTAACAATTTGACTGGACATGTCCTCATAATTTTTTGCATCCATCGAACCCTTCTTTTTTATGAAGTACTCTATAATACATTTTGATAAATTGTTTCTTATAGTTGTATCATCAATCTTCTTGTTTATATACTGAAGGCATATTTGTCCGATACTAGTGGTCTTCAGAATTTCTTTTAAATTAAAAGACTAATGGGAGAAAAAAAATAGGACTTATGTACACAGAAATGGTAAAAATAGTCAGTGTTATTACAATTATTTTTAAACAATGCTGTTTTTTGACAATATTGTTTGAAAGAGACAACATCACATTTAAACAGGTATCTAAGTTAAAGTGTTTAAAAATCATTTGTAATAACACTAAGTAAATTAAATAAAAAACAATAAAACTATCAATTGGAAAAATATGGATAAAAAAAGATATGAAATCAAAGTTAATTTCACTACAGACATGGACGATTCCATCTCTATTTTACCAAGAATAGACAGTTATTTTATTGTTATTCCTGTACAACTGTTTTTTTGCACAAATCTGACACCATTCGTACACTATTGAAGAATAGAATGTTTATTTTCTATATTTTTTACATTACCATGCTTAAAACGCTAAAATTATTTCTACGTTCTGTCATTTTGTCTTTTCTTCCGTCGACAAAACCCCTTTCTGCGGCGCCATGCTACGCCTGCAGCAGGGAAATCCTTCTAGCATTATTGCCATTTGTAGCAGGAACAACATAGGGCGGGCTTTTTAATCAATAACTTATACGAGTATTTTGTAGTAGGTATTTATGGTATCGGTTATTAACAAGGCAATTTCAAAATAAAGGTTGGAGTGTAGCCTTAGGGGCGCTATGGCGCGGGACTTAGAAAATTTTTCGAAAAAATTTTTTTTTTCGATTTGGTACCATACGCTTATAGGCACCATGAGCCGTGCAGAAAACAAAAAAAAAATTTTGGGTTAAAAAAATTTTTGGGACAGAAAATTTCTCCTTACTTTTCACCTTGAGTACGGTTAGGGGCAAACACTTTTAAAAATAATAATTGTTATGATGTTGGGCTCAACTTTAGAAACGTGCTACCCGAATTTGAGTATTCTGATGCATGGGGGGTGTAGAGAGGGGTTTATATAACTCCCCCCAAGCATTTTTTTTTGCCGGAAATTTCAAAAATTTTCTTTGAGAATTTTTTTCATAAAAACGACTTGGGGCACCCCGACACGGACAGGTTAGGTTAGAAGGGGATGGCGGGGTCTGAAAGACCCCGCCATCCCCTTCGTGGTTATTTATTTTTAAACCACCCAGAAGTAGGAGCACCGCGAAGCGGTGCTCCGTCGACGTTTGTATGATCCTACCGTAACAGGGATATTAATTGTAGCTATTATAACCGTACTCAAGGTGAAAAGTAAGGAGAAATTTTCTGTCCCAAAAATTTTTTTAACCCAAAAATTTTTTTTTTGTTTTCTGCACGGCTCATGGTGCCTATAAGCGTATGGTACCAAATCGAAAAAAAAATTTTTTTCGAAAAATTTTCTAAGTGTTTGCCCCTAACCGTACTCAAGGTGAAAAGTAAAGAGAAATTTTCTAAGTCCCAAAAAATTTTTTAACCCAAAAATTTTTTTTTTGTTTTCTGCACGGCTCATGGTGCCTATAAGCGTATGGTACCAAATCAAAAAAAAAAATTTTTTCGAAAAATTTTCTAAGTCCCAAAAATTTTTTTAACCAAAAAAATTTTTTTTTCGTTTTCTTTGCTTCTCATAGCGCCCCTAAGGATATACTCCAACTCCTAAAAATCCGCCCCTAAGGCTACCCACTGACCAAAATAAAGTGTAAAAAACTAACCTCTTCGTTCGAAGTAGCACAAGAACAGCCACTAGCCGCAGAACTATAATCGCTGCCCACATGCCCCATAGAATCCTTATCTGATTCTATTGATTCTGTGTCTAAAGAACATGTTCTCTGTAAAAATTAAGATAAGGTAAGCACATAACTTCATTTGTACCTATGTTCCTTATTATTTTATTAATGTGAAAAAACAATTTCAAGTTGACTCCAGCTAGATCAGTGCTCATACTATTACGAGCATTTGATCTGAGATACATACACAAAATCTTTAAAATAATAATCTTTACTAATATTATTAAGCTGAAGAGTTTGATTGCTTCTATGTTTGAACGCGCTAATCTCAGGAACTACTGGTTCGAATTGAAAAATTATTTGTGTTGGATAGTCCATTATTTGAGGAACGCTACATACAACCGTGGGACATTTTCAAATTAATGCGAGTGAAACCACGGCGAAAAGCTAGTAATATATATGTAGTTTATTTACTTCTTTTTTTTCTCAAGTACAAAACCAAAATAATATGAACAAATCAATCAATTTTAAAACAAGCAAAGCCTGTGCTTGAGATTACCGAGCCTAAAGGCTCCTTTGCTACATTCTGGAAAGTTGGTACAATAATAGGTATATTTATGTACTTCAAAATACTCACCAGGGATTTATTTTCATTTTTAAATTGAGCTAATCCAGCCTTGAATTTAATTCTATCCTTTATTCTTGATTTTGGAATCAGCTCATTTATTTCAGTATCAGAAATATTTTCTATGCAAAATACATCCAAGTCATATTCTAAAAAGAGAAGAAAACAATAATCTAGTTATTTCCCAGCTTGACATCAGAAAATTTTGTATTTGGTGGCAGGGCAGGGCCCTGTTTAATAAATGTTACAATCCTACAATGTTGTTGAATAGTACTACAAGTTCTGTTTAATAAACACAACAAAATAGTGAGAATTTTGCACATAAAAATCTTAAAAATATTTTATATTACAAATGCTATTTAGGTAAGTTGTATTATTTACTAAACAGAAACTTGCAGATTTGTAGCTTGTATACAATTACAATTAGTAGCATTTATTAAACAGGGCCCAGGGAGTGATATTAAAATTTGGAATACATTTATTTAAAGTATCTACCTAGATAAATTACATATTAATATTTATACACTACCAAGTAATATGCGGTGTGTAGTTAAATACTTTAGATACAAAAAAACTACAATATTTTGTGGTTATCAGTAGGAGTGGGTTATCTTTATTCCGGAAAGTGAATTGATTCACTTATTCCGACTCCAATTCCGGTTCACCTTAGTTATTCCTTTGGCACCGGCATTAATTTGGTCATTCTGGTTCTGCGGTTTGACCAGAAAATTTTATTCATTCGGTTCGTTGGCTCATTTGGCACATTTTGAATTGAACAGTTTACAGACTTTATTTATATGAATTTATACTTTAGTAACAAAGTAACAATTTTTGTTTTGCTAACTACACATTCATAGCTAGAAAGTTTAATAAACTATCTTGTTTTCAATAAAAAAAAAACTTGTTTTCCTTCGGATCAGTAGGTACCTCCGGAGTTACTCACCGCTAGTTATCAGACAGATATTCGCTAACTAGGATGTCATATTAAAGGCTCAAGGTCAAGGACTATCTAACGAGCTATGTTTGGAGTTATTGCGCGTTGAAATCAGAAATAAGGAGATCTGCAGGTTACCAACTTAGCTTGAGTGGCAATAGGCAAGGCACATAGAATGACTTACTTTACGATAAGACTGACCTGTTAGGACGAAGGTACGGATCATTCTCATGTCGACAGAAACGCAACTCGTCAGATTCGCAACTCGTCAGAAAACGCATGTAGACAGAATCGCAACTCGTCAGGACTGCATCTCGTCAAAAACGCAACTCGTCAGATACCTATTCTACCATTCTATGTTGATACTGATAGGTAATAAGTAGGAACTTAAAACTTACCTTGAAATACAGCTTGTGTGTCTTTTGAGACGCCCCAGGAATCGAGGAGTGCTATGGCGAAGTTGGAGCATAATGTAAATTCCACCGTACTTTGTGACGTCGAGTCCATTTTCACTCACTATGAACTACTACTAATAGTACTAATTAACCTAGGTTATTAGTGTTCTGTGAGCAGAGCGAGTATAATTCATAGATAACTATGAATTATTTAAATAAATACCACGCACGCACATGCACGTCATAATATCCAAGCGCCGAGCGACCAAAAGAAAGAATTGAAGAACAGTGTTGCCAACGAGATATTTTGAATTCCGTGCAAGTTGGAATTTTTCCGCCAAAAATATTATATTATTTAAGTTTTTTTTACGATTACTTCATCGGGTAAATCGCACGAGTAACATGCCTTGGCATTTATTTCAGTCCAAAATGTATTTAGAAATGTTAATGGCCATATTTTCTGTACTTTATTTTAATTATTTAGATTTTACCTTATTTCTGTAGATGCTCGGAACAAATGAGAGAGAAGCATGTTTTCGTGTCCGCATAAAAGGTTTTTTTTTTATTTTCATGATAGTTATTAAAAATCTTAAAATCAGAAGTTTGTCTAATGGCTGGCGGTAGCTTCTTGGCATAATTATGAGTTTTATACGAAACGCTCAAGGGTGTCAGCGCGACACCCTTTCTTATCTTGTTCAGTAGTGTCAAAATATCATAAAAATGAAAAAAGAACTTATGCGGACGGGAAAACACGGTACACCATCCAAAATCTACAGAAATACTACTTGTCACGCTAAAACGTCCGGACATGATATTTTTATGATCAGTAGGTACGCAATTATGTCTAAAAATCGGCCAAGCAAGTGCGATTCGGACTTGTGCACAAAGGGTTTCGTACCAATCGTTATTCATATCGATCAAAAACGGCTAAAAAACACGTTTAATGTATGGAAACCACCCTTATATATTTATTTAAATTCTGTTTTTAGAATTTGTTGTAGCAGCAACAGAAATACATAATCTGCAAAAATTTCAACTGTCTAGCTATCATACAGCAGCCTATGATACAGCCTGGTGATAGACAGACAGACAGTGAAGTCATAGCAATAGGGTCCCGTTTTTACCCTTTAGGTACGGAACGAACGAACGGAAAAAAGGGCGGAGAGGTTTTAATCTGGCAACTCTAAGCCGTGTCGAGTCGAGAACGGAACACGAATATGGTGGAACAAAATGTATGACGTCACGTCAAGTAACATTAAAGTTTAGTAACATCTCAAAGATGTTTCGTAAAATCAACATTTTAATTATGTAACATAGGTATAGATCAAAACAAAGAGGTAAATCGTTACTTTTTTAATATTTAATCTTACTAATATTATAATTATGCGAAAGTTTGTGAAGATGTTTAGATGTTTGTGACTCAATCACACAGCTTGGCAAAAAACAGTAGAAAACCGGAAGTCGCCACTGTGCTCTCGCTACCAGCACTTTGAATGATTTTATTTTATTATTTTTCACTTATTACGTTAGTTTTATGGCACAATAATAAATCTAACAAACTTGCGTTCTTTGTTTACATCAAATATCAAAGATTTTAAACGTTATCAACAAACAAAAAGATTAGTTCCGTTTCAATCCGTTCTGGCCAAGCTGTAAACGGCTTAATGGATTTGGATGAAATTTCGCGATTCTGAAACATAACTCCGACAAACGCTTCTCCGCTTAACGATTCGCCGACACAACGATTCATTCCTGGACGGTTCGACGACAGAAACTTTCCTCGACGAACGTTTCGCCGACAGAACGATTGAGTCATGAGTATTGTGTTTCATGAAGTATTGAAATGAAGCCATTTAGACGAAGCCCCGCTGCGAGGGGCTTCTATTTCTGTGTTCAGGGTTTAAAGGAACCTAACTAACCGAAACTAAATCCGACATCAAGGGCACCCCGTGCTCTTATGTCGGATTTAGTTACTAGTATTATAATGTCAAACCATGTCTTTGTCGACGAATCGTTCTACGGTGAAAGTTTTTGTCGTCAAACCGTCCAGGAGGCCAATCGCGCTATTTTTTTTCAACGAAATCGCAACTGAACCGCTACCATAACACAACTTTTTGACCGTTTCGTATCGCGCTAAAATTTTGACAGCAAGTTGAGACGCAACGCGATCGTAGCTGGAACGTAACCGCTGTCAAACGTAAAGTTGATAGGACGCTACTTTTTTATGATCGTTACTGCATCGTTGGAGTGTTTTGTCTTTGTTGTGAAGTGATTCTACACTACATCCTACTGATATGATATTATCTTATTATGAATTTATCTATCTAACTTTGGTTAGCGTTTGAACTTATAACGCAATACCAAAATCAGAAAAAACTGAATCGTAACGTAACCACTGTTGCAATCGAACCATAACGTTATCGTATACGTTTGCAGACGTTTCAAATTAGCGCGATTGGCCTCCAGGAATGAATCGTTGTGTCGGCGAATCGTTAAGCGGAGAAACGTTTGTTGGAGTTATGTTTCAGAGTGAATTTCGCACACATATAGAATATGATCTGGATTAACAGGATACTTTTTATATCTGAAAAAATATTGGTCCCCGTGAGAACCATAAAAATCGTAATAGTAAAGAGATTTGGTATGGGGATATCTTTCATGCCGAATTAACGTTTAGGTATATTAAATCTCGGAATATGTGCAAATATCCAACCCCACGCGTACGAAGTCGCGGATGCCTGCTAGTACCTACAGCTTGGCAAAAAACTGTAGAAAACCGGAAGTCGCCACTGTCTTCGCGCTACCAGCACTTTGAGTGATTTTATTTTATTTTACTTCACTTATTTCGTTAGTTTTATGGCACAATAATAAATCTAACAAACCTGCGGTCTTTGTTTACATCAAATATCAAAGATATTAAAACGTTTGTCAGAAATAAAAAGATTAGTTCCGTTTCAATCCGTTCTGGCCAAGCTGTAATACCTTTAATAAAATATCGAAAGTCCGTTTGTTTGTACGCCTTCACATCTTATCTACTAAACCGATCATGATTCATAACTTTATAAGCTGTGAGTGGTATCTATAAGTATTTAGAGCAATTTTCGTGTCTCTTCTTTTTTACCCGATTACGGCGAAGCAAAAAACGAAAATATAGGTACCTACCTATATTATGATTTTGACCGGTATGATTGTGTGTCATGTTCCTCTGTTCCCTTAGGCGACGGTTACACGTAAGGTATTTACTGTGATCCGTCAGTATAGTAGGTATTTATTGATGGATTTCAGTTTTTACTGATGGATTAATACACCAGCCTACACGTTCAATATTTATTACGTCAGTATTGTGTTCGGTCTCCTGCAGTTTAAACGTCTAAAATGTCAACAGAGCTGAAAATTAAAGGTTGCGTGGCTATTATTTTAGCACTTAGTTTAAATAAAAAGGTCAAGCGAAAGCGATGGGAAAGAATTGGTTACAAGAAAGGGAAAGGTACCTACACACATTTGAATTTAATGGCAGAAATTAAATTACATGGTGAAATGAATGATTACGAGAATTATTTTCGAATGCCTGAACCCTGCTTTGAAGAACTTCTGACAATAGTAACACCTTTTTTAACCAAACAAGATACCGTGATGAGAAAATCTATTACCCCGAGAGAAAAATTAGCGTTAACTTTGCATTATCTACCTGGCAACGGGACGGAACTTTAAAGTTTTCGGCTATAATGTCACCGGCTTCAATATGCCAGGCAGTCATGGATACTTGTATTTTTTTGAGTTCCTTCCGGTAATTTGAGCGTAAAATGTTAATTTTTTTCTTGACATCATCAATCGTGGCATCACTTTTCATTTTTTTGTAAATTTCCAGTAATTTTTGTAGTGCTTCTCCTTTTTTTTATTAAATTTTTGTAATCTTTTGAAGAACTATCCCATATCTCTGGCAATACTTCTAAATTTAGGATAAATGCTTTATAACTTCCTGATCTTTAGAAAGTTTCGAGAGGGTGCGGGGCGGCGACAACGACGGTGCGTCTGTCGCCGCCACAAGATCCAAAAAGTCGTCCTCCTCCATTGCTAGCGTAACGCGTACCTACTGACGTGATAAAAATATTGACGGAGGCTACACGATCAATATTTTATCATAATCCGACGGATCATCAATACAGAATCAAGAAATCTAGAAATCCATGAATAAATAATGACATAGGTACATCAATACATTAGGTTACTTACACGTTAATTAAATACCACGATACGTCATTATTTACTGATGGATCACAGTAAATACCTTACGTGTAATCGTCGCCTTAAATTCCTTAACTTCTAAGCTACTTGTTTAAAGGTAATTTGACAAATGAGGTAACGTTAAAAGCGTCTTATTTGTCTTCTAGTTATAGGATACTAGCGGCCGCCCGCGACTTTGTACGCGTGGGGTTAGTTATTTGCTTAAATACATTCCAGGATTTAATGTACTTAAAACGTTAATTCGCTACAAAAGATATCCCCATACCAAATTATTGATTGCATCATAATTAGGCAACGACGATATAATACTAGACTCCTAATAACAGGCGACCGATGTCTGTCAACACATTAGGCAAAAAAGTCTTATATTAATCCTGTGAGCCGTAAACATACGTTGAGACAGAACAGACCATGAGTTAGCCAATCACAATGCAGTACCCCGTCCCCCTCGCTTACGTAGTACCTCAGCGAGTTGACAGAATAATTTTTGTTCCTTAGATCGTGCATGCGGAGTCTAGTATTATATCGTCGTTGTAATTAGGTATAATTATCAATCATGTAAGATTTACAATTACTTCTTAGCAACAATTGTTCAGTCTGATGAGCACTCTCTGTTGATGTAGGTATAAAAATATTGAAGATCTGGAACACCTGATGTGGAACTCCCAGAGCCCAGCTACACTATAGCATATACCTACTTACAGGAAGGAATGACGTCTAGCACGAGTTGTTTATCCTGATGACCCAATATGACCACATTCTGTTGTTTTTAGGTTAGGATTTGCCGTCATAGGAAATAATGAAACCAACGTGCATAAACTATAGTTTGTTTTTTAATCTCGTAGACCACATTGACAAATGATAACATCAAAACTGACGTAAATACTATTGAAATTTATGTCAGTTTGCCATTTGCACCTGTCAATTCAGTCTACGAGATTAAAAAACAGACTTTAATTAATAATGCTTGTTAATCTAAAATATGAATATTAACCTGACTATGGTCTAAATCATCTTTTTTTTTACTTTGTTAATTCCTTGAAACCAACTGCCCCTAAGTTGATGCTAAGACTTGATGATTGCCAATATAGGTACAGACGCCAGCACATCAAGCTACCACAATCTGTCAGATTTCTTTAATAGAATTTCAACCTTATCACAAGAGTAGAAGGTTAATATTTGATTGGTATAATCTGACAGATTCGGGTAGGTTGACCTGCTGGCGTCTGTACATACATTCTAACTCAATTGATTTATTTATGAAAATAACACAGCTGTTCAAGAATAAGTAGGTACTTACCTACGTTCTCTAAAGTACTTAGGTACATAAAAAATACCCAAACAACCTAAAAACAATAGGTATCAAACCTAGTTAGATAGTTGCTATACTTACCTCTAGAAAGTCTAATTCAATTCTTGTCAAAAGTAAACACTATATAATTTACCAACTTACATCCTGTTGAATGAAACGGGGAAAATAAACAAAACACTTTGTTACAATAGAATGGTTTAATCCTCATCATTTTCATCTTATTCTTTTACAACGTCATCCAGAAATTCTGCTGGAGCAGATAAAATAATGGCGGGGTTCCGAGCCCATAAAAGGTACCACACTACCGTCACCATGTGAGTGCAATATCCAATGATTCATTGACCGGCCAAACAATTTCAATTATCCTGGTTCTGCCAAATACATTAACTTCTTTTAAAATATAGACTTAATAAATTGCTTTTTTGACATAATCCTAGACTTAATTTTTCCACTTATTAGTGTTTTAATTACAACTTGGTCTGAAGTAGAAACTCCACAGGCATCATCGCCACGCTCATTATTTATTTCAGCATGCTTGCAACTTATCGATATCATGATGATGATATCTATGAAAGAAAACATTGAATTAATATCAGTTATTTTATTTTGTGTATATATTAATAAAAGATATTAAAGAAAGACATCACTACATTCAGGGCCAAAAAAAACCTATTATTATTCTCATGATTATTATTATGTACTTTTTTTTTGTGTTTCAAAGTATTACAGCATGGATCAATCACTGACTGGTATGATCATTTTAACCAGAAGAAATATGATAATAAACAATAAAGAAACATAAATACCTGACGTGGTGCAATTCTTGTTTGTATAACAGCATAAATCTGTCTTTGCTCTTCTGAAGGACTGTCAATAACAAGAGCAAGGATCGTGAACCGGAAGCTTGAGCTTGTTGCAGCTTGTTGTTAATTGCTGGTATATGCTTCTCATGAGGAGTTCATTACAAGGTTCACAATTTGCAACGGTTTATGGTATGGTAAGCAAAGGTCGTCAGATGAGGAAGATATTGGGGTCTTCGGGCGGTAAATAGGGCCGTAATAAGAAGAAATCCATACAAAATAGCACAGTACAACACAACAGGACGCAAGCGCAACAAAACAACAACAGCGAAGGATTGCGCCGATCAGTGTTGCCAACAGATAAACAATCTCTCCACCAGATTCAACTTCTAAAACCACCAGAAAACCACTAACAAAAATCGGCTCTACTCCCCCTACACTTGTAAAAATCGCTTTATTTTCCACTAAACATTTTTTTTCGAAAGTAAACAGAAACTATATTTAATTATGTAATTAAAATGTTAATTTTCATTACGGAAAAAGACGTTAAAATGAGGAACACAAAAATTAATTACAACAATAACTACAAAAATAAAGTGATATTCTAAAATTCGTTTTCATCAATTGAATTTTTGTCTACCCCATCGTCTATTTCACATATTATATGATTCTTCGGTCCCGATTTGTTTTGTAACTTTATTGCAATTTCATAATCTTTGCAGCATTTTCCTTCCAATCTTAAAACAAAGCGTATTCTTAAATAAAAATAAAATTCTCCTGACAATTAAATGAAGTAAAAATACATAATTATTTCGTAACGTTTTAGTAGCTTAGTGGTTGAGTGATAGCATTTTAGTTATTGAAAGTAAATTCTACTAAACCACTAGAAAAAACCACCAGCCACTAAAAGCAATATTTCGCCACTAAAGGGTCGAAACCACCAGTTTTAGTGGAAAATCCACTAAGTTGGCAATACTGGCGCCGATGCAAATCACAGAACTGTCAAATGTCAAAAATCCGTTTCACTTGCGCACACTCAATGAAACACTGCATAATTAATTTAATTTAATTATTGTTTTATTTTAAAATAATTTATTTTATCCAATGATTAATAAAGAAAAACTTACTGGTAAACTTAAACGTACAATATGCATAAAACTCAGAAACAGAGTAAAAAAAGTCAAGCAGCAAAGTTTAAAATGGAACGTTGTAAAAAAGGACGATTTGAATGCGTGCGTGAAATTAAGGTGATTGCTTCGATGTAGCCCGCGAAATTCAATTTTTTTTACGTTTTTTGCAATTTGCAGGCCAGTGACATGTTATAACTTTATAAATATATGTGTTGCGGTAATAACAAGTATAATTTTAAATATAAAAATTATCAAAAAATTCGCACCATCAGCTCTCACATAGAAAAGGTGCATCGTAGTTAGATTTCGGAGATTTTAACATGATGCACCTTTTCTATGTGAGAGCTGATGGAGCGAGTTTTTTGATATTTTTTATATTTAAAATTATACTTGTTATTACCGCAACTCATATATTTATAAAGCTACAACATGTCACTGGCCTGCAAATTGCAAAAAACGTAAAAAAAATAGAATTTCGCGGGCTGGTTGGAGCATCCCCCTTAACAGAAATAAATGTTAAAAAATCTTTTTATCCTGCGTTTCTTTTAATAATGTGATAGGCGTAATCAATATACAATTCATTAAGCTATATTTTAAGATTTATTTCATTTGTATAGGTACTTAGTCAGGTCAAAAATAAGCATCCTCTATATTATAGAGTATTTTGATCACAGTATGAAATAGGATCATTTTTGGCATTATGTAATATTTATCGTTGATTTATCGTTTTTCTGTTCAAAATGTATAGGAAAAGTTTTTGGCGATTGCTGTCATTTCTAGTACTCATACCTTAAATGGCCCCATAGAGTCTTTTGATCCTCACATGAAATAGGACAGATTGGCATTTTTTCGTATTTAGATTTTTTTTTTTGGTGACTGTAAACTTTTCCGAAATCTGTGAATGCAGTTCAGAATATCTTAAAAAGTTATGGATGGTCTTATAGGAACAATGTCCTGTAACTATACCTAGGTACATAAAGTATGAATGAACTATGTTATCAAAGCAAAATTATCTCATTATATGCTGTTGTATCTATTCGGTATGCTTGTAGTATTTGCCAAATACAACTAGGATAAAGTATGAATGAACTATGATAAGTTATCAAAGCAAAATTATCTCATTAAATGCTGTTGTATTTATTCGGTATGCTTGTAGTACTTGCCAAATACAACTAGGATAAATTATGAATGAACTATGATAACAAAGCAAAATTATCTCATTAAATGCTGTTGTATTCGGTATGTTTGTAGTATTTGCCGAATACAACTTTGATTTGTACAAAAGAGTGAATATGCACACATTAATTTGTAGGTATTCGGCAAATACTAAAACATACACACATAACAGTTCATAGTGAACAAATTGCCGTTAGTTGTCGGAACACGCTAAAATATATAATGTAGAAGCTAAAACTCATGGAAACCACGCTATGTGCCTACAATAGCGAGTCATGTCACGGGCTAATGTTTAACCTTAAACAAAAGTTCTTTGTAAATTTTATTGACAAGCTTGTATAAAATGTACGTATTTATTTCTTATCTCATATTTTGATTCAAGTAAAATCAATCTTCCAGTTTGTTAGTTTTTACAAACAACTAGTACCTATTTGTAGATTAGCAAGCGTCACCTGTCGGGAAGAACTGACTTCGAAACTCGTACTGTTGTTTAAACAAAACTTCTTTGTTGATTTTATTGACAAGCTTGTGTAAAATGTACATATTTGTTATGTCAATTATATTAAATATATCTCATGATTTGTGTCAAGTAAAATCAATTTCCCACTTTGTTAGTTTTTACGAACAACTTTAGTAGAGTAGCAAGCGACACCTATCGGATATCTGGAGAACTGTGTTGCGAAACTCGTACTGTTGTTTAAACAAAAGTTTTTTGTAGATTTTATTTACAAGCTTGCGTAAAATCAGCATATTTCTAATGTCAATTATATGAAATGTAACTCATAATTTGTGTTTAGTAAAATCAATTTTCCACTTTGTTAGTTTTTACGAACAACTTTAGTAGAGTAGCAAGCGACACCTATCGGATATCTGAAGAACTGTTTTGCTAAACTTGTACTGTTGTTTAAACAGAAGTTCTTTGTTGATTTTATTGACAAGCTTGCGTAAAATTAGCATATTTCTAATGTCAATTATATGAAATGCATATCATAACTTGTGTCAAGTAAAATCAATTTTCCACTTTGTTAGTTTTTACGAACAACTTTAGTAGAGTAGCAAGCGACACCTGTCGGATATCTGGAGAACTGTGTTGCGAAACTCGTACTGTTGTTTAAACAAAACTTCTTTGTTGATTTTATTGACAAGCTTGTGTAAAATGTACATATTTGTAATGTCAATTATATTAAATAATATATCTCATAATTAGTGTCAAGTAAAATCAATTTCCCACTTTATTAGTTTTTACGAACAACTTTAGTAGAGTAGCAAGCGACACCTATCGGATATCTGGAGAACTGTGTTGCGAAACTCGTATTGTTATTTAAACAAAACTTCTTTGTTGATTTTATTGACAAGCTCGTGTAAAATATACATATTTCTAGTGTTAATTATATGAAATGTAACTCATAATTTGTGTTTAGTAAAATCAATTTTCCACTTTGTTAGTTTTTACGACCAACTTTAGTAGAGTAGCAAGCGACACCTGTCGGATATCTGGAGAACTGTGTTGCGAAACTCGTACTGTTGTTTAAACAAAACTTCTTTGTTGATTTTATTGACAAGCTTGTGTAAAATGTACATATTTCTAGTGTTAATTATATGAAATGTAACTCATAATTTGTGTTTAGTAAAATCAATTTTCCAGTTTGTTAGTTTTTACGAACAACTTTAGTAGAGTAGCAAGCGACACCAATCGGATATCTGGAGAACTGTGTTGCGAAACTCGTATTGTTATTTAAACAAAACTTCTTTGTTGATTTTATTGACAAGCTCGTGTAAAATATACATATTTCTAGTGTTAATTATATGAAATGTAACTCATAATTTGTGTTTAGTAAAATCAATTTTCCACTTTGTTAGTTTTTACGAACAACCTTAGTAGAGTAGCAAGCGACACCTATCGGATATCTGGAGAACTGTGTTGCGAAACTCGTACTGTTGTTTAAACAAAACTTATTTGTTGATTTTATTGACAAGCTTGTGTAAAATGTACATATTTGTAATGTCAATTATATTAAATATGTCTCATGATTTGTGTTTAGTAAAATCAATTTTCCACTTTGTTAGTTTTTACGAACAACTTTAGTAGAGTAGCAAGCGACACCTATCGGATATCTGGAGAACTGTGTTGCGAAACTCGTACTGTTGTTTAAACAAAACTTCTTTGTTGATTTTATTGATAAGCTTGTGTAAAATGTACATATTTGTAATGTCAATTACATTAAATATATGTCATAATTTGTGTCAAGTAAAATCAATTTTCCACTTTATTAGTTTTTACGAACAACTTTAGTAGAGTAGCAAGCGACACCTATCGGATATCTGGAGAACTGTGTTGCAAAACTCGTATTGTTATTTAAACAAAACTTCTTTGTTGATTTTATTGACAAGCTCGTGTAAAATATACATATCTCTAGTGTTAATTATACTAAACGTATCTCATGATTTGTGTTAAGTAAAATCAACTTTCTTATTTGTTAATGTTACGAACAAATTTAGTAGCGTCACCTGTTGGAAATTTAGAGAACTCTTACGAAAGTATTTTACAAACTTTCTTTAGTGTATTCAAATATTTGTTCGATAAATTTTACTATACTTAAAATAGTTTTAGTCAATCTGTTTTGTTATGTAAAATCAACAAAGTGGATTTTGTTAAATTCACTCTTGTTATAGTAAAATTAACTATGAAAAGGGTTGACTATGGCAGTTCATTACTCAACCTACGCTACTTTAGTACATTCAACAATTCTTTTTTTTCAGTGTATAGAAAATACCACTTTTGGGCGCACTTAAAGGCGAACCAAGTCGTCCTTTTCGAATAGGTGGGATGAAAAAACTTTTGTGCCCGCGCCAACTTCACACGGATCAACCATCAAATTGTCGACTCTCCGGTGTATTTTCCTAAAACTATCTTACATACAAACCTTGTCCTAACAATAACGAACAGAATAAAAAAGAATTATCCAATTTGGTACAAGCGTTCGAAAGTTAGTAAGTTACCTACAAAGACAGATTAAACAACTATACTAGATTTTAGATCTTTTCTAGACTTATTTTTATATAGCATATAAAAAAAACTATATTAAGATGGCCGAGCCGTAGTAAAACAATCCTTATTTTAGTTGTCTCTGATTCAAATAAAGTAAAACCTTTTCACCGCCATAAAAGACAAAACCGTTAAAACAAAGACGACCATTTTCAAACGTAGAACACGAAAAAGTTAAACAAAACACAAATGGCGGAGAAAGTGGTGTCTTCCTATTCTCACAGAGGCTTATCATTGGAGGAAACTACGTAGGCAGAGTAAGTACTTAAGAATCAACATGGCGGCTAAATGCGTGCTTCCATATGAGAAGATTTTGTTAGTCGAGTTCGTTTAGGTAGGAGTTCCCCTAGATTGAAATCTAATAGGTAGCTGCGATGAAAAGGAAAGTTTTGTGGCTTTGTTTTTAATGATTTTAGAAAATAATGTAAAGTCATCAGCATAATCGAGATCAGCCTATAGCGTTTCTATTGCTAGGTCATGGGCCTCCTCTCTGAGAGATGAAGTGGGCTGTATTCAACCACGCGAACTTAGTGCGGGTTGGTAGATGTCACATGTCTTCGAAATGTTGTTTAAAGGAAGTATGCCAGCTTCCTTCATCGTTTTGAGAGATGAAATAAATTACAACACGTTGATACGTAAATCAGAGGCCGTTACTTACCACTACACCAACCAAAATTTACTATGTCAAATGCAATGAATAAATAAGTATAATGAGTATCTAAAACTAATCATTTTATTATATCTTCAACTATTAAGAAACAACTTTTGTTTGTAAAGCAATTGTATTTCGTACAACAAATGGACGCAATATTTACATAAAAATAATGTTACAAAACTTTACATTCCGATTCGCAAACTACGAGTATCATATCAAAATGGCCTTCGCAAATTAAGCGACAGCTTGAAACCAAAACAGTTGCGACAAACTACAACAGACAGGTCGATCTTGATCGTTTCTTGAACAATCTTTTTTAATATCAATAATAATGGCGTTGCAAAATTTTAATAATGGCTGGCGAAGGTAACAGTTGTATGAATTTAAAGGCACTTCGATTCGTGAGAACACCTGCGGCCATTATTTTTCCCTATACCATTTTTTCCCGTACAAGGTTTGTGACTGTTTCAATGTTTTTTTATTGAATCACTAGCTTTGTCCGAGCATGTCATGTGTAGTGTAATACCGGGATAAAAGATTTCCTATGTGTTGACAACAATCTACCTCTGTGCCAAAAATTTAAAATAATTCAACCACAAAAATGCAATATTTATAATAGTATTGGATTGCGTTAGTCTTTTCTGATTAATTTCGTTGCAGGATCCAAGACAGGTAAATTCATTCTCCGGGACACGTCGAGCTTAATTGTCTCGGCGCTTTTCTGGTGGCTGCCACTGTTGATTCTGGCTTTCAGGAGTTGCAGTGGTTGGGAATAGTGTAGTGGTGGGTTTGTCCCAATAAAAAAAATAGTATTGGATTTTCTTTATCCTTCTATTGCTCTCTATTTTATGGACTAACATGGATTCCTCCTGGGCTTTCTCTAAGGAGTTTTAAATTTTCAAAATTATTACCATTGATAAAAAATATTTACAATAGTAGCTTAATTCAAGATTCAAACATTCATCAATCAACTTTATGAAATGATAGCTAATTTATTTCGAAAACACTTTATTCAAAATTACTAGAATACCAACCAACCAACCTATCGGTCACTAAAATACCTTGACCACTTAAGAATTTGCCACTTGTATTATTCAATATCTTCGCGATCCTGTAAGGGCTACACCATGGCCGATATGGTTCAACCCTAAAAAGGCTTGTAATGTTTACCTGTGTCTGAGACTCTTAGGTTGTTTATACGCATTATTTAGTCTCCGAACACTTGAATTACGGTTAAAAGATTCCTCTCGGTTGGAACTTGGAATTCATTTAAGCCATATATAGGAAAGTCGTGTTTCGTTTAAAGATAGGAACGGTTCACAGGTCGGTGGTACTTAGAACGCCTACGATATTTTCCTCAATTTATTTATATTAGATGGAATATTTATTAACACAGAAATAAGTAACGTGGTTGAATGAAAATGAGTAAGTGGAGGTTCATTTGAACTTTGAACAAGGCTGTTGAATGTTTCATCTCATGTGTTTAGTAAAAATGCATCTCCAGTGTTTAAAACGAACGTCATCAAAATAATACCTACCTTCTATAATAATCGGTGGTATTCATTGAAATACGTTAGTTGGAAAGTATTAACTAGACAGCTGTGCATAAAATACAAATCTAAAGATCCATAATAATATCAATATTACCAAAGAAATTAATTGACAACACAAAATGGCGACCTTGTAACTGCATTCGATTTCATGACATTTACATAATTTTGCATACTCTTAAAATTCGAAACTTGATTTGCAAAATTTAAATTCCTTTTAATTAATTTCGACATCCAGCGTTGTCATTTGAGAAGAATATAGGAGTATTTTTAGATTAAATTTTAAATTTATTCAATAGTACATTGAGACTGAAGTTTCGTATCAAAAGCCGTCATTATAAAACTACAACGTTAATTAATTAAAAATTCAATGAAGACCACGAATATCTAAGGAACATTAATACTTCCACCATTCCGCCAATGCTGATTGCAAAATTCCAAAGTATCATTATAAAAATAATTACCTACATTGATTAGCCTCATTACAACGCAAATCAGTCGGACAATCACGACAAAAAACATTACAAAAGAAACGCAACACACGATGTAAAATGAGAAAATCGAATGAAGCGATGTCACTATTACATAAACATTAGACATTTATTCAAATGCGTATATGCAAATCAACACATACTCAGATAAGCGCAGGGACATCGTTGTAATGAGGCGTCAACTCGATTCTACACCTTGATATTGTACGAGACGATTTCTATCGACTCGTTTCTATCGAGATCTCGTTACGGGAATCAGTGAGGCATGACGGCGATGAGTACTCGTACGGAAGGCAGGTCGCGCGCTTTTAAAAAAATAAATTCGAATAAATACGAAATTCAAATCGGATGTAAAAAGCAAACGCTGGCTGGTTTTAGTCACGTCCTTAAGGTCTTGAAAGGTGGTATTGAAGAAGGTTTGATAAAAAAGAGACGTCGTTAGAAATAATAATATTGAATGCAAAAAGAAGCCAAAACAACACATGTTAATGTTGGGTGCAATAAAATTTAAGAAGCAGCAAAATAAAAACATGCAAAACTAAAAGCACGAAACAAAAAGACAAACATTTTTAATTTAATATCTCTGCAGTCTGCTGCAGCCAATGAACAAAATAACAATTGTGCATAAATAAACAATCGGTGACATTGACACTTCGGAGCCGGATCTAACGAGTTCTTATCACACGATCTTATTGTAGCAGCCAGACAAACAAGGTGGTCTAGTAGGCCTTACCTTGCTCCTAAGCATAGAAAGCCAAGTTTTTTAACGACGTATCAATCAACGGCTTTCTACGTGATTTCTATATTGTCTAAAGATAGACTTGGTCTCTTATCCATAATTCATTAAACATTCGAAGAAAAAGTGTGGTTTTTTTCTAGATTTTAAGTCATCGAACTGTTTCGGCTCTTCAAGTTTTCGCCATCCTCATCAAATTCAGCAGTCTTGGGTATGGGAGACTTTGAAAGTACTGCTTGAAGGACGATATAGCTCTATCTAGACTGTTAACAGCCTTCTTTCTAGCGAGAATTTTAGACGACTATTAAAATAGTTGTATGAAAAAGACATGCAAAGTCTACCACTCATAAATTAGTACGTACAAGGGCAGGAGACTGATAATGATCTCTGAGAGACTACAATTTTAAAAGATGAAAGATTGCTGTACCATGTAAGCTATACCGGCATCACATTGTGATTCATACTTTTCCGCACAGAGTAAACTGAATATCAATAACAATGTAAAGGCTTTATTCCAACCACAAACTGGTTTTCATTATGGTACCTAAAATAATACTTATCCACGTTTTAAGAAACCAGTTATGAAGATGCCTTTACAAATTTTCCTATTATTCTCATTAGCTTTGGTACCGCGGGAATAATCGCAGATATTTCGCTGATTATCTTGCTGATTGCTGATATTCTTTTGTTTTAGTTATTTTTCAAGATAGTCAATCAATCACGCCTTATAGCTTCTATCGGAATCTAAACTTGCTAGTCTTAATTTTATCAAGTATTTTCGTTGTGATGATCATAATTCAATCCGTAATCGGAAAGTTACGTTTCCTAATAACGTATTGGAATATTATCTTGATTCTCTTGATCTTGTTTTGATTGACGAAAGTTGTCCAAATCACTAAATTAGTTTGAAATATCTCAACATTCTACATCTAAATATTAATCAAGAAAACCAGTTCTTAATTGTAGAGGCATAGATTACAATTTACAACGGAGGTAGAAATATTAGCACCGGTCTAAATACTATCATGCAAAGTTATATGTATCGTAAATCGTCACAGTTTGGTCATCACACCAGAGAACCGTTTTGTGCCGGTTCGAACTCCATAAAAACTCATAGCAGTATAACGGATGAATATTAAAAAGCCAATCTATTGCAATTTGCCTATTGACGGAAACGAGACAGCTTGACAGAGTATTTTAATATGTTTGAAAATTGATACGTATTATTGTGGACAGACGACACATGATACAATAAGGAAATACGCTTTATAATATCGAAAGCCTTTGAACAATCTACAATGTAGCATTCACAGTAAAGGACCATTTAATTTTATCAGTGATAGATTCAGTTACACAAAGGCTGCGGGTTATATCTATTACGACCCCGGCCCAGCAATAAACAAATGACATTGTACCAAGAGCCAAGAGGAAAACATCCAATGGAAACCAAACTTCAGCTTTAATGCATAAAACTAGGCCATTCGTATATACAAAGCCTCCATACTCCAAGTATGGAATTGTGAAATCAGGATGAATGAGATAAAATCTCAAGGAAAAAGATAATTCCGCAAACAATTCGAGAAACTGGAAGTTGTCGATTAAAACAACAAGACGGGGTCCTTGACTTTGTAACAAAGAACTTGCGTCATGCTGTTACAGAGATAACAATATAATTGCTGTAAGAACTTTACTTTCACGGACGTAGCAACTATCATAAAACGAACTAACGCCGAGATTAATAACATTACTTAGCACTGAAACATAAAGGGCTATTGAAGGACACCGTGGATTTTAGTCAGTACGAGTCTGAAAGTCCCTTCCGCCCAGCCCGGGGTGGGAGGACTCATTTGATGATTTTACCACGTTAAAAAAAAAGCGTTTATGATTATTATCAACTGACAAGACTTAGGCCACTCCCATGCGTCGCCACTTTGCCAGGTGCGCGTGGAATCATCCAGGTCTTCGCCAGGTATAGAAGACTTGCATCGGCTAAGAATTATTTTCTTCGCAATCGTACCGCAATAGATCATAAACGCAACATAGAAACGGGAACATATTTAAGCCGAATAACTTGCTAAGTTACGCTAAGACTTTGCATGAATAATGACCATTTAGCGTAAAGCAACGTTACTAACAGTTTCAGTTTAAGATTGCACTTGGCTATCTAGTAATCACTGATCGGTCACACTGAACGGGCAACGACCTAACACGAAATCTAACAATTTTCCACTCCGAGAGGCATTTCGAAAACATCTGGCGTCCAGTTCGAGAAAAAACCTAACTTTGCGGCGTTAGGAAGCTGTATACCGTAGAAAATAAAGTCTATTTTCATTTTTATAAATACCTAAATAAAATTGTTAAAATGTAGCTCTGGTTCGCTGATTCGTTAAAACGTTTGTATAACGAAATTGTTTAATACTGTTGGTGTACTTTCTGTTGCTCTTGTTATTTGCTTCGACACTTTATTGTCGCCTATTATATTCAAAATAGGCGTATCGTTTAGGTATCGTTTTTATCAAATTCTTGTTTATTTTTAACAAGTGCTCACCAAAACTGGATTTTGTTAAAGCAATTTGCGATGAACTGCACACCTTTTTTTTCTTATACTCTATTTACGAATTGTGTTTTATGAATGAATATTCATAGATGAATTATATATTATGTTTGATTGAAATATTAAAAGTCAAAATATACATACAAATAAGAATTTTATAAACTGGACTAGTCTAGCCTTGCATTGCATCTAACGTAAACAAAGCAATCCCAACATTTTTCTTTACTGTTAACAATAATGACATGTTGACCGAAACAAGCAACTTCCTGCTCCCAAAATCATACAGTGCATTCCCAATAATAACAACTTCCACCCAAATATTAACATTCTCCAAATCTATGCCAGCCATGGTATGAAAAAACTTCCTTCCTATATATTTTTTGCCAGTAACCGTGACGTTGTAATCATATCGTTTTGTCCATCCATCAATGTTATACAGAGTTGCAGATGGAGAGCTAACGGTATAATCAGTCACATCTGAATGAACGGGCATCGGGTCTAGATTCCATCACGGGGAGACCTCGATACTTTTTTACTACAGTTTCTCTTTTAGCTGCATTATTAATGATCTCTATGCCTCTGTTAATTAAGTATCAATTTGTTTAACTTAGATTCTCTTTAACTTTGTTCGATCTGTATTTGTTTGTAATCACTTTGATGCTTTCTTAATTAAATTTTCTACGTCATTTAGTTTTGAGGCTGATGTTGTTACACCTTCTCTTTTATTAGAAATTGTGAATTTTCTATTGGTTTCTTTTCCTAAGTCCGCAGAGATTGTTAGGCTAACTTTAATGTTTATTAAAACATTTGAATTATTTATAAACTCAAAATTATTCACAAAAGCGTTATTTTTTGCAAAAATTCCAAACAGCTTGAATATTGATAAGTATTTCGTATCTGCCATTTAATAGCGCAGTCTATTGTCCATAAGTCACGTCTTTGTCAAGGAACTAGCTAAATGATATCATCACACAAAATCGTGACTAAATATTAATCCTTTTTTAAATATTTCCTTGTATGATGATCTTCCAACCAAGCTAGCAAGTTCTGTAATGTAACAGAAAAACGAACACCGAGATTCGTTTCGCAAGTTTTTTATAGGTCATTAGGTGATTTTTGCACAATGTGTAGTAGATATGAGCGCCGATGGTCAATTTGTCGGCGGCGGCGCGCCGACTTTTTAAAGTCGGCGGCGGCGGCGTCGGCGGCGCGGCTTGGCCTTTATTTAACTACTTTAATTTAAGAAAAACAATGTTTTACGTATAATTACGATTTATTATAATTAAGGCGGCCGGCAGAGACTTTCTGTCATGGCTCCGGTGCTGCGGGGCTTTGGGTGGCCCCACGCGCCTACGCGATTTTAAAAATAGTTTTTTTTACCAGGTTATTAACCTCGTAAAAAACCTATCAACATAGGTAAGTAGGTGCTAATTTAGATGAGTCCTCCAACCCAGGGCAGGGCGGGAGGGACTGTCAGACTTGTACTGACTAAAATCCACGGTGTCCTTCATTAGCCCTTTACGTTCCAGGGTCACGGTAATGGAATAAGTCCCGCGACCCCGGCAGGCTTTGGCCCTCTAGAGCGGCCCCGTCATCTTGCTGACGCTCTTTGAGGCGCGCGTGGAACACAACGCGCCGTCGACCCGGGCATGGTCCATGGTCGGGCGGTGAGTTGCCCATTACTCGCCGCCCACATGCCCGCACCTACGGTGGCCGGAGATCGTCTTGCGACGTCCGACGCCGTGGGCGTCTATCACATGCGGCTGCGGCGGAGAGTGGACTGGACGCTGTCCTCTCTCTCTCACGGCCCGCCTCCTCCTTCGCGAGCATAACTGCTTCGCAGAAGGAGGCGACCGCTTCCCACTCCGTCTCGCCCCGCGGCATGGCCTCGATCAATGCCGGGCGCGAGAGGTCTCCGCCTATCGCCTCCGTGAGGACACAACGATGCTCTGTCCTAGCGAGGCAGTCCTGCATCGTATGCTCCACCGTGTCCTCCGGACGATCTTCGCAGTGGTGACACCCGGGCGTTTCTTCCCTCCCTATCCGACACAGGTACCTCCCGAAACTTCCGTGTCCGGTGAGGACCTGCGTCATATACGTAGGTCAGGACGCCGTGACGTCTCTCCAGCCACTCCTCAAAGAGGGGTCCTACCGCCGCGATTGCAGCGTGCCCAACATAAACTTACTTGGAAAATTGCATATCGCCATCTTTTTCTTTCGCTTGTTTCAAACAAGCGTCGCAAAACACTTGGTCGCCCAACACTGTTCGTTTTTTTCCCTCAATTTTAACAACTAACTGACCAAAATAGGTCCAACAAAAAACTGTGTTTGTTTGCTGATATCTTGGACAACACAGAAATTTTTATGTCAAAGAGTTTCGCTTTATAAACGTCTACGTCTAGAGCCGCCATTTTGCCAGCATTTATTATCGTGCGTTCGGTTTGGTCAGCGTGTTAGATTAAACTGAACGCCGCCCGCTCGGGTTCGGCGCGCCGGCGCCTGAAGACGGCGGCGGCGGCGCGGGGGAAATCACGGCGGCGGCGGCGCGCCGGCGCGGCGCTCATATCTAATGTGTAGTAGGAAAACGTAACATCTTTTGCATGCTAGTTTATATTGTTGATGAAATTAGTTCAAGAGCAGATCTTTGTTATCTTTATCAATTGATTAACTTTGACCCGCATCCATATTAATTTGTTTTGTCATAAAACCTCAACAAACATAAATATTCCTCGAGATATTATTTGTATGACAAAGACCGGTACTGTTTGCCGTTATCTAGTCAACCCTTTACTTTTGCTCGACCGACTAATGTCAATCTCAACTATCTGCAAGAAAATAACACCATCAACTTAGCTGTAAACATACAACCTGCAATATGAAAACTTAACCAGTGCACTTAGACCTTCATCTGTTTAAAAGTTCCACATTCTCAAAGTTCATGAGACAGTGGTCCTACAACGACAAACATCTGAAATTGTGCCATGGCGATTATCGCTTGCGCAATATACAGAACAGTAAGTAATAATGTCTCCTGAGTTCCCAGGGGCGGTACACGCCATTATGGCTTTAATTGACCAACACCAACTGCTTGTACCCGCTTTTTAGTTTTGATTAGAGAAGGCAATTCCGTAGATTGCAGTCGTTAACTAAGTTTTGTGATGGGTTTAATTCGTTCTATTAGAGTTGAAAACTGAACTGTTTCGCAGGAAAAGTTATGAATTTTAAAGTTGAATTACCGTTTTAAGTGGAAGATTGTGGTTTGAAACGGAAATTGGATGACACTTCTCACCTTATTTTTTAATAAAGATTTATAGCTTTACATCCTAAGTTAATGAAATATCCATCTACGACGTTTTATGGCTCAGGCCTAGAAAATAACAAAAACTGTTTCCTAAAGCGGTTACAGGCAACAATTCCTTAGCTAAAACCATATAAGACGGCCATAACTGATGGAAACCGTTGCCGACATCGGCTCGAGCGATGCAAGTCTCTCCTTGAATGCTCAAAGAAATCTGTCGTCTCAAACACGCGACGTTTTCTCGCTACAAACATGTCTTATGTAGGTGAATACATACTATTTCATGTAAGCTTCTTTACGAATAGATAAATGATTGTAATTAGCACTTCCTGTAGTTTCAAAGTCTAGTTCATAATTTGCTTAATTTATGTGTGTAAAGTATAATGTGAAGTTAATGTTTGGGCGTAGTGTATGGTTATGGTCACTTGACTTTGACATTTTAAATTAACGGTAGTTTGTATGTAAATAAGATGCAAAATGGACAGCAGATAAAGAATGTTATTTATTAAAGATGTGCAGACCGACTTTGGCCGACTGACCAACGAATCCGGTGCAAAAAAAGCGTTCTAGTCGACGGGATAATAGCAAGAGTTCTGGAGCTATCGAAAATAAACAGTGACTTTTATGGTTCCCAATTAGCTACTAGTACGCATTCTATTCATCCTTCATTGGAATCGAAATTCACTTAAAGTAAGATCGTCTGATTAGTAATTTATTAATTCCCTACTTAATAAATTTGGTATTTATTTTCTACCGGCTTCTAAAAGCAACCGACTTCTATTTTAAACATACGCAAAGTCATGTGTACTTTTCATGGGATAAGCTGCAAAAGTGCAAACACAGAATACCACCATTCTTTATTTCCATTTTTTTCATAAACGTAATATTGTGCATTGCACATCGTGAATTCGTGACATATTCTGTTGGTTCCACTAACTAGCAAGCATACATTAAATCTTACAGTACCGTACTAAAACGTTACAGTCAAGTTTTATCACAGTATAATAGACAGTATAAAAACTGAGGCGACACTAAGGTCATTCGAGCCTGAACAATGTACGTCAATATGATTGACATTTAACACCACTCCTTCAATCAGGGTTGTCACTTTTAAATAACGGTTAATAGGCAAAAAAGTGGATGCCGGATACAGAAGACGGAGTGTTGTGGTGCAGCGCACATTGTGGCAGGCCATGTCCAGCATGGACTGCGGTAGGCTGACTTGATTTCTTAAGTATTTTGACATTATTAACCAATAATTTAAAATCTCTTAAAAATACACTTTTAATGAAAAAAACTCATAAATTAGATTTTATAATACATGTGAAAATCGCGTTTTGACAGCTCATAAAAAGCATGTCAATTGTTTTTTTTTCTTTGGTCTTACTGAGATACGAGGGAGAACAATATCAAAATATGTCATTCTTGAGATAAACAAACATGCAAGTTATTCATTCTATTCAAATTAAAAATACCTAAACCGATCACACCTTTGACAACCCTGCATAAAACACACATTCCTGAACACCGCCTCTGAAAGTCTTATTACAAACCAATAAGATTCATTTTCGTAACAACACACCTGTTAATGTTTATCAATCATAGTGACACAAGTGTTTTGTTGAACAATACACTAGTTAGTGTGCCAGTTACCTGTTTTTAAAACAAGTGTGCAACCAGTAATGTATGACAATCAATTGGACGGCTTGAAATAACACTGGAAATAAATATTGCTACCTGTCTAAGCCTAATGATACATTCTTGTTTTAAATTTATAAGTATTCATTTAGTAAGAATTTTTGCTACCATATATCATTAGTGCAGTGATCAGAACTGCTACTGCTGAGTTTGTGGTCTTGAGTTCGTTTCAAATGTCATGTCGGTTAGTATTAGATGGAATTTACATCCGATTTTTTTTTCAAAGTTTCATCGGTTTCATTACCATAACGGGAGTCCCTTTTCGATGGTGGTAAAATTATTAAATGAGTCCTTCCACCTTATTGTCAGTCTTGTACTAACTGAATTCCACGGTGATCCTTCAATAGCCCTTTAAGTTCCAGGGTCACGGTTACCTGTTATGGCAGTCCCGCGACCCCGGCAGGCTTTGGCCTTCTAAGGGCCCCGTTTGATTGCTGACAGCTTATTGCAGCATCAAAGTCTAGATTTGTGTTCGGCTAATGGTAATTTGTGAAATTAGAAAATTGTAAATTCAAAAGTTGAAGTGATTGAGTGATGAAGTTGAAGAGCAATTTGTAAATTCAAAAGATGAAGTGTTTAATTAATTATCTATAAGTATCGCAAACTTTCTTCAATCACTCCAATTACGAACTTTACTATTACCTTACAAATACAATTCCTCTATTTTTAAGAACCAATTTGACACCGCGACATTTAGATTTTCTAATAAACCGTTTAATTTCATTACTTAAGGTGCCTTTAACCGTTAAGGCGTCACCCACCGCAAATCCATCACGTCTAAGAAAAGTAAAATCGAAGAAAATTTAAATTAGTTCCACTCCCAAATCATTTCACTTTTTTTGACAGCGTGAAATATGGTAGAACTTAATTACATAAACATCGAACTTGTATTTAAATTCAATATCAAAAAGGCAATAAGCAATCAAATTACATAGTATTTGTAATTATGGGTAATCACAAAAACATTGGTGTATAGAAAGTCATATTCAATTATTACTCACATATTGAACTTTCGACTTTTACTTTTCATTGGAACCTTATCTGTCGTAGATATATTGGCTTTATATGTTTGACGATAACTTGACTTTAATAAATGTTAAGCCGTTGATCCTGCTTGTCATTTGTAGTTTTTTTTTCAATCATTTTAGTCTGACAATCAGTCTTCTACAAGTAGTTGTTTCGGAACTGAGTGTTTTGTATCTGAGTTCTTTGTAAGCACGCCTTAGAGAAGAAATTCCTAGTGTGTATAATTCCACCAATTTTTTAAAAGGCAGAAGTGATATTTTGGGATCATACAATTATAATTTCGTAATGATTTCTTTGTCGCTTAGACAGGATCAACAAGACGGGAAACTCGAAAGAATCAGTAAACGAAGAAAATAAGAGAGTGTTATTCCGACTGTTAGGTACATCTAGGGTTTTGTTTACATCTCATAAATTTGCCACATCATTCACAACCACAGAAAAATTCTCATTACCACATTATGATGTCGACGGCTCATTTTTCCGCGAAAGTCTTGACACTGAGTTGTAAGCGGGTAAAGTAACGGTCGTAGGCAAAGGGCCAACTTGGTCGCACCTTAATATGAACGTGTGGAATAATTTACTAATTTTAGTAGATTTGACGTGCCTACACTAAATACTTTACGTGGGACACGGTCAAAGAAAAAAAGATGGATGAGAAACGATTGCATGTAGCTGAGATGAGGATTTTGAGATGGATGTGTGGCGTGACAAGAATTGGTAAAGTAAGGAATGAGTTTATAAGGGGAAGTTTAAAAGTGGCGCATGTTACAAATGAAACGGAATCGTCTATCTTGGTATGGACATGTGATGAGGAGGGATGACACTCATGTGACTAATAGAGTGATGAGTATGAATGTTGATGGATGGAGAGGAAGAGAAAGGCCAAAGAAAAGATGGATGTATTGTCTAAGGAATGCGGGACGGGAGGGACTGTCAGACTCGTACTGACTAAAATCCACGGTGATCGTTCAGTAGCCCTTTAAGTTCTAGGGTCACGGTTACCTGATGAGACAGTCCCGCGACCCCGGCAGGCTTTAGCCCTCTAAAGGAGCACTGTCAGATTGCTGACAGCTCTTTGAGAAGCGTGGATCGCGCGTGGTCCATGCGCAAACATTTCCTTCTTGGTATAGAAATCGAAAAAAAATATAATTTATCAGACCTGGAGGCCTACCATGAACTCTTAAAGCGTGAGTCTTTAGGCTGTGGGAAAGAGATGGCGCTAGACGACTTGTATGGCTCTGTCTCTGTCCCACAGCCTAAACTGGATCGCGTTAAGAGCTCGTGGTAAGGCCTCTAAGTATTCTAACTTCTATCTATTTTATAAAACATTGTAATTTGTGGCCATGATACTAGGTAGAGTGAAACTGCATGCATTATACATGAAATATAAATAGTTTCTAAACGCATCGAGATTGCATTTAAACTGATGCAATTAGAGTTGGAACATCCATGATTCTGAGGGTACTTTTACGGTTTTTGCATATACGTGATTTAAACGGTTGAAGATATTAATAATTGCTGCACTTATGACTTACTATCATGTACTGGTTGTTTACGAAATTTTCATTTCAATATTAGTTAATTCCTTTCTTTCACACAATAACCTTAATCATCAAACTCCTTCACAGTCGGATAAAACCCATATAGGCTTTACTTACGTAGATACTTCACGGTTATATCAAATATAGAAACGATTATTATCGTTTCAACACATAAAGACTCATTTTACCACGCCTATCCAGCCTATCGTATAACATATCCTTGATTTTCCACTTTCATTTTCTTCAGATATCAAGAGGTTAGCTTTCATTAAGTTTTACGTTACTTAACATAACATCTGCGCGGGTCAAAAGTTAAATGCGTTGACATTAAGTATGAATAATAACTGTTCATGTACCAAGTAGGCCATAATCATTAAGTATTTTTAAGAAGTAAATATATTTACTTACTTTACAACTACTATAAAATAAAATAAAAAACTAAATAAAGGCAGAATATTTCTCATTTTTCCATAACCTACATTTTACCTAGGCACCAACCTACCTATAACGTGACACATGTGACCCCTAGTCGACCCAACTATGGAGAGATATTATTTTAATAAAAACTAAAGTCAATGTTGACATCACAGTAGTTTTGCCCATACAGGTATAAAGCCGACAACCGGTCGTACTTATTTCTACAATACTAGGTCAGAGCATGTCCAAAAATGTAAAACTTGATGATGAATATATCAACGAAGCAGTGTAGGCGTAACATGCAAAAGAACCGAGACTTTTAAACGCAATCCATTGCGCTGCATATTCAAATACCACGTTATCTAAACCTCAGCGAATAGTAAATGAAATGGAAACGCTACGTGAATTCGTTTTTACTTTCGCGGTAGAAGCACAAGTGCCACTTTATAAAGCAGTGTTTCGACTCCACTGTACCACTTTGGCGAACAAGTGAATACATTAAATACACACGAATGGACAATTTCGTACTCATTACCTTGACTCGTATTTGAAAAGGAAAATGTCTTAGTTAATGACGAAAGCGTTGACAGTTCAGAATAGTAATTTTCTGAACTAGGGAATGATGAAGAGTTAGAAAAAATGTAAGTAATTGAGTGAATCTATAATGTGGCTCATATTGATGCGATACTTAAACTTGACACATTATTGGTTTATAGTCCATCAAGCAGAACTAATATGCGAAGCAAGAACATTCACACTATTCAAGTAAGGCATGCATACAATAAAATAACTAACGACACTAGCTCTATCATTCCCTATCCGAGATAATCACAGCGAATGTGAACAATCCCTACATTTCCCATGCTCTCTCGACTTTCTTAGCTTATGTAAAGTCAATACAACATGCTAACGAAGACGCGAGGTCACATCGACGTGACGATTCAATCTCGCGTCCCGTATAAGGTTAAGACTGACAAGATGAATGTGGCGAGTCACCCAATCACGAGAAAGTAGGTTGTAGAACAGGAAAAATATTACATGCTACATTAACTCATCGAGCAGCGACAATAATCAATTTATTTTAAGAATACTGCGGATAATGTCGCAAAAAGATTTTCAAAAAAGCTTTGCACTTAAAACGCAAATGTTAATAGTTGTAACAAGGTCTCTGGGACATCGCGTAAGACGCACAATTTCCATACAAATTACGGTCACTTTCGAAATTGCATTGAAATTCGGTTGTGTTGACGATTTTAAAACACCATTGTTTGGTGTACGATGTTTGGGCCATTAAGAAGCTTGATGTTTGAATGACAGCATTGAAGTAGAAACTGGCGTTGGTTATCGAAACACTATCACAGAAAGCAGCAATGAGAAGGATAATCATCTGAATGACAACAAAATGCTAATGAACTAGGAACAATGAACAACAGTGAATTGTGGAAACAACAGCGATGAAACAAACATCCATAATATTTCAATAAACTATCACGGATGCTCTCAAAATGTAAATACACTATTAAAACGTTTATTTAAAAAGGAAAGAAGTATCAAAGTCTATTCACCCATGTCTGCAGCGAGGCAGGAATTTTATTACAAAACTTAGAAGAACAAGAGAAATATAATAAGACATTGTCGTTGCATCACCTTCATTCAGTCACGATTCTATCTGGGCTGCCACTTACTTGCATTAATATGGAATTATGTTGAAGAACAAACCACAAGCCGGTTTTGGTATAGGACTTACAATGTTCCATTACCAAAGGCGATTGATTTAGAAGTCTTAGAGAAAATAAATGTGAAAGAGATTGGAAATTTTGGAGAAGTTGGTGTGAAATTGCTAAATTAAGACGCTCAAACTGTACTGTACCATTTTAATCATGAGAACGTCATTACAAGTAGATCACTTTTGAATTTGATAGACATGTCATCTGAATCGTAATAATCAACTGTATTTAGGACCGTGAAATGGAATATGATTGATTGGCAAAAAACAAACAGTTTCATTTAAAACCTTTCCTAGACAAAACGGTACTAGTAGATATAACTGCACAGTAGAAAGCTTGTCGAATACAATAATTACCAGAACAAATTAATGCTGTACGTACAATCAATGTAAAAAAAATTGAATGTCCACACATTTTGTAAACATTTTAATAAACTGTTAGGTTCAAGTAATTGGTTAAGCTACTGGGTAGGCCAAGAATATTATCAACTATTGATTATTTATTTTATCACTTCGAATATCAATTAATTAAAGGACAAGGTATACAAAATGAGATCACTCCAATATTTCAATAACCATGCAGTTAACCTAAATGACGTCATTTGGCACAAGTTTAGAAAAGCTTGCTCACCGTTGTAGTCACCGAGAACATAGGCAGATAGGTATCCTGCTACCTACCTATACACTTGAATAAATTAAAGCATTTTCCAATGAGGTAACATTACAGAAAGCCACCCTGCTCCAATCCTAACATACTCATTTTACGTCGTCTACTTCAACCACTACTACTTACTATCATTTTAAATCTGTCTGAAACACCATATTTTGTTCATAATGTCATGTCAAACCAGTGTAGAATATAAATAAGCACTTTAATATTAGCTGACCCAAGAACCGAGCAAAAGTCAAGGATAAAGCCTTAAAAGTAAAAGATATAATGTATGGAAATGTCAGTAGTATTAGTTATCTCTCATCGTCTATCTTTGGGCAGAGCCGCGAGGCAAACGGGTCAATTTAAAAGCAAAAGAATTATGTTAAAATATTTGGGAACAAAATGAAGTCAGAAAACAGTATTTATTCGGAATAGTCTTGAAGTGGTGGAAAACGTTAAAAACTGGACAAATTGAAAGCAAATATTCCAACTAACGAGGGAAGTAAAGCGACAAGATAAAATATCAGCACCAAGAATCAAATTGACGATTAAATAGATAATTTTAATTAGACGCTATCGTCAAACACTGCCTAGGAAGTAAACAAGGTTACTATAGTAACGGATATAAATACCCACATTATTAGTAACACATTTATTTGTCGAAACTTCCTTCGTGCGTAGATAGATAAAGAATACATTATATTTCAAGCAAATGGTGTAAATGGCAGTAAATGATGTTCATAATGTCGATTCATTAAGACAAAATTAAATGAAGTCATCCTGACTTTGACTTACAAGTCAGTCTAAATCATTAAAGAATCTCCGACAAGACAGATACAGTAATAAAAACAACACTATAACACAGACTATACAAGAAGTTACTAGCGAAAGAACATTAAAACATACTCAAAGGTACTAGGCGAACATAAAATCACAGAGATGCACTCTTAATTTCCTATAGAAAACATGGAAGTGAGAGGAAGGAAAGTGAACGATCGTGTGAAATTAATATTGGCTGTCACACACACGATCATTTTATGATACGGATTTGAACAGTAAAGGCGCTCCCTCACTGCGAGCATTCACCTGTAATGTAACATAAAAATGCGCAATTTGATGCTTGAAGGTACAAGTTGGTAGCCGACTGCACGCAGCAGCAGCAGACGACATGTCGCTAACTACGGAAAGAATTTCACAGAAATACGTAGAAACCAGTAGTGTCACTGCGACACGTCGTTTGCTGCAGCTTCATGTCGTCAGCTACCAACTTGTACCTCTATTGTCTTCGAATGCTCGAATCTGTAACGTTACATTACAGGTGAATGCTCGCGGTGAGGGAGCGCCCTAAAATTTACAATCATTTGCAATGAGTAAAACACTGAATTGAACGCTTTCCGTATTAGGACTTGCGTAGACAATTGATGATTGTGTACATACAACTATTACGTCCATGTTGTATGAATTTTCATTTTACACAACAACTAACAGACCGATAAACCATAATTACCTTAATATTACATGATTTCTTTTAACATTGTTGCATCTTTTACAAGGCCAATACTCCGATTTTACGACCTGTGTTAAGTAAGATAAGGTATAAAATATTGTAAAAAATATTCTTGCACAAAACCGAAAGGCAAAACAACAGTATTAAGTAAATACAAAACAAGGAGATCGAGGGACTTTCCTTGATGCGCAGTGGTAATAATAACTTTATCGTGTTCGACGATTTTCCTTAAAGCTGACCGCAAGAACCTTTTTATGTAACTTCAAGTAAGATGAACGGATTAGTGGAGTTTATTTTATTATACGTATACACTAGCGACCTGCCCTGGTTTTGCACGGATCCTTCGCGACCTTACCGATGGCTTTTCGGTAAACCTTCTTAGATGTTAACCTTGTCTTGATAATATCGAACACAACGAAAAAAGAATGCTCCATTTTGGTGCAGCCGCTAGCCGTTCGGAATTGTATAAGTAACAAAATCTTTAATACAGATTTCTTAAGTTTATCGTTTTTAAGAGATTACTGCGAGTCTGACGCTCCTAACTAAAACCGTACGGTTTTTTTTTTTGCTCTTATTCGGTACAAAATTACTAAAGCCGTTGGCATTTGTGTAACAAATAAGGCCAAATCTAGGATTTCAATTTAATATTATTCGTGAAACTAGTGACTAGAACAATCTTGACATTATAACTCTTCATTTATTACAGTAATTCGATGTAATTGTGTTGATAACCACTTCATTCAAGGCGATTCACACGTTTAGGGCCTTTGTCATACAAACAATTGAAAGTGAATATTTTTAACGACCACATTTTTAACAGACAATGACATTTATTTGTGTAGTTCCATCATTAGAGACAATAATCTTAAATTATGTAAGTTTTGTCACTGAAATCTTGGGAATCACGAATTATGTGTGCGTGAACTTTATATCAAAGTATTGTTTGACTCAGCACTTAGGTAACTTTTACAGATAGTGTAGGGTTTCACAAAATTAATATAATATTTGAATAGTTGCAAAAGAAATTCTGAAGGTGGATAAAATTCTCACAAAGATCTTCATTTACATTTAATCTATTTCAGTTTCATTTAAAAACGAACCGTTTCGAAACTCTTACTTTGAGAAAAGTACCGAAACAATAATGAAGCCATTAGTTCCATCGGAAAACAATTTAAAAATTCGCATTGCACTACTTAAGACCCGTACGATATTAAAAAAGCTGGTGCTGAAACTATTCCGTGACATGGAATATAAAAAAATCTATATTTGGAGGCGATTGCTGCATTCGCGCCAATAGGAGAAGTGAATGCGGTGCTGCGAGGTTGTGGCGAGGTCATCATGAGGGCCGACGTACTGCAGACCGGACCGATTTTAAACTTTTATAGAGCTCGAGAGATCACGACTTGTCAGGTCCTGTTGTACCGACTACCGAGACCTTGACTGCGCTAAGTGGTCGTCGATATTACTCATTATGTTTACAGAATTAATTGGACTTGAGAACTAGATCATTATTGATTTAAGTTTAGATTGCAGATGATCGTGATAAGAAATCTTATTACTCTTATAAGACTTAATTGGAAATGGAAGGTTTGTGAGTCGAGCAAAGGTTTTCGCCCACTTTTGTAACACGCGAACACAATAAATCATTTTAGATGAATTACAAGTGCTGTAATTCATTTCGGATTCTTAGCAACTTAAGGCTATAAATTTATTTCACAAAACCTACATTTATTAACAATGACAAAAACTTAGGGCTAAACATAAGCACCTAGTCATTAATCTTAAGTATGACGGCTCCATAACTTAACGTAAACTTGATGATGGTTTGTTTCTATCCTGGAATGCAAAATGTGCAATTGTAGCTCTTATGAATCAATATTCTTACGGAATCAATCTTGAATAAGAATTTACGAAGAAACCTAAAGCTTTTCCAATCCATTCAAAGACGAAAACAAGTCATCAAATGAAACCTACCTCAGCGTTCGACTATGAATGCAAAACAATGAAAAGTCTCCTTGTCCCAATTGCATCGCCCTTTGCATAGTGGGCGGTAAACTGGGCCTCCTTGTTACGGCCGCTCTAGTTGTCTGCTCGGACATCCTAACAAGACTAGTTAATTTTTATTGTAATTAAAAGTAGATTTACTGCGACCTTTCAAGGCAAAAAACGGGTTGCACAAGGTACTATTTTAGGCCCTTTACTAAATATTGTATATCAAGTAAAAATTAATACTTTACTTATCTGTTGATACAAGATAAGGAAATTGTAATTGAATCACGGTTTATTAACCAAATAGAAGACACTTAAATTTTAAAACATGGAATCTAACATTTTTTGTAAACAAAAAGTGTTTTAGTATGTGTAAATATTTTGTCAGTCTGTTTACACGTTTACCTACAAGCCCACAATATTTTAAAAGATAAGAGTAGGCCAGTTTAATCCAAAAAGCTATGGCGTCGGCGATAGTAACGTACAACGTGGATAAGTCCATAAGTCAATACTTTCACCAGCATTTAGTTAGACACACAAAAAAAATATTAACATAAGCCGATTAAAATATGCCTATTTTATAGAAAACAAAAACTTGTTACAACACATCATTCAAAGTAAAAACCATCGTTGAATTATATAAGGCAAGGCAAGTTGTAAAAGCCAGCCAAAGTACTTTCCCTCAACAGCCTTTTACAACCCGATTAGCTACTGGTACATTAATCTTTTCTTTCACTCCTTATATTTTAGCAATACCTGTCTGTAAGCATAAACTTACATACACGTTATCTGATTGAGTCGCTTTATAATGTCAATGAGGAAGCTACAATAACAGCGGTGCTTTATTGTGACTTATCCGTTTGAAGAAAAGTAAGTATCAACTGACGAAATAAAAATTCAAATGGAAGTATAGCGTTACTTTCCCGAATAAACATATAAAATTACAAACACAAATGTAGGTGTTAAACACGAAAACATTAGCTTTATAGCAAAAACGTGACACAAATTAAATAACGAACAAACAAATCTGCAACATAAAACCGTTTGCAACTATGTATAAACTAACACAAGTAAACAATTACACATATATCATATCAAATGAAACGGGAGCTATAATTTACGTTCTTAAAACAATATATGGTAGTAACAATGGCGGAAAAGCCGGAAACAGGAAACTGTATAGTATAAATGGACACACGGGCGTGCATGAAGTCCATCAAACTGATTTGGTACCAATCATAGCTGTGAGTGACATAAGCAATCGAAGTGGGGTAATGACGTTGCATCCAATGCAGGTGATGTTATGTAATTTAGGAAGATTTACTTAAGATGTAATGAGCAGTTATTGCAAGCTGTTTGGTCGACAGATGAGTGAAATCTCGGTAATGATATGTGCTTAAAACATATAGTCGATTAACGTTAAAGTGACGGTTAAAATGCAAATAAAAGAAATCAATCAGCTGAAATATCACAGCCGTTTTAAAAACGAAATAAAAATTAAAAGTTTTCGAAATAACCTTTTAAGACAATCTAGCTTTTATTTCAAAACAAAACCAGTTTTCTATAAAACAGACCTGAATTAACAAGTTTCATTTTAGTACCCGCTTTATTTAGTTTTTTAGCAACAAACGTGACTTCTGAAACTATTAAAATTTTGATCAGCTTCGTTTTTTTTTTCGTTTTGTGAAATATAAATGCTCTTATAACTAATATACCTACATTGTATATGAAATAAGCAGTGGCATTTTAAAGTAGTCTCTTAAAATGTTATAGACAAACGATCTTGACCTTTTTGCGATCATAAGTTTAAAGGCCATAGTCGTTTTGTCGAAATAAATCGCAAAGCTACTCATGAAATATAAAAGAAGTTAATTAAGTAACTTAAATTGTAATACAAAAACTTATTCTGCATTGAAGTATTGGCTGAGAGCCATATGGCATATGGCAGTACCATGCTTAGCCTTGAATTTATATTCTTAAAGTTTAAAATTCCTTTTTGATAAAGTTTGAAACATGGAGATATCTCATGCTAACATTGTCGTCAAACAAAGTTAAAACCACAAAGGTGTTCTCAAAAATGAAATAGGTAAACAACCAAGGTCAGAAAAAAGCTCAAAATATGTCCTGACGTGGTTTCTTATCAGAATCAGGGTGCTTTTACAACCAGGCTAAGCATGTTTGCTCTTTCATAAACATTGGATGCCTTTGTTATGCTAATGTGCCTTGTTTATATACCCTGATAAGTTTTTAGATGTCATTCTTTACTTAGAAACTTTAGAGATGCATAGACATGCGACGCAAACAATCTTTTGGATATAAAACTCTTTCTTGTTAACGCTTTTGTTGAATTTAAACACAGTGAGGAGGACATTTTAAAACCAATCGTTAGTTCTCTGGGCTAGAAAAGTGTCAGTTTACTCTATATTTCTACGACTTTCATCAGGATTGACCTTAATCTCGACTACTCTTATATCTTCAATAATTATTCAGCTTTATCAATATAGATGGTTCATGTTCGACTTAGAAAATTTTAAAGTTTGAGATAGGTGGACGACTGGACGTGCTATCGTCTTGACATTTTCAACTTTTCCACTAGAATTCCAGTTTGTCTTTCTCGCTATGATTCGTTTTATTTAAATGAACTAAGTTACATCTATAGATCGATTTAAGACAATAACCTTTTTATATCTTGTCATGCTTGTTATCATCAAAACAATATAACTATGTTCATCTGAACGTTCATGAACGTTTACAATCTTTAGAAAATTCCAACACCGCGCTATAAATCTTAATGCCTGAATGAGTTTCTATAATTTACTGAACGTTGTTCCACATTTAAACACAAAACGTCATGTTTAATGCTAAATCTTATTGCTTCGAACAAGTTTAATAAATTAGAACTTAAAACGGGACATTTAGTATGTTTATTAGTTTTACAAAAACTTAGAATTGATACGTTTATTTATTTTCTTACTTTTTATATTAAGAGGTTTTGTTTCCTTTACTTTGATTAACAATTACAATTATAGCTTTAGAATCATCATAAATAATAATATAATCATACCGTATAGTGGGTGATTTAGAAACAATTAACCTAGTACAATCATTGAATTTTGTAGTACTATCATCATTTTAAGGTTGTCTTATATTTTCCTAGTCTTAATTTGAAAAAAAAAAGGTTTAACTTTTAAGTAAGTTTATTCTTTTAATCCGACGTTGTGAAGATTTTGAGTTAATTTGTGGGACATACGGAAAAACAATTAAGTTTAATAAATGTTTGTAATAAAATGACGCTTGGGTCTTGTAAATCTGCAAATATTAACCTCTTCCTGCGTTTGAGACTTCACAACAAAGAAATTCCTGAACGCATTGTCTTTGACAAGTTTGATGAGCATAGCTTTGTTTAACTAACGGACTGAGCAATGAAACTTCAAGTTAATGTATTGAAATCAAGACAGACACTTGGACAGTTCTTTAATTAAACAGTACATTAAAAGTTTGTTGCATGTATTGCTCTCGTTTGCAACTCGTTTTAAAACATGAATGGCGTCACACTCTGACACCATAGTTGCGTAGTACTACACCATGTTTCTGGACGAAACAAGACATGTCACAAAACGAAATTGGAACTGTTGATGCAATGAATGATCTAGTTTTTTTTTTTTTCTTATTTGGCGGTAGTTCCATAAAATTTCACCAAAATCAGACAGAAATGTTGCGAAAAAATATGATTGTCCAATTAAAACTTTTGCAATGAATTGGTTTACTAAACAATAAATTTTGCAAACTTTCTCAAAGTAACAAAGCAGACAAAACAATGTCTTTCACCGACAATCAGATGGTAGCTGACGCGGAATAATTAAACAGATATAAACAAATCGGTCTTCGTCCACTGTTTACTAAAGAGACATACAAAGCTCGTTTGGAAGGTAAATTTATTCTAAACAGAAGCTTCGGCCACGAGTGCCGCACGTTAAGATGAGTCAGAGACCTTTTCACCCGGCGGCCATTGTTTATTCTGGACGCAGACACGTCCTTATGTTTTCCTTCACATTTTCGTTGGTGATTTAAAAAAAGTCTAAACGCTCTTTCTGAATATTCATAACCTCTTTCATGAATTATGAATGTTTTAGAATATATTATAATTTCTCGCTTTTTACTGGACTTCGTGACTTTGTCTAGAAACTTGTTTCTGTTGAATACTTCTTAGTAGTTGTTTCAAATACTTATCTCCAATTCGTTAAGAACGTTGGAGATTATTGAAATGATCAATGGAGGTAATCAACCAAAATAAAATTCTGAAGTTTCCATCATCCAAGAATTTGAAAACTAAACGTTAATGATAACCCAAAATATGATCGTTAATTTCGGACAAACTTGATTCTTACAAGAAAGCTTTCTCCGCCACCGTTAAAGTTATACAATAAGCATAACTGTAAACATCCGTTCTTACCTCTGCTTAGGCAAGTCCGTTAAAATTCCGGCACACTGCTTTTAAGATACACTAACACTTATTGGATTTTAGCGAGTCGATCGAGCGTCGGATCCCCGCACCGTTATTCACGTCATATGTGTGTCAAATAACGAGAAAAATTCTCACAATCTCCGTGGGCACTTGTTTAGGGAGCAGTGGAACACAATCACTAGCACAAAGGTTTAATTCACAAGATCACTGTAATGTGGGTATATTTGGGTGGTTGGTGCAGGGAGTGCACAATGTTGCGCGCGCGGCGTTGCGCGTGGGGTGGTGTGCGCGCGTACTGGGGCAGCGCAAGCGTCGGTCGTGCGGCCGCCTCTCACTCGCGTCGGCGACTGGCGCGCGCCGCCTTCACCTTCGCCGCACTCGCCCGTTTCGCAACTTCAGCGGTTTCCTTGCAGATATCTTGTTGCATGGCAACTGTTGAAAACGATGTGACGCCGCAATAACAAACTCAATTTCGAAGATATCGATTCTTTTTCAATATTTTTTTGTCTCGAGTGATGTGTCCCTCTGCCAAGTTGTGTCTTGCACGCATCGTTGTAGGCGGTAAACAGATTGGGGCGAAATGTAAACAAACAAACTGCCATTTGCCTGATGCTTGACTGTTAACTGCTTTGTAAAACATTTTAGTCATGCACATTCATTCTGAACTGACAGTCATTTGATCGTATTAATTGAACAGTCGATAAAAGGTGCGTTCAAAAGATTGACCGAGCATTAAGAGTCTTGTCCGAGAATCGAACCCGGAACTAGAGAGTGCAGACAGATGCACAGGTCGAACCAAGTCAAACTGGTTGCATTGCTCTTGATCTTAACAAAGACTAGCCTTTCAAAACTAGTATTGGAATACAGTAATGATGTTGATAATAGAATTTTACAAGACAATTGAGCCGAACGTGACCGGGGGAATGGACGTGGACTTTCTATCGATAAAGAAATGATTATTGTTATAATTCCATGAAATAGCACATATCGATATGTGGTGAAACGCTGATGAAATCGATACTGTGTCACAATTATAGTGATGTATCGAGTTTGTTTCGATAGTGTTCGGTGACGGATGGTCGTTGATATCTTTTGGACTGCGGGAATGCGCGGCGCTAATGTGTGTACCTACTTAGTTATCAGATTAAATTAACTTTATATTTTTCTGAGTAATTTACAATTCAAAGAAGAAGAAGAAAAAGAACTATGTGTTATTTGTATATTTATTTAGATAAATACTTTTCAAGCATAAAGAGTATGCTTGAAAAAGTTATACAACGTGTAACGTTAATAGCGCAAAACCTCTCGTGGGGTAACTCAGCCCATGTTACTGAACAAGGTTTGTTCCAAGACTTGGAAATACGCAAAAAAAAATTGCTTTTTCATACAAAATGAGAAATAGATGGGGGCCCATAAGTATGAAAAATCATTTTTTTTCGCGAATTTCCAAAAGTCTTGGAACAAACATTGATCAGTAACATGGGCTGAGTTACCCCACGAGACGTTTTGCGCTATTAACGTTACACGTTGTTTATGTCATCAAGCCTTTTTCCAACAATGTTGGGGTTGAATTTTACCCTAACCGGATAAAGCTAAATAACAGTAATTTACATGGAGTGACTGCCTATATGCTCACTTTTTTTTTTTTACGTGACAAAATCATCAAATGAGTCCTCCAGCCCCGGGCAGGGCGGGAGGGACTGTCAGACTTCTACTGACTAAAATCCCGGGCATGGTCCATGGTCGGGCAGCGAGTTGCCCTTTACTCGCTGCCCGCATGCCCGCGCCTACGGTGGCCGGAGATCGTCTTGCGACGTCCGTCGCCGCGGGCGTGCACCACCGCGGTTGGGGCGGAGGGAGGACACTGTCCTCTCTCGCGCGCGGCCCGCCTCCTCCTTCGCGAGCATTACTGCTTCGCAGAAGGAGGCGACCGCCTCCCACTCCGTCTCGCCCCGCAGCATGGCCGCAACCAATGCCGGGCGCGAGAGGTCTCCGCCTATGCCTATATGCTCACTGGAATCAGTTCTTTATAAAGGTCTAGTTTCTGTCCGCGGCCAGTGTTGGAAAAAAAAACCAGTTTTTTTTTCCAAATTTATAAAACAAACAGTTCAAAATGTTTTAAACAACTGTTTTTTTTTTTTTTTAGATCTGTTTTTCTTTTTCAAATTAATTCCACCTTGTTTGTTGATGTCTAAACGTATAAATCAATTATGTTTAATTTCTAGACTACATCTTTTCAAATTCGCCCTTTGTAATGAAATTTACGAAAAATGATCAATGGAAAAAAACATGTGATGTTTTTTTTCTAATAATTTTATGCATTGTTTCATTACAATGCCAATAAAAGTTAAAAATATGACATAACAATGGCATTAGACTCAAAAGGTTTTATGTCAAACTATTTAGACTCCTGAATATTAATTTATTTTCATTTTATATGCATTCATCTGCCTTGAAAAGTAGTTGAAATGGGTAATAAAAAACACTGTTTAATTTCAAACTGTTTTAAACACTGTTTTAAACAGGTGTTTTAAAACAACTTGTTTTAATCATGCCAACCCTGTCCGCGGCTTTCGTTTCACTGGTTTAGGACTTTAAAGGTCACAGACAAACTTTCGCACTTTTTACTTTTACCAGAATACGATTCCACATAAATATGATCCACATAAATTCAATGCACAGTTATTTCCAGCCAATAATTTGTTTAATGAGCTTTCATTACCAACCATGTTTATGGAAATTCAAAGTACAAAATTCAACAGAAATCTTCTCATCACATTAATATTATTACCATAATAAATTTCTCTTAAACAATCACTACCGTAGGTACACACCTACTGTCTACATCAAATGATTACCCAACTGGTCATCAAGCACAGCTTTCAGTAAATATTGTACGATCAACCAGTGTAAGAAGTAACAGTTAATATTTAAAAAAAAAACCGGCCAAGTGCGAGTCGGACTCGAGCACAAAGGGATCCGTACCATCGACTGGTTCGATTCCCGCACGGAACCAATATTTGTATGATCTTCCTGGGTCTGGGTGCTTGTGTATGTGAGTTTCTATGTTTGTAAACGCACCCACGATACAGGAAGAAAATCCTAGTGTCGGGAAATGAAAAAAAAACTACCTACACGTTTGTTTTATGGCGGCCCCCTTAAACATTTATTTAATTCTGTTTTTTAGTGTTTGTTGTTATAGCGGCAACAGAAATAAATAATCTGTGAAAATTCCTGCTGTCTCACTGTCACGGATTATGAAATACAGCTTGGTGACAGACAGACGGACAAAAAAACGGACATCGGAGTTTTAGTAATAGGATCCCGTTTTATTACCCTTTGGGTACGGAACCCACATGTATCGTGTATTGCTAACCAATTTTTTTTATGACTACGTAAAGGTGCTTTTAAATTATTACCATGGAGTTGACTGTACAAGATAATAAGACAATATACTTAGTTGACCTGCCAACGGATGTTACATTAGACAGAAAATTATACCTTGGACAGTCTGAGATTTAAATAAGTGGTTTATATAACATGTGATTTCTTTATTTATATTGTTGTATCTCAGTACACTTCTGTACTGTCTTTTTATTTTTGTGTGAGAATGTGACAATCCTAAAATGTATGAGCTGATTATGCCGTTTCTGGGAACCCCAGCTATACTTTCCTCTAATCTTAGGCCCTACATTATAACGCTGGAAAACAATAAACTATCATTATTGCTATCTTTGTCTTAATTAGGGTTGCCATCCGTCCGGCTTTCCCCGGATTTGTCCTAGTTTGGAGGGCATCTGGGGAGCGTCCGGGAGGTGCTTCATTTGTAGTCCGGGTTTAAAAATTTAAAGTCTTGGGCCGCCCGCGACACACGCACACTTCACCGTCCCCCCACCCCTCCCGACTCAGCTGCCACGGTGCGCACTTCGACTCATGTCCGGGTTCTGGACTGTAAAACCCGAGGTTTTCACGTGTCTTGTCCTGGTTTCCAAATTTTAGAGATGGCAACACTAGTCTTAATCAACGACTGAATTTGCCTATCCGAGTCTTGAAGTCCAATCAGAAGCAGCCGTCAAAATAAAGAAACGGGATTCGGATTGAGAACGAATATTAATTTCAGTCGTAAGAAAGTAGGAAATAGCTTTTTGATACTAAACATTTTATTAGTCAAGTACATTATTTACAAAGTAAAACTATACATCATATCATAAATCCGTACAATACAGCTGTTTGTAATTAAAAGGCCCGCTACTTACAACTTTATAGAAATTCTTACTGTAGTAAATAACAAAAATGTTTATATATTTTTATTAATTTAAACTCTTTTTTTGTAACTTACTGCCTTATTAGTCTAGTTGTCTCAGTAATCTAGGTGAAGCATGAAATTGGGTTTGAATTCCAGAACGACTAAAGTTTTTCTTCACTTTTGGTCGACGATTGAGTAAGCTTCTAAAAAGAAGAAAATTTTCTGCCTTATTTTTCGAGGACATAGGGAAAAAGTGATTGACAGACTTAGTGCAAGTGAGTTTAACTATTTATAGAGACACGGAGAAATTGCCGAAGTCCATAGTTTATTTTTATTAAAGCTATCATAAGAATCTACGATTCTCACAGCCCATTTACTCTAAACATGAATTCAAAATTCGAACGAATCGAAGTTTGAGCCCGCCATGTTTTATTTTAAACACAAATGAACTCGATTTCGAATTGGCTGCGTTCATTTGAATCAGTTCGAAAATGACAGCTTTGTATTGCACTACAGTTACACAAATAGCAATAATAATATTATAATGTATTGCAAACATAATTGGTATGAAGGAAATTAATTGGTTGCAAAAGCTGAAGTCTCCAATAGGAGTTGAGAAATATTTGTTGCAACTATTGTCACAACAAGCAAAGTCATAGGTCGTTTGTTCAAGTTGACTAGTAACTAGTATTACTTTCTAACTGTATTAGTGCTTGAACAGTAAACGATAACGTTTTCAATGCATTGTTATTATGCTATCGCAACAATTGTCGTTGCACAACATGAAAGCACGGTAGGAAGCATTATGTGGTACTAATAGAATAGATATTTGATAACGACATATTAAGTTTATCTATAGACATCAGTTCACCATGACTGCCCTTCTTATTTCAATACATACAAGTTTCAAATTTATAAACCCAAGGAATAAGATTTTTCATACAAACGTTTTCACCCCTTTTTAACCCCTTAGAGGAGGATTTTCGCAAAATCCCGTCTTATTGCTTCCCTGCACGGTAGACTGCAACTGCTGTCCAAAATTAAAGTTACTGCGTTTAGTGGTTTCGGCTGCAGTCGAGTCTTAATAAAAAACCCTGTTCTTTTACATATATAAATAACATAAGATTTAATATGTCTGCATGTTGTTAAGAAGAGCATTTGTATCTTTTCTACCTATGTCCGTAGGTTGCTACTTAATATCCGGCTCGAAGGACGGCAAACGATGTAGGATTTAAAAAAAAAACTGTTTGCTGTACGGACAAAATAGAACTATCGGTCCTCGGACCCCTTTTTTTTTAGCGTGGTAAAATCATCAAATGATTCAGACTTGTACTGACTAAAATCCACGGTGTCCTTCATTAGCCCTTTACGTTCCGGGGTCACGGTAATGAGATAAGTCCCGCGACCCCGAGATAAGTCCCGCGACCCCGGTCCTAGGACCCCTAGGGTTGGCGCTGACATTGGCGAACAGTAAGTATATATTTTTTTAAACGTTGCCTCACACTAAGAATTTCTTCTTGTATCGTGGGTGCGTTTACAAACATAGAAACACACATACACAAACACCCAGACCTGGAACAACTACTTGCAGATCATCAAAAATATTTGTTCCGTGCGGGGATCGAACCCGCGACACGCTGCACAGCAGTCGATCGCGGCCACTGCGCCAGCCGTGTCGTCATTTAAATTGTCATCATCATCATCATCAGCCGGAAGACGTCCACTGCTGATCATAGGCATCCCCTTTAGACCGCCACGCCGAACGATAATTCGCCACTTGCATCCATCGGTTGCCCGCGACCCTCACGATGTCGTCGGTCCACCTAGTGGGAGGCCTGCCTACGCTGCGTCTTCCGGTCCGTGGTGACTCGAGAACTTTTCTTCCCCATCGGTTATCAGTTCTACGAGCGATGTGGCCTGCTCATTGCCACTTCAACTTGCAAATTTTATGAGCTATGTCGGTGACTTATTCGCCGAATATCCCTGTTCCGGATTTTATCCCGCAAAGAAACTCCGAGCATAGCTCTTTCCATTGCTCGTTGAGTGACTCTTAGTCTCTCTAAAAGGCCAGCAGTCAAAGACCACGTTTCAGAGCCATATGTCATCATTTAAATTGTAATGTTATATTATGCTGGACATAATATGTATATTTTTACCTATATTTTACGATGATTGGAACAGTCCTAACAGGAATCTCTTTGCTAAGCAAGTCTACATAACGCTGGTGATTATAGATATTGATGCTGATGAATTGATGGTGCTTTACCTAAACCAGAACCAGCACCACAACAACTTACATAAACAGTAGAAAACGCAGTATAATTATATTTAGATGATTCACAATTATTGAGACATTAGAATCGGAAACGTGATGAAATAATAAACATGATAGTAAAGTAACAACATCTGATAACACGCCATACAAAAAGTCACGCAAACGCAATTCAGAGAAACCTCATTACCGACCAATTATGAGGGTACATGAATATTATGGTAAATGGTCGACTGAGATTTCACTTTATCGTAATCAGTATGGTCTTTTCCTGATTCATTAAATAAAGCTGTTATAAAACTTCAATGGTAAGTACTGCATACTGATTAGCATTTTTTTTATCGTGTTAAAATCATCAAATGAGTAAAATCCACGGTGATCGTTCAATAGCCCTTTACGTTCCAGGGTCATGGTTTCCTGGTGTGACAGTCCGGCGACCAGCCAGTCCCGCGACCCATACTGATAACCATGGGGTAAAATCTGGTGCTTTAATTAAAACATCCAAATTCTAGTTGCTGTCTTATTTCAAAGACTTTAAAAAATAAGGAGGAAGGTAAAGAGCATTTAATTTATGACAGATTAGGGATGACTGGCAAACCACCGATAGTTGTAGCAAGCCAGTCTTTTCTATGGAGACTACGGATTGCTCACAACAACGTAAGATTTCCAGATACGATGGACCGATTTGAAGAAGAAAAGGACCTTTACAATCGAGAAGGCGCAGAACCAGCTGTACTGTACGTAACAATAAAAAGCATAGGCATCTGGCAAGTCTTTCATTATCATCAACAACCTGACTTTAGTGACTTCTGGGCAGTCCTGAGTCAATACCCAGGAGTCACTAAAGTCAGGTTGTTGATGATGGTTGTTCAGGTGGTTGTTGATGATAATGAAAGACTTGCTTGAAGAGCTGTTGTCAACGACACAACAATCATAAAATTTCAGCCAATTTTTCTGCGTCATTGTTGACATATCTATGTATTTTTCGCGTAAATACTATTTCAGTCTTGCATTATAATACTCCTATTTTCATTTATTGCTCACCTTTAACAAGCATTTCACTACAACGTTTGCTCGCGTGATCTATTTGATTTACAACCCCGATTTCCTGAGTGAACTATTTTTCATTGACCTCTGAACTAATTCAAGTTCAGTCGCTGCGTGATTGAGTTACAAACATTCATTAAAACTTCCTCATTTATGTTGATTTATTTTAGTGGGATGGATGTTTGTAGCGTAACTGACATCCATTACATAATAAAGCAACTCATTTTACAACATTATTTCATTTAATGTTAAAAAATCATGTCTGTTAATCTACACCTGTCTATTTTTTAAGCCAGCCACTATTACCAAACCATTGTAACTCTTTAAAGCCAGAATCAACAGTGGCAACCACAAGAAAAACTTTGAGGCAATGAAGTTCGACGAAGTCCTGGAGGATGAAGTTAACTGTCCTGGTTTCAGCAGCGAAATTAACCAGAAAGAACACGACATGACACAACAAAGACATTTCATGTCATGATGATTCACAAAGTAACGCCTAATTCCTCAACTAACTCTGTAGTCAATTCTTTTTACCTCGCTAAAGTAATGCGCAATTTACTTTACTCAATTTGGTATAAAAAGCAGAAAAATGAAATAAAGGCGTAGCAGAATATACGCGACATGACAATTAGTGATAGTGAGTCGTGAGCGATTTGTCGCAGATTAGTTTTTGTCATCTCACGTTCCGATTGAAACGAAAATCGTGTCTTATGATAATTAAAAATAGCTGCTTCCGCGTATTTAGGCAGCTATGACAAACTAGCACTCTACTCGCGACTTCGTCCGAGCGTATTTAAAAATATATATATACAACGTGTAAGGTTAATAGAGCAAAACCTCTCGTGGGGTAACTCAGCCCATGTTTCTGAACAATGTTTGTTCTAAAAAATTTTGGAAAAAAAATAAAAAAAATGATTTTTCATACTGATGAGCTCGATCAATTTCTCATTTTGTATGAAAAACCATTTTTTTTTTCCAAAAGTCTTAGAACACTAACTAATACTAACGTTACACGTTGTAGATAACGAGTATGTCGCTCAGGATCAATGATACAGCAATAGGATAGGCAGATGATTTGTCCCCGTAACTGGTTTAGGGGGGTCGAAAGGAAACAAAACTAGTGTCCGACCGAAACTGATTTTTCAGCCGAAACCGAAACCGAAACCGAACTTTCGGCCTTGCTCTCAGTTTCGGCCGAAACCGAAACCGAAACCGAAACTTTTTAGAACATTTAAATAATCAGTTTTTGTCTGATATTTTACTTTTACTGTTTTTATTTTTACATTTATTAACACACTAGCTTCTGCCAGCGACTTCGTACGCGGATCCTGTTGCTTATGCCAGCGACAATGGGGTCGTCAAAATCGAAGATCTGAAACGTCTGATGTCGAATTCTTAGAGCCTGGGGACGTGAAAACAACGGGACGCGCATGCCGATTCCAGACGTTCCAGATCCTTAATTTTTGTAAGTCATCAGGAAATGCCCATCAGACTAAACAACTCTTGCTAAGATATTATTCATATTTATGTTATAGTGTAGCTGGGCTCTTGGAATTCCACATCAGTTGTTCCAGATCTCAATTTTCATACGTCAACAGAGAATGCTCATTAGGCTGAACAACTCTTGCTAAGACGTCATTCCTATATATGTTATAGTGTAGCTGGGCTCTTGGAGTTCTACATCAGGTGTTCCAGATCTTCAGTTTTTATACGACAACAGGGAGTGCTCATCAGGCTGAACAACTCTTGCTAAGACGTTATGTAATAGTGTAGCTGGGCTCTTGGAGTTCCACATCAGGTGTTCCATATCTTCAAATTTATTTTCTCAGCAGAAAATGCTCATCACGCGGAACAATTTTTGCTATGGCGCTATGTTTGTATCTCTTATAGTTTAGCTGATCCATTGCAGGTCTGCATCAGGTGTTTAAGTTTCCAAGATAAATTATAGTCTATATGTTGCCCAGACTTAATAGCTATACAATAAAAAAAAAAAACAAACAAATCCGTCCAGTAGTTCCGAAGATTAGCGTGTATGGAGTAACTTCTCCCGTTTTCCTAACATTTCCCTTCACTGCTCTGCGCCTATTGATTGTAGCGTGATGGAAAGTATACTATAACCAGCGCAGAAGTATGAAAAATAATTGTACCAAGTTTCGTCAAAATCCGTCGAGTAGTTTTTGTTTCTATAACGGTTATACAGACAGACAGACAGACAGACAGACAGACAGACAGACAGACAATAATTTTATTAATTGCATTTTTGGCATCAGTATCGATCCCTAATCACCCCCTGATAGTTATTTTGGAAATATATTTCATGTACAGAATTGACCTCTCTACAGATTTATTATAAGTATAGATAAAAAAATGTCACATATACAAGTTGAATTTTTCAACTGGGCGTGGATGTCTATATCTTTAACAATGAGGAATATCGAAAAACATTGAATAGAGTCTCGAGACCGATTTTGACGAAAACGAAAACTGCATCATTGGATTTTAGAAAAATCAATAATCCGGGCCAGGAATCGAAACCGCTGATTTTGGAAAAAAAAACACTGTATTATTATAACACCATTCGACAGTGTTGCTTATAAGGATCAACTTCTGGAAAGTAATGGTATATGGCAAACTGATGGAAACAGCAGATTTTTAAGAAATATCTAATTTCCTATGATATTTGTACATGACTTCTTGCTATAATCTATTCGAAATTATAAAAATCATTGTTTTCATCGTTTTACTGGATTTGAAGTCTCAGCAATCGCACTATATTCAGCATCACAAAAATACTGTGTTGAAAAAAATAGCATTACATATTTCAAAGAAGTCGAATAGAGTCACTGCCTTGACGATTGCTTAGTTTTTTAATCATTCACGTACGTAACACATTTTATTCTAAAAACTCAAAAACATAACCTCAACTCTCGATTAAATGGACGGTGGCGAACTGAGATGGGGCCGCCGGCGAGCAAGCACGTTTAGCTACGAATTTTACCGAACGACGCACGAAAATGCACGAACACTTGAGTTTCGGCGGGGCCGAAAGTTTCGGCTATATTTTGGCCGAAACCGAAACTAAGGCCGAAACTAGATTTTTTGGCCGAAACCGGCCGAAACCGAAACCGAAACCGAAATTTCGGTCGGTCACTAAACAAAACACAGCTGGAAAATAAAATCTAACGTCGTCCCCCAAAGGTCGAGAATAAACTATAGTTAGTGGTCCAGTGGTTGCATTATTTTTTGGACGTTGCAGTCACAGAGCCGAAAGTAAGGTATTCCCGTGTAAGCAACTGTTTTTAAAGCACCTATGCTAAGAGCAACTATTGTATACCCGTTTGGGCACCTTGATGAGTTGCTCAATCGGGAACGAAAATATAATTCAAATCTATTCCACTTACAGAGAATTAACAGCATTGCGTTAACTGGTGTAATATTTTTTCAAAATCGTTGCAATAATTTACAGAGAATACTTTATACAAACAAACTAACGAACTTTACCTCTTTACTAAGCACGACACAAGATAGATATTTAAAGAATGTATGAATAGGATTCCAAGCCACCATAAATGTAGTATTTGGTTTGCATCTGTTATGCTGGTGAAACAATCGAGACCACTGCATTTTGTTTGTAAATATTTGGTCTATACAATGCGGAACCTACTTGTGATTTATAGTATCTTGAAAGTATTTTTTCTGCGTCATTGTAGACATATTATTGTCCAAAATTATTCCCATAAAAATATACAATATGTCTGGTTTCGGTCTGTAAAAAACAAAAATTACATCAATAAGAAGAGGTTTTCGGACCCCACATCTATACTACTTAAGGGGGATGCTCCAACCAGCCCGCGAAATTCATTTTTTTTTACGTTTTTTGCAATTTGCAGGCCAGTGACATGTTGTAACTTTATAAATATTTGTGTTGCGCAAATAACAAGTATAATTTTAAATATAAAAAATATCAAAAAACTCGCTCCATCAGCTCTCACATAGAAAAGGTGCATCATGTTAAAATCTCCGAAATCTAACTACGATGCACCTTTTCTATGTGAGAGCTGATGGAGCGAGTTTTTTGATATTTTTTATATTTAAAATTATACTTGTTATTTGCGCAACACAAATATTTATAAAGTTACAACATGTCACTGGCCTGCAAATTGCAAAAAACGTAAAAAAATTTGAATTTCGCGGGCTACATCGAAGCAATCACCTTAAACTTAAACTCTTCAGCTTGTTTGAACAGTTTAGTTTGTTTGAACACGCTAATACCAGGAAGTACTGGTTCGAATTGAAAAAATATTTTTGTGTCGATAGTTAATTTATCGAAGAAGGCTTTATAGGTTTTATAATATCACGCTACGATTAAAAGGAGACGAGCAGTAAAGGTGAAACCGCGAGGAACAGTAAAGTAAAGCAGGCCGCACACCAGGCATACATTTGTAGCTCGATAATTGTAGCGCCACACTTATTGAAGCGCGACACATTTAACGCACCCATATATTTGGATGTGAGCACGCACACCGAGGAAACATTTGTAGCAGGTGCACTTTGTAGCGAGACGTTGTCCTCGCCACACAAATTGAAGATCGAACACGTTCGTTTTTTGTGGCGCGTTGGTTTGCAAAAATGAAAGAAAACATTGAATTTTACGTTGAGTTTATTGCAGAGGTTGAAAAAAACCCTGTATTAAACAATCATACGCTCAATGTGTACAGTTACAGACGAATTACAGAAATTATTTGGAGTAAGATAGGCAAAAAATTCAATTAATACAATTAAACGGATGAAACCAATAAAGTCTTTTTTTTTCTCATTAATCGCCACATCAAGAAATCGTCGTCATCAGACGATGATGTCGACATTTTCAAAGCGGTGCCACGCTACAACTGTGCTTCCGATGTGCGCATATACAATACATTTGTAGTAAGCTGAATTGTAGCGCAATGATTGTGGCGACGTAAATGTTCGATGCGTGTAGCGTGTGGCGCTGGTGTGCGGCCTGCTTTAGTGTGCAATAATTTTATTGACCGAGACTGGAAACATTACTTCTCCGTATATTTTCATAAATATCATCACCAAGGGTTACTAAACTACACTACACGAAACTACAAAACAAATCATGATACTATTCTACCAATGATTCTTTATGAATGATTTCTAACATAGCCAGTTTTTGGTCACCACTCACGCAATGAAAAATCCTCTACATTATGGCGTGAGAGGATCGAACCCGCGATCGAAACATTGCAGCAGTCGATCGCTCAGCTACTGCTCCAACCAACGACGATATAATACTAGACTCCGCATGCACGATCTAAGGAACAAAAACTATTCTGTCAACTCTCTGAGGTACTACGTAAGCGAGGGGGACGTGGTACTGCGTTGTGATTGGCCAACGACGATATAATACTAGACTACGCATGCACGATCTAAGGAACAAAAACTATTCTGTCAACTCTCTGAGGTACTACGTAAGCGAGGGGGACGGGGTACTGCGTTGTGATTGGCTAACTCAAGGTCTGTTCTGTCTCAACGTATGTTTACGGCTCACAGGAGTGGTCGAAATGAGACGGATATAAGACTTTTTTGCCTAATGTGTTGACAGACATCGGTCGCCTGTTATTAGGAGTCTAGTATTATATCGTCGTTGGCTCCAACCGTATCTATTCTGTATTTCTAATCTAATACATTTCTATAGTGCATACTCTGTTTGATTCGTCTTTCACCAGAATCAGAAAGGTAAAATTCTAGTCACTTTTATCACATCACATATACCTATTTAAACTATGTATTTCTTTATACCTGTGCATTTTATTTTTTGCTACACGTACTTATTTCTTATTTAATTAAATATGTTTTATTACACACTATAAAGCTGATTTACATCTGTAACGTCTCACAAGGCTCAGTTGAAAACCAGCGTCAGTCTCCCTGTGGCCTGGCTTTATGCTGAACTGAGCCTATTTGGCACAGCCGTGAGGCACACGGTACCTATTTTTTGTGATTAATTTTTTATTTCTATTGTATTCTTGTGTAAAACTGTGTGCCAAATGCGTGCCAAATAAACTTATTTTCTTTCTTTATTTCTTCTTTCCATCGATTTCTCATTCATGTAGGCCGCATGTTCTCATACACTTGCAATATTTCATGTGGTCCGTCGCCGCGGTACACGGTACAGACTACAGCCGGCACGTCATTGTGTGTATGTGGGTCGATCGTAACAAACGATAGGCACGAACAGAGCTCGTCAACGCATCCGCCACCGGACGAGCGTTGCTCTCTTGTGTGCGGCTCCGTTGTTTCATACGGCACGGTTTTTTGTCGTTGTTGTTTTGTGAGTCGGGAAATAACCAGCATAATAACAAGGCTGGGTCGGGTTCAGTGTGTCATAATACGTATAAAATGTGTCCCTTCGCTAATAGAACCGGCTCATCAAGCGAGATTGAATCTGGACCAAAACCTACTGCTTACCTAGAGTAATGTATGTGGGGTGCTAAGACAGGAAACCTCCACGTGCGCCCGTGGACTGGAGTTCCCTCTCGGATACGTCCGGGGGGAAGACCAGTTTTTCGGGCCGGTGCACCCTGGGATGCGGGCAAAAACTCTTCCTTAGGCACTGTGTGTCTAAGGGGTCTCTTTGCCCGTATGCGAATAGCCTGTCGTGTGGACGCTCCAACACATGTCCCTCTGATCAGCAGAGGGCACAGCGGCGGAGCGGGCTTGCGGACGGTGAGTGATGGGTAGCTCGCCGTCCGACCAGGGACCAAGCCCCGGTCGGTGGCACGTCGTGTTTCGCGCCAAATGCCTGCTGGGGTCGCGGGTTTTTTCTTAACCCAAGATACCGTGGCCCTGGAACGTAAAGGGCATCCGAAGGAACAAGGGTGGATTTTAGTCAGTAAGAGTCTGACAGTCTCTTCCGCCCCACCCAGGGCGGTAAATGAGTCCTCATTTGATGATTTTACCACCTTAAAAAAAAAAAAAAAAAAGTGTAATGTATGTTCAATGCAAATTGTGTTTTTTTTTCGAAAACTAATTCGGTGGAAAGCATCAAAACATATTTATTAACTTGAGTCGGTCATGAGCAATGAGAAAGAGAGGTTGTTTAAGTCATTATTCCTTTATCAGCTATTGACGGAGGCCATTAATACCTATAAGATTGATTGACATGGGTGTAGAATCAATCCCATCCCATTTTCTTTAATTTTAATAATCGACGTTCAAAAGTGCCTCTTTGATGGCATAATTGAAGTACATGATTCGACTTTGAAACTGAAACAATCAAAACACAGTGTGCATTAAAGAAATAAAGAAAGAAAGAAAAGAGATTTATTGGAACACACAGGACAGACTAAGTATTAATCACTAATCCAAGACACGCATTAGATACTCAAACAAAAAACGAAATTCTATTTCGGGGTGATTAGTATCAGTAATAGTAATAGTAATAACGTAATTTCTACTACGGAATAACGTAAGATTGAACATTTACGCATGACTAAACATACCGTGTTACAATGAAAACGCTCATTATTATAAGTGATGGTCCAAAGCCATTCACTGTCTGTCCGCCGATCGGATTCTCGGACTATTCTCACTTACATAATAACAAAAATATTTTACTTGTTTTGCTTTCCTTACTAAAGAACTACAATAGTATTTCATTCAGACAACCAGGTTACCAAGACCACGTAACTATGTATTTCTGAATAAAGGTGTGAGAGAAGTTTTGTAACTAACCCAACGAGTCTGAAACGTCGCTAACAAAATTGCGATAAAATTCGTAAAATGGAATATTCTATTCTATTGTTTAAGCAATAGAGTAGATAACATTGTAAAAGAACAGTATTGCTAAAATGGCGATTTTTGAATGCGACACTTCTTAAAAAAAAATAAGATTTGAACTTACAAAACTTTTTTGCACGAGGTCGTTAGTGACAATTTAATTCAGTGTTCAGTATAATAATATAAGAACTTTAGAGTGTAAATAGAAAAATGTGGTTTTCTGTGATATAACAATTGTAGGTGATTTTGTAATAAAACCGATAAATTATTTGCTGATAACATACAATTAATATTGAGCCATCAAGATGTTTGTAGAACGACTTTGAAAACCTCTAGAAGCAGAAAAATCTTTGAAAATTTAGAAAAAATGGGTAAAATAGTACCTTCTATGTTAAAAGTACCTACCCTTGAATAAAATTGGTATCAGAGTGTAAAAATTAGACAAATATACACACCGTTTCAAACAAAAGATAAATGAGGACCTACTTCCCTTTAATTGTTAACCTCTAATTTACAGTAGGTACCTAACCTTTTTTTTTTTTTTTTCGATGTGGAAATCCTCATGGACTTCCTCCGCCCGGGGAAGGGCGGAGAGGCATGTCAGACTCGACTGACTAAAACCACCCCGGTGTTCCTTCGCTCACCTGCGTCAGGGGGCAGCGGGATCTAATGCGACTTCCGCTACCCCGGACTGTTGCCGGCCCGTTTCGCCTACGGACCACATCGCGGAGGGGAGTGAGGTGTAGAACTCCCCTCATCATATCTTTGAGAGGCGCGCATGGAACACTATGCGCCGCCATCTCGGGTCCAGTTGGATGTCCGGTACCTAACCTACATTAACTTTTATCATCATAGTCATAAGGTTTATGTCAGAAGCAAAATAATCGTGAATAGACTGAACTTCATTTTACCGTAACATCATAAATAATTAAGTAAAGCTTGTCACCGTAGTTCATTTGCTGCCTACCCGCCAATCAACTGCTAACTGTATTCCCTGGGAAATGGCATGAAACGTAATGGCTAATGGTGTTTCCCGGCGATGAGCTGTGATTATGTCAATATGGTACTTAAAACAGCATAATGTAGGTATTGCTCTGAGAAAGGTAGCGGAACTGACGTCTCACACTTTTTTTAACAGCTTATGCGGTGTCACATTGGCAAGGGAGGGCCTGGCTGGGAGGCATCTTCTCCTACCAAACCTCTCTATTTCATACCTCGCAATCTTCGGGTACTCGTATGCGTGCCCCACGAACTCATAGTTTATTAAGTAAAGTAATTTTTTGTAGGTCAAAATATATTTCTCACTAGTTAATGCCAGTGTCATTAAAAAAAAAAAGAAACTGTAAAATCGTGAACATAGGCTTGTATGGAAACATTCACAAATTGTAACCACGAGATCAAATTAAATTATTTATATCAAGTAGATCAGTTACAGACTTTTGATTTTTAAAAGACAAAAAAATTCAATAGTACAAAATTATAGTGCTACAGCCCCAGTCACAAAACATAATAACTGTGAAAGCATTGTTGGTGGGCACCTTAGAATGGGCATTCTAAAGCGTAGATCTCTATGGAGAAGAACTGGCAAGAAACTCCAACCAACTCCACACTCTTTTTATCTCTTTTTACCTCTTTTACCTCTAAAGGTAAGCGTCCACAGGTCGGCATCGTACGTATCGGACGCATCGCATCAAACGGATTTCTGTTTCGGCAGCGATCGGATTGCCGACGCAAGTATCAGCAATCGGATTGCCGATGCCACCTTCATCGCGTCCACTGATCGGCATTCCGTATGACGTCATCGGTACGCATCGCATGTAGGCATTGCCGATGAGCCGTCCGTACGATGCGGATCAGTGGACGCAGTTGTATGAGTTTTAATACAAGGCAAACTAAAATCCGTTACGTACGATACGTCCGATACGTGCGATGCGGACCTGTGAACGCTTACCATAAACGCGACATTTACGTCCATCGACACCTGTAACCTTACCACACGATATCTCATGGCCGTCGTCTCTTATCACCATCTCCAATGATCGATCAATATCAAAGAGATGTTTCGTCAATTTCCTGCAGATGTACCAACACTAATAAGCTTCATATAAGAAACGATAAGTAACATCACGAAATCATGCGCAACGGCCATTAAAATATATCCAACATGGTTGCAATTATCTGCCATTTGCGTTGAAATAGATCGACCAAATAGAATCTTTGCATTAACCTAATTTTTGCATTCGTAATTTTATTACGTCAGAGATATGATGATGAGATGATGATGACTGGTCAGTGGTCAAGTATAGTATTCACGTTAGATAAGTAGGCAATGATTATTTATTTTTGTTTTCTTTTGTTACATTTGAAATGTCATCTTCAGTGTTACATTAGAGATGTTCTTGCATAAACATCTAAGTTTGGATGTAAGTAGGTAATTTCCGATACTGCCCATCTGATTTCAGTTATGTTATATGAAATGTGTTATGTCAGCTACGTGCAATTTTTGTAGGGGTTTCCAGGCACGCTGAAAACTTATCCAATTCTTCTTCAATTATGCCTGAATGCAGATCTAGCTGAAAACTAGCGGGATTGAACCAAGCCGAACGTGTATAAAGATGCGATTTTATTGGTCCCAAAAAGGTCCATCTTTAAACCTTAAGTATCCTCTCAAAATCATTTCACTGACTTTTTAATCAAAGCCAGCTATTACACCTTTGCACAGTCATACAGAAAAAAAAGTGAAAATAAAGGAAATACGCTCATGAAGTGGCGGATAGCAGCTATAGTCACTTAACATAACTAAATTATTGTTATACAGTATCGAAGAGATTCCTATATTATAATATAGAATGGGATACATACGAACTACAACATTTTATACACAAACTTAGGTGTCTATGATAAGAATTATCATAACGAGTGAATTTTAACAATAATTATAACATAATTGACGTCGATTTTCTTTATTCTATCGCTCTTATCTAAAACAGACGAAAGTATTCGTTTAAAACAAGCCACAGCATAGTTGCCACCCACTATGTTAGCCTCAGAGTAACATTTAACGTTAATATATGCATATTAAATGCCTAGCATAGACTAGTAGGTGTCATGATAACTCGATTCATAGAGTGGGTGCCACAGACTTGACCATTGCCATTTCGACAGAGGTCAGTCGCATTCCAGCGTTCGCGGATCTATAAAAACAAAACTGTATGTAGAATCTAGCAGAATTCTGTAATGGGGTGGATAGATAACAAATTAGTGTCTATGATAATTTTACTGCTATGCCTATCAAAATCAATTTATCAGCTAACCTCGTTTTCTGATGGGCTCTGATTTTTCCATAGAATATTAAATGCCAGTTGAGAACCTCGGTAGATTTTTCGTGATTATTTTGTTAGCCATACTTGCGTAATAAAAGATTCTAGACATTGTCTTTATCGAAGAACAAAACTATGTCAAGCTTCACCAAACGATTGGAAACCGTTAACTTTTGAATTTCGATCAATCGTGACGCAATCAAAATATTTAAACAAAAGTCGATTTTCCCGCGGTAACAGCGAAAAAATTGTCACGCATTTCATTGTCAACAAATATGAGGTTATTGAAACGAAAGCGTTGAAAATTGCTCACAAAATGGAAGAGCGAACAAGAAAGTCAATGTGAGATATAAAGGAAACAGAATCGGTATTATATTATCTGCTACAATGCGTTTCTATTATTGTTTAGTTTAGTTCCGATATCGTTTTGTATCTTGTTAACTGTTTGTCTGATGAAATTGGAGAAACACTGATTTGAGGAAAGAGTCATAGAATTCTTACATTTCCTTCTTCGAGACGATAACACATTATACATTCTAGTTCAATGCCTTTAAGTCTATGGTTCTTTTGAGATTTGGAGTTGAATAAAAACTTAATAATAATAATAATATTATATAATAACTTTTGGATCAAGTGGTTCAAAAGGTCGCACGTCTGCCTGGCGGCTTTGTTCCAGTCAGCCTTAGAGTCTGGATCGCTACCCGAATTCCTGACGACAGGAATAACCCACCAGCTCCACAAAACAGGTAGTACTGCGGAACCCAAAAATTATAGACCGATAACGTGTCTGCCAACTCTATATAAAGTTCTTACATCCATTTTGAGAGCTAAAATTAGTAAACACATTGATGAAAATTCTATCATGTCTGCTTCTCAAAATGGATGTAGGAACGGGTCCCGCGGTACTAAGGAGCTGCTCCTCATTGATGTTGCCATTAGCCAACAGGTTCGCCGTTCTCGAAAGGATCTGTCGACATGTTGGATAGACTATAAGAAGGCCTATGACTCGGTGCCACATACATGGCTCATGAGAGTGCTGGAGTTGTATAAAGTTGATACAACTCTGTGCACTTTCCTGATGTCGTGTATGAGGCAATGGAGGACGGTCCTTCGCTATCCGGGATGTCGGCATATCCAGAGAACTAGCGAACCGATAAGGATAGAGCGAGGTATTTTCCAGGGTGACAGCTTGAGTCCACTTTGGTTCTGCTTGGCCCTGAATCCTCTTAGCACACTGTTGGAGGATTCAGGTCTAGGCTATCGGTTGAGGAGAGGCGGTCAGGTTATATCTCATCTCCTTTACATGGATGACCTTAAACTCTTTGCCCCCAACAACTTGCAACTGATGAAGCTACTGAAGGTAACCGAAACCTTCAGTAGCGCCATCAGGATGGGATTTGGTGTGGACAAATGTGCGGTCATGCATGTAAAGCGAGGTGGGATTGTGGAATCCGTGAGCACCCAACTCTCGGATTCCATAAGCCTTAGATCCCTCTCAGCAACCGAAACCTATAAGTATTTGGGTATGTCGGAAGCGTTGGGCATCAATGTTACTGGCGTGAAACAATCGTTGAAGGAGCGTTTCTTTGGCCGACTGAAAAAAGTATTTAATAGCCTTCTATCAGGAGGTAATAAGGTGCGCGCCTTCAACGGCTGGGTCATGCCGGTCTTGATGTACTCTTTTGGCATACTCAAATGGACTCAAACAGAACTTGATGCCCTGGATAGGAGGGTCCGTACATTGCTGACTGCATATCGAATGCATCACCCACGGTCTTCGGTTATGAGATTGTATATCCCGCGAAAATGTGGAGGTCGAGGTTTTCTAAACGCTAAGACTCTCCACAATCGCGAGATATGCAATCTCAGGGAACATTTCCTAAAAGCCGACGTGAGAATGCATCGAGATGTAGTGGCGGTGGACAAGGGCCTCACCCCGCTCTCCTTGGCTAAAGAGAACTGGCGCAAACCTGCGGTGCTTGACACTAATGATCGCATGGAGGTATGGCAGAGCAAGGAGCTTCACGGGCGCTTTTTCCGGGCTCTACATGGGCCTGATGTAGATTTATCAGCGTCCGTGGCCTGGCTACGATCCGGTGACCTCTTTGATGAAACCGAGGGTTTTGTCTGTGCAATTATGGATGAAGTTATGATGACGAATAACTACCGGAGATTTATTGTGAGGGATGGCACGGTTGACATATGTCGGGCATGTCACCGTCCTGGCGAATCAATCCGTCACATTGTTTCCGGGTGTTCTCGTCTGGCTAACAGAGAATACTTGCATAGACATAACCTTGTAGCCAGGATAATCCATCAGCAACTTGCTCTGAAATACAACCTTGTCGAATCGGAAGTGCCGTACTACAGGTATGTGCCCGACCCAGTTCTTGAAAGTGGCAATATCACACTGTACTGGGATCAATCCATCATCACTGACAGGACTATTGTAGCCAATAGACCTGATATAGTGGTGGTGGATCGATCAGAGCGGCGTGCAATGATTGTTGACATAACCGTCCCGCATGACGAGAACCTCGTGAAAGCTGAAAAAGATAAGCAAATCAAGTATATTGATTTGGCTCGCGAGGTTGTCGATATGTGGGATGTGGATTCAGCAATCATTGTGCCGATAGTCGTGTCGGTCCATGGCTTAATTGCCAAGAGCCTCGACCAACATCTAAGGAGGCTCTCGTTAGGCGGCTGGATCAAGGGCCAGATTCAGAGAGCAGTTCTTCTGGACACGGCGCACATTGTTAGGAGGTTCCTTACTCTGGAGCCCTGACTTCCGGTAGCTTGGACCCTGTTCCCGATACCGGTGGGCCACTATTATTTATATTTTTAAATGTTTTTATTTTATTTTTTTGTTTTTATGAAAATATTTAAAAATGTACTTAGTAAGGTTAAAAAATTAATAAAGGAAATAATAATATTCCACAACTATCACACAACGCCATCTAGTCCCAAGCTAAGCAGAGCTTGTGTTATGGGTACTAGACAACTGATAAACATACTTATATATATTTCTAAATACATACATATTATAGATAAATAACACCCAGACACAGAACAAATGATCATGCTCATCACACAAACATTTGTCCTGGGTGGGAATCGAACCCACGACCCCCGGCATAGCAGTCAGGGTCACTAACCACTAGACCAACGGGCCAGTCAAACTTAAATTAATAGGTACTAGGAACAAACATATCTATCTATTATTTTAAGCTTACATTAAAAAACCTTAAATATTTAGCAAATAAATATTTCTCTCTTAAAGTATCATCATCTACTTTTTCCTTTGCCTTTATCCTAAATTTTAGTGAGGTTGGCTTTAAACATTACTGAGCTAACAAAAACATGTCATAACCAATTTTCAGTGACAATAAAAAGGAACTTCGGATCGTTAACTGTAATGCCACTAAATCCTCATTTACATCCCACTGTATTCAATCCAGCTTATTTACCGATGACAACCAGATTGACATTGAGGTCCTTAACCCTGAAGTTAAAATTATATGTCGCTATCGTAATTAGGATTATTTTAATTGTTAAGTTAAATAAAAATATCAATGTTAAGTAATGTTCACTGTTATTACATAGAATTAAGCGTTAAACGATTTACAAAATGTTGTTTTCAGGCAATCAAAATGCCTTTTATTATTATTTGTTTAACCAGGATCAGTTTTTTGTGACAAAATCACATATGAACGGTTATTCCAAAAACTTTGATCAATGGGTACTGGAAAATGTCGTAAGTGCTTTTATCTACTGTCTAGTAGGCCATTAAAATGTGGCTTTGGTACTTAAAATAAATCGGTGCCTATCTTTTTTTCTTATAAATGTATGTTGTTATAGCACTCTTACTCTAGTCATATCTTTTCATTTTATTTACCACCACTAACAACAGCGTTCCTACTATTACACCACCTACAAATAAATCCTTTTTACGCAAAATGTTAAATTGAAATACATTGCTAATTAGCAAGTAAGTAGGAAAATTAAATTACAGAATCGTGTCGGTTCGTTCTGAGGTAATTGAGTGTCGCCTTAATTAATCACGGTATGCTCTGCATGCGAGATTGAGTGCAGTTGCATTGTGAGGTAAATTTTCAGTATTGCCCGATGAAAATACCTATATAGTCAAAATACGTATCATAAAGTGTGTCTTGCTTATAATTATTATTGCTGTGTATTCAGTAAGGTTATTCGATTATATATTATCGTGGTTAATATTTTTTTTCACTAACTCTAACTAATATTAAAAATGCAAAAGTTTTTGAGTATGGATGGATGGGTGTTTGTTACTCTTTCATCCAAAAACTGCTGAATAGATTTGCACGCAGATAGTTTATGACCTGGATTAACACCTAAGATACTTTTATCCCGGCATAATGGATGCAGGTACCAAATAGTGTAGTTCTAGTTTCAAAATCCCTATCAGGACAAGAAAATTTTAAATAATTATTTCAGAAAATATGTATTTAATATTTACATTTCTCCACGATATCAACATCAATCATCGAAAACAATGCTACTTCTTCAGACCTCTAATCCGCTTATTGGATCTCTCCGCTTACATCCTAAGTCCTCCGTCTGGGAACGACTGTGACCCACGAGGACAATTTGTTAGTGTTATTACGTACTGTTAAAGTTCGCGTCAGTACCTACTCCGCGGTTGAAAGGGGGCGCGTTACGAACGTGCTCCTGGCCACTAACAATAAAAAGAAGAAAAAAATTGTTTAAAAAGTGAACCGGTGTCTGTGGTAACAATTTGAAATTTCGAAAAATGGAATGCGCGCCAATAGTTTGTAAATAAAAGTTTTGTTACAAGTGCTGCAGGATTGTGCAAATGTTTATTTTAGTAGTGTTTCGGCTGTGATTTCTTAAGATATTAGTGTGAGTTTATTTTTATTGTTTTTCCTGCATAAATGGCGGTTAAACTGAATCTTGGATGGCAAGTAACACGCGAGAAGTATGTATTCGTTGTAGCGAAATGTCCAGTCAGGCAATACGATAAATTAAATCCAACATGCGTTTGCAAGATAAAACAGACTCAGTATACAAGAATTCCGTGTTCAGTACAGAATTTCCCACTATATTCGCTGACACGTCGGCACATAATCTTGTGGATACTACATATTAAGACATTTCCTTTGAATCCTCTCAACGGTTTCCTTGAGCATGTTCATTATATTGATAGTTTATAAAGATGAGCTCACGATCTTCGACATTTTGTTTTACCTTATTTTTATTCATCCTCATCTGCCTAGCCTTTTCCTAAATGAAATGTTACGTTCAGCTTCCAGTATAACTAATTGAAGCTGGTTTTTTGACCTGTGGTAATACTAATTGCATGCATTTCAAATAACAATGCAATACTGATGTGAGATCCATTATTTATCAATTTTATTGATGAATGTCAAATCTTTATATTTTTCCCAAAAATAAATATTAGTGCCTAATACTTTTTCTTTATCCCAAATCAGTATTTAATTTCAGTACACTACTGGTAATTTTACCATATTGTTTAATGTTTTAAAAATAAATAGACCTTGCTCCTAGTATGAAACGGCAGAACCCGCATGCAAAATAAATTCTGACCCCTTGAGCCTCTCGATTCAAGACCAGTAGTCCAATTCGCAAATATCGCCCAAAACCATTAATCAATTGTGGTTCCCTGTATAAATAAATCACCTATCCCGGACATAAGTCAACATGTTATACACAAGCCATCTCAAAAACCGATGTGTCAACCGCCCATCTCTAGACAACTGTGGTTACTTGAGCCAATTTAGGCGGACAACGAAATCCAATATAAATTGACCCTTTACTCGTTGACCAGTTCGTGATTCTCGGTAGCTTTTGTAAACAGTTAGGGGTGCGGCGGGTCAGGTTACATTGGCCATGTTTTAGCCAGCCCACACTCTAACACTCTGATTCCACATTTCCGCCCAATGCCCTATTCAAGTTGTGATGCATCGAAAACGTACCCTATTTCAATAAAAATAAGGTTTAAGTTACTTTATTTGAAGGGAGTTACAAATCCACTTAAAAATTGATGACGATGTTTACATTCACATACACAGAACGCCGTATTCGTGATGGAGTTAATCCTCTTTTCATGGCCAGAAATATGGCGATTTAATGGCCAAGGGCCAAAATATTTTTTAAGTTGACATTGGTAATGCAAATGGTAGGAAGGTAAAGGTCGATGAACTTAATTGTTAAGCTCTTGGAAAGTAAATATTAAAACAAACCTAAGCGCCATATTGTGACGTCATGCACGCTTTTCTAACACTTGTACGCTCTTAAATAAATAATAATCATAATATGAAAATAAAATTGACAAGATAATAATAATAATAAATAACAGTTGACAAATGGCGGACATTGACGTTCCCAAAAGTGTAGAATGTGCTTCTACACTTTTGGGAACGTCAATGTAGGTACTCGATTGTCTTTTGTCTATAGTTGATTATATTAATTGTCATTCATCTTTACTACGATACTCTAACAAAACAGAATCCATTAAAGGCGCTAACTGATTGCAGATAAATGAACCGCATAGAGCAAAATGGCTACACCATCTCAAAGAAAAAGAATAAATATGATCGTATTATTAATTTTATATGGAACAGCTGATGTTGAATGCAGTTTACCTGTTGATCTGGCTGCTGAAGAAAAAGGTGAGAATTATAGTATAGCCTATTTGTCATGTTGATGATTCACACATTGACTTGCATGACATACAAGATTCGATCTAACGAAGATGTTGTATGGACTTGAAAATTGATTTATTATTTAAAATTTTCATTTATTTTACAAGTTAGTAATCAATATTACTAAAATATATATTAAAAAATATATATTAGTATAGCTACCTTTTCTACACACTATACAGTATGAAGAATATGTGATTAGTTTGAAATAACTTCTGTAACTAAAGACCTAGCACGAATTTCACATTATTATGTCGTAATTCGTTCACACGAAGTACGATTAAATACGTCATTGTTTTCCATACAACGTAAATTTTATGGAAAATGATGAAAAACGATAGCAAATAACTTTATCTATCAAATTAAAGTCCAAGTTCTTGCTTACTTCGTCACAAAAACGTTAAAACTCGTGCCTCTGTACAACAAATGTGGAAAACCAATCGATATTTATGTATTTTATAATGAAAACTCTCAACCAATCGCTTATTACTAACAATACGCAACAAAGCGAACATGTTATTAAAACAGGAACTCTTTTTTAAACCATTACCCCAATAACGGACAGCTCTTAAAATAAGTAATTCGTGATACATTTAATGATCTTGCATTAAGTAATTACGCACACTAACTTGTAAGTACGATTGCAGTTGAATCGAAAGTATTCTTGTGCCATTATGTCACTACATATCGATTAAATAAGATTTACGTTCTGATCTGAAAACAATGTTGCATTACATAGTTATATACCGTGTGTTAACACTTTAGGAAGCAGTCTTTGATACCATGATCCAAAGTGTCTAAAACAGTCATAGCTGGATTGGGCTCTCCCAACATGAGCTACAATTCTCAGTTCACTTCTCAGTCTTTCGCACACAATCTATTCCAGAAAACATTTTGATTTCGTCGAACCATTGAACCGGTGCTGATTTTTTTTTTTTGTAATATTGGGCAATTTTTTGTACGATTCAGTTTCTGGAATCTTACTGGGTTAAAAGTTTTAAAAAGTCCCTTTTTCGTTGTAGTATTCCCCGGGTAATGTCCGGGAGAAGTTAATTCAGTTCAATAAAGCTTGTGAATCCAATAAAAAGGACTATTACAGTTTTTTATGCATCGTAGTTCAATTATTAAGTGCAAACTTCAGTAAAACACTACAAAATATGTATTATGATTCACTCTATCAAATCTTATTTTAATAATAAAAAGTCGATAGGTACCAAAAATAGTCTTGCAAGATTGAACAGATTTTTCCTGTAGGTAACTGTTACAGAATGGTACCAATTTAACTCTCATCGGTATCACTTGAGTTTGATCCCTATTGATTTTAATTTAGATCCTTGAACCCAAGACCTCACTGTATGACGTGATATAGATCCAGCATAGACACTTCATTGCCTAGTCTTAAATGTAACATAGCAACAAGTCAAAATAGAAGACATCTTATGCTGATAGATAAATGTGGTATTTTTCAGAACAAAATCTCAAACAGAGCAAACCTTTCTTTCAAATGTAGTTAATACGAGTACTTAAAGAAGCTTTATCATTAGCCAAAAGAGGCCGAATCATGAAATGGGGGGGGGCGGCCGTAATCTAGAAGGAATGAGGATCAAAAGAGTAGAGGACCTTGACACAGGCAGTCAGTCATTAATGGACGCTGCTGCCCATCGGTAGCTGTTCGCAGTTTAAAAACGTTCCGGAACGTAAACTTATTAAACATTTGAAATCGTAAAAAAACGGTAATTCTGTCATAACTAAACAGTTATGACAGAAATACCGTTTTTTTGTGATGTGACGTGTTTCGACGAAATTATTATTTAAGATATTCTCAGGATGTAGAACAATGATCTTAAATCAGATAATTTAAGATTAGTCACTGGAGTGAATCTACATTATTTTGTCTTCTAATCACAAAGAGCAAAAGTTTCCTTAAGTGGTTCATGACGTAGTAATAGGTCAAAATACCACTTAATTAAATGACGCATTAAGGATTTTTAAACCATTTTTATTACACTTGAACAAAAAGAAATCATATTGAATTTCCTAATGTTTTAGTCACTGGAAGCAGTTTGCGTAATCAAGTCCAAGCAACTTTATCGCCACAATTTCCTCCTAATTTAGTTACTTTATTTGCTTTAACACATAGTTGCACCAAGAAATACTGAAAACATTAAACCACCATTGACAAAAGGTATTCACCGAGACTTTACTACCTAAATGTCACAAATATTTACCATACTCTCTAGAAACAGAGAAAAAAATATTATTTGACCATCTATCTTTTTCCCTTACATTACCATATACATTAATCTAGGTCTTACAACAAAAGAGAGAGATGGCCAAACAACCGTTTTCCACTCTTTTCAGAGAGTCAAGTCAATCATTAGCAGAGAATACTCAGTCCATGATCTTTGCCTATGTAAACTACCGTTTTTTCCAGTGCTACCACCAACAACGTTACCTTTAACATCACCACCATTAAGCGTCACCACAGTCAACATTTCGACGTCTACCTACGTCACTGCCATTCCACCAATACCACCGAGTGACAGGGATCGGTTCCTCACCTTCGCGGAGTCGGGACATCATCGGACCTTCATGTTCGCTAAGGACAATACGTTTATACAACTGGATGGGGATATTATACAGAGGTTTCAACTTAGGTAAGAATTTTATTCATATTAGTTTCGACTCTTTTCTTTGACTGGCCTGTTGGTCTAGTGGCAACAGTCTAGTGGTACCCTGACTGCTATGCCGGGGGTCGTGGGTTCGATTCCCACCCAGGATAAATGTTAGTGTGATGAGCGCGATCATTTGTTCTGTATCTGGGTGTAATTTATCTAAAATAATAATTATGTATGTATTTAGAAAAATACAAGTATGTTTATCAGTTGTCTAGTACCCATAACACAAGCTCTGCTTAGCTTGGGACTAGATGGCGTTGTGTGATAGTTGTGGAATATTATATTATTTTCTCTTATTTTTTTTTCTATACCTTAGCACAATGATGTGGCCAGTAACTAATAAATGTTAAAAGTACATACAATTTATTTATTTATTAACAAAGGGACACCAACAGCTTCTGTATATAAATTAATAAATAGTTTACATATGTATGTAAGAGTACAAGGCTTATACAGTCGCCAATAATAGGTGAACCAACATTCACAAACATAGTGGTAACTTAAGCTAAAATCTAAATTAAAGTACTAAATAATGAGTGAAAATAAAGAGTGAAAATAAACTTTAAATTTAAAATATAGAGTAAAACAAACATGAAATCAAAATTTTATCAGCGAAATTAAAAATCAATCAGCAAGGATTAGACAAAAAAAAGTAAAAAAAACCATGCTCTTGAAATAGCAATGAAAATTACTTCCTAGCCCGTATATTCTTCTATTAGTGACATCACTTATACTAGAACAACCCATTTCCTATCCGTGACGATGACTTCCTATATGGATTCTACCGGAATCTTGATATACCTATAGTACTGTAAAATATTTCGGTAAAGTCTGTTACTCTGTTACGATTAAGTGTGAATTCTCTGCCGGCTATCTGTATTTCCCGACAGCTGTAACCTTGGGGTCTTCAAGTCAAGAGTGAACAGGTTACTTCTAGGCAAGTGTGCTTCACCGTCGACCACATCTTCGCTTACCATCAGGCGAGATAGGGCTCAAACGCGAACCTATCTATAAATTAAAACAAAAATCTCTTTAGAAAATCTCTAGCTATGGTCAAACACATGCATATAAATGTTTTCTCCTTTACAGGTTATGCCGGGAAATATCATTCAAATTCCGAACAAGATTACCACATGGCTTATTGGTATACCATAATGTGAAGAACCCTGTTTTTAAGATGCAACCCTATGCTCTTTACGTCATCGTGGAAAAAGGTGAATTGAAAGGTAAGCAACACGTTACACAGTCAAAATGTTGTGAAAAAATTACCAAATAAGTAATCGTCTATTTTCTCAAGACATATAATAGGAGATGTAGTTCCCTTTTCAATCAGTAAGAAATACATAATTTCAAATAGTTGATCACTGACATTTCAAGAAATGACGAGAACTCTCTCTCAACTAGTTAATGCTAGACACGAACAAACAACTCGTTTCTAGTTTCTAACTCTACTGGTTTTTTACTATTCGTCAACGATAGAACAGGTGACATATGGGCCTAAAAAAAGAAAAAAAAAACAATTCAAACAAAACAAGCAAAAACACTTTCGATTTTATATTCGTAACCAATGTTTGTAACAAATAAAATGGAGCATTCAATACTGACTACAAATGGCAAACGTAGCGCTGTGAGTCGTTGACAAACGCTAATTCAGGGACACAAACAATAAATCTAAGTTGTCGGCGCTCACTGAAGCAATGCCGATCAGCCACGGCATTGAATGGAACATGTCTGTAGGTTAAGTTTCATTTGGGACTTCTGTTCGCAGTTTTATCAATAACTCTTTTTCTATTGGCAACAAAAACAGATGCCTTTGTTTGTTTTGAATTTTCTTAATCAACTACAGATACTGGTGGTTCATTGAGTTTACATTTACATTCATATTTTTCAATAATTTCACTTCTTATTTTATTGTCTGTCTATTTTGGATTATCATTCCCTTGTCAATTGACCAATTTGAGGTTCGCAGTTACCAATGTACTGCGTAATACTAAAGTCTTGTGATCTATTTGTGGTCATTCTTTTTTTAATTATCCATCTTACTTCATCATACCATTTCTTTTTAATCATCAAAATTATTCAATTCAGTGCTAGAATACCATCTGCTTCCTTTTTCAAGCCAAAAATAAATAAAACTCGTCGATCCCAAGGAATCAATTCATTTTTCTCCGCCGCAAACAAATTAATCAGACAAGAAAAGAAAACAGAACAACCAATCCCACCAAAAACATTTCATGTAAAGTGTTGCCAAAACGAGCACATAAGGTTTGCCCTACAAAAACGATATCAGATCTTATGTAGAACCAAGCTTCTGAATCTACACGGCCTAACTCTACCAACTCTAACTTCACAAATTCTACACATCAGTAAAAATGTATGGCTTCACCGTTTCGCTACCGTCGTGGAGGTGATGATAATATTTAGTTTCTGAAGTAAGTAACGAAACAGCCAAGCCATACATTTTTGCTAATGTGTAGAATTTGTGAAGTTAGAGTTGGTAGTGTTAGGCCGTGTAGATTCAAAAGCTTGGTTCTACATAAGATCTGATATCGTTTTTGTAGGGCAAACCTTATGTGCTCGTTTTGGCAACACTTTACATGAAATGTTTTTGGTGGGATTTCAGTTCTTTTTGTAAGTTGCTAGCATCTTGGATTTATGACATCAAATTATTTTTCGAGTTGCTCTCAACGAGCACGTCTTTCATTTGATACCCATATTGCAGAAGTGCATTAAAAATAACTATTCCGCCATCTTGGATTTAGAATGACGTCACATTATTCATCGAGTTGCTCTCAACGAGCCCTTTCATTTGATTCCACATTGTAGAAGTGCATTAAAAATAACTATTCCGCCATCTTGGATTTAGAATGACGTCACATTATTCATCGAGTTGCTCTCAACGAGCCCTTTCATTTGATGCCCATATTGTAGAAGTGCATTAAATATAACTAATCCGGCATCATACATGGTTAACATGGTCCGCCATATTGGATTTATAATGACGTCACATCATTGTTCTAGTTTCTCACAACCAGCCCTTTCATTTGATATCCATATTGTCGAAATGCACTAAAATCAACTATTCTGCCATCTTAAATAGTCCGCCATATTGGGTTTAGAAGGACGTCACATACCTAATCGTGCATTGTAATCCAAACTAAACGTGTATACAGAATTTCAGCTCAATCGGTTGAAGATAATTCTATTTCAAAATTGAGTTCAAAGATTACACCCGAACAAACATACATAGATGGCAAGTTCCACCCCCCCCCCCCCAATTTTAGGAGATGGGGGATGTTTTTTTGTATACTACATACCAAATTTCGGCTTTCTAGCACTTCAGGAAGAACCCTAACATTTTAAGGTCTCATATAAACTTCAACCCCCCATTTTAGGGGATGGGGGGTGAAAGTTATAGGTTTGTGAATTTTTTTGTTGGTTGTATACTAAACTTAGATTGCATACCGAATTTCAGCTCTCTAACACTTCAGGAAGTAGCCAAACATTTTGATGATCATCAGTGTGTCAGTGTATCAGTGAATCAGTGACGAAATCCGTGTATTTTAGATATCAATAAAATCTAAAGTATTATAGCTATTCTATTGAGACTTTGTATGCTTAATAAGACTATTGATGGCATCATATTCTGAGAATATGAACTATCTGGTACATCGGAAACCAACTCTATGAGGGTTCAAAAAAACGACGAAACACTTCGAGAAAAGGTAGGTAGTGCCCTTGCGCTTCGCTTGGCTCGTCTTGGCGGGGGCACTACCGTGCCCCCAGATATGTTTACTTTTCTAAATTCCAATTGTAATCAATCAGATTATCATCATTTATTATCATATGCTTCACAACTATTCTCATCGTCCATACCTCCGGCATCGTTTGAAAACGTTCACTTTTTTTCTCCAACGTGTCAAGTGTTTCCTATTCAAACGTCTGTCCATCAGTATGTCGTCTGTCTGTCGATCTGTCTATCTGCCTCACAATGTCTTAGTGTTTAGTATTCTCTCAAGTCGGTCACTACGGTTGTAGGTACAATTTATTTATACTGTGATGATAGTTTCTCTGGAGATCTAGAGGTAGTAGCGAGAATATGTCGTAATTGGTTTCAAAATTGAAATAATTTAAATTGGTTCCTTTTCTGGCATTTGAAGCTTTTATTGACACTCAAATTGTGTTCGGAATGCGTATAGATAGTTCTCCCCAATTGACGTCAGAGTATCTTTTCTTATTTCGAATACTTTTGAGGAATGCCTTTTATTTTATTTGAAATTTTTGTTCTTATTCTCGTCTCATCGAGCTTGAAGGATTGTCTTCCAGCAGTGGGAATATTCATCATTATAATCTACAGCCCGACTTAAACTACTATTGGCTATAGTATTCTCTTTCTTTATGCCAATTTCCACACTATTAAGCACCAACTTATGTTACAGTGGTCCACGTATTCGGCAAGCACCTAACATCGGTGACAGTCGGCAGAGCATTGAACAGAGATCAGTGGCACAGCGTCGTGGTCACCATTGATGTCCATGGAGCCAGACTCATTGCTAAGGTGGACCATCTTAAAGAAGAAGTATATTTGAAGGTAAGGTATCCTTAGTAGCCGTATCGACTGAGAAAGATCGAATAACTACATAGCATTGTTCTACAGGACAAAATGGGTACGGTTAGCCGATACAAAATCTGAACAGAAATCGAAAATGTTGAACAGCATTCAGCCTATGCTGACTAAATTATCGGCTGATCCCATGCTGAGTTCAGACGAGAGTGAAGATTTTGACAGCTGTCTCAGCCAATGCTACTCAGCATAGTTAGCATTCGCCATTTTTCTTTTTGTGATGTCAAGATTTTTGTATCGGCTAACCGTACCCAATGTCTTGTCTTTAATTTTAATTAAACTTGTAAAAACCGAGATTGTATCAAATTTCTAAAACAAACATCACAAAGCTTGTGGTGTCGCGTAAATTGGTCGAATCAAATAAAGGAAATGGGTCACTTTATTATGAGAAGTTAGCGACCTGCCACAACGTGTGTGTCATGTTTTTAAACCTTATTGTTTAACAAGGACATTAGGATTGAGTCATGTTATTTTACGAGAATCTACAAAGTGGAAATTCGAGAGTAACTAACAGTAATATTTCTCTTTGTCGCTTCCGTAGTTATACTGCCTGTTCACAGTTAAACTTTTATCTTTTTCTACATTCACTATAGGACAAGTGAAAAAAAATTGTTCTCTAAGCCCCTGGTGATTTCCCATTTTCACCAGATACGCCTTTCAAGAGGACCAATTCCACCTTAAATGCATTTCCATACAATTATCTAACCTTTGCTCCATATAAACTTCTTTTTCACGCAGGCCTTCAAAAAATGTCCACGTTGCAAGAGGATGGATCCACAATAAAATCATGTGTTTATAAATTAGGCTTCGCTCAATATATTGGCCTCCTTGAGCACATATAAAATAATTCTTTTATATCTTATGTTCATGTTACAGGGCTTAAGTTTCGACACAAATTACGGCATCACTGATAACTTGACATCCGTTATTCTTATCGGAGGTAAGTGATATTATTTCGTAACTTTGAGTGCGTTCACTTTAAAACATCCCAAAGACCTTATCACAAAACATATTGTGTTATATGTAATACACAATCAAGATTAAGTTACAAAACTTTAAAAGTATCTGCAAGTTGTGTTATAAGTAGCCCTTTTATTAAACGTGATATAATCTATAAAACTACATTTCAATCAGTGAGTAATTACGCAACACACTCAGATAATACATTTTGCATTTTTTAAAACTGTCGTATAAACCATAATTTCTTAACACAATAATTTTGCTTCAAAATCAATTATAAGCTATTATCAAACAGACAGGCGAAGCGAATGTGATCCGAAGCGTTTTTATTTGTAATGTATGGAATTGTTTGAATCCAGTCACTTATAAAAGCGAAAGCGACCCGGTACTCTATGTGACTGGCTTCAAACAATTCCATTACAAACAAAAACGCCTGTGTGTTTGACAATTAGCTTTACGGATTGTAAGAAAACCAGCCAAGCGCTGTTTTATTTTTTAAAGTTCCATCATTTATTTTGAATGTGATTGAAATGTCCAATTACGTGAAGTCAATAACAAAACGAACCCTTATCAAATCGACTATCAACCTAATAATAATCCACATAAATTGAAAAATGTCAACTATTACTCTTTGTAATATTGAAATTGCTCTTGGCAAATAACTTTAGTTACCTATTCAATTTGAATTGATAAACAGATTCACAAACCTTTTAAAAGCAACAATAGCCGTATCTTTTAAAATTGCCCGTAATCCCTTTCCACCAGGTCTTAGCTCCGAAGAAAAACTCCACGGTGTGAAATACATAATCGAATCTTTCGTCGGCTGCATCAGTGACATGGTCCTAAGTTCCGGAAAGGCAGCCTCAGACCTTCTACCCATAGTACCTTTAATAGCTACCAAACATGAAAACGTTAAAGAAGGTTGCATTGATAAATGCAGGACTATGGAGAATCTTTGTTTTAAAGGCTCCAGGTGTATCAATGAGTATAATGGTTATAGATGTGATTGCTTCGGGACTTTGTATGAAGAGCATCTTTGTGATGTTTTTAGTAAGTATCTTTCATGTTTTATCAACTTTGGCAAAATTTATTACTGTAAGTATAATATTGTCTATCTCGCTATCATCACCAGCCTAGATTTATTTCAAAAGTCTATCAGTATGCAGCTGAATATCAATATTTTGAACACAAACCAGTTAGGTATTTGTTAAAACACCCTTAGCCATCGTCTCTAAATCGTCTCTTGGTCTTCGTGTTAAAAGCACCTTTAGAATCTTCACAATGCCAATACATTGATCAAATCGACCATTACTTCAATATGTTAAATTTTGGCGACTCTTGTTTGTTGAACGTGGGTTTTCTCTTGGCTTCAATTTACCCTAGATGGAAAGATGAGCCTTAAGATCGAGCGAACTCAACCAGAAAGAACTGGAACTTCTGAAAATTCTAGTAAACGTTGAAGTTAGTTCAACTTTTGTTTCCGTCTTCCTCTCTCCATTCACAATTAAACGTTGACATTTATAAACTAATTGAGGTCAATTAACATCTTTACAAGCCTGTACAAATTGCTTCTGAACCTTAATTAGGTTTATGAATCCTTTCAAAAGCGGACCAACCTCGAGCACTTATATAACTAAAATAAAAAATAATTAAAAGTTACGCAAACTTGTTATACATCAGGATTTAAACTTAATTGAAGATCGTAGACAAGATGATTGTTTTTGCTTTCACAAAATCTATAATAGTAGGCAATGGTATTAACAAGGCTGCAATCTTTAGACCATTATATTTTGACCTCTCCAATTCAGTAGTTCTTGATTTCGCCACCTGTCTCTATAAACTGGTCGTTGTGCAGCTAATGTGATGTCTTTGACAAGTGATACAAGCACGTTCTCTTTCTCACATTCAGCTGTCAGATCACTTCGTCTCGTTCCATCATCCCGATTGCTTTAACACGCTCGGAGAGTGCATAATAATTGACCTGTTTCTAAGTGATGTTGCTAATAGTAGTCAACGCTGAAACTGGTTTTGAAAACTTGTTCGATATTATTTGAACTCTGACCGAATCGCCATTACTCCTTTCGATTACGAACGTCAATTATAGATATTTATGAATATTTATTTCTGTTTTGTTACAACTACAACATACATTATTTTGTAGTGAAATTGTGAAATTAATTTGTATACTTTCTCAAAAATTCTCTCTAGTAATTTTCTAGTATTTTTTAAATTTCGCAACGTCTCTGTTTGATTAACAAAATTCTTTCATAGTAACTTGTTCTAAAATATATTTGAGCATACCATTATCTTCCTGTTTCTCTTCTTGTATAATTTATTTGATAATAATGAATATTAATATCAACAATATGAATGAGATTTGTTGCTAAAAGACTAGCAGCATTTATTTATATTCTAGCCAAATACTGAGAAACAATAATAATATTATTATTGAAATTATAAAGTCAATGTCTCTCTCCTTGACCTTCCATTTCAAAACCGCTTCTTTTGCAGATTTAGTGAATGTCTTATTCGTCACCAATATCTGCAATTTCTTCACCGTCATCGATAACACTGGTTTTACCAATATTATGTTTATTGCTGTCTGTTACGTCATGATTGCAAGGCTGAGGGTTCAAATTACGTGGTATATCGTATGTCTGATTGAAAGGACAAATGTAGCACACTAGTGCATAGGTACTTAAAATAAAATGTTCTTCATTAGCAAAGTTTTAAGTTCCTAAATAGTCCATTGAAACAGGATCAAACGACCAGACGGATGTTGTTTTTGGTAGGTTACTGCTGCATCTCAAATTGCGGCATAGATAAATAGCGCTACTACAGGAGTATCTGTTATCTATCCATTTCATAAAAGATCTTCACCTTTGCCAAACGCACTTTTAGTTCAGTAGTTTCTTATCTGTCTTCTCTGATGAACGCAATCAGGAAATGAATTCAATCCTACATTTTCATTACTCGCTGGTCACAAGTGTAGCTGGAAGGGCCGTCTCTCCTAATAGCACTATGAGCAAATGCCCAGGGTCTCGCTATTCTTAGCGGCCCGAGTTCATGTCATTATGTATCCCAGAGCCTGCTGCAGGACCTAAGTGAAATTTCCTTTTCTTACATCTCAACGTAAACCTTCGGAAATTCATTTATGATTATTTTAATTGGACGTTTTCCTTAAGTTTGCCGTACCTATATCATTACTTCCCAGAATTTGATCCTTATTAGCAATCCTAATCGAATGGTGTAACAATACAGGTGTGATTTTTTTTCAAAATCAGCAGATTCGATTCCTGACCAGGATTACTGATTTTTATAAAATCCAATGATGCAGTTTTAGTTTTCGTCAAAATCGGCCTCGAGACTCCTCATAGTTTCGGATATAGCCATCCACGCCCAGTTGAAGAATTCACTCTGTATAATTTATGTTATTGTGCCTAATATTACCAATAACACTGTACAATATTTTTAATATTACGTCACATTCCAGCGGCGACAGTTCTAACCCTCCGCGGCTCGAGTTACGTGTCGTATCGAGTGTACGACTGGAAGGACCGAGTGCACTCGACTAGCACGCGTGTCAGCATGCACTTTAAGGTAATGTGGTTTTAACTTGATTTGCTTGCATGCGATTTTATTTGTGCAATTAATGTTATTTATGTATTTTGTCTGATAGAGCGGAATAGGGATATAAGTGCTATGTTTTTAGTGTTTACGTTATACTTGAACGGCCCCTAGGAAGTGGTTATGTAATTAGGATCAAAGATAGTTATAATAAGGGGCAGTAAAAACCATTAGAACATTTACAGATCTGCTCAAAAATAATTAAAGATAAAAATGCTGGTAAAACTACTCAACTTTTCAAGAGTTTCCCTTACTTTTATCATTAGTCTATATTATCAGACATTTCCTTATCCAACAAACCGCCCGGCATCGCACGAAGTAATGTTATTATACTGATGATGCTTACTGGCTTTATGAGTGTATCGTAAGGCCAGAACCATCGTCAGTTCAGCAGCACTTGTCGAACAACAAAGCCGACCCGAAGCAGTTACTCCACTTGTTCGGTTTCAGTCGGTAGTTTATTCGGGTTGACACATCAAACACAAAAAGCCGACCTGCATATATGGGCAAATGCCAGGCATAGTGATAATGTGCGATAGCCGAACGGTCTATGATTCCCGAACATTCATCTGCACATGGATATGCACTGGCTGTGCCGATGAATGCCCGTTCATGTGTTTATCAAGGCACCATGATATTTTCCGACATATTCTTCAACTAATTTATTTCGTCGAATTGAATTTTTTTTTTATTGAAATATTCAATCTTCCTCTTGAATAGCTTTCCATATTTGACCGCTACCATACTCGTCAAACGAATTTAATTAACATCAGTCGCTTTTAGCATAATTAAGTCTTAATAGTTCAGGTTTGGACAAAAATGTTCTTGTTGACCATTAATTTTGTCTTATTAAATCAATGTTAATTTTAGCGTTTTCATAAAACCAAAAATGTGATTATCAGAAGTAAAATCTAAATGTGCCTCAACGGACACAGGGCCAACTTGCGCCACTACTTTAACTATTTTTTTACATAGTTGGAACTGGTTAACAGTAAATATCACGATGATTTAAGTTCTTTTAACGCAATTATTAGTGATTTAGGGTACAAGAGGGCCTAAAAATTATGGAATGGAAACGCTTTTTCAATTAAATCAATTGAAACGAACAAGACTTTCTCTTGATCGAGTTTATAACTGCTATGTGATGACGTCAGAACACAACTGACTCGCAATCAACATTGCAAAATGTTTAATGGGTATTATTCGATATTGTTACGAATATGTCCAATTTTCCAAGTAGTATATACACGCCAAAAAATCAGATGCAATCATAAAACTGTCACTTGACTGTTTTTTTCTTAACTTTATTGTGTCATTGGTTCACTTTTCTTTTACTTAATTGAAAATGCTGTTACATATTGCATGATGTGAGTAGTTATAATACATTTTTTTTAATAAACTGAAACTATCTGATTGCATAATAAGCTTAAGCACGTATCAACATTTTATAAGTACAAAGCTTAAGCAGTATCAAATTAATTCTCTATCTTCTTATTCTGACATCTAACGATCTATCTTTTTTGCATTTAAATTTATTTGTTAGCTGTATTAAAAGTAATCATCTTGTTTGTGCACAAAGCGATTCATTATCACATGCAAATAAAAAGGCGAAGCACTTTAAAGCGTTTTGCATATATTTAGATTAGGCTGACATTTTATGGCTGAGCTTATTTGAAAACAACATACTTACCTGATGTTGTTCATACGAAAATAGATTTTATCGAAATGACTTTGATTGTATATGTACTTATTAATGACAGTGTGTCCCAGCAATTATATATGAATCCCAAAAACCAATTCTGCAAGACAAATTACAAGCGAATTCGTTGAAATACACATTTGTGTTACTAATACGTTTGTAATATTTAAATTATCTTCGCACATTTACCGTTACTAACACTAACAAAGTTCTCTTCCATATAACTCCGCAAGAAAAAAGAATGACTGACACGAATTACCAAATCAATTTCACAGACTAAATTCGACGACTCGGCGCTATTCTACGCAAGTGGACAAATAGACGACAAACACCATTACATCGCTCTATCAATACACGATGAAAAAGTAGCCGTGCAAATAGATCTAGGAGATGGACCAGTCGAGGACTATTTAGGAGAAAAAGTCAACAATAACAAGTGGCATAACCTCACCGTCATACTCCAAGAACAAACCATATTCGTATATCTCGACAGCATTACAGAAACTTACGAAGTACCAGGAAATGCAAGATATTTATGCATTGATCCAGAAATCTACATATGCGGCGGTCCGGATTTACACAAAATGAAAGGATTGAAGTCATTCAACAATTTCGCCGGCAACTTGAAATATGTTTACTACAATGACGTGTCCATTTTGTACGAGTTGAAGCAAAATAACCCTAAAGTCCACTACATAGGGGTGTTGGATCCTGAGTTTGAGGAGATAGATATAGAAGTGATACCGATCACGTATCCTTTTGCAACGTCCCATATTTGGTGGCCGTTGAATCAGAGCCATACGGTCAATTTGAAGTTTGATTTTAAAACCAGCAAGAATATGGCTGTGTTGGCTTATAGTCAGACATCCACACAAGGTTACTGGGAGGTAAGTTTTAATTATACCTAAGTCATGACAAACAAGTTTCTGTTTTTTTTTTTATGGTAATTTGATTATATGCTTTAATGCATTTCATTTGGCGTTGCTTCACAGATAATAAGACACTTGATCAAATAATAATTTGATGCGGCATCGGCATTTGAAAACGCTTAACTTAATACATTAAACTTACACAAGGTTAACATTTTGTAAAGAGTATTCAACTTCTCTACTTAGATATTACTAAAGGGGGCAACATAAGTACAGTACACAATTTAAAGCAAAACCACAATAATGTCGAAACCAGCAAAAAAATACACTTAATGCTGTTTATATAACGCTTTAATCACAATACAAAAGAACAAGATACGAATGTAATTACAAATAAATGCAAATACGGTCTAGACTTCTGTGTCAGGTTGCAACAACGAAATTTACCCAATCTGCCTGAAAATATTACCACACTGGCGTATTGATAACAGACTGTACACTAGTAATTATTCTCTAAATCTAAACTTAATACAGTTGAAAAATATAAAAAGGATGATTTCAAAATAACATTAGTTGAATGGATGATGATGTAGTCTGTATTCGATTGATTCAGAAGGATTGGCAGATATATAAAACGCATCATTCGCCTACAGACGAACCTTATAGACAAAGTCGTCTACCATTTAAAGGAATTTCATGCATTGATTTAGCACTGGGAATTTCACTAGCAAAAACCCACAAATAAAGTTCTTTGACCTAGAAATGATTCAATCACTATTTGGCCTTGAGAATAATTTTCTACTTAGTCCAAAACCAAAAGATGAAGCTGCTGTGCTTAACAAAAAGCATAATAACTGTGAAAGTACTACAGTAGCTCATTGCAAAATAAACATAATCTAAGGAAATTAATGGGCAATATACTCCATGGACACTATTTTAAAAGGTATGCACAAGCACAACCTTAAGTTTTATTTTAAAAAAGTTGTCTGCTCTCGAAATTATTCTCAAGGCTAAACTGCTACTGGACCACATGAACATTATTAACAAGCTTCCTCATAAAAATGTAGGTAAGGATGGTGAAAGAAGAGATAAGATTCGAGTTAGTGTCCGACGTCGGCAAAAACGTGACTGTGTTGAAATCCGTAAAGTTCAACGTAAGTAACGATTGGCACAACGTCGAGTTGGATTACAGGAAGGGAAGGATCAAAATGACGGTAGATCGTCATAATAAACACGTGCAGATGTTCGGTGAGATATCTTTTGTTTAGCTGTGGATATTGTTGGCAATGACTGGGCATTGGAGACAAAGATTGTTTTCTTTAGATAAGGAAATTGTTACTTCCATGACAATGGATATTGTGCATACGCATCTATGTCTTATTTCTCTATGTTTACCATTGTCTGTGTCATTGGAGAGAGAATCCACACAGTCAACTTTATCTTTAGTGTAATAGATATTTCTAATACTATTGTTTCTTATTCAATTTCCTATTTTCTGAATCGTCTGACCAAATAACTAAACGACATTTTTATGACAAAACAAAGTAATTTATGATAAGCCCGTTTGGCATCCAAGCCATTAAACCGAAGAACCGTTACTCTTCCAAAAACCGTTACATTTCTAATCACAAAATTTTCTCAGGTCTAGACTTCGAGCTCCATGACAAAATCGTAATAGGTAGTGGTCTGAAATCCGCTAACTTAGGTCTAATTGGTTGCATGAGGAACATAAGAATAAACGGGCTTCTAATTGAGCCGAGATTCGTGATAATGACTGAGAGAGTGGTTGGTGAGGTGGCTATAGATGACTGTAGATATGTAGACCCCTGCACGAGACCTAATACTTGCGAGCACGGAGGGATCTGTTCCGTTAGAGAGGATCGAGTCATTTGCAACTGTGATAATACTGGTAAGTGACTTGTATTTGAATATCTAGTTTGCTAATTAATACTTACCACTATAGTAGCAGCACTGGTTCTATAAGGTTTAGTCTATAAATTCAAATGATGCAACGTCTCACTGAGCATATCATTTGCTCTACTCTTAACTATAGGCAACTAAATTAAACAATTTGTGAAACCCAAAAATTCAATGGTACTCGTAACATTTTAGTCAATCTTGCTTTGCCATACGTATTACACTGAAAACTAATGTGCTGCAACATATCACTCGACATAACATTTGCTCTATTATATATATTCCTAGCTATAGGCAACTAAATAATGTAAGTTGCAAAACATGTTATTTGAATATTGATGACAGGTTGCTACAGTCAAATTCCTAAAGAATTAAAAATAGCAGCCTATATTACTAGTCTTCTTTTAGGCTACATTGGTGAAAATTGTCACTTCGCCACATTCCGCAAGACTTGTGAAGAATTAGCTCTCCTTGGCTATACGAGAAACGACGTCTACCTTATAGACATCGATGGTAATGGCAAGTTTCCTCCGGCACACGTCAAATGTGAGTTCCAGATTGAAGCAGACTCTTCTACTACTGTTGTTGAACACAATCTTCCGAGTCAAGTTGTAAGTATAAATGCACCAGATCAAATATCTTGAACATGTCTTACTTGTCAAGTTCAGTTGTATGATAAGAAAAAACATGTTACATCTACTATGCAGTTTCCATTTATCATAACACTCTCATTGCTCTTTATTATCTCTAAGTTGTTCATAGTAGACGCATGCATGCATGATCGCACGTTGTGGCTGACTGACTGGCTTTTTTCCACGAAGGTCGCGGGATTATTTCCTCACCGTGACCCCGGAACAGAAAGGGCTTTTGAAGGACACCGTGGATTTTAGTCAGTAGAAGTCTGACAGTCCCTCCCGCCCTGCCCGGGGTTGGAGGACTCATTTGATGATTTTACCACGCTAAAAAAAAGAAAAAAAAGAAGTCTTGCAAGAAGGTAACTATCGAGAACTATTCCTGAAAAGATCTGATCATCATGGGCTCCGACGATATTGGCAAGTGCATTTGCATGTTCTGTTGCTTCAAACACCACACCTTCGGTATAGCTCAAGTAGCCATTTCTTGCATTCTGCTTCTGTGTTTAGTAGTTGAACTATGCTCACTAACTATACAACTTCATAGACACTTACTACAACTGTGTTTCTTCCAGGATGTTCGTTCAGCATCGGGCAATGACTTCAGCTTCAATATCAAATACAGGGAATTCACCGCAGAGATGCTACAAGAGCTCATCTCCCACTCTTTGTACTGTAGGCAGTACATCAAATATGATTGTATGAAAGCGCCTTTGGAGTTACACAGTGCAACCTGGTTCATATCCTCGTCTAACAACACGGTGGATTTCTTGGGGAATGTTAAAAGGTGAGTAATATAAACAAAACATGCAATAAAAACAAAAATTGCGTGTTACGTGATAAACGTAGAAAAAGTCTAAAGTGTTAGGAAATAATAAGTGAATTATGTGTAATACGATTATGATATGGAACTAATGGTGACCCCGACGTATTTATGGAACAATGCATTTTGACCCCGATACCAATAAGATTGTAATAAAGGCAAAAAAAACTTTTGCACAGGAAAGTTATCCTTTAATGTAATTAACTACGTTCTTTCTTTTTCGTGAGAGGATGTGCCTACCTTCAGGTGTCACAGTTCAAAATGAAGTTTCCGCAATAAGTAAGTGTCTATTTGTTGGCCCTTACTCAAAACTTTTATGTCAGCAAATACATCAGTTTTCATAATAGGTTGCTATCCATTATATCCACCATTAAATATAAATATCTTACGTCCAAATACACGAAACCCTCCCAATTCCCAGAGGCTACTGCCCTTGCGGCGTTAACGCTACCTGCGTGAACGCAACCAAGTCTTGCAACTGTGACTCCAACGAGGACGGCAAGTGGCACAGTGACGAGGGTATCTTCGTGGAGCCGACCAGCCTCGGGATCACCGACATGTTCTTCTTGCAGCAGAAAGACTTGCCTGAGGACGCTCAGGGAAGGATCACGTTGGGGCCGCTTGAGTGTGTTGAGACTAGTAAGTTTATGACAAAAAGTTTATCTACCATGTGAATGGCTATTGATGTAAATAACTTATTCTTCCTAGAAGTTGTACATGCATAGTTTCGTTGTGGATTCAATAACAGTTTAATTATTTCTTCGGTATCATTGAGTTCTATTTTCTCAATGGTTTCCATACGCTTGAGAGTATCACTTAAGAGTCAAGAGTTTTGAATGTTAAGTATAGTAAGATGAAACAGGAGATTACAAGCTTCTCACATAATCTGAGTAGGTTACAATTATACCAATCGACGTCGTAATGATCGAAAGAGGCTCAATATGTCCAGTGGTAGATGTCTTACCGCTGATGAAGATAATATTGCTTCAATAATAAATAAGACACTTTGTCAAAATCGACTCGCAAATGCCATTAGAACTTTGTTAAAGTTGCTACTTCATTCCAGACACCCAGCGTTACGTGGTAACGTTCACAACATCACAGTCTTACATAGAGGTGCCAGGTTGGAGGAAGGGTGACATTGCCTTTAGTTTCAGAACAACTGGCACCAGCGCCATACTTCTGTTCCAGCCCCCGATCAGGCCCAACTATCCTTCTTTTATGGTCGCTTTGACTAGCGGTAGGTATCCCATTTATGTCATTTATCTAAGTATGTCCTAAGCCCCTTCGTATCACCAAGGCGACGCAAGTCTCCGATACCTTACCACTTTGGCATCCATTGACGCGTGCCTGTGTACAAACCTCTATGGATTTGTATTGCGATGTTCGTCTGGTCCAAAGTCGTAAGATACCGAAGACTTGCGTCGCCTTGTGGGGCCAATCTTGTATTATTGACAACACTTAAAAGTTCAGTGATTATCATCTTTTCGATTATGGAATAATCCTTTATTTTTGAGAAATGCTCTGCATTATTTATTTGATATTTTACATCTAGTACTTTTCTTTCTAAAAATCTGTTAATTAATAACATCTCCATAAACAGTAAAACATGCCGTCGAAATTCTTCTCCAATATTTTCATTAACTTGTTTTTCTCAAACAGAACACGAGCTAACATTCAACTTCACCCTCAACACGGGAACAACAAGAAAACTAGTAATAAACTCCAAACGTAAGTTGAACGGAGGAGAGTGGCACAAAATATGGATAGACTACAATTTCTACCACGTGAGGTTCATGCTCAACACTGAGTACCAGATGCTCAACTTGTTGTTGGAGGAGGAATTTGGACCCTTTGAGGGGTCTATGTTCATTGGTGGTGCTACTGCGTAAGTATATTTTATCTCTGGTATATCAGTTACATAATATTATGGTGTATTTCAGTTTGAGTATCTATTGTCCGTGTTCACGAAGACTAGGCAGATTCTAACGGGTACCCAGATACAACCAAACTGTTGGATTTTCAACACTTGCTGCAAGAGCAAGAGAAAAAATTATGCTAAGTAGAAGAGAAATTGCAATACAATTTTATTTCAATCCAATGTTTATGACTATTATGCCTTCAATTTTTGAAAAGAGACTCTTCTATGCATCTTGCTTTACAACAAGTTTCACCACGGACTTTAGATTGGAAGATGCTGCTCATAAGTCTTCCTAGTACTTGCAAATTAAAAATTTCACCAAGATCCAAAATTTATTCCAGGGAGCATTTAAAAAAGTCAGCCGTCAACCAAGGCCTTATCGGTTGCTTCAGAGGCTTGGTCGTGAACGGCGAGATCTTGGACATCTACAGCTATATGTCCGTCCATTTGTCAGAGATCATAAAGGACTGTAAGCCTTCTTGTGTGCCCAACCCGTGTCAGAACAGGGCCATATGCAAGGAGCTCTGGTCCAGTTACGAATGTATTTGTAAAAACCCTTGGGCCCATTTGGGGACGCATTGTGAGGAAAGTAAGTACAATAGAACACAGATAAATACAATCCAGATAAGCAAATAAAATAGAAATGACTAACAATTTTGACCTAAACTAAATATTTTCAACAAGCGAACATCTTCTTGTCAAAGTAATTTTAAGCTCACAGATCGAATACATACAAACAAGGGTGCGATGTTTCGTGCAGAATAATACAACACTTACTCCGTCACTTTTGTATATTTTATATGAACATCAATCTCTTAATCGAACCCTGTGATTTCATTTATAGATATAAACGAGAAAGCACTAACATTCCAAACACAAGAAGCGTACCTAAAGAAGAACTATCTGGTAGACAATGCAACAGATGCAGAGAAAAATAGACTAAAGAAAATGATGACAGAAAACGTGTTGATGAACCTGCGAACATACGACGATGACGCTTTAGTTCTATACGCAAACGACAATTTAAACAACTTCATACATCTTTTCATACACAATGGAACAGAAATAATATACTTATTCAATGATGAAGACGAAATTATACAAATGAATGTAACTTATGAAAAGATCAATAAAGGTGAAAGTGTTCAGATAGCTATTATCAGAACTGAAAATGGGACTACTTTGCATGTGAATGAAAATAATGCTACTATTGATAGGACTGCGAAGTTGTTGAATAATTATACAAACAAGCCTTGGATTAATCCTGAACTAGGTGAGTAATTATTTTTTTACAAGATTGAATGTAAACAATACTTTAAAGATGTCTGGATGCCTGGGTACACTTTTAGACTTAATACTACGATAATTTCTCCAAATATACTAGAGCATTTTTTAAACATTCATTTTACAAAAACCAACGTTGCATAAACCAACACGAAAAAAAATCAACTACATTTTCTTCCAAGGCTTTGAATTTCTTCGTTCACATTTCCAGAGGTAATCCGTCCCCAAAGGCCTCCAGCGCCGCCCACGGACTACTTCCAGATGAACCTGGGAGGGTTCGATCCTTTCTCCCTCCACCTGTCTCCTCGCGCGGCCTCGCTGCATCAGGGAGGGTACGTGGGCTGTGTGAGGGGATTCAAGATCGCTGACCATGTAGTGGATTTGTCAAGGAAGGCTTTGCAGAATCAGGATCAAGGTAATGTGAAGTAGAGATAGTTTCCTCTCATTGACAACTTCCAAAATCTGGGAGTTTCATCTTGCTTGAGTTCTGTGAAAGCTTAGGATTGGTGGAATTTGAACCTTGATCGTGTCATGTCATGTTCGATCATTATATAGATCAAAATATTTACCATAAATATAATTCTGCACAGTAACCAAGAGTCAGTCTATGAAATGAACAATCGAGGGTATCCCCGTATCAATTGATTCGGATTGTTGTATGAGTCGATATTTTAATTACAGACAAATTCATTTGTAATAAGATTTTAAAGCTATTTAATTCGATCTATTAACATTTTAGTGTATTGATGGAGATATGTCATACTTAAAGCTGATTCTAATTCTGAAATCTAATTTCAAAAGTATCACAATTTTAGACCTAGCAGGAGTCTTACCAGAATGCAACATGAAATGCGACTCGGAACCTTGTAAAAACGGAGGCATCTGTACTGAGGACTTCACCAACCAAGAGAGCAGTTGTGACTGCGAACTGACCAGCTACTTCGGAGAGTACTGTGTTGAGGAGAAAGGAGCTGATTTTAATGGAGAGAGTATCCTGCAGAGGAAGTTTCTGCTTTCTGGACCTGTGTTTAAGGTACGATTTGAATGACTGCGTAATTTGAAGACAACTTCATCGCTAATAACTTTAACGTTGCATAAACGTTTAAATAATGCGAACACCATTTTAGTGTTAATCTGGTTGTACCGGGCCAGAAGCACCTTGATTTTGATTTTTGATTTTGAATGAATTCTGTTGGTTTTCACAGGTCAAAATAAAATTGGCATTTTCTAGCAACGATCTGCGGCAGAAGAATACAGTCCTCTTACTGGTTCAGACAGAAAATAAGTAAGACAGCAGTTATTTTCATTCATTCTTCTGCCTCGTCAAGTCTGCCGTCCTATTCTTCTCTTCTTCTTAAAAATAGATAGGCCTACGATTCAAAGGCATTAAACAAAATATTTTCATTTTAGACGTAGCTACTACTTACTTGTAGCCATCACACAAGACGGTTACTTGAAATTCGAAGAAAACCGCGAAGAAGAGGCGTATGGCGCTGAAGTAAAAAACAGGAACTTTTTAAACGGTAAGACAGCAAAGCACCCGTTTATCACTTTTATTTTCGATTGTTTTAAACCATGCTTCAACAAACGGATCCTCATTAATGGCAAGATAATCGATTGGATTAATATTCCTTTTCTTTTATTTAACATTGCCCTTGAATTGAAAGTTCTCATACATCATAGGTTTCTTAACAAACTTTTGAACCCACATACACACTAGCCAGATCTGGAATAACTACCTGTGGGCCTTACAAATATTGGTTCCATGCGGGGATCAAACTTGCCACATATAGCATAACAGCCAATGACTCTATTGTACCAGCTCGTTGACCATAATCATAAACATTTATTTTACCTTACATTGCTATATTCTCTTTTCTTTCATCACCATCAATAAACCCACCATAATTTCTTTAGGTGCCCGCCACACTATCTACTACACACGAACAAACCAAGAAGCAAAACTCCTCATAGACAGAATAGAGGTCCCTCTAGAGAAGGTTCCTCCCCAAATAGTATGGGATGTGTTCGATATAGGATCCAATGAAGTACAGGTCGGAGGTCTTAATACTACGGATCCGCGGTTGAAGATTTATAAAGGGTATAATGGATGCTTGTCTAGTAAGTATAGATTTCATTAATGTTTTAGCACGTTAGATTAAAATTACGAAATAATTCCATATTATTAAATGAAAATTGGAACTCTTGCCTTTACACAAGTAAGTATCATTTGATAGGGTTTGCATTGCATACCACGTGGGTTTGCATTGCATTGCATACACTCCAGTGTGGGAACGAGATGGGGATAGACAACTCGTATAGCTCTGTCTCTTTCATACAGTTTAATTACTCTCGCTTTAAGTCATGGTCACAGGCCACAAGGTGAAAAACGCAGAAAATGAACTTCTACATCTGTAACAGTCGGACTCCAAAATCTATCTACCGAAATTCTTAATGATTGAATGAATATTTCCACATTTATATTATGCTATGTCATCTTATAAACATGAATAAGGGACGCAAAGATTTGAGAAGTATATCGCAGAAAAAAGAGAAGTCCTAATACCCAGCAGTGGTTGACCCCGGAGTGAAATGACGATGATGATGACATGTTATTCGATGTTAATAATAATTAAGTCTTAGAAGTAATCCCAGAATTCGTAAATTGCATTTATCATTTCTACTGCAGATATCCTGGTAGAAATAAACGAGTATGAAATGAAGCCTCTAGAGGAGTACATGCTATTCACCCGCTTGAATTCTGCGGAAGTGAACGCGGTGAACGCACAGGGCGTGCGGTCAGCACAATGTTCTACAGACTTTGATGAAGCCTGGCCTGACCAAACGCAGTTGGCAGCCGCACATAATGGCAGCTTTCTTATTGTGAGTAAACTTATATCTTGCTTTCGATTATCTTCATCCCAAATCGTAGTGAAAATTTTATATGAGGAATTCTGTGAATTTTGACGAGACCTAACCTAACTACATATTTACAGAGACTTTACTGTAAGGATTCAGGGATTTTATAGGTAATTCCTCCAATCAAAGTTACAAATGATTGGAGACACACTTTGGCCAGAACGGCCCCTTAGTATTGCCCATTGGAACTTTTTCATACTGGGGTCTTTTAACGCTCTCTCACTTGATGGTTAGTGGTCACCGGAGCCTTTGGTGTACCAACTCTTTTCTTACCATTTTTTTATAAAAATCTATCTTGCCCCTAGAGCGTGGATAAGACCTGGGTGGAAGACCCTCCGTCCCGCAATCCTTACGACTCGTTATACCAACAACCCGACACCGAGGAAGATAACACTGATAACTTCTTCATAGCTCTCATCGTTGTGTTCTTACTTGGACTGTGCTACTGCGGATATCATGTAAGTTTTTATATCAAGTCCCGAAATATTAAAACTGGTCTATGAACCACTTGACATAATTATTCTAAAACGCTTTCTGGATGACTGGAATCATTCTTTTAAGAGCTATGGTAATGATTTCCCGGGTTTATATCTAGATCAATTTTATTGCCGTTGAGAAAGTGAATACTTCAATGATGTCTTATTTTGGTGCATAATCGTGCATTCTAGTCAATTCTTCTATTTTAGTATTATGAGAAAGTTCATTTAGCACTTTTTAACTCTAATGGAATACCGTAAATTACCATACATTTGCTAACCCCAATAATTACTTACTGCAATAATATCGTAAAGAAGTCTGAAAATGAGTTTTTAAATACAGATGTGGCGAACACACAAGGCTTACAAACTAAGCTTGGAGAAACAAACGGATGAGAACATATTGAGAAGCAAGGAACAAGCGACCAAACTGCAGGAGCCTGCTATATCATTTCTACAGGTAAGATAACGTCTATTATATAGGTCCTATGTAATGATCCTGTATTCATTATGACAAGTGTACTGATATAGGGTTCAACCCAAAACATTTATAATTAGGACAGCTTAAATTAATTTAACCCTACAACCTATACAAGGCATTACTTCATTCAAAGCAATGGTAAATAATGATATTAAAATGAATCCAGCTACACTAGAATTATACTGCCTAGCAAATGACGATATCTACGAATTAAACTATATAAGCAAAGACTCTTAAATTTTCTTCGTCGTTTACATTACAGCTGAATAAAGACCCAATACCTGATGATCCTACTCCGGAAAGCGAGAAGAAAGTCAACGGAGTCACCATTGATGCAGTACCCGTCGTTATAGTAGAGATACCCAGCGAAGGACTAGTGGAAAGTATTGGTAGGAAGGGAAGCTTGAGATTCAGGGGCAAGTACATTTAGAAAGAATTTTGGATAATGTTGAAACAACTAATAAAATTAAACAAATGTTTTGTTCCCAAAAGGGTATAATTGTTCTTTTCCATGGAAACGACTAACCTAGACCGAGCATCGATTTTCTCTAATAATCTTTCTCAATTCCTGGCTACTTCTGTAATTTTGTGCGACTTTGCTATTCGACATAGTTTTCTAACAAGTATTCATGCTACATCGTAATTATTTGGTCCAATCCACACTGCTAAACAGTTGCAGCAAAAATTATTTTACCAAAACCTTCCCCTAACACGTTTCATTTATTTCCTTTTCCTGCTTTTCTTCCAGATTTGATAGAAAAAGAGAAAGTTTGGGAAACTCTTGAGGAAAAGGACGAGATGTCTGACAGTGATGCAGATGACAACGAAAAGATGAACGGCGATGATCGCGAGGCCAACTGTGGGGAGCCCACCACTGACGAAGAATCCTCCTCGTCTACTGAGGAGGAAGTGGTTTGTATCGACCAATCATCATCTTCCTGCCCTTATCCCATTTTTCTTTCTTCCATTCAGACTCCCCTGTCAGACGTCACAGTATCATTTTACTCCTTTTTCTTTCATATCATTCCTTAGACAATCCAAGTCCAGACAAGATACGTTTAATGGATCGCAGATGAGAGTCGTTACCGTCCCAATTTTGTTACTACGAAGATACGTACATTTAACACAGAAGACATAATTTTAGTAATAATTTCATTTATTCATTAAAGTACCTACCTAAATACAAAGTCATCAAATTCGTTGTGTCTTGAAAACACTAATTTTATTGTTGCTGATTATCATTGGAGGCTATTTCAAGTTCAGTTAAAATCAAATCTTGAATTTTTGAACGAAGTCGAAGTTTTTGGATCTTAGGAATGTCCGCCATATACGATAAAAGACTTTCAAAGAATAACATGTCGCTGTTTGGCGGACTGTTATTACGTTTCTCGCGTATTTCAATTTTCCTCTTTTCTAGTTCCAAGATGTGGTGATTTTGTTCAACTAAACCATTACGAGTAGTGTTGAAATATTTCTTCTTTTTCGCCGGGGATGCAATACTTTCATCGTCCGATGATGAACTTTCTTCTTGTATATCAGAAGAGTCTCCTGTCCTAGGCGTTAGAGGCTCGCCCTTCAAAGAGGTATCTGCAGACACAAGTGGATCGACGATTGAAAAATTAGTTTCTCTATCCGATGCTGAAATCGTTCCGTTTAAAAACAGTAATTGCTCAAAAAACGTCCATTGACTTGTAATAGTATCGCCTCCATCACCACTCTTTGGATGTTGCATTTTTTTAAGCTCTTTGAAAAAGTAAGCTCTCATATTTTTCCATTTTGTTTTTACATGTTTCTCTGAAACAAAAATAAGTATAAAGATTATTTTTTCTATTAACTACAGGGGAATCGTTTCGCCCCCTAGCATGTTTTTTATCTGGGACGACCTTGTATCGTAACTGACGTTATAAAAGAAACTTAAAGGTACCTACATTTATGAAGTTCTTTCGAAGAATATCCTTTCATTACGATTACCGGCTCAATGGTTAATAATTGAGTACCGCTAACTGGACACACGTGTATCCGGTTTCTTGTGTCGAGCACGAGTGCGTTACAAACAAGAAAATGTCTGTTAAACTATGTTTATATCGAAACAATATAAGCTTACTGGAAAATATAATTTGGGAACATTACAGAAACCACACTTAATGATAAAGCACCTGCTACTAACACAGTATGCTGCTACTAGTCAATACCCTGTTCAGTATTAGTATTCAACTCTATTCCAAGATCCAATTTATCAATTTGTAAACAAACAATAAAAAAAATATCACCTACCGTCTGTATTCAATTCATTAGCTACTTCTTGCCACAACTTTTTCAATACTCCTACATTTTTGTATAAACCATGGGAGGGATTCCACAATGGCTCCCTTTTATATACAGAAGCTATTATCAATTCTTCCATTGCATCCCAGTTATCTAAGCAACAAACCGGCGTGAACGTTCTCGTTGCCAACCGCTAGGCGACTATCGAGGCGACCCACCTAGAGACAGGTGGAGCCGCGCACATGTTGGTTCTAGAAGCTAAGCGATCAATAACCGCTTGCCTTGCCGCTAAGCGTGCATCTTACCATGTGGGTTTTGCCTTCGGAATAAACAGAGCAGGATTTTTCGAAAAGTAGGTTTGTGTAGTTTTCACGGACCTGCTATGCTAAATCGTGCCCATAAAAATATGTAATAGGCCTACTAGATCGACCGTTTTTTGGATGATTCTAAATTAAACGCTCTCTTTTTCCTAATCTTTCTAATTTTTAATGAAAGTCCAGTCTTTGAAATCTAATAATGATTATTTTAAAGTCATAATATATTTTCAGGAAATCCACCCGGAGCATCATGTAAATGGTCGCAAAGATTGCAACAAGGAGGGGCCACCAACACAGACCAACTTGACGACACAACTACCCTACAAAATAGACGAAGACGATACTAACGAACTTCTCACATCTACTGCTTAGTTACCAAATAAATGTTTTGTATCGAGTAAAATTGATTACGTCCTTTTAGTCACCCTAGCCTCAACAGTAAGAGGCCATTCGCACGAGCGCTTTTTATTGGCGTTAAACAAGCGCCCGAAATAATTAGAACAAATGCATTCCCATGTATCTGTTCACACGTCAGTGCTTTAAATGCGTGAATAATCCTCAACATCTACCCAGTAATGAAGTAGTACCAAATAAGGCTGCGGTTCCACTGAGGTGGATTGGAGCGGTGCGGAGCAGAGCTGTGCGCGATTCACCAATCACATGGCTTGAAATCCACATGTGCCTAGTCAGCCGTGTGCATCAGCCATTGTGATTGGTGAATCGTAGCACAGCTCGTCTCCGCTCTACTCCGCTCCGCTTCAGTAGAACCGCGGTCATATGCATGTGTAAAGGCATAATGTAGATTGTTGGAGTTTAGAGCTAATTTTGTACAGTTGCATGCAGAGCTAGCTTCGTACAATGCAATAAATGTATTGAGTTGCCAGCACACTTCCACCTACCCAATCTGTCTATTTTTCCGAATCGAACAGGAACCTTCTTTTGTAACAAAATTGGAAATAATTCTGTTAGAGAATAATTCTGACAGATTAGGGTATGTTGGAGTACAGACTGGCGTCTGTAGATTTTATAATTTCGATGGACTAAATTATTAGCCTAGCAATGGCATCAGAGTGCATCCTTCGACTGTTTTAAAAGTTCCCGCTACTCTAATCAATGTTGCCAATCAATATTTCCCAAATAGAAAATAAGGTCGCCTTATCGAGAGAGGTCGGGTTCTAGCCTGAACAAAAGTAAAAACGTAGGTCCAGTGAGTATTTAGTTAACATTGGTAATTGGTTACTTATCAGAGATAGATAGTACCAAATCACTGGTGACTAGTAAGATAAACTTCTTTGTGTGCTTGTCGTTGTATGGCTTCTCGAACCTTCAGCACGAGATAACGACGAAAATTATTGTGTAAAATAGCAGCCCATTTTTAATCGTGTCTTTTCTGCTAGACTTACAAATTAAGTGATAATATATTTTAATATAAATCTATCAGTTAAATGATGTGAATAAAAATACAAATCATCACAAAAAATCGGTGGCTCCAAAACCTTTTCTTCTTTAATTAAAAGCTTCGGTTCTTCTTCCAAGGTAAACATCTATTATTATGTATAACATGAGAGAAGATAATAATTCGATGAATCATCTAGTCTTTTCTTTACATTACCGTCTAGATAATGATTTGGTTATGATTTTGATTGTTTCCAAAGATTATGAAAAAAAATCGGTCCATGCTCTGTGTCTACGGTTCGAAACAAATCCTTATCATAGACTAATCTATTTTGTTATTTTTTGGCAACACAACAGTACTTTGACGTTTGCGAAGTCAATATTGTCTATAGTCAGTCATATTTGATTTCAGAAGAGCACGGTTTTGTCATTTTGTCAAAATATGGACGAAATTGAAAAAGAAAAAATAGCAGCTCTGCCGCCACAGTTACTCGTAACGACGATATGTCATCCCATGGAATATGCGAAAGTACTCATACAACTTGGGTACGAACCTCTAGCGCCTCGCCGGTCCACGACTCTGTTTGGACGCCCTGCCATGATATTACCTAACGTTTTCCAATACATCAAGTTTATCAAAACATCAGACGGATTCTTTGGCTGCTACAGAGGCTTATCAGCTAGAGTGCTCGGGTTGATTGCGTCCAGTCAGCTCACTTCCAAGTTAATCTTCGCGGTGGGCATCGACTTGCCTGAAATCAGTGACCCTCCCAACATCGTCACCGATGAGGAGCCTAAAGTTGAAGATTACATCAAACTGGGCCGTCGAGACATGATAATGCACACTGCTTCAGTCATCGTGTCCTATCCATTCCATGTTGTATCAGTCAGGATGATGGCCTCCTTTATTGGAAAGGAAGAACATTACAGCACTTTGGTAGGTGCAATAGTGTCGATCTATAGAGATGATGGAATCCGTGGGTTCTTCCATGGAATTATCCCCAAACTGCTTGGAGATTTAACTTGTGTTGCAGTGACGGGTGTGCTGGCATACTATGTGAACAAATACCTGGTCAAAACTAAGGACCTACGGTACTACACAGTACCATTGCTCACTTTTGTGACCAGTACACTTACTTATCCTTTGGTTGTTGTGTCTACTTGCATGGCTGTAGCTGGCTCCAGCCTGTCAGCAGGCAACCCTCCGGCCATGCCCAAGTATCCATCATGGCAGGTTTGCTGGAGGGACCTGATAAGGAACAAGCAGCACAAGCGAGGCTCCTCCCTAATCTTTAGGTACTACATCGCCCCTATCGCAGCCATGCAGTAGTCACACTAACCTTATGTATTTTGCATTTATGTTTAATAATTAGCTAAGTGTTATTCCATGATCACCAAAGTAGTCTCAACCTTTCAGTAGAAAACAAGAGAATATGTACAATGAATGATGTAAATAATTTAGTATAAATGGTGTACCATGTGGATATTCGTTATGCTAGATTGTCAAGGAGTGGTTATTATTAAATAAATATATTTTATTGGCACTTGCTTTGTCATTTTCTAATTAATAGGTTTTGAGAATATGTCTTTAACTGTTACTGTGCAATATTTTGAATTTTCCAAGGTTATGATAAGACATAAGATATCTTACTTCTCTCTTGTACCTATTTAGATAACTTATCATAATAAAACCCCTGTTTCTGAACACAAAATTATTTTATTTTAGCTAAAGTCTGTGCTCTTATAAATTCATCAACAAGGTCTTTTTTCAGCATGCCTACAGCTCTTCTGTAGATGGCAGGTGTAGCTTGGGCGTTGTTCTCCATTTCAAATGTCATGTACTTCATCCAGATGTCCACATTGTCAGTGCCATGGTGTTGAACTGCACATTCATAGCATTTTCTGATACTCTTAACATTTGGTTTCTCCTGTGCCATTTCTATGTCAATCATATTCCTGTGCACCTCAACCTGAGTAGGTGGAGTTCTAATTAAGTCTTCATACAAGTCTCTTGCAGCCTTTATTCCACTCTTTTCATACATTTTCTGCAGGAGTTTAGGTTTGATTGCTAACAAAACAGCATTTTCACAGTTCTGGAACTTCTTAAACAGATTCTTTAGCTGGAAAATATAAATAAAATTAATAACATACTAATTTCTTTTAGTTAAAATAGCAAAGCACAATAATTTAAAACTTACTGCAACATCAGATTCTACATTATCCAACACTAAATTGTAAAGTTGTAACAAGTCATCTGATTTCAATCCTTTCACAGCATCTTGCAACACAGACAGCATCTTCTTCTCATCTGGTTTACACAGCAGGATCTTTTCTTCCCACACACATCTTAGTTTAGGATTTCTCTTGGCTGCTGAATTTAATATCTGAAACCAAAAGGCATAATAAATTATCTAGAATATAACCTTGGAATAATAAATGCTGTAAGGCAAGTAATATTTTTATTTTCTGCAAACTCAAGTAGTCTTCAGTACAGACAACAATAAATAAATACTATAAGATATATTTGAGTTACCTGCATCAAATCCTCATTAGATGTTTCATTTTCTAGTTTCAGAATTCCAATGCCAAATGCAAACATGTCATTTGAAAGCAGTCCATTTTCGTGGCCATACATCCATGCATGTTTTACTGCATTTATCTTCTGATGGTCACTGCATACATTGTCATTTGCACCTAGCAGGCCATGTATGTATTTTGTGCATATTGTTTCATCTGGGAACTAAGAAATTTAAAATAAATAAAAAAATCTAGGTATATATTTCTCAAGAACTCCTGGTGGATAGCTCATTTATCGAGGAAGGCTATAATAACATTATGCTACGGCGAATAGCAGCCGAGTAGCTGATGACACCGCGAGGAACAGCTAGTAAATTTATTTAAAAAAAAAAGAATGAAGTTAATATTATGAGAAGAGGTCCCCTGAAGTAGGGCAGAGATAATATTACGTACTAAACAAACCTGTTGCAAAGCCTCTTCATAAACTCCTATGTAATAATTAACTTCTTTTGAAAAATTGTTTTCTTCATCAGCAAATTCTTCTATTTCTTCCCAGTGGCAACCCTGCAAAGTTACAGACCTTCATGAATGAATTTCGAAAATATTTTAAATCTAAACACTCACACCATATTTAGTTTGATGTGGAAAAAGTTTCTCTGTAGATATTACACTATTACTAAAATAATAAAGCTAAAAGTTCATCCAATGAGTCCTCCCATCCAGGACGGGAGGGACTGTCGGACTTGTACTGACTAAAATGCACGATGTACTTCAATAGCCCTTTACGTTGCGGGGCCCCGGTTACCCGATAATCCCGCGACCCCGGCAGGCTCGGGCCCTCTAAGGGCATTGCCCCAGTCATATTGCTGAAATCTCTGAAACTACCGATTTGACATGCCACATTCATGAGGAAGGTTATGGTATTTAATATCACACTAAAACCCTAAGCCCTCTTTCAATGGCGTCCTGACCTACCGCTTGACGCAGGTCCTCACCGGACACGAGACGCCTGGGTGTGACCACTACGAAGATCGCCCGGAGGACACGGTGGAGCATACGGAGCAAGACTGCCCAGCTTGGGCGGAGCACCGACGTGTCCTCACGGCTGCGATAGGCGGAGACCTCTCGCGCCCAGCATTGGTCGCGGCCATGCTGCGGGGAGAGACGGAGTGGGAAGCGGTCTGCTCCTTCTGCGAGGCAGTAATGCTCGTGAAGGAGGAGGCGGGCCGCGACCGAGAGAGGACAGCGTCCTCCATCCGCCCCAGCCGCAGTGGTAGGCGCCCACGGCGACGGACGTCGCTTGATGATCTCCGGCCACCGTAGGCGCGGGCATGCGGGCAGCGAGTAAAGGGCAACTCGCTGCCCGACCAAGGACCATGCCCGGGTCGACGGCGCGTTGTGTCCCACGCGCGCCTCAAAGAGCGTCAGCATAATGACGGGGCCCCCCTCTCAGAGGGCCAAAGCCTGCCGGGGTCGCGGGATTATTCCCTTACCGTGACCCCGGAACATAACAGGCTATTGAAGGACACCGTGGATTTTAGTCAGTAGAAGTCTGACAGTCCCTCCCGCCCTGCCCGGGGTTGGAGGACTCATTTGATGATTTTACCACGATAAAAAAAAAAAAAAAGCCCTCTTTCAAAGACGCGCAGCACGTCGTGTAGTGCGTTATGCGCGGCGCCAATTGTTCCGGGCGGCCCGCTCCACATGACGTGTCGCCCGATTCTCCGCTTATTCTTGAACCAGGCCTTAGGGGATGAGGAGCGGGTGACACCATGCTGGGGAACAGCTAATTAGCGACATTGGTTTAATAAGCTAGTGTCTGCAACTAAAGGTCATAATTATACATACCTTGGGTGGGAGAACTATCATTCAACATCCTGGAAAGGTCAAAAATACCTTGGTGCTTATGCTTAACATGTAAAATAAATACTTTAAAAACTCACATCCAATTCCTTAGATGCTATGTAGGCCCAAACATCTTTATTATCCCTCCTGTTCCATATTTCCTTTTTTATATCATCCACAAATGACTCCTTGATTTCATACTTTATGCATAGGTCAAAAATACTGAATATGAATTTCACATTTTGAATGTATTTTGCTCCATTTCTCCAAACAATATCTGCTCTTTTTATTTGTTTTTCCTGAAAGCAAGATTATAATTTACAATAGTTAGGTAAGCTAATCTGTAGCAAGGTTACTCTTTGTATGGAGCAAACACAATCAATAACTTGTATGATAAGTAATTAACACAAACAATATGTTATTGTTTCTTTATTTATACTACTTGACTCTATGCATTAAGCCACTTATTGCCAGTTGTATGATCAAAAGTTAAACTAACCATTCATAAAATCCCATATATTTTTTTACCAAATGGTTAATAATCGAAAATCGTGAAAAAGAGATGCTAGCTGACCCCGCAAACGTTGTTTTGCCATATAAATTAAAAAAAAATAGATAGTAGCCCGATTCTCAGACCTACTGAATACGCATATAAAATTTGGTAAAAATCGGTACCTAGAGCCGTTTCGGAGGAATACGGTAACTAACATTGTGACACGGAAATTTAATATATAAAATATGTATTTGAAACAGAGACCTTTGCCCAGCCTTTAACCTTTAGCCAGGTTTTTGGAATATTTTTGATACTGTTCTGGTCCACAGAACAGTATCAAAAATATTCCAAAAACCAAAATAAGGAAATATTACCCTTTCTTCCTCAGTTTCAGTTTGAAATGTGAGAGCTATGAGTTCAATATCAAATAACTCAAGATACAATACTTCAGAGTCTGGGTGTCTCTGTACCCCCTTTAGAAGGAAGTTCCTGGCATTATCCAGACTGTTCTGTTCTTTACTCTCCCATTTACTAGCCATCTGCCAGGTTTTAGGCTTGTCACCATGAATCTGTAAAGAAAAATACATAATTATGTTATTCCTATCACAAAAGTTACAATCATACAAATTAAAACTAAGTTTCTATCTGGAAGTAGAAACCTTTTTGGGGTTGGAACAAAGATCACTGAAATACAAGCTCAGACATAAAATAATTGGAAGTAATGCAAAGCAGCCCATACATTAAAATTGCTTAGTTTTTTAAACATGTATTAAATTAATGATAGCATAGTGGCTAAGTGATTTACTTCTTGTGTGCATGTTGTGGGGTAAATTTCTGCATGACAAAATTTTAAATAGCCTACAGGTACTTGTTCGGGGTCTTGCTTGGTCTGGCACTCACAAAAAAGGTGTACTCCTGTAAATTTATATTTTTATATAAGGCCTTTGTCACAATACAAGATAAATTCATAGTCCACACTATGAATTTATCTTGTATTGTGACAACCATAAATAAAAGTATAAATTTCATGACTGACTGGTATTTGAAATCAATAAAATAATTTTCAAAATAGAAAGAAGACATCAATATGTACCTGTAACATCTGCCCAATAATTCCAGAAATAGCATAATCAAATCCCACGCTCCTGCAAAACTTGATATACTCAAAATATATTTCTACATCATCCTGAAATCTGTATATGAACTGTTTGAACACTTTGTTCAAGCGCTTGGCTATGGCATACTCTATGTCTTTTTTCTTTTCACCCAGTTGAACCTTCTTTCTTCTCAGAGATATGTCTTCAAGTAAAGCCAGTTCGTAAGCTATGTATTGTACAAAATCTTCCTTTTGTTTGACTCTGCGCTGTATGTGGTATTCAAATTCTTTTCTTTTTCTTGATATTTCTCTGTGAAAACAAGTTGCAAAAAAAATCTTAATGAGCGAATCAGGTTATTTTAGTTAAAAGAGTTACTCAAACTAATTATGAACCGAGAAATCACTATATTTTGGTATGAAACTTGAAACAGTTAGTACATGAAAATAATAAAACCGATGTTTTTTACGGTACTTACAGTGACCAAAACACTTCTTTATACCATCTATTGTGGCAATACTGAATAAAACACTTTTATATCATAGTAAAAAAACGTTAGGAATGCATGTAATTTGTTTGAATTTGATTTAAACTTACTTTATTTCTTCGTCGTCATACAATTGAGTTCTCCTCATCTGCTCCAACTCATTGATCATCTCCTCAATACGTTGATTCACTTGTTCAGCCATTTTCACTGATTTTTATGTTAAAACTTGGGAATTAAAATTGTAAAACAGTTTTTGCTCGCGTTTTCGCGTGACTTTTGAGGTTATTGTTTTGTTGCTGGCTGGCTGTAGAGATGGGTACACAGACTACATAGACACTCAGACGACCGACTCCCATACAAGAAAAATGGTCCGTAGAGATTGGAAAAATTGAATTTGACAGTTCATGTTTTTTAATTTTCAAGTGTTGAATCTGTGGCAAAGGCAACCGTTTTTTGCCATATTCAGCCTAGTTGTCCCTGCACCAAAAAGGATTTATTTAAATTTTTAGTTTGTTTTTTAATCTCGGAGACCAAATTGACAAATGATAATGTTAAAACTGACATAAATGCTGTTGAAATTTGTGTCAGTTTGCCATTTGCACCTGTCAATTCAGTCTCAGAGATTAAAAAAAATGAGAAAAATATAAATGAAACACAGAACATAATTATTTAAAGTTGTTTATTTATGACAAAATAACATTTTACATCATAAATGGCATAAAATACAGGTATTATCAGATGTAAGAATTGCTAGCTTATACAAAACAATATTTAAATTATATAAACATATACAATAATTTAACAAGGTATTAATTACATTTTTAACGTATATTTTAACTCTCGGAGGAAATTTGCAATAATGTGCGTAAGCTAAATTAAATAAGGACCTCATTTCATGTTGCTTGATAAAGTTATAAAAAATAAATGCACCATGCAAAAATTCCTGTTCATCTGCCAGTTACATAGATTATAGCTAAATTATTTTCATGAGTTCTCTAATATTTCTAGGTAATTTATTAACAATAGTACAGTAATAGTTGACATTTAGTAAAAATTGCCACATTATTAGTCCCATAGATTTAAAAGATGAACTGCGCCTTATCTAGCCAACTGACAGATAAAATTGTCCCGTCTAGAAGGAGAGGTAAACAATTACATAGACTTAAAAGTAATCATTTTCTTGTCTTTCTAGAGAGTATGGTCAACGTAAGGCAGCTATTGCTCAGTCCATCCTTTAAGTCTATGATTGGTTGATAGTCCATACATTAAAATTGATCTAAATATTCACAAAAAAAAAACAGCTCATCAGTCACCTATAAAGACAGTCTTTTCTGATACAACACAAAATATTTAAATGTATTTTCTTTTAATTTATAATTAGTTCCTTACCAAAATCATTGATGGTGACTTTTGAGTTCTTAATATTATAACTCACACAAGCTCCATTAACCGAGTTGAATATATTATAAGTAGTACCTTTGAGGGTGTGGCTAAAACTTCTCCCATCAGGATATTGAACTGAAACAAATGAAACTTGCATTAAACTTGGTTGATTGCAATGAAGTAAGGTTAATGACGGCTGGTCCGAAGTTGTATTTGAAGACCACTTGGAAAAATGTGGGGTAGCCTTTGTCCAGTAATAGAGGAACATTAAGGGCTATTAAAAAATATATATAGAGATCAGATTCAGGAAACTATGCTTATTCACAATGATAAGATTAATAACTGGTATTAATATAAACTTCTTTGATTTGATTACATCACATGTCATTATTACAACAAATTGGTCAAATGCTTGTGAGTGATAAAATTATCATTTCTATTTGATGTAAACAGAGAATAAGAAAAAAATATCTGAAAATTAATAAAATACTTACAAAATTATCGTTTCTTAAATAGAGTACATGCAAATGCTTAGCTGAAACTGGACCACAAATTCTTCACCTGAAAAGAAATAATACAATTTATTTTAATAAGTATGATGTACCATTGACCAACTGAAAGATAAAATTGGCCATACTCTAGAATGAGAGCCACTGTAACAGAAAAGATAGGACCCGCTCTACTATTCCTCTTTCTAGTTGAGTGGGATCAATTTTATGTAGCTATTGCGCAGTCCATACTTTAAGTGTATGGTATTTAACATTCTAAATTCTAATGAACAATGTCATCATAATTTTAATTCAAACTGTGGGAGATTGGTGCTTATTCGAAATGATAAGATAAGCAAATATTTATGATTTACATACTAACCTTCGTCAACTTTACAAGATTTTTTTAGGGTAATTTCATCAGCTGAAAACAATGATAATTTGAGCCGATTCTTCCTCTTTTCAAACCTTTTCTGGCACACATATACATTTTTTGATATCTTGTAGTCAACTAGCGCACATATTCACTGAATATAGTACAATAATCCCAGTTTAAGCGAATTTCAAGTTTTATCTCATTAACACGAAACGAACTCATTTTAACGTCCTTTCGTTTATCATTGTAATGAACCACATAATTCTTGATGCACATGTTGCACTGGAAGGCTAAATATTACCGTATAAACTAGTGAAACTGTTAAATAAGTAAGAAAATATAAAATAGAAACTTTTCGAAGTTTTGTTCAGTCAGACATATTGACATAGACTTTTGTAAATTGTCTTTGGTTTTGGCACCGGGCGAAAGAGGGGGCAGGGAATGAACGAGGGACGCAGGGTACTACCCCCGTTACCCCGCGTCCCTCACTTTAGCGAAGTTTCTGGCCATAGAGCATAAGGTTGAAATTTTTTGTTCTAAGTTTGCCTGCCGTGGATGGGTAGCTATAGCTATAACTAGCCAAATACCGGCTATGAGCAAAATAGCCGCGGCTATGATATCCGTCAACACGATAGCGATATGGTTGGCTAGTTATCTGACATAGCTTGTAGCCGTTGGCAGCCGCGTAGCACTTCGTAGCTGCGTAGCCACTCGTAGCCGTGTAGCCTCCAGAGTATAGCTAACTGCTACGGTTTGTAGCCGTCCCGGTATTCGGTAGCCGGGTGGCGGGAGTAGCCAAAATAGCCGACAGCTGTGTGCGAGCTCACTGCGCTACGCGTTTGCGATCTTCATTTGTATCGCCCATCTTTTTCTCACAATATTCACAAAATAGATTAGACAAAGAGAGAGCATTATACTAAGTAATTTCGTTCGTTTAATAAACGAACTTATGAAATGCGATGAATAGAAAGGTGGTTAGTTACCGACAGGTTTAAATTAAATAAACATTTGATAGTTAGTATTTTGGTTATTTTTGGCGTGACGAGGATCGAATTCAGATCATTCAGTTGATGTTGCGTTATTGAAGTCCTACCTAGCTACACCCACCGGCGCCGCGTCGCCGCGCCGCGCAGCTTGTTACTGAACGCTATTGTTCAATAGCCAAGTAGCCAAATAACTGGCTAGCTAGCTGGTTATTACACCACAAATAGCCGGTTAGCTAAGCTATTGAAATTTCGGCTAGTAGTTACCCACCTCTAGCTGGCTGTCAAACGCACAGGTCAAACGTCAATGATCAAAGACAGGTTTTGATTCGTTCTGAAATCTACAAGTTTATCAAGACTAGGCAATAAGGTTGAATGACCAAAGCCTTCCCACCAGGGTTAAAAAAATACAAGTTTATCGTGTCTATTTATCGCCCTGCTACAACTGTCGTTGAATATTAATTATAATTTTATTTTTGCTCAATTCCAATGGTCAATGGTTTAGTAATTTATCTAAGAGCACGTATTTTGTATATTTTTACCTTATTGATGATGATGATTAATTTTTCAATGAGAAATCACCACAGAAGTAACATCCTTTTTGGTGCAGACGCCATCACATCAACCTACGCCAATCAATCAAATTATTCCAGTCGAACATGAACCTTCTATTCATTTGATAAAGTTAAAAATCTAAAGAAAGACACTTTTGGATAGCTTGATGTTCTGGCATCTGTACACAGACACGGACACGGTCATTAGGATTTGGTCATGGTATAATGGCATCACTCTATACAAAAATGTACTATAAGCATCACTCTGTAGAGTTCACGGGCTTAGAGTCTGCGCCACCACTCTTGACCTGCGGAAAATTCGAATTTACTTTACTACATTTTTGTAATGCAGTTTGTGAAAACGGAGACAGTAGTTGAGCGCCGCGTCTAAAAGTCATGAGTGGTGGCGCGGACACTATGCGCGCTAATGCCTTTTTCTTTTCTCATTATTATCAGACATGTCTCTCCGATCGGACACCCTCGCCATATGAGATTCATTGCAATAAGGACCAACAGGCTCATTACAGTCGTTTTGGTGCACGAGGACAATTTACATAATAAAAACCGCTATTTAAATAATCAAATCTATTTTATTTTCAAAATATTAATTACAAAATTAGTTCCAAGTCATCTATTTAGATTTTAAACGTTTCATAAAAATAAAGTCCCATAAACAATAAATTAGCCTACTTAATCTTAAATATCATATTACGCTTAAATATTAGTATTTTTATTTACAACTTGTAATAGTCTTATTTAGCACTTTTGGTGAAGGCACTTACATATTTTCTTTTACACATTCTCATCTCATTCGGGCACAAAATTGTGTAAATTCATAGCTACATCAAATTATAAGTTTAACATCGAGTAAATACTCGTACATACTTCGAAAAATGTAACAAGGAGTTTTTTAAATAGCGGATTGCGAGAACCGTTAAGTTCAATGTTTTTAAATAACATTGAACTTAACGGTTCTCGTAATCTCATTAACATGGTGTTAAATGTCTCATCGGAATTCATCTCTGTAGTTTTTAATCTATGAAAATGATAATAGAGTGAATTATTCAATGTCACTAAAAATCTTAAGTATATGTTCTGACAATTTCCTGTCTACAAGAGAAAAGGATTCCATAATCAAAATATGGTGGGTAGGGAATAGGTGGCACAGCATATTATTGTGTTTAGTTTATGGATCAGTATAAGGCATCAGGTACTATTGATTTACAACCATAGACAAATTCATCTAATTTCATCTAGCAGTGAACTTAATGACACCTCCTTCACAGTGCTCAATCATACCTCTACCTTTAAAACAATTCAACCAAGTTTTAGAAAACAATTTGAAGCTTTCCCGTTCCTCATCTGTTCTGGAAACTGGAGTGACATTTATTTCAGGGATACATCGTCCGAAATCGATAGCTGGCAACCAAACGCAGAAATCAGAATCGGGAGAATATTTGAATATATCCTGGCAACCCTGAAGGTTTATTTGAGGAACTGGGGGTTGCCGCTGTAATAATTTCTTGAGTGTGATGAATGTTAGGTTGTTGTTCTTCAGTGTTATTGATTGCAGGTGTTTGGCGCGGCCGATGCTCCTGTAAAATAAGATGAGAATGTGTTTATTGTCAAATTATACATAGACATTATACAAATCAAAATTATTATTGATTGAACATAAAAAGTTCACGCTTTCATTAGATATCGAGTTGGAGAACGAAATGGATATGTTGATTTTGTATCAGTCCCAATATCTAGTTGATTTATGGTTTACACAATTAAGTATGTCTTGTTTGTGGTAAAATTCGCACGAGACTCTAAATGATAAATTAAGAATGTCATACCTAAATATCCTCATGAATTGCCCATCAACCAGTTTACAGTTCGACAGTCCAAATCTTCTAATCTTCAAGTCTTTAGCGGAATCCATGAAGCTAGCCACACATCCCACCACATTGCCTTCCACACCAACATTATCCATCTCCAAATCAACCAACACATTCGGATTCAATGACGTCATCAAACAACTAACAACACCTTGCTTCACCTCATTGTTGCTCAAATCAATTGATTCCAAACAATCGAAATTCATACTCGATTTAATCGAATCGTTAATCGCATTCTGTGTTATTTCACAGTAGTTTAATTTTAGTATTTTTAGGCGGATATATTGGGTCATTTTGGCGATATTTCTGAAGCCAATGTCCGATATAGGGTTGCCACTTATATCGAGTTCTTCTAGGGTTGTGCAAGCTGGGCGACTGAGCTTTTCGAACATATTTAGAAGTGCCTTTGTCCCATCAGCTGTGATATTATTCCTACTTATATCTAAATGTGTTAAATGCTTCATGGTACACATGCATTCAGTTAAGTACTTGACGCCAGCGTCTCCTATATTGTTATTTGATATCATGATAGCTGTGATATGAGTCTGGTGTGTGAGGGCTCTGAAAAGAGGTCGCATTTGTGTTGATGATAAAGTTTTTGCTCCTAATGCTATTCGGCGCGTTGTGTGGCTTCGGCCGACCGCTTGTTGGATTTCTTCGGAGGGTGCTGAAAACAGAAATATTTATGTTAAGTTGGTGAGCAATTTTTTGGCTAACATGGTCTTACATGTGGAAGCAGGATAACTTGAATAAAAGATCATGTCATTGATTCATCAACATAAGCCGGAAGACGTGCGTCCACTGCTGAACATAGGCCTCTCCCATAGACCCAAATCTGTTGCCGGCGATTTTTGCGATGTCGTCGGTCCACCTAGTGATTTTCAGTATGTGTGGAAAAGGTCTTTTGTTTCTTTTTTTGCCCTAAGGTTGATAGGTAGAGAATGCATTGTGGCATTAAAGTCTGCCTACTATATAAAAAGTTTATAAAGAAAATGCTTTATGGCTCATCAAATTTTGGCTTTACTCAGTCTAAAAAGGTTTTAAACAACAAAATAAATAAGCAGGATACTCACGTATGCTCAAAGCGTCACAGCACTCAAGATACCTCTCCTCTGCGGGTGACGCTTTCCAGTTTGTAATGCAAGTTTTCAACTCAGGAGAAGACAGGACTAAGCTTAGTGGATCATCTTCTGACAGTATTGCACCGTCTGATGTCATTAGGCTGAATACGGGACGGACGCCTGTTAGCCTGTAAAGTTGCAAAAAAATTGTAAATAAAATCTAGCAGAATTGTCATAATAATTTTATTGTGAGCACAGTAAGGAATGGAAATCCCTGCCGGCGTCTGTATTTCCCGACAGTAATAACCATGGGGTCTTCAAGTCAAGAGTGATTACGTTATTTCTAGGCAAGCGTGCTTTACCGTCGACCACATCTTCGCAGCAGAAGCTATCATTAAAAAAAAATGTCATTCAAACAGAGCACGGATTTTCGGAGCACGACAGGCCGGCCGTACGCTAAATCGATCAAAAAATCGACCGGTGTAAATGCCCCATAAACGCTATAAAGCGTGTGCTTCGGTGTAAACATATACCATTCTCATCTTTTTACTGCATTTTAAGAGAGACAACTTTTATAAATTACGACCTCGAGCGCGACCAATGATGTCTGGAGGTGACAATTTTGTCCTGCTTGTCGCCTTATAATGTATGTAAACAACATTAATGAGCACAGCATCAAAGGTTTTGCCCGTAGAATTACTAAACAATGATTTGACGATTCTCAGGGAAAAACCAGATGAGGTTTGAGATAAAACTTTGACCATTGTCTGCCTGTTATTCGTCAAAATTAAGACAATCATCGTGATAATTATTATACTTAACGGATTTCCCTCGAGTTTTTGTGTGAGATTCGTTTTTATGGGTATTTGATGTGGAACAGAAAATACTAGAAAAGTCTCAAAGAATACAATTACCAACTAATTTGTTTGAAAAACTTGGGACACTAAAAATTATAGGGGTATGATAAAATTAATTTGATGGACGATAGAGTATGAATAAAATGATAAATATATTAGTACTACTTAATACTTACTTATAATATCTCGATTTAACTTCCTCAACCAGCCAACTGATTGTCAACTTATTAATCGTGTCCAACTTCAGCGAAATCAGCAACACTTTATCTTCCACCTGTACTTTGACAGCTGCGGGCGGCAAAATCTGCGTCTGTACCGGCCTTCCATTCTTCGTTGATTGCACTATATTTATTGGTTGTATCACATTCATTGCTTGCACTATATTAGGATTCATTCCTTGCATGATGTTAAAATCATTGGAATTGTAATGAAAATTCTCTCCCGAAGATTTCCGTGAAAACGTTCCAGTAGGCGTCAGTCTTTTGTTTATATCTCTTCTAGAATATTCGTTGTCGCTACCGCTATTGCTTGATTGGTCATTTTCTCTTTGTCTTTGGAAACCAGCTTTTAGTAACGTGCTCTGTCGTTTCCATCTTCGTTTCATATTGTCCCGACTATCGCTAGATTTAGACATATTTAGTTCTCTAGAAATATTCCTCATAGATTCTGTTGCAGAGACTTTTGGTCGGACATTTTCGTTTCTAAAACTGTCTGAATCTGAACTGTTTTCGCTTACGTCAATTATATCGCTAATTCGCGATTTCTTTTTGACGTTGCATTTATTGCTTTCAATAAGAGGTTCAGATATTAAGTTAATCTCTTCTATCTTGTCTTTAATACTCTCGTAGGAGGGTTTTTTAGCTACGGTAGTTAAAGGATCAGTGAGTTTTCTTTTTTTGTTGTTCTTATTTATGCCTAAATCATCATCCAGCCAGTCATCGTCAACCTCTTCTGGTGCTAACAAAGCAGGTTTTACTTTAGATTTCTTTACGTCAACTTCTGGTAAATCATTCATACTTCTATTCCTTAAAGCTTCTATAGCACTTCTATATTCTTTAACTCCAGTAGAATTCTTTTTATCTTTAGTCTTACAGTCGTCAGATGAATTTGAGTCGTCGGATGGGAAAGCAGCTTCGTTTCTTATAATTTGTGATAGATCCACATCGTCATCACTGTCATCGTCAATTATATTTCGTCTTTTAAACACTGGAGTGTCTAACTCTTTGATTCTACTCGTCATTTTTGAAGTACTTGGTGGAGAAATATCTTTTATTGGTTTAACTGGAGTTTTAGACTTAGATCTATTAAAAATATCAGTAGTATTACTTCTTTCTGAGTTTTGTATTCTATTGCATATATTGTTGTACATAATTTCTTCGTCTTTTGTGAGTATGGTGCCTGTCCGCCATTTTTGTAGGACATGTAGAGGTGTTTCGCCGAAATCAGTCTTTAGTGTAGGTATCGCACCTTTTTCTAGTAATAATTGAACTACATCTAAGTGACCGTTGCTGGCTGCGTCATATAGAGGAGTGATGCCTGGAATATTATAATTATACCGATGTATTTTGTGAGATAGTTAGTTTTGTTTGTCAGAGAGTTGTTATAACTATACTAAGCTTATCGAGGGTATTTTTGTTAGACACTAGGTAATATACTACCTGCCTATTTTTTCCTTATTACATTGGACTCAAAACTACGGGTTTATAGTGTTACCAACAAAAACAAATGAAGTTACAAAATTAGTTAGGTATAGCTTGTGGGGTGCCCTTGAAAATGTATCTTTCATTTACCACCAGGCAAAAAAAATAATTGTAAATACCAAACATAACACAGATGAATACTGCTGTATTGCAGTTTTCATCTGTGTTTATGTTATATTAAAAACCGTAGTTGTAGAAAAAGATCGAAAATGTACAAAAAGGCATAGTAAAACCGTTTCTTTTTCACTTTGTTAATAAATCTATCTAGTAAATATGGGAATTAATAGTTCAAACTCACCATCACAATTCGATCCCCCTCTATCGTTAACATTAGCACCATTATTGATGAGTATATTAGCGACTTCCACATGTCCATGTATGCACGCTTCGTGTAGCGGTAGCCAGCCAGCGTTGTCACGAATGTTCACAGGATGGCCCTGTGCTATCAGACGCTCTACTAAGAGTTTGTTGCCTGATATTGATGCCTAAAAATATAAAACTAAGATAAATATTATAAAACAATCACGTCACGTCCGTCTTTTCGACTAAATGCTGTGAAAAAAAAAAACAATTGAATAAATAGAAAAAAATAGAAAAAATAATTCATGAAGAAGGTTTAGGTCTATATTTCATTCAAGTTCATCAAGTTTTGTGTAAATTAGCTGAAATACAACAGTCTTGTACTTAAACTCTCCCTTCACCGTAAGTACGCAGATTGTTCGTACAGAGGGTCTAAAACGGCCACTTAGCAATATTCCAAATGATTCACCTTCGGGAATGAATAGCCAATGGCACAACGCCATTGGCTATACAGAACTTCAGATTCACGTTTATGGAGTTAATAATAAACTTTACTTACAACATGCAACTGCGTTTCCCCTTTCATGTTCTTCTTGATAGTGTATCCTTTTCCTCGCTTACGCGTCTCATGTTTTGTCTCTTTTACTTCTTCCTCATTTGTATCAGATAAATCTACAAAACGAAAGAACCACTCACGAGATCAAATATTTAAAGAAGAATTCAATCAGATTAAGAAATATTAACTTCAAGGACTTCAAGGAAAACGGCGACCCAATGTGGCTACATCATCTGTAATATGCATTAGATTAGAGATCGTTTTCGACATGAACGTACATGTCGCAATGGGGAAGGCCGGTCAAAGCTAATTGTAGATGGCACCACCATAGGTACGTCCTAATCCGACCAATGAGGTACTATCTTGAAGTACCTAAAGATTTGAACCAATGACGATGCTTGGAACAATCTATACTAGCGCCATTAGTTCCCCAGTTGCCATCCCCATTTTTAATAGATTTTCAACTTTTTACTCTAAAAAAAATAAAGTTCTATATCATAAAAAGACTACAAAGCGTTATCGTTTGCCACTTGTCTAGGGGACAATATTACTCATCGCTATTAACATTGTATAAGTACCTGTAAGATCGTCAAGGCATATATCGTCCCCGATATGTGTGGTATCCTCATCGCCGCCTCCAGCTGAACTCTGCTCATCTTCTGAATTCTCCAGATTATCCAAATTGTCATACCCAAGAGCCCTCAAATCGTCCTTAGTTTGTTCCATTTTGTCCGTCTCACAATACTCTTCTTGATATTTGAGTAGGCTTTTTAGAACTCTGATTTCGTATTTTCTTTTGTTCCATTCTTGAGCCTAAATAAAAAAGAATTCGAGTTTTGTGCTGTTTATTTAAAAATAAATATATATGATGTACGTGTATGTGCCTTTATCGACTATATCAGCATTTTAACGTGCTTTTTAACAACACTTGGATATGTGGGCAGGTCCTACTTCCAAACAATTATTAATGAATTTCCTCATATCAATCCAATATAATTTTTGCCAAAATTTTAATTGAGTCAGGTAACCAACCCTAGAAGTAGTGCTTTAGGCAATTAAAATGTAGTACCAATGAAAAGACAATGCCTATCGAGACATCGAAAGGACTCGTAATTTAGATCGCTGTCACTGCGATCTGAATTACGATTATTTTCGATTCGACTTGCAACTAAAAATGAAAATCGACCTTGCTACTAATAAATAATTATGCAATTCGATTCCCTTGACGTCGCGTCGTCGAGGCGATCGCGTTTTGTTTTTATCTACCCGTAGATAGCAACGTGTTTTATGTCATATGTCGTAGTGGTAAGGTTGATTTTCACTTCTTAGTTGGGATCGGTCGAATTGCAATCGCATCGCGTCATGGGTAAGCTCCCTAAGGGTGGATGAAAAACAAAACACGCTCGCCACGACGACGCAAGTCAGTCGAATTGCATCATTAAGGCCAATATTGTCCACGTAACCGCACGTCATACGCACGCTTTCGTCAATTGACGATTGCAAGACGAATGTTTGCATCTTGTTTAGAAACAATGAAATCCGTGTCCACGAAGCGGCAACGTCACGTCAACCGCTCGTGTTGCGTTCGTCATGCGGTGCGCGCGCGCGGCAACATGTCACCAGAGTTGCCAGACACCTTTCTCGATGCTAGTTGAAAGAAAACTGAGACCTTTTGTAGCGTCACTGACTATTGCATGAAGCAACGTGGATATAACAAATATGCAAAATACGCCTATCTTCATTTGTAGGTTACATGCATCCTACGAAAGACGACTGTGTGGACAGTAGGCCTTAGTATATCTTTGTAGCAATGACGATTTTCATTTTTAGTAAGCAGAAATTGCAAATCGCACGTATCGCGTCATGAGCAAGCTTCCTAAATGTGAAACAGATAGCGTGTTGAATTAAAAAAAAATAAGGTTTATAGGCCATGGAGCGTTTAAGTCATCCAATGACTTTAACACTGTCGTTTGCAATTATGACCACTTTAGCACGTTTTATAAACGAAAAATTAAAAAAAAAACTTACAGCTCTCCTAGCTTCCATACACGCCTTTTCAATCTGTTCATACGGCTTCTTAGCCAAGTATCGTGTCTCTGCAATATTGTACATCGTTGTAAAAGCTTCCTTTGGTATGTCTTTGATCAGCTCGTATTCTTTCTCGTAATAGTCCAAAGCTTCGTTATAGGCCCCCATGTCTTTGTATGTTTGGTATAAACTGAAATCAATATTAACAGATTTAATTAGGATGGTTAAATAATACAAAGATTGCCTAATTGAGGTCCCATTAAATCAGAAATAGGTCATTGCTGATGGCGGCACTGCTAATCACACGTAAAATTAATATAAGCTATGTCTCTGACAAAAATACGAGTCATTGACTCAAGAAAATCTCTTGACTTATTCCCAATTATTTGTATGCCTTCTTCCTACATTCCCTTTTATAAAAAAAATAGACACACTAGTGCTCTCTCCTCACAATTCACATACATAAACACCTAGGAGCCCGCGTAGTGGATTTTGTCCGTCTCATCGAGGTACACCAGTCGTAGGCGGACACATTATAGACTATGACATGCCTGAACTGTATTTTTTTTTATGCTGATATTTGAAAAGAACTGGGCTCACCTAACATATATCGGTATAAGCGTCTTCCCGCACTCGCCCGCCATTTCCGCATGTTCTAACATCTTGAGATAGTACTCCACCGCGCCCGCGTAGTTGCGGAGATGACAGGCTCCGTCACCAAGCTTCTCGTAGTGTTTCTTAAAGGTCGCATGGTCAGATGGGTCCGTGGATATTAGTAGGTCTTCTGTGTAGCACATTGCTGCGACTATGTGGAGAAGAAATGGTTTAAGTATTATAATGTGGATTTTTTGCTAGGAAGAAATGCTCTGATATAATAAGCTTGACTTATCCCATTCATAGTTGTCATCAGCATGTTAGCAATCAGTTATTTTTACTATACAATTTCATAGATCAACCTTATTATATTGAGACACCCCAAAATTTTATATCCATATATTTTCAACTAATTCAAAAAAGGAACAGTCAGGAACATCTAAAATAGTCTGTATGTTATTTTTATGTTTGTCAAACGATTTCTTTGCCAATCTAATCTATAGACAAATTTCCAAAATTTCTTTTGTTCTTTCATTAGATTTCATTATCTTAAATGACATATCAAGACTAATATTCCTCTATTGTGATTACACAAGACATAAATTCACAAAGCTTACAGCAAGTCTACTGTAAACTGTAATCACATGGGTTTTAAAGCAAAAGAAAGGAACAATTATAAATCAATAGCTTAATTTTAACTGTGGAGGCTTGTAAAAGTCTGATCGTTGATCGTCTCATTATTTACTTTTGTATTGTTAGCTGGAAACCACCCAAACACAATCACTCACCAACTCTAAGATTAGCCTCAATGTTCTCACTCTCTTCCTCATCAGGAGTCTTCAGTTTCCATGCTTTGAGCAGGACTTGCTTGGCACTCTGATAATCAGACATCTTGCATAGGATGTCAGCTTTTGAAGATAATGTTTCACATGTCTTTAGAACCTGGAAATGGTGATAGTAAGTTTAAGTATCTGTAGCATTAATCAGCCTATAAGCCCACTCCCTCTTCTGGAGTGGGCTGAAATCCACCATGCGGGCCCAGTGCAGGTTGGTGGATGTCATGTCTTCGAATTTTTGGTTTTAAGAGCTGCTGGTTTTCTCACCATGTTTTACATCATCATTTTGAGTGCAGTGTGCAAGTGCACATTTGCACAAACTACAATTCGTAAATCAGGGTGTCTGTAAAAGTTGCCCAACTATTTGGAACCCTTTTGATCTATTAGTCAGGTAAGTTTCAGTTAGGAACACAAACACAAAACTTCTAATGGGAAATATAAATACATATAATAAAAAACAGACCTTATCATCAAGCCTTTTAGCAACCTCAAGCGCTTTATTCAAGCAGCTCAAAGCCTTAGCATAATCTTTCTTCTTATTACAATGAAGTAAAGCCTCAGTAGTGTAGCAATTGTGGAGCACTTCATATAAATCTTGGCTGGAACATATAGATATAGCTTTGTTGATGCAATCCAGTGCTTTGTCAAGGTTTCCCAGATGTTCCTGGACTACTCCAATGTTGAGAAGCAAACGGGCTCTCATGTCCATTAGTTCATGTTTGTTTATTTTGCCATTTAAGCTGAAAGTAAAACATTTATTTTAAAAACTTTGCCCCCACTGCAACCCAGCTAATAGGGGGCAAGAATTTTGTCATTGAGGATTGGTCAAGACTCTGTGCTACTGAAAAACACATCAAAAGTGTAATTCGATTTAGGTCAGTTATTACATAAAGTAGGTAATTAATGTCAAGAATTTGTTTAAAGAGCATTCTAATGTTTTTTTAATTGTTTAGTTTTGAGTTGCTTCACAGACCAATTAGGCTGCCTTTGTGTCTCGTTGATAAATTAATATAATTATAATGTACTAAATACTATAGTACCATAGTAGTAATTATGGTTTAGGTGTTTGTGAGTTTTAATGCTAACGGACACATGGAGAAATGAAATAATACTCTATATCTATACATAATAGCCACACTATCGCTATCAGATTAAAACCCACTAAGATAATAAAGAGCAATAAACAAAATTTCCTCTCAAATTATTTTTTTTTTTTTTCATTTTTTTCTGGTCCTATCATGCAATCAGTCCTAGGACTATGAGCAGATGCTTTTGGGGTATGAGGTGTCTTGCAGATGGAATTTCTTCAGCTCATAAATTCCTTCTATATGTAGTTAGGACATGCTATTGAAGTCCATTATCTTGCGTTTTTTCAGCCTTGATAGCGTTTGTTGCATAGTCAATTGAATCTCAAGTGATTTAAAAATAGTATTCCCACTCACTTCTCACACAAAACAAGACTCTTCATGAATGCTTTTTCAGCAGCTCTCAAAGAGGTTTTGGCCTCATTCTCGTCTGTGGTACTTTGTCCTTGTAATAAATATATTCTGCCTAATGTTGCCATTGCTCTCTGCTCCTCAACTAAGTTCTTCAACTCTTTTGCTACAGCTGTAAATGAAAAGAATAAATGATGAAGGTAGTGTGCATTTTCTTCTTTTCGTGTCAATGGATTCAAATTGTATCCCACCAATAATATGTAGCAACCTGCACAGCTCTTGTTTAGCCTCATTCTAATGCATGAAAGGAGAATGGGCAATTTTGTATGGAGCTTGGGCGGTCAGCGGCCAAGAATGATTTTATCATATTTTAGTGTGCTTTAGTCCTACAATTATTGTGTAAATGTTTTATCACTGTGGTGTACTTCTAAATCCGATAAAATACATTTTTGTTTTTGAACCCTTATTTTATTATTTTACTCAATGTTTTGGCTTATATCTAATACAAAAATACAAAAGTAAAGTGAAACAACAAATCTAGATGGTTTTAAAGATGTTTATTAAAAATAATGAAAGTTTTATTAGTACGGGCACGCCACAATTGCGGCGGTAAGACCCCTCTTTGAGGAAACGTTGGATAGGCGTCATTGCGTCCTGTCCTACCACCTAACGCAGATCCTCACCGTACACGGAAGTTTCTGGAGGTACCTGTGTTGGATAAGGAGTGAAGAAACGCCTGGGTGTCACCACTGCGAGGATCGCCCAGAGGACACGGTGCAGGACTGCCCCGCTTGGGCAGAGCACCGCCCGCCGCCCGTGTCCTCACGACGGCGTTAAGCGGCGACCTCTCGCGCCCGGCACTAGTCGAGGCCATGCTGAGGGGCGAGACGGAGTGGGAAGCGGTGGCCTCCTTCTGCGAAGCAGTTATGCTAGCAAAGGAGGAAGCAGTACGCGTGAGGGAAAGAACAGCGTCCACCTCACAGCCCAGCCGCAGTGGTAGACGCCCACGGCGACGGACGTCGCAAGGCGATCTCGAGCAACGGGGCGGCGAGTACTGGGCGACTCGCTCTCCATGGTTGGACAGTGGAAGACGAACCATGTGGCATGACCGTTCTCATGAACAGCATAATGTATCGAGCATTTGCCTGTAGTATAGCAGAGCACCGCCGTGTCCCCACTGAAGCGATAGGCTGCAAACTCTCGCGCGCGGCATTGGTCGAAGCCATGCTACGGAGCGAGTCGAAGTGCGAAGCGGTCGCCTCCTTCTGCGGAGCAATCCTAGCGAAGGAGGAGGCGGGACATGTGAGGGAGAGGACAGCTTCCACCTCACCAGCCATCGCGGGAGACGCGGAATCGCGGGGTGATTTCCGCCTATGGATCGCATGCGAACGGCTAGTGATGGGCGACTCGCTGTCCGATCATGGGACCATGCCCGGGTCAAAGGCGCGTCGTGTTTCACGCGTGCCTCAAAGAGCTGTCAGCAATATGATATGCGCCCTTAGAGGACCGAAGCTTGCCGGGGTCGCGGGACTATCAGGTTTTTTTTTAAGTTGGTTAAAAAAAAGGCAAGTTGCTGATGGATAATCTGCTAGCTACTAGATTGTGTCATTTGCAAGACAAAAACAACAACAATAATGCATATGAACATAATTATTGTGCGATATTTCTTCATGCACTTAGGTTATATTGACCCTCAAATATTCTATTTCCTAAATGAAATAAAGAGTAACGCCCATAGTAAAAGTTATTCCTAAATAACAGTACTTTCATTTGACGATAAATTAATTGATGGCCGCCGAACGCCCAGGACTGCCCATTCTCCTTTAGAAAATAAATAAAATAAATTAAATATCTTGGAAATGGCAATGTAATACTGGTATTTATTAATCCGATGAGACTGCAAGCGACACAGTTGGGAAAAAGCTAGGCAGACAATATTGATTTTTGAATAATTGTAGTAATAAACAATGACAGAATTTTCGTTTACCGTAAAACATCATCCCACCAAAAACATTAAATGTAAAAAATGCCAAGTCTCTCGATGCAGTCTTTCCATCGTAAAAAGTTTTGAGATCTCACAGAAGCCAAGTCCTATTCAAATTATTTTGTAGTTATAAATCAACATTTAGTAATTATATCAATAGTTTTCTTTATAAATTATAACTATAGTGACTTGGCAATGAGCACAAGTAAAAACAAATAAAACGGCATATTTGGAGGAGTTGAAAGTTACACACACCGCATGCATAAACATTCTCTTTTATTTACTTTATTTATTCTCTTAACATTAATCATTTACTTTCATAAAGCGATGGCCCGTAAGGTATTCTTAATTATTGTATTGGAACATGTAGTCGGTAGTGACCATCATAATTCACACATAACAAATAATCTGATCACAGGTCTCGTCAGTAACATTTGCACATAATTCCAGGCAGCAAGCAGCTTTTCATTTGTGCTCATTGCCAAGTCACTATAGTTATAATTTATAAAGAAAACTATTGATATAATTACTAAATGTTGATTTATAACTACAAAATAATTTGAATAGGACTTGGCTTCTGTGAGATCTCAAAACTTTTTACGATGGAAAGACTGCATCGAGAGACTTGGCATTTTTTACATTTAATGTTTTTGGTGGGATCTCATTTATTTTTTATAAGTGTATTTCTTTCTTTTTTTTAGGTGTCCTCATAATTTCTTGGACTTCAGCTACTTTTTTGTTTAGGACCCATTCTCTATCTAACAAACTAAATAGAACTAAACTAACTAACAAATAACTAAATAAATATATATCTACTAACTTACAAACTAAATATAACTAAACTAAATAACACGTAAACAACTAGATTTATGTAACTATGTCTATGTTATATTAATAAACTATTTTCCTAAATAACTGTTTCAGTAACAATAATAAATCTACTATCTAATCCGGCTAACTTAAGTTCTCTGAATATCGCTACAATATTTTTTTAGTTTCGAAATGGTTGTTCATAGATAGATGGCGCTATCAAATGAAAATTATTGAATTATTTTAAAGTACTACTTAGACTGCGCTCTGTAACGAAACCATAGCGCGATTCAGACAGGTACAATGCCATCTATCGAGCGCGCATACAATATTTATCGCAATACAATGGAGTTTTAGCTTTATTAATTTAATGAATTATGAACTTTATGTATTAATTTAGATTAATTATAGTCTATGTATTACATTTATATTATTCTTTTCTATTCTATGTATGTATTCATCCAATTGAATACTTAAACAACGAACAAAGTTAACAATGCAGTCAAAATCCATACACAATGTTCTTGCCAAACCGCAAATATAAAATTGTTTTCTATGGTATATTATTTTTTAATGTTTTTATAATTTTTCCTTTATATGTGGCTAATGACCTATCTTGGTGCAAAATTTGAAGTTTCTAAGTCTGCTAGAAGTACCTTAGATTTTTGATGATCGGTCAGTGAGTCAGTCAGTCAGTGAGTGACAAAATGGTGTAACTTTGATCGACCGTAACTCCTAAACTATTCATTCAATTGGCATGTAATTTCGAACTTAAGCTTGTTTTAATGCCTACTATTATTTACCGAAAACCTAAACTCCTAGCTTTGTCCACGTCGAAGATATAGAGGGGGCGAAACAGCCGCGAATCGCTTCGAGAAAAGATGGTACGGCCGTGCCCGTTTTGCTCGAGACTTGGCGGGGCACTGCCGTGCCCCCAGATAATACTGTTTCATAGAATGGACTATGGTCACAAAACTCACAGTTTCTAGTCTCATAATTATTTACCCTCACCATTTTGTTTTAATGATTTACTTACCTAAATGTCGCTCCTCATACTTCAGAGCTTTGTCAAATTCCGCCAACAACATGTACATCTCCCCGATCATCCGATTGCAAGTCCCCCATTCCATACGAAGACCCAATTCTTTGCAGATAGCAGCCTCGCTCTTGTACTCGTCCAAAGCATCGCTATATCGATTGTGTTTGTAATAAAACGATGCTAAATCATTGTATGCCTCAGCTAAAGCACGTCTATTACTCCCGTTTAAAGCTTTCTTCTTTCTTCGTATGAGTTCTGAAATATTCTCACCAATAAATAACACGAAAGTAACCTAAAACTGGAGTTATTCAAGGATAATGTTTTATTGACTTACTTTCTTCTTCCATTGTATTTATTTTTAGTTTATTTACGCATAATACAGGAATTAAACAGAAATAACCAATAAATAAAATTTAGGCGCCGAATTCCGCCGAAATGAAATAAACATGAATCGACTTGATAGGTTACGTCAGCGTCACAAATCTGACAGTTCTGACATTACTTATTTTCCCGTTATTTTCTAAATCGGTCGCATTCGCGATTAAGATTCGAGCTTTTATGCTTCGATTCGATTTAAGTGTGTAGATAGTGGTTTTCGTCAGTCATTCAGTGGTCATTCATTAGAAAAGAGCATGGTAAATCATAGTGACCACTGTGGTAACCACGCATTTATTTCGGCGTGCAATGAGTACTGTTAGGTCCAACGACGATATATTACTAGACTGATAAGTGATAGACTCCTAAAGTGTATACTCTCTACTTAGTCTGTGACTCACTGACTCCTAATAACAGGCGACCGATGTCTGTCAACACATTTTAGGCAAAAAAGTCTTATATCCGTCTCATTTCGACCACTCCTGTGAGCCGTAAACATACGTTGAGACAGAACAGACCTTGAGTTAGCCAATCACAACGCAGTACCCCGTCCCCCTCGCTTACGTAGTACCTCAGCGAGTTGACAGAATAGTTTTTGTTCCATATATCGTGCATGCGGAGACTAGTAATATATCGTCGTTGGTCAGGCCCTAAAAATTACAGACGTGAAAAAAAATGCGAAATGTCTCGATTTAAATAAAATATCATAAGCTGGGAAGGCTGAGAATAGCAGTTTTTTTGCATCGCACGACTGCTTCTTATAATAAAGAAAAGGCGTCTCATTCCCATGTATCTGTTCAAACGTACGCGCTTTAAAATCGCGGTGCTTTTTTTACCGACTTCAAAAAAAAGGAGGTTATCAATTCGACCCGTATGTATGTAATATTATCAGAACTGCCCAGTTTTCGTATATGTTACTCTATATCAGCGTCTGAACAAATGTGCCTTTCATAAGTGTATGTATGTACTTAAGTATGTATATTTTTATGTTTGTGCACGCTCATCTCCGGAACTGCAAGTCCGATTTAAGTAATTCTTTTTTTGTTGTACTAGGAATTGTCCAACTTAGGGTACACTGTAAGTTTCGGTTCGGTTCAGTAGTTTTAGAGATATGGTTTTTTTATTACCGACTTCAATGAAAAGGAGGTTATCATGTTGTGACGGATTAGAAGATTAATGCACATAATGTAAGAAAATTTTGTATTTTACAAGAATTTGGGTTGATTATTTAATAAATAAACAAAAAAGGGTAAAATAAAAAAAAACTTTTTCAAAAAAGTAACCGACTTCAAAAACAACAACAACAAAACTAGCTAAAAAGGGTAAAATAAAAACTTAAAAAAAAAGTACCGATTTCAAAAACAAATACAAAAAAGTTTCAAATAACCTTTCTTTCGGAAGTCGGTGGTAATAGTCAATGAAAAAAAAATCAAAGCCACCGAGTTCCGAAAGAAAGGTTATTTTAAACTTTTTTGTATTTGTTTTTGAAGTCGGTACTTTTTTTTTAAGTTTTTCGAACTGTATTTGATTTTAAGTTCTCGGTTCACAATTTACCTTTTCAATCCAACTTAGCGCTTTTTGTGGGCTTTTTTGACACCCAAAGAAAAGAGGTCGTGCAAATGGGGTCACAATAATAATGGGTGCTAATTAAGGCAGCTTCTTTAAAATGTCATTCTCGTCTGCAAATATATTTAGTTGTCTAATGAATTAATAGGTCAGCGACAAACTTTTAGCGTCTAATAAATGGTTTTTAAGCGACCATATATTGTAAAACAAGCTACTGTTAATATGACGCAACATGGTGATAATTCTTAAGCAACTAAATTTGTGATATGTCTACTCATTGCCAGCTTCTAATAAGTGTATCAACTTCATCTATAAAATAATATCAACGTACTCTAATTTCATAGAGTCACCGTTATTTTTATACTTTAGCATAAGTAATTGATGAGTGAATCTACTATATTTGAACATAAAATTTCCTTAATATTGTCATCAAATAATGGTCAATAAAAGCTATAATTTCATGTATTCGCCTATCCATTTATAATGTTACCATAAGTAATTGACTATGGATGGTATTTAAAAGTACTTCAATTTATTTAAAAGTACTTCAATTTATTCCCATTTCATTTACCTAATTTTGTCTGTGTTCCACCAAATATACTGAATGTGCACCAAAATATGTTCATTAAAATATGTCATAACGAGGTGTAATAAAAAAAATCTACCTAAGCAGGGTCGACGAAGCCCCGCTTCGCGGGGCTTCTATTTCTGTGTACAAGGTTTAAAGGAACCTAACCAAACCGAACTTCGGGGTGTCCCTGAAATCTTGCTAAAGCGAGTTTTAGATTTGGTGCACATTCAGTATATTTGGTGTACAAAAAGAATTATTGATGCGCATTTAAATTTTATCCAGAAGAATACGAGCACTCCTTAATCGTGTCATTAATGTAAACAAATACACGTGAACTCGTTGCTGCACGCACCGAATAGAGCTCGCTCATTGGTGCAAATGGCCGGTCGCGCCCCTCTGATTCCCAACGAGCGTCAGGTACACTCCCGCGCTTGTGTTGCAAACTTTCACGAAAAAAGAATATGATTTATTAATTTAGTTGTTGAATGAAAAACTTTGATTGCTAATTTTGAGGCTGGATTTTGATTTTATTAGCAGACAGATGTTGAATCTCTAAAATATATAAAGTAGCTCACTTACAATATAAGTCGCTGAGTTATCAAATCAGAAGTAAATATATTTATCGGTAGCTCGGAGTCATATTAATTTACGCTCGTAAATTGACGCTGGTTTCTTGATATTTTGTTGGAATAGTAAAGATGATGAATTAATATAATTGAAGCTGTTCTATTAACTCGTCGCTCACATATAAAAAAGACGCTAGGTTGCAGGTGCTTAAGAAAACTTTTGTTGCCGCACATATAATTTCCCAATAATAATAATATGTATATTTTCCGAACGCAACATTAAAGTTATTTAGAAAATAAACAACTGAGAGCATGGACCTAAATAAAAAAAGGCGGACGCCGTCTCCTTTAACAATAACTGAAGCACCCTTAGTAAATCAGTGCGCTAATGTGGACAAGCCAGCACGCACACATTCACACCATAGTAAGTCTGCCTCTGCCGTCGCGTCGGCCATTACGCTTCGAACAGTGTATACTCTCTACTTAGTCTGTGCTTCGAACGACGGCGACGCTCGCGTTTTATTCGGTGTTATTTTGTCAAAGTATGCCGTCATGTGTTGTGAAAAGTTGTCGAAACCATAGTGGTTCAATTAAAAAAAGCCAGGGGATCACTTTTCATAGGTAAGCATGTCATTTTGAAGCTTATTTCTCGATTTTACGTCAATAAATTTAATAAACATCTCATTTATCAATCAGTGTTGCAACTATTTCAAAGTTCCAATTATTTTAAAAGTGGGAGATTTATATTTCATTTTACTATTTATCGTTATTGTATTCCTTTATATTTTTACAGATTTCCCTCAGCAAATGATGCATGGAAAAATGATTGGATAAAAATAATAAGGGAGTGTAGACGTGAAAATAGTTGGAATCCATCAAAATCTAGTGTAATCTGCAGTATACATTTTGAGAAGCATTGTTTGTACTCAACTAAAGGCGGACTTCTTCGCGTTGTTGCTTACGCCATACCAACAAAGGTAATTCAAATTTCAATTAATTTAAGGTCCTCTCCTTACAACCTAACCTCTTAATTTTATTCTTTAATATTTTGACAGTTAACAGTATAACAACAGTTGAACTTTTTTTTTAGTTTTTATTCGATACGTCAACAATTCAAGATCTACCGACTGAAGTAATTACTTCCAGCGTTTCTGATGAGGTGTGTTTTTTTTACTAAAACGCTATTTTATTCTAAATAAAGTTATGCTTTTGAATCGTTTCTAACCTGATGTTATTATTTATTTTAGAGTTCACTAGTGATTAAAGCAGAAGCCACAAGTTACGGGCAGCAAAAAAAAATAGGACAGCCTTTCTCACAAAATTTAACGACGACTTTGACACCAGTGAGTAGCCTAACCTACTGAAAATTTGATGATATTTTATAAGCCTTGTTTTACCTAGTTACCGAAATTTTATTCATTTTCTTAGAGTTCATCAGTAGTTGAAGGAATTTCTGTACAAGAATCAACAGTGCAACCGTCTTGCTTATTGAACACGAATTCGTCCTTGCAAAATGTAAGTATTTATAAAAAAAAAAAAGAGTTTTACGAGTTTATTATTTCAAAAAAATAAATGTATATTAAAAATAATACGAAAAGGTAATATGTTCGTTAATTTTTTTTAGGAGTCACCCGAAACTGTAATATCTGGAGTTGAATTGGATCAACCATTGTCATTACTATTTACTCCCCGAAAACGACGTATGAAGAAAGACCTGATGAAAATGCGTGCCTTGATGCAAAATCAAAAAAAGAAAATAAAAGTTTTAAATCAAAAAGTTAGACGTCTCCAAGATAGGAACAAATCTTTGAAAGGTATTTTAAAAACCCTTAAAGAAGAAAATTATGTTGATTCTGATCTTTTTAACAGATTAAATGAAGACATTGTCGCTGCTAACATTTTTAACAATTACAATAAAAAAAAAATAAAGAAAAAGGTTAAATACTCACCGTCTATGAAAAAAATTTTGCTTAACCCTCAATTATTATTCTCTGAAAGGTTACGATTACGTTAGGCAAACTTTTAATACCTGCCTTCCTCACCGAAAGACACTGGCCAAGTGGTACGGGCATTTTAATGCAGAACCAGGATTTACTGAAGAATCTTTTCAGGTATTGAAAGCAAAAGCTCAAATAAGTGAACATCGGCCTTTGTGCACTTTACTCTTTGACGAAGTTGCTATTAGAACTCAAAAATTTTGGGATGGTAAAAAATATATAGGCCTAGAAGATATGGGTTCAGGAGTTGCAGAAGGTGCACCTTTGGCAAGCCAAGCATTAGTTTTTTTACTCGTTGGGATTAACCACCGCTTCAAACTACCATTGGGATATTTCTTAAATAATTCAATAAAAGGTGAACAGAAAGCTAATTTGATAAAATTATGTCTTCTCAAATGTTTTGAAGCTGACATTGATGTTATTGCATTAACATGCGATGGTCATCAAACAAATTTCAATGCATTAGAGTTGCTTGGTTGCAATTTCAAGCCCGAGTCGTTAAAAACAACGTTTACTCATCCTGCCAATGGTTCTGAGGTTGCATTTTTTCTGGACCCTAGTCATGTGATGAAGTTATTAAGGGCGGCCAACCCGTCTATCTTTTCATACAAACGCTCGTACGTGATTATGGCGTTGTAACAGATATTTCTTTGAAACTTTTGAACTAATAGGCATCTTGTGCACTATATCTAGGTTTCTATCAAAACGCGAAATCAAAATTTTAAGAAACAAATTCAGTACAAACCTCCAAAAATCAGCTTTTTTGCACAAATTTTATATGATGTTTGGGCGTTTATAATGTACTCATTAATTGTAACCGGAAATAAATATTTGCATAGAAACCTTGCAAATGTAATGGAGTTTCTAAATGTAAAACTTTTTTTTCATAATCTTGTAAGGCTTACGAAAAAACACGTATTTCTTGGAACAAGTTTTATGAAACTTCCGCACACTATTTTCCTTTTAATGTTGTCGCGTTCTCACTTGCTTGTTAGCCATGTGGCGGTAAGAGGTAAGCGGGGCACGAGTCGAGCGGGGACGGGTTTGCCTCTTGTTCTGGATGAAACAACAAGCTTTTTGGCCATGCTCGCGTTGTCGTTCGTCGAATGGGGAAGGGCGCTCTTAAGAAACCATTTAGAAACCAAAAGAGAGTTCGTGGACAAGGATGACCAAAAAATTAAATGGAACTATATCGAGGAACTCAATAAATTACAAGAGAAAGAAGGTTTACACTTGGCCAATAAATTGACAAGAAAACATATCAATTTTAAAAATAATATAATGAAGGTGAAACTAGCCACTCAGGTGTATAGTGAAAGCGTAGCAGTTGCTATAAAAGCGTGCAGAGAAGACCTAAATCTAGACATATTTAAAGATTCTAAGGCAACTGAAAATTTCAATAGTAATATGAATATAATGTTCGACATATTTAATTCTCGAGCTATGACTCAATTTGATTTTAAAAAACCACTTTATTCCCAGAACAAAGATACTATATTTAATTTTTTTGGATGAACTAAAAGAATATAAAGTTAAAAATTAAATGTATATCAAAAAGAAAAGTAACGAAAGACGACTTATATTATTACTGTATTTTATAAACGTTTAGTAGATGCAAAATGCAAAACTGGTTTCCTTGGCACGTTAATAAATATTAACAGTTTAAAGCAACTATATGTCAAATTGATTGGTGAAAAACAGTTGGTGTTCCTACCAACATATAAACTGAGCCAGGATCATCTTGAGATGTTTTTTTCATCCATCAGAATGCAAGGCGGCTTCAATGATAACCCTAATGTTCGTCAATTCAAAGGTTGTTATAAAAAACTGTTGGCTCATTTAGAAGTACGATGCCTGACCACTGGAAATTGTGTTCCTTTGGAGCAAATAGCTGTGCTTAATTGTTCTTCGGCCAAAAAAATAATTAATACAACGACTCCATCATACCGTCACGAAGAACAAGAAGGTGATGTTAGTTGCGACTCGCTATCATTCATGAAAGAAATCACCCAAGACGATGACAACCTGGCACAACGATTAGAAATAGAAGAATTTAATGATTATAGGAAGTTGATTGTAGGATATCTGGCTGGCAGCATCTGTCATTACGCAATAAAAAATATTAAGTGCCAAAACTGTATCGCGCGGTTATGTACAGACGACTGGCTTTTTTTTCACAAGTTGATAAACTTAAAAACAAGGGGAGCCTTAAGTTTTCCATCAAAAGATTTGTACGACATTTGTTGTACTTGTGAGATGGTGGTCCGAAGACTTTTAAAAGATAAAATAACAATATATAATGAAAGACAACATCAGTACATGCTAAACAAAATCCTAGAAAAAATTAAAGCAAACGACAACATTTTTTTTAGATTTGGAATTTGAACATACATTTGCAGGAATGGAACATAAAATAGCTCTAATTAAATATATAGCCGAAAAATACTTAAACATTCGTTTTCACCACTTAAGTAAATTAGAAGTGATTTCTAGATGTGTCGATAGCAAAAGACAAGTCTACAAAAATTTGAACCAACAAAAGGGATTGTAAAACTTTTTTTAACATTAAACGAGTTATAATTTTTATTTAATATCCAATGTGTTTTTAATATTTTTTCCTTTCTTTTAACAATAGGTATCCGTCACAAAAACTTGTAATTAAGCCTAAGTTCAAGGGAGATCTTATTGAAATATTGTTTAAAAATGGGTAATTTTTTCCTTCATCTGGCATCCCTTTACACACGCACACATAGCACATAGTTACGCAGTCGCCATTGTGGTGCTTCAATGGGGAAGGCAAGTGTCAAAGTGGCTTTGACGTTTTGGTCCCATAAGAACTGTCAAATCAAAGGAATTTTATGAAAAAAACGATTTATTGATGTTAAATGACTAGAATGTTGTGTAATAGGCTGTAAAAATGATGGAACATACAAACCTACTATCCACACTATCAAGAAATAATCGGTAGCTGGTGTGACTGCTGTGAGAACAAATTGTATTATCACTAAGATTTTTTTTTAACTTTATTAAACAAATATCTACCCTTGCGAAGTCGGGGCAAGCCGTTAGTTGAATTTATTAATGAAATTCTATGATTATACCATAACTAAACAATCGAATACACCTTCCAAAATAATGTCTAATTTTCTATTGGAGGTTAAGTACTGCATCGATCTTTATATCATGAAACGGTTCGTCTGGTGGAAGAATTATCACTGGAACCGAGATTTGTGATAGTAGTGATGTCGGGAAGTTAAAATTCTTATCATATTGCTACAATCTTTATAATAGATGTAAAATGGGGATGGCAACTCAAAGCTAATCGTAGATGGCGCTGCGATAGTTGGTCCCTACGTCAGATTACTGTCTACCTTGTACAAAAAACAAACAAGATTTATTGTTATAAAAATTGAGTATAAATACAAAACAAATATGGAAAATTATTCGTCAATGCAAGTGTATATACTGAAAGAAGAATTAAGACGCCGCGGTGCATCTACAAGAGGAAAAAAAGTGATTTAATTGAGTGGTAATACATTTGATTTTACCGTAATAAATCCACAATTACTTGTAGTTGAGGTTTCAATTCTTGAGTTTAGGTATGTTTTACCTGTCCTCTCCTATAACAAGAATATAATGCTGCTTCTGACTTTCTATTTTGATAAAATATCATAATGTTTTAAGTCAGTAATTTTACCCCTTTTTTCTATTTAGATTTGAGAAATATCACAATATTTATTTAATTTCTTAACACCACAACTATCACAAAACTCGTTCCAGGTGATAATTCTTTCGCCAGACGAACCATTTCATGATTTATAGAGCGATGCAATACTGGTACTTAACCTCCAATAGAAAAGTATATATTATTTTGAAAAGTGTATTCAATTGTTTATCTATGGTATAATCATAGAATTTCATTAATAAACTCAACTAACGGCCTGTCCCGGCTTCGCAAGCCTGGATATTTGTTTATTATATAGCTTTTCCTTAGTTATAATTCAATTTTGTTCTCAAGGCAGTCACAGCAGCTACCCATTATTTCTTGATAGTGTGAATTGACGGAAATTTGTATGTTCCATCATTTTTACAGTTTATTATACAACATCTAGACATTTTACATCAATAAATCGTTTTTTTTTGCAGAAAATTCCTTTGATTTGACAGTTATTTTGGGACCAAACTGTCACTTGTCACTTTGACACTTGCCTTCCCCATTAGATGACGAAGACAATCAAAAAACTTGATGTCATTTTTCTCAATATAGAATATCAGAAGCAGTACTATATTCTTTGTAGAGGCTAGCACATGTAATACCTACTTAAAAAATACAATTTTAAATCCCAACTACAAGTAAATGTGTGTTTAATGTAGTAGAATAAAATTTCTAACCTCTCAACTAAATCACTTTTTTTTTCCTCTTGTAGATACACCGCGTTGTCTGAGTTTTTCTTTTAATAAATACACTTGCATTGAAGAATAATTTTCCATATTTGTTTTGTACTTATACTCAATTTTTATAACAATAAATCTTGTTTGTTTTTTGTACAAGGTTGACATTAATCTGACGTAGGGGACCAACTATCACAGCGCCATCTACGATTAGCTTTAAGTTGCCATCCCCATTGTTTCTTAGTGAAGTTCCGTCCGCCTTTTTTTTTAGGTCCATGGGTCCATGACTGAGAGATAAAAAAATCCTCTTATTCTTTCTAACGACGAAATACAGAGTAAAAAAGTTTAATTATTCTTGATTTAATTACTTGCCATTGCCAGACAGAAAATTAAGCAGAAAACCAGAAAACAGACGATCAAAAAAGGTTATGACATAACCTTTTGACATTGTCACTAAAATATAGTTATCTGTGACTGTGATTGTCAGAACGGGAAAATAACAAAAGAAGCTTTTATATTATATAGCTCGCGAGGGTCAACGGACAAGGCTGATTGTCGTTTGTTTCTGTTAAAAACAAATTCACATTATTAAAAACCGAAATCCTCCCCATATTGACTGTGATCATTAATGAACAAAAAGTGTTGTGTTTTAATTTAATTTGCAGAATTTAATCGTTTCTGCGCTCTAAAACTAAGTTGTTGTGCTAATACCGGCGCTGAAGATAATAATTAGCTGGTAAGTACACTTTTTACAATTATCTATTACAATTAATTGCCAATCGGCATGTTAACTTGTTAAATATAATTACTATTGTGGATTTTTATAGTTTGACTTCTTTTTAGAGTCAAAATCAAACAAAACAAGTTATTCTAATGATTGGTTGTTGCCCATTTCATGGTCCGTAAATGTTTATTATTTTAGTATGATTGTCTAGTTAGTATAATTAAGTTGGTCTAGTGCAGGGGTTCCCAAACTTTTTCAGCTCGCGACGCACATACAGGTTTAATTTAAAAAAATTCGCGACTCCCGCTAATAAAACAATAATTCACCTGGTTCCGAACTCCACGAAATCAAAACACGTGAATCTGGGTTTGATGCTGCAAACAAAAGAGGTCAATGAATGTCAATGAGACTATTCTTTTCTTTCTTGTGGATATTTTATACATATAGAATCTTGGTTCCACGCAATATCAATCCGGAGAATGGTCGACCTTCACGTCTTACGACGCCCCTCTGTACTCTCTACGACGCACCAGGGCATCGCGACGCACTTTTTGGGAACCTCTGGTCTAGTGGTTGCAAGTGCGACTGCTAACCACGATGTCATAGGTTCGATAATCAAATAAAGCGTTAATCTAACAGAAGTACAAGCCATGGAGGAGTCTAGAGAGATTTTGCAAAAAGCAATCTGAAAACGATTGAAATATCCTGTGTCAATCAGTAGTTTATGAGTTTAGTAGATGCTGAGTCTGTAGCAGTTGCCTAGGACAGTCTTGAAAAAACATCAGTGATTTTATAAAAATACATCAAATTTTTGAAAAGAATTCAATTTTTTTTCTCACATTATGGGACAAATTAATTTTAAAAAAAACTCCTTTTTTTTATTTAAATTAATTAATTTACATTTTTTTATAACTAATTCATTTTTGTTTTTCATTCATAATTTCATTTTATTACTAGTAGAACAGAAAACATGACCAGACTCGAAATTATCATAAAACTCATAACAAAAAAAAAACAGTTGTTTAGCAAGAGTGCAAAATAAAATAGGTCAATGTATCAAACAGCTATAATGAGATTATTAAGTACCTATGCAAGATCTAAAAGTATTTGGCTATTGTGACTGCTTTCCATCAGTTGGGCCATAATTGATTGTTTGTCAATATTATGGCATAAAAAAAATTACCTAGACTATCCAATATTGACAACAATTTTGAAACATCGTTATTATTATGACAAAATTTAAACAAAATGGTTTTTAATTCTATAACATTAAAATATAATCTTATTATTTAATGTTATGATAGGCTTGCATTTGACCGCTATCTCCAGTGATGGTAAGAACACTCGCCTAAGTAACCTATTCTCTTTTGACTTAAATACCTTAAATATGACATTTATAGAACATAGAAAGATTAAAAAAAAATTATATTAGTTGTCCTCCTGCCCGACCCATTACAGCCTCTGCGGTCAATCTTAGCAGAGATTAGCAATCTGTGCAGGAGATACAGTGCACAAGTCTCAGGTGCACTCTCTGTTCCTTTACACCCATAGTTGTGATGGCATGGCAATCGAACACGACCGGAGAAAGATCAGGTGCAAGACGAATAGCTTAACTTCCTTTCCGAGCCACATTGCCCATTGGTATCATATTGCCAACTTCCAAACTCCGGGCTGCTACTTACTATAAAAGCGCTTTTGGCGTGTAATATAATAAATAATAATATTCCACAACTGTCACACAACGCCATCTAGTCCCAAGCTACGCAGAGCTTGTGTTATGGGTACTAGACAACTGTATTGTATTGTATTGTTAGACAACTGATATACATACTTATATATTTCTAAATACGTACATATTATAGATAAATTCCACCCAGACACAGAACAAATGATCGTACTCATCACACAAACATTTGTCCTGGGTGGGAATCGAACCCACGACCTCCGGCATAGCAGTCAGGGCCACTAACCAGTAGACCAAAGGCCTGTCAAAAGTAAGTAAATGATAGGGCGCAACTAGAACGCCATTGGAATAACTGTTTAGGATAGTCAAAGGACTGTGTGAATCGTGATTTGTGGTAACATATTCCTTATTTTAGGGAAATAAATAATAGAATTTACAATTATCTATACATATAATAAAATTGTAGTTACTTAATAAATGTGGAAGTATTTTTATTAGTAATAAGTAAATAGTAGTGTCCGACCGAAACTGATTTTTCAGCCGAAACCGAAACCGAAACCGAGCTTTCGGCCTTGCTCTCAGTTTCGGCCGAAACCGAAACCGAAACTTTAAAACATTTTTTTAGGGTTCCGTAGTCAACAAGGAACCCTTATAATTTCGCCATGTCCGTCCGTCCGTCCGTCCGTCCGTCTGTCCGCAGTTTAGCTCAGAGACGCCCAGTACTAGAAAGCTGTAATTTGGTGTAAATATACGGATTTGTTGTGCCGAAAAAGTGGTAAAATAAAATCTCGTAAAATATTTTTTTTTAGGGTAGGTACCTCCTGTACACGTAAAGTGGGGATGTTTTTTTTATTTCTCGCGTACCCCTTAGTGTGGGGTATCATTAAATAGGTCTTTAAAAAATATTGATAGTTTCCATTAACAATTTTTTGATAAAAAGATTCGTTTGTGAAATATTAAGCTTTAAAGTGCTAATTTTTGCTCGACTCGAGTGTCCCCCCCCTCTACCAGCTAAACGGTTATGTTTGGGGGTGTGAAAACATTCACAATAGTAGTATATATAACGAAGTTTAAAGGAAAATTATCATGACTAAGTAGGCTTTACAAGTTTACGAGTAATAGTCGACCAACTTATAAAACGTACTTGGATAGCATATTTTCCTAAACAAAATGTATCGCAGAACATGTTCTTCAACTGCAAATGTAAGTTTGTAAACTTTATTTTTACAGCTATAATAGGTGGGTATGTTTTGGGGATAGGTAGGTTTTTATTGTCAACTATTTTTAACTAACTTCAAAAAAAGGAGGAGGTTCTCAATTCGTCGTAATCTTTTTTTTATGTATTTTCCCCGATTTCTCAAAGACGCTTGGACCGATTTTGAAAATTCTTCTTTTTAAAATTAAATTCAGCGAATCAGTTTAATTAGTTCGCATAAGTATTTTGATGGGCAACTACGGAACCCTACACTGTGCGTGGCCCGACACGCACTTGGCCGGTTTTTTTCAATTCAATTTTTTTTCTGTATTTTTTTGTTTTTTTTTTTACATTTGTTAACACATAAGAAAAAGTGTCAAACATACAGGGCGAATTTTTCCGATAACTAAAACTGCGTCATTGGATTTTAGAAAAATCTGTAATCCTGCCAGGAATCGAACCCGCTAATTTTGGAAAAAAAATCACAACCTGTATTATTTCACCGTTCGATAGTGTTTCGAATAAGGATCAAATTCTGGGAAGTAATGAAATACGGCAAACTTATGAATAGATGATTTTTAGAAATTACTATTTTCCTATGTTATTTAACTTCTACTGAGCCATAATCTATTCGAAATTGTAAAAATGTATTGTTTCCAATGTTTCACTAGATTTGAAGTCTCAATAATCGCACTATATTTAGCAATAAGAAATTACTGAGTTGAAAAAAATAGAATTATTTCAAAGATGAAACCGTTAACTTAATTACGTTTCGAATACCGCCTAATCCTGATCGCCTTGACGATTCATAAGTTTTTTAATCATTAACGTACCTACTTACGTAACAAATACATTTTATTATGATATGAATTTACAAGACTTGGCAGTATACTCAAAAATATAACCTGAACTCACAATTAAATGGACGGTGGCAAACTGAGTCGGGGCCCCACTGGCGAGCAAGCACGTGTTAGCTACGAATTTTACCGAACGACGCACGAAAATGCACGAACTCTTGAGTTTCGGCGGGGCCGAAAGTTTCGGCTATATTTTGGCCGAAACCGAAACTAAGGCCGAAACTAGATATTTTGGCCGAAACCGGCCGAAACCGAAACCGAAATTTCGGTCGGTCACTAGTAAATAGGTAGTTATGTAATGAAAAATGTTATAAGTACCGACATAAGTAGGTCCTACCTCCTCAAGTGAAGTAGTTGTTTTATTCTCTTATCAACAACAATATCCTTGATAAAACATCTTATAAAATAAGAATAACATTATTATTTTCCGGTATTAGGTACCTACCTCTTTGGGTATTACCAATCACAAGAAATGCCTAAAAATATTATGATAAAAACCCCGTGCTCGCGTACAGTACAATATTTTACGTACATCAACATTCCTATTCATAGTCAGCGCCGTACTGGCGCCTCGTGGCGCCGACGCCGACGTCTGCCGGCCTATAGCTAATGTCGCCCAGAACTGATGGGACCCCTTCAAAAATATCAGTAATTAGGTCAAGTATCATTATAGCTATCATTGGTATACATCGGTAAACCCTCACCTTTGTGGACACGTGACCCAACTCAAAGGGCTCGTGACGTCACTGACAGAATAAACAAAGAACAATAGGCAATAGGTAACTCCGAAGGGAATAAAAAAGTCATAAACGTTCCTTTACCCTAGTCGGGTAAAAATGATGGAAGTGTCGTAACTGAATAACGCGAATAACTTAAAAAAAAAAACTAAACGGCTCACAATTTTAGCACTAAACAACCTTGAAAAAGTTAAAACAGCATTGCATATTCGTTCCAATGCAGGTATAATATTCGCGTAACTTATTATTATCAGAATACATTCCAGGCATTATGCGTGTTCTAGAGCGTTAGTACATAATGCTGTGTGAATTTAAAACATTGGAAATACATCAAACAAATAAATATTAATCAAATTAACTTTCAGGTTTTTGTATATCTTCGCGATCACATTTTTTTGTATGCATTTACATAATTCAGAGTCATTATTTACTTTTAGCTGAGAGCAAGGAGACGGCGATGTAGACCGGGACATAACACACTAAACACACTGAATCAACTCGGGATGGATGAAATGGCGACAGGTCACCGGAACAACTCGCGACCCACGGATGCCCCTCAAGTTAAAGGAAAAAATATACAAATCTGTGATTAGACCTGTCGTATTGTATGGATCGGAATGCTGGGCTGTGATAAAGATGGATGAGAAACGATTGCATGTAGCGGCGATGAGGATGTTGAGATGGATTTGTGGAGTGACAAGAATGGATAAAGTAAGGAATGAGTTTATAAGGGGAAGTTTGAAAGTGGCGCCTGTTACAGAAAAAATGAAAGGGAATCGTCTATCCTGGTATGGACATGTGATGAGGAGGGATGACACCCATGTGACGAAGAGAGTGATGAGTATGAATGTTGATGGATGGAGAGGAAAAGGAAGGCCAAAGATAAGATGGATGGATTGTCTAAGGAATGATATGAAAGAAAAAGGAGTAAATGATACTGTGACGTCTGATAGGGGAGAATGGTAGAAGAAAACGTGTTGCGACGACCACAAGTAGAATGGGATAAGGGCAGGAAGAAGAAGAAGCTGAGAGTTTTTCTGCCAACGACTTTTACACGGGTTTTCAGTATTTGAGACGTAAACTGGAACTTTGACAATTTCAAATTGACAATTTTCAAGGAAAAAATTAGTTCCTTCTTCGCACACCAGAGGCGCTGTTCCATTTTTTCATACAAGAAACGCTGTAAATACTGGAAAGACGCTGTACCCTTAGCACGACTTTTCACTCTTTTACTTTTGACTTGAAAATTTTCTATTTGAAATTGTGAAAGTTCCTGTTTACTCTTTTTGTAATTTAGAAGTCGAATTGATGTTCACGAAAAAATTGTGTTTACTGTGCCATAAAACAATTTTCTAACTATATTCGACGGCATACCGCTTGTTGCAGAAATAGAATTTAAGTTTCTCTAAAAATATATCCATCCCCGCATCGGAAACGCCGGCTTAAAGTAAGCATCACCTGGTGATATGCAAGCCGCGCGTTTCCAACACGAAATCGGTCGACGAACCGGCAAATCTGGGCCAAGAAAGCATATTGCCTGAATATTTTCGCCTAGAACATTTTCCGCTGCATTTGCAATTTTCTTTGGCTCCCTCTCATATCTTGGTATTGTAATGCAATGATGACACAATATTCAGCAAATAAATGCAATATTTGGTTTACTGAATTCACTAAGTTGGTTGATTATTATTTTTCAAAGATTGATAACATGTGACTGAGAATACAAAGCAAAACCCTTTCAAATGGATCTACTAAGTTTGGGGCTGTCAAGCAAATCACCTTTGCATCAGTGCAGTGTAACTGACACATACTGACTTTCATTAAAGTGGTCATAAGAATGTGAATAATCTGCAACGTAACCGATCTCTATCAACGAGAGAGGCGTGACTATGAACAATAAAATTTGCATCGATTACGGAAGGTGTTAATGATTAAGCGTCCGATGGACCGAGAACCACTGGATTTTGATAGACTGGAACGAATCTCCACGAGCGCAAGCTCTCGAAACAATGGATTCGGATTGGTCATTGATTCACGCGTCGCGTTTAAATGTTGCATTCGTGGAACGCATACTGTTACATCTACATGAGTTCACCAGAAGTGTCCGAACGGTATCAAGATTCCGGTTCTAATTAAAGCGAAGTGATTCAGCGGCCCCAAGCCATGTTAATTTGCCTAAAATTCGCATAATATCTAACGGATCGTGTTGTGGAAAGCTGTCAGAAATTCTTAATTACAGAGTTCGGGCTTTGCTCATTATTTGCTCTGAAATTAAACTCAGTTTACTAATTGCCGTACATATTTCTGGTGAACAATAGGTCTGCCACTTCGCAGTAAAGCGTATTACAGAAATATGAATTGCCGATAATATTTATTGCTGTACAAATAAATAGGTACTCCTATCTTGGTTATAGCAGTGTTTTTAATATAAAATTTATGGCGTGGCTAAGGGGGTTATCTTGCTCAACCCCGCGTTATGGTGACCTATTTACTTCGGCGCAGTGTGTAATCTGTGCATTAAAATCTGAAAATAAATGACGGTGAACGCACGAAAGCTTTCTATAGAGCAATGTTTGTTCAATACTGTACCAAAAACTACATTTTATACATCATCAGCTGTATGTAACGCACTTTATCAAGCGCTCGAAGCTTCATTTGTCTACTGGTTAATAGTTAAACACGTTCGAGTCTAAGACGACAAACGAGTGAAATCTATTGTATGTTACAACTAATAGCTCTAAAATTAACTCCTGTGTTTACTTAATGAACCGTATGTGGAGTGTAGACGACGATATGGAACAACTGACAATGCTTGGAGAATGGAGAGTAATAATGCTCGCCACCACTTTTCGTTATCTAAATTAGATACATTATTGAGTTTCTAAAAACATTAAGCATGGTTTACTGTTATACTAAAATCGTTAAGAGTATTTACGTCATAGCTTTGAACATAAATGTAACAACAACCACTAATTATTGAGAGTTATAGCTTCAAAATATAGTTTCTCGTTTTAAACTGCCTTCGAACCTTAAATAGCATTGTGATAAATATTGCACTGACTGAAGCACTGCGGTTCGAACGGTTCATTCAGTTACCAACTGTAAAGCTCCGAAAATATCATTATGGAGCAACGGCCGGGAAACTCAATGGTTTTATTATATACCTCATCTATTATGCATTTAGTGGAGTCCAATCACGGGACGAAGCAGTAAGCGAAAATCTTTACCGATTACCAGATATGGAAGAGAGTGTGAAGGCGAAAATCTTTACCGATTACCAGATATGGAAGAGAGTGTGAAGAGGAGACTTGGATTAAATTAGATCCTGAGTATTGTTGTGATTATTTTGTGAACGATACATATCATTCACATTCACTGAACAAGGGTTCCCCTATCCACAATCCGTAACGTCATGTTTTATACTTCACATGAAAGCTGCCGTGTTCATTACGAATGACGTCATGGGTTTATGCGTCATCGTAATAATAATACACTTTCCATTTACCATCAACACTGGTTGAGAAGAAAAGTAAGAGATAGGCTCAACTGGATTCTTTGTAGTTGATGGCGTGGGCGCAATGAGGCCAGTTTTTATCAAGTAACCATCTAATTTAGTCTCATATTTTGTTTAATAATGTCTCGCAAACAATGGAGTATGTATTGCTGGGCAGGGACCGAAACCGGTATGATCAATACGATTATTTTTTCGGTAACAACCTTTTTTTCTTTTACAGGTAATTTTAAAGATTACCTTTATTATTAAAGTGAATACAAAACCAGTATTAATACCAGTTACCGAAATAAAAATTACCCCCATTTTGCACACTTCACACGTGCCGTCGGCAATAGTCACAGGGCGCGCATCTCCTGTGTGTGTGACAAAGAGTCGTCATAGGTAACCGGTATTAAAACGGTAACCTGAATAGAGGTTACATTTTTCTTCGGTCTGGTTACCCAGATAGCGGTAACCTAACTCTGAAAAATAACCAAAATTCTTCAATACCTGTACCGTAATTTATAAAGGTTTTCGGTCCCTGTTGCTGGGGTCCCTTATTATTTATTCTACAGCTTTCGAAGGGGAAAAGGATGTAACAGTGAGTGTGAATTTCGAAAGAAGCGTAGCTTGTCATTATACATTTTAGTGGGAAGCCGTCCTACGCAAGGAAGGTGTCGGCTTCATGAATTAACATCAGATGTGGATTGTTCTTAGTGAGTGTTTGTTTTGGACGTGTTCATTACGAAGACTTGTTTGTGTAAAGATAAAATTTTCAAGCCCTGCATACCAGAAACCTGAAGCGCGAACACCGAAGTACTTGTTGTAGTTTCAACCTAAATTATTCATGTAGAAATCTTATTTATGTGGAAAGACCACAAACATACGGAATCCAGTAACAAAAGCACGCTAAGGCATTGCGATACACTTCCACGAAGGAAATCTTTTTGCAAACTCTCCTGGCATCTGCACATCTGCGGAGCACACCGCTTAACATTTAGCTTAGCAATTATTCAACGAGTTAAACTTTGCCCACAAAGTTACTGTTCGCGACTGGCTCAATCTCTTACCTCGTGTTGAGGGAACTATGGAAACTTCTCTTTATAAAGCAATCAGTATTAACTACGTAAATAAAAATCTGACTAATGTAGTACGTATGCAAAATGTCGAATACAACAGCGTGTTAATTGAAGGATGACTAAAGGATCCAAAAAAATAACTGTATAGCCGTAGCCCGTGAATAATTATTGCCCAGAATGGAACTGCGGTTTTATTTAGACTTATTTATTTTACTTAGAGAAGAAAAACACGCCGAAAGAGTTTAACTTATTTTGGAACCGCTACTTTTATTCTTATTTGGAAAACGCCTTAAGAACTTGGCAAGTATTTATGGATAAAAAATATTCCATGACAACAACAGATTTAAGATTGTAGGGCAATGTTCTGCGTATTCCAAATATGGGCGAACGAATGTCTCCGCTCCACAAGCCGTTGACTCGATGAAGTAAGATGCAAATATGTACTAAGTTGCCTTAATAAACACGCAATAACACTTACGTAAATTCAATCTAGTTCAGTAGTTATAATGTTAACACGTTATGATTGGATAATTGTAATGGATTTATGACGATAAACGGATTAGCATGTTACGTTACGATTCTGAATTTCCGAGTTGAATGTGCACTTTCAGAACGTTCCGTTGCAATGACAAGACTAAACCTTTTCAACTTTGTGAATCATACGTGCTCTTATAACCGCAGTGAAGCGCTGTTTACTGAGCATCAGAACTACATCGGGAGAACCGGAACATATCTGTGAACAACGAACGGTGAACGTAAAAGTGAAGTCAATGCTATTGAGCGTAGCGTGGAGAAATGGACTCTTTGGGGGTGACCGACTCCGAATGTGAAAAATCATTGTTCACGTTAACTGTAGCCAAACGGAACTAACGGATAGTCAATAAACTATTGTGACACATAACGCAGACGGCGATTGTTGTAACGGGAGGCTTTTAGTCAGAAAATGTCTGTTCACGTAACTTTGATTTCCTATGTGATCAATCGTGGATGTATTTTCGACCGTTCGATGAAAATATATAAAAATATCGTCTTGACCGGGGGAAGCAGATGAAAGTTTGAAGCAATCATAACTGTGAGTCTCGTTTATACATATAAGCTTCATTTCTTAATATAGGAGCGGGCTGGAAGCGCGCTCTACTTCATTTCCGCAAATGCAAGTATCTGAGAGCGTTCTAATTTTTACAGCATATTAAAAACGTTGCAGCCAAAATGGAATGCCCTACGTTCGTTTCATAGGATGCGATAGCTACTGTAGATAGCATAATCCATTAACCGACGTTCCAGTAACATCGTTACGTTTCGGTACTGCATTTACATAGATACGAGCGATGGAAATGTATTTCCACTCACACCCAAATTCTATGCTGATTTTGTTCAGCGCACCAATTTTCGCCGTAATTGATGTAGATCATAGATTTTCACGTTGGATAATGGAACGATAAAATTGTACCAATCATGTTCCTGTTTTCCATTTACACATTGGAGGTGAATTATCTGCAAACAGAAACATTTAGCAGTTCTTGAAATGCTGAACCTGTAATTGTTTCAGACACGTTTCAGAGATTATGTTGAAACCCAGACTGCTAGCCGTAACTTATGAATTTGCCAAATCTCTACAGTTTGACATCGAATTTTAGGAAAGCAAAGAGTTATTTCTCCAGCTTTGTTAATGAATAAGTGCTCATCAGATGCTTCAAGCTGTACTGAAAAGTAAAACAGAAGACTGAAGAGGATTCACTCAGGACTAGGAGAAAGTTTACGTCTTTTAACAAACCGCACCTTCGGTGCAACAAAGTCACAAATAGCCAAAACTGCAAAATTGACCTAAGTATGCCAAATTGTTTCTAAACCATGCCTGTACTTGGGGCAACAAAGACATCCGCGAAAGTATCTCAAAACTACACTAGATGGCAGAAGTGCCTTTGTGGTTATTGGCGGTTATTCCATGCGTTTTGGGCCGACACCGTTTCATTGTAAGTAGTGCCCTCGCGCCCGCGATTGTTTGATGTTCGTTGGAGCAACAAAAACGTATCTGTTTTTAAGACCTCAACATCATTTATATTGAGGTCTTTTTTTCGATCAAAATCTTGGAGCTACAAAGGCATAAAACATAACAGTCATAAAACTAAATAACTCCTGGTGCAACAAAGTCACTATTCAGGACACTTTTTTTTGTTATGTCTTTTATTAGGATTTCTTTGGTAATGAAATACAAGATTTTTACGTTAAACTATAGCCAACTAAATAAACAATTAATTACGTAAAGATTTCAAACCTTCTTTAGATAGTTATCCAGAACTGAGGAAAAACATGCAAAAAAATATTTAAAAGTCTTCTCCTGTAAAATTTAAAAATGAGCTGTTATGTCTTTGTTGCACCGAAGGTGCGAAACTTATAACTTCAAAAGGAGGTGGGACCGCATGACGGCAAGTTTTGTAAACTATTCCATCATTCTTGCACAGCTTAGAAACAGTTTTCGGAGACAAACGTTCTGAGGGAAGTACCTACATTGTATCAATCCGTAAGAATTGTGGAGCGTGAAATTGAAGATACTGTTGTGCAGTACATTTTCCTGTTTTGTTTCTCTTTTGTGCATCATTGGGTATGTGTGCCGCTTTACCTACCATTCTATTTTCCAAACGTGACATTATCTTTTCGTTGTAAAATTGTACCTAAATCGTTTTGTCTATTGTTAAAGTGGTTTTTGAAGTGGTTCATCGCAATATGTTCGCTCATTGATTTATTATAGTGATGAGTGTTCTGTGTAGTCGAGTTTTTAAGATAATGGTGTCTGCTGCCAAACCAAATAGGTACTTTTATTCTAAACAGATGTGATATTATAACAAAACACATAAAATTATTCAGAAACACTACTAAACTAGTATAGCTTTCTAATGTATGCTTTATGGTCACTAAGTAGTGCATATTCATCATTATCAACATTACAACTCAAAGTTATTTCTTAAAAAAATGGTCGTTTATGGGCTGGTTTTTCAATAGTCAGTTAACCGTTACCTGAGGAATAAAAATAACGGTATGACATATTTTCCATAGATAAGCTGTAAAACCGCCATTTTTATTCCTCAGTTAAGAGCGTATATTCCGAAAGCTGGCAACGTCGCAAATGGTTGTCAAATATTAACAAGTTTTAATTAATTTAGCATTGTTTCTGTATGAAAATAAGAAATATGGCTCTGTAGTGCACTAAAAAATTGATAAGGGAATGCAATAATTAATATCGTAACACCGAATATATAGTTTTAGATGTAGAAAAAGCATTTGGAAGCTTTCCAAATGCCTTTTAAGCACCTGAAACGGTTACAACATCAAATTCAGTGTTTTAATTGCATTCCTATATCATTTTTTTAGTGCACTACAGAGCGATATTTCTTGTTTTCATACAGAAAATTTGCCAAATTAATTATAACTTGTAATTATTTGACAGCTTTTTGCGACGTTGCCAACTTTCAGAATATGCAGCCTTAACGTTTATCTGACTATTGAAAAACCAGCCCTAAGTCGTATAAAACGAATGTATGAAATTCCACATAACACATGATTTCAACCAACAATTCAGAAAACCTACCTTTAGTTACAAAAAACTGTATGCACTCAAACGCGTATCCTGAAAAGAGGTGTCTAGCGTACAATGGGTTTGAAACTGTCTGCACCCTTGAAATGTATACCGTTTGCCATGGAAACGCCTGTTTTGACGAGGGTGCAGCTACTGATACGTTTAAACCCGTATCTCTATCAAACTGCGGCACTGCTCTGTCTTGTTTTGCAGAGTTTTTATTATAAACATGAAAACTATAGTCGTGATGCTATGTTTATGTAATGCAATGAAAACTCAACAATGTTATTTATTTTGACTATTATGTTTTCCAAATATGTGGCTTACATTTGATCTTCTACTGTCATTTGTTTTTGTAAAAGTATGTTCGATATTTTGAAATATTCCCTCCGTTCGATATGTATCCTAAATAAACAGAACTTTTCAGAAACAAACCCAATGTAATGGAGTTACGTGACCGAAACTTAGGTTCCAATATCAAACTCAAAAAATAGGTGTTTGAAATATATTGTATAGAAAGCAACTTATGTGGGCTCCTTATAATTCCCGAATTTCAATAGTCGACATAAAAATTAGAAAGTACTGAGTAATCATATTTCTAAGTAAAGAGTTCTTATACCTGCCTAACCTCTTCGTCAGCTCATTGGAGGCTCGAGGCTCAAGAGGTTCGTAATCGGCGTCGAGGTGATCCCACAGTAGGTCAACGAGTTTGACACAGGTCGAGGAATGGAGATAAGGTACATCATTCATGTACTTGTCAATGACCCGTTGACAGACCCTTTTAAAGCATTTTGGGTGTCTAAATTCGTGAGGAACGGAAAGGATTCGGTCCGTGGGAACGAAAGGAAGGAAATTGGTATAAAGTAACGTATTCATCCACTTATTTGGTTTTTCCGCCTCAATAGAATGTTGTGGTTTGATTATTTTTTGTTGTTAGAATTTGTTTTCAAAACATTTAAATGGCTTTACGATATTTCATAATCTATTCATGTTCACGGTGAGTTAATCTTATACACATTGTGGAATGCAAATAAATGGTATGTGTATTGTTTTTGAATCCAAAACTTATAAGATCATCACATTCATCACCGTTAGTAATTGCAGAAATTAATACAACAATATTTGATTCTCATTTCCTTGTTAATATGATTTAAATTTGGTCGGGAGCCTTGAAATGACAGAATTGCAATTACATTTTGGGCACAGTCAAATTTCCTGGCGACTCTTTGTCCACAAAATGAAACGTCAACCCCAAGCCTGAGCCCGCGTATTTTCCAATCATCGCTGTTTGTTTCACTAGTGATTTTTTATAGACCTAGAAGGTATGAAACATACTATGATGTATAGTTTCCCATATAATATTTAGTTAGGGACTAATAAGTATTTCTTTAACTTGTCGTCAATAAATACACAGGTTCGGTAATAATGCTAATTTATTATCAACTCAAGACTAACACAAAAATGGCTTCACAATGCTTCACATTTCAGGTTTTTTCTGGCACACAGCACAGACTAATAATTTACTTTTGGTTCACAGATTATAAAGTACTATATTTAGGGTGAATACACAACATTCGTCCCCTTTTAAAAGAATCGAGCAAATGGGTGCTTAGTTTTTTAAGAACAGTTAAAATTTAAACAAGTTACAAATTTAAACGATCAGGAGCCTTTCTTAATCTACTAGACCTTCTTAATTCCATAGACTCCCTTTCATTTATTCTCATACCAGGCATTTCATTTGAGTCCTCAATACTATGTTTGTCTAACACAACCTCTCTCTCTCCTCCCTTACTGTTATCTTCCCCTAATTTATCATTAAAATTTGATTTACTATGAATATAGTCCTTTTCATCCATACTTATTACTTCTCTACTATTAGAACTGTTTTCCCTTTCCATACTCTCTTCCCTCTCCGATCTATTGGCCTCATACTCTTGTAATCTAATAACATCATCTCTGTCAGAAACTCTCTCATTACCATTTGATTCAACTGACGGCCACAAAACTTCTGTTTGAGGTTCAGATACAGCATTTTGATTTGTATTTAATCTAAGTGCTGAAGCATGATAATGTTTTTCCACTCCATCTACATTTACAATATATCTGACATTACTTAGACATTTAGTAATAATTCCTTTCACCCACATTTTCTCTCCATGCAAATTTTTACACCATACCTTATCTCCTAGCTTAAACACATTCTTTATTAACAACTTGTGAGATAATTCAGTTGACTTCTTAGTAATAACATTATTTGGCTTTAACATATCAAAACGTGATCTAGGTTTGTATTTTAACAACATTTCATTTGGTGAATAGCCAGTCGAATTTGGTGTATTGCGGTAGTTAAATAAGAAATTTTGTAAAATCACTTCTTTAGAAATTCGAGCACTTGAATGGTTTTCCCATATTCGTTTTAGGGATTTTTTGATTGTTTGCACTGCCCTTTCTGCTAGCCCATTTGCTTGTGGATGGTATGGGGGGCTTTTAAGAGGTTGACATCCATTTACTTTTAAAAAATTTAAGAATTCTTGTGAAGTGAATGGTGGTCCATTATCACTTACTAATTCAGCTGGTACCCCCATTATAGCAAAAGTTTTACAAAGCTTTTCTATGACTAGTGTAGCAGTGGTATTTTTCATAATATGAACATCTAACCATTTGGATTTCGAATCTACTATCAACAAATAAGTTTCAGATTCTCTCATGAAAAAATCTACATGAACTCGTTCAAAATTACTTTGACTTGGTTTCCAAGACATCAATGAACAACTATTTGAGAAATTTCGGCTTGCTTGGCATAGATCACATCCCGCTATGAATTTCTCTACATCCTCATTTATTTGAGGCCACCAACAGTACTCTCTTAACAACATTTTTGTTTGTACTACTCCATTATGACCCTCATGAAACAAACTTAAAATATGGGGTCTCAAATTATCTGGAATCACTACTCTACTACCCCACAGAACACATCTTTGTTCAGTAACTAACTCACTTCGTTTTGAAAAATATGGTCTCATCTTTTCATCTTTTACATGGTTGGGCCATCCTGTCATTACATATTCATATACTTTACACAAAATACTATCTGATTGAGTACTTTTTGCAATATCTTTGAAATCTAAAGGTATATTGTTTGTAAAATTAAAAGAATTTATAGAGTCTGTTACATTTGTTTCTACTGGAAGAGGCAACCTGGATAGGGCATCTGCATTTCCTAATAAAGTACCCTTTCTGTATTTAATGTCATACTGATACCCAGACAATAGTAGGGCCCAACGTTGCAGTCTAGCATTTGCAGTTACTGGTATTTTTCTCAAAGGGTCAAAAATAAATTGTAGTGGCTGATGGTCAGATACCAATGTGAAGTTTCTACCATAGATAAACTTGTGAAATTTTTGAACTGCAAAAATAATAGCTAAAGCTTCTTTTTCCACCTGGGAGTAATTCTTTTGAGCATTATTTAGGGTAGCAGAGGCAAAACATATAGGTTCCCCATCAATTTTATGACTTAACACCGCACCTACACCATATTCACTAGCATCAGTTGTCACAAATAAGTGTTTTTTCCCATCATAGTGTACTAAGAGATTATTACTAACAATACATTTTTTGCTATTTTCAAAAGCTTCATTGCATTCTTTTGACCATACAAATGGTGAGTCTTTTTTTAAAAGAGCATGCAATGGACTTAACTTTTCAGACAACCGAGGTATAAATTTTCCATAGTAGTTTAATAAACCTAAATAGGCCTGTAATTGCGTTATTGAGGTTGGTATTGGGGCTTTTGTGATCGCTTCAACCTTATCAGGCAAGGGCCGAATGCCTTCTCTGTTAATTAAATGCCCTAAAAACTTAATTTCCTCACAATAAAACTGACATTTATCTACATTTACTTTTACACAGTAAAATTGTAATCTTTCTAATACTTTTACTAAATTTTCATGACAATCCTTCAAGCTAGAGCCCATAATTACCACATCATCAATAAAACATTTTACATTGTCCAACCCAGTCAATATCTGGTCCATAACACACTGAAACACTGAGGGGCCACTTGATACTCCAAATTGAAGTCGAGTTGGTTGGAACAATCCAAGGTGAGTATTAATAGTCATATACTCTCTAGCCTTATCATCCAACAACAATTGTTGGTAAGCACCAGTTAGGTCAAGTACACAGAACACACTAGCTCCAGTTAATTCAGCAAAAATGTCCTCTGGAAGCGGCAAGGGGTAATGCTCTGTGTCTAGTACTTTATTCAAAGTGACTTTGTAATCTACACAAACTCTAATTTTCTTGTCACTTCTTTGTGCTAAAACTATAGGGCTAGCCCATTCACTATGTTGCACTTTCTTTAAAATTCCTGCTTTTTCTAAACTTAGTAACTCCTTTTCTACTTCCTCTTTTTTTGCATAAGGTATTGTGTAAGCTCTATGGAATATGGGGGAAGCTCCATCTTTTAACTTTAACTGTGCCTTCATATTAACAATATGAGAAGATCTATCTTTTGAAAACACCACCTCAAACCGTTCCTTAACCCGCTCCACTAATTTACTAACATTATTGAACTCACACATACCTGTTTGCTTTATTTCTTGTATCACCGACTCTCCAGTATAATAAAAACTTTTTTGCCAATTTGGAAACAACTCTTTCAACCAATTTCTTCCTATTAACGGTACAAAATACTTACATTTATCCAACACTACTAAATTCAGAACTTTATCTAACTTATTTAACTTAATTTTAAGAGTTCCTGCTATGTTCAACTTTTCACCCGACACTGAACTTAATTTTGTTAAAGATTTTTGTAACTTTTTATCCTTCAAATACTTATAATAGTCACTGCTATGTATCACTGAAGTGCAAGCTCCAGTGTCCACCTGCATTTTAATTTTAATTTCATCACCTAGTCACAAGGTGACCTCCGCTGGTTGCTCTCCTTCCTTATAAATACTTATTATTGAACCAATGATGATGTCCTCTGCATCATTTTTTTTGTTTGTTTGTTGATCTACGCTGTCCTGTTCCTTCTCTACATATTTAACTGCATTTTTGTTCTCTCTGTTTCGGCACTTCGATGCAATGTGACCTTGTTTTTTGCAAACGTAACACGTCCAGGATTTTTTGAAGCACCTGTCTGCCGAGTGCTTCCCTCCACATCTTGAACACTCAAAATGTGATGTGAAAGGTATTTTCTTCTTTTCATTTACCACACATACATTACTTGCCTCCATGCCAACCTGCATGTTTTTTGACTCCCTTTCCGCAGACTCAAACGCAATGGCTATCTCATATGCTTTTTCGAAGCTTAAATGTTCACCTTCCGTGAGAATTTTTTTTATTAGCGCCTCATTTGTAACACCACACACAATCTTGTCACGCAGGGCTTGATTTAAAAACGCCTCAAAATTACATCCAGCCGCTTTCTTTTTTATTTCTACCACAAAATCTCGTATAGATTAAGCTTCAGCCTGCTTATACTTATAAAAATCATATCTCTCTGCCACCGTTGATTTTTTTGTTACGTAATGCGCCATCAAACATTTTACGAGCTCTTCGTAAGTTTTTTCGCTTGGCCTTTGAGGAGCCACTAGATTTTTTGCTACATTGTAAGGCTCCGGTCCCATTAGTGTTAGTAGCATTGCTACTTTCTTCTCAGCTTGTATGTTGTTAATTATGAAAAACTGCTCCATTCGATCCACGTAGTCCCGAAAATCCTTGTCTTGTGTGTACGGTTCTATATGCCCAAATAACGCCTGCATCCTCGTCGCCAATTTAATAAGTATTTCTTTAACTTGTCGTCAATAAATACACAGGTTCGGTAATAATGCTAATTTATTATCAACTCAAGACTAACACAAAAATGGCTTCACAATGCTTCACATTTCAGGTTTTTTCTGGCACACAGCACAGACTAATAATTTACTTTTGGTTCACAGATTATAAAGTACTATATTTAGGGTGAATACACAACAGGGACCAGCAGACTTTATCATATTTTGATTATGACTAATAGAATATGCAACAAAATCTGCCATCTTTGTTCTGACGTCATATTTCGGTCTGAGTACAATGTGGAGTACAATTTATGCCCTTGAAAGATTATTATTGAGGTTTGCGACTTTAGACAGCTCTTCATTTGTAAATTCGTAATTGAACTATGGAAAACTACTAAAGCGAATTTATCTTCTGAAGATCACTTTACTTGTAAGTTCTTAACAAAGCAATTTATTTTTACCTAAATAGAAAACACTTGGCAGCTCACTTAGCAATTAGTTTTGGGCCTGGCAGTCTTAATTTTTTGTAAATCTTCGCCTACCATAACTTTCTAGTTGGGACGAAAGCTTCTGTGAAAACTATGCACTATTACTGATCTTCCTACGCAGACCTGTATTAGAAAGGAGCTAATGATCGAAAGGAGCCCAGAATGTAGGCTATCTATTGATTACAATCGAAATACCTTTGTTTCTATTGTGCCTGTCTTTGAAGCCATTTCCATCTAAAATGTAGTTCTCAGTACTAGCTTATAGGCGAGGAGCCACCAATCCTGAAAGCTCCGTGATCACGGATTCTAATATTTTTAATAAAAAATATAAGTTAACGTTTAGACGAACAAGTTTTGCTTGGTCGGCGTGGATTTGATTGGCCGGAAATATTTTAATTAAATTTTTTTATTATTAAATTTCCATATTTTTTTTTCCGTCATCACGGATTTTGATTAATCTTATATAGAATTGTGTGAAATATTCTGTTCAACAAGAAAAAATCCGGCCGACCAATGATTTTTAGCCGGAAAGGTCACGCATACCTATTTGAATGGTGTGATAAGGGGTAAAATTTATCCATTATCACGGAAACCTTTTTTTTTTTTTTTTATTCACGCGTTTTAATGTCACATTTATGATTATCTTGGTATGCGTGCTTACAAACTGCCGAAAGTATCGCGCATACCAAATTTTATTGTGTGAGTGAGGATCATACTATTATAGATTTCACTTACTTGATGAGATTTCTTTTAGTCTTTCTTCTACCTCTGGTCTCTTCTTCAGGTTTTTAACTATTTATTATACTAATTAATATGGAAAAGAGGAAATACAGGAAAATTTTTATTTGGGTTGATTATATAAGAAATGAAGGTTGATACAAAAAATATGTTCAATTCAAGTTTATTAATTAATAATCATCTACATCATTATCATCAAAATTATCATTTCTCTCTTCTTCTGATTCTTCGTTTTCTTCCTCATTCTGTTGGCAACTTAATATTTCCTCAACCTTTAACGGTGCTGATGGGCCAATGTACCACAATGGTTCGAGTTTACTGGATTCATTTCATTTCCGGAAACTCAGCACGTTATTACATTTTTTAAAAGCGTCTTCCCTTCCGGAAAACGGAGTAATTTTCTCTTTAGTTGATGTATTACAAATAAAACACTTCATATTGAAATTGTTATGATGAAACGCTGAGATTGGATCTAGTGCTTTAAATGTTCTTCTCTAACGCAACAGTACACTGAATCAATCGTCACTATATCACTAAAACCGACACAATATCACCAAAAAATCAATATCTGTTTAAAATATCAAAAGATGTACTAATATTAGACGGTTTGACAATTTTAAATCCAAATAAAATGTTTTTTTTTTAAATATTCAACAGTGAATTTTGTTAAATTAATAAATATATTTAGAATGCTGATGCGTAGTAAGCTATACAAAATAACGATACTTTTGACAGCTAGGAAAACAGCAGACTAAAATGTCGGAATGATCTGAACCCCCAAAATGCTGTAGGACATCGTAGGTATGCTGTGACCTTTTCGGAGTAAGAGAGAAAGACCTATGGAACTTCAACATAAATCCGATCTTACTCTTATCTCACTTACTCTTGGAGCCGTCTTATGGACTTCAAAGAAATCGGAGTAAGAGAGTTAACACTATGCAGCCCTGTCATAAAACAACCTCACTTTACGGTATTGTGTATCTTTGAGGCAGGTAAATGTTAAATTCGTAGGGAATAGAAAGAGACGAACTCATGCAAGGTTTCAACTTGAACCAAAAATCTGTCTCACTCACTCTTTACAGAAATATAGAAACCGTTAAAAAGCGGAGAGTTAAAATTTGGTATGCGCGATACTTTCGGCAGTTTGTAAGCACGCATACCAAGATAATCATAAATGTGACATTAAAACGCGTGAATTAAAAAAAAAAAAAAGGATTCCGTGATAATGGATATATATGGAAATTTTACCCCTTATCACACCATTCAAATAGGTATGCATGACCTTTCCGGCTAAAAATCATTGGTCGGCCGGATTTTTTCTTGTTGAACAGAATATTTCACACAATTCTATATAAGATTAATCAAAATCCGTAATGACGGAAAAAATTATGGAAATTTAATAATAAAAAAATTTAATTAAAATATTTCCGGCCAATCAAATCCACGCCGACCAAGCAAATCTTGTTCGTCTAAACGTTAACTTATATCACTACATAGTATAAAACAAAGTCGCTTTCTCTGTCCCTATGTCCCTTTGTATGCTTAAATCTTTGAAACTACGCAACGGATTTTGATGCGGTTTTTTTTGATAGATAGAGTGATTCAAGAGGAAGGTTTATATGTATATTAACATCCATTAAATAGTGGAGAAGTACTGTTATTTTTGAGGTTTCTAATGTGATGTCGTAAATAATTACATTTTTTCCGCTTACATTGCAAACGCAGGCTGAACCCTACGAGTTTTATCAAAATAATGTACTAAGTATTGTACACATTGAAAAGGTCTACAGAAAAGTCCGTGATGGCGGTATAATTATGTCTATCTCTTATGGATAACCCACAATAACTTTTTTTTGTAATTTACTTTTTACGACAAATAATGCAAGGGCGGATCCAGCTTTTATATCAGGGGGGGGTCACCATGTCGCAGACAGCTTTTCTCCGTTGTTTAGTTCAGATAGATATAGCTATTATTATACTTTATATTATAAAGCAGAGGCGACCAACCCGAATACCGTGACCCTGGATCGTAAAGGGCTATTGAAGGACACCGTGGATTTTAGTCAATACAAGTCTGACAGTCCCTCCTGCCCTGTCCTGGGAGGACTCGTTTGATGATTTTACGACGCTAAAAAAAGGAAAAAAAGGGGTGCCCAACGGGTCAATCGCGACTATTAGTCCGGTCGATCGAGGCAAGGCAAAAAATATAAATAGTAGGTAATATTACAGGACCTTTAGCAAACCTATACAGGATCTTTCTTTTAAATTGACCAAAAGGGAGAAATCTGCATCCATAAAAGATACGGGAAATCTTTCTTAGGGACCTTTAGCAATTTTTTGATGTTGATAATTTTGGCGTTTTACTTTTTTGGTCAAATGTGAGTGGTCCCCAAAAATGAGTGAAGTTGGGCAATTTTTTTCACTCGTCAAACAGCATAATAATAAAAATTGGTACCTATAATTTGTATGAAAAAATATTTTGCTAACCAACTTCCGCCGTCCCGATTTTTTCTTCCAATACATTGAAATGATTTTTACACGCAACAGAGTAGAATGGCACGTTCCAGGGTCACGGTAATGGAATAAGTCCCGCGACCTCGGCAGGCTTTGACCCTCTGAGACCCGGGGCTCCATCATTTTGCTGCCGCTCTTTGAGGCGCGCGTGGAACACAACGCGCCGTCGACCCGGGCATGGTCCATGGTCGGACAGCGAGTTGCCCTTTACTCGCCGCCCGCATACCCATGCGTACGGTGGCCCGACGTGTCCTCACGGCGGCGATAGGCGGAGACTTCTCGCGCCCGGCATTGGTTGCGGCCATGCTGCGGGGCGAGACGGAGTGGGAAGCGGTCGCCTCCTTCTGCGAAGCTGTAATGCTCGTGAAGGAGGAGGCGGGCCGCGAGAGAGAGAGGACAGCGTCCTCCCTCCGCCCCAACCGCAGTGGTAGGCGCCCGCGGCGTCAGACGTCAGCAGACGATCTCCGGCCACCGTAGGCGCGGGCATGCGGGCAGCGAGTAAAGGGCAACTCGCTGCCCGACCATGGACCATGCCCGGGTCGACGGCGCGTTGTGTCCCACGCGCGCCTCAAAGAGCGTCAGCATAATGACGGGGCCTCCTCTCAGAGGGCCAAAGCCTGCCGGTGTCGCGGGATTATTTCCTTACCGTGACCCCGGAACATAACAGGCTACTGAAGGACACCGTGGATTTTAGTCAGTAGAAGTCTGACAGTCCCTCCCGCCCTGCCCGGGGTGGGAGGACTCATTTGACATTTTTACCAAGCTAAAAAAAAAAAAAAAGACTTCCAATCCAAAGTATTTAAGTAAAAAGGAAACAATCTCACATGTGATACCATGAAAAGGAACTCCTAAGACTGATTAATAAAAATTACTACATCATTGTATACTAAACTATGCTGTTTCATGTTTTTTAAGATTTCAAGAAGTATGTAATTGGTAGATCGCACAGGGTTTCGTTAGTAAACAGTAGATCTTATGTCTAATCAAGTTGGCCACCCGGCACCCCTGCTATAATATGTATAACCAATAACAGCACAGAATTGTATTATGATTATGTGCGTCTTTCGCGTTTAATTTGTTTAAGTGTATAATAAAATTAGATAAAATTGCAGTGGCCGCCTATGACCCAGCCTGTCGCCCAGGGGGGGGTCATGACCCCCATGACCCCCCCCCCTGTATCCGCCACTGAAATAATGGCTAATTTTCGAAGCGATTTTAACCAATACAGCATTAATCCTTAACCAATTAAATACCTTGAATACATTGTTCATTTAATATAGATCTATATGGCCCTTTACACCGTATGATTTAAGTGAATGTTTTCGAAGATATTACAGATTTAAAAATTGCGGGACGTAGCGTTTGCGCAGTTTTTCTGTAGTGTATTTAGTATCAGCATTGCACCCGTGCGAAGCCGGGGCGGGTCGCTAGTTTTTTATTAAAAATATTAGAATCCGTGATCACGGAGCTTTCAGGATTGGTGGCTCCTGGGCTATTATCGTATCTATTGTTTATTGTATGAATGAAAATGAATTCTATTTCTAACTCAAATATAAATATTAATTCATAAACGCTATTAAGACGTCACTAGTGACCTTAATGGACCAGAAATTCACATAAGGTCCGACAGACAATGATATTCCCAACCTTTTTTTTTCTTTTCTTACTTGCGAGTGCTCCCACCATGGTTTTAGGTCGCAAACAATGGTTTTCGTCTGAATAGCCACAGCTACGTGGTACTAGGCGCTTATAAGACCAAAGCAGGTGCAGGCGAAGTTTTTGCCGCGAGCGTTGCGCACTGGGTCAACAGGTTCGCTCGAGTACCAGCTCAGAAACGCGAAGTCTCTCAGTCACTTACTTAGAGTTTTCATGTGTGCTACACACATAACAAAGTCACGTTGAATTCAGCTTGCCAGACCATTATACGAATGCTCCCAACCGCATGAATTTATGATGCAGTTTTGATTTCTAGGTACTGCAATCCACTTCTTAGGCAGTCGACGTATCTAAACGGAAGCTCTATTGTTTATTTAGTTATGTCTCTGACACTGTCTGAGAATTCTGTCTGGACCTTTAATCGTGCCTATATTGTATGTATTCTTTCGTCGTCGTGTTGTTGATGGCTTCACATTGTAAATATTCGGTCGTTTCCGTATTTAATAATTCTTCGATTCAGAAGTGTGTTAAAATTGTGAGGATAATTTTATGCAAGTTGGGCTGCTGCGTTCGCCCGCTCGGCGTATTGATTTTTGTTATTTGCATCCCGTCTGCTCTCTTGTACATCTGCGGCTATTGTTGGACGAATAGTCATTTATATGTTTCCTTTAAATATACGGAGCAATTTTGGACAATGTTGAAGCTATTATAGGATCTAAATTCCCAATGCTGGTGTTAGCGTTTGTTATACTCTTGTTTATTGTTTCGTGATGTAGAGAATAGATACAGAGTTAGTTTAAATTGAAGTCTGTTTCACGTCGATTTTATCCATTTAGCCAACTAGACTTGTATTGTTAGTGTTTTGCATTCTGTTTATACTACACTGAATTTATTGAAGCACTAAGACATCTATTAGACAAGCAGATATTGCTTTTAAACTACATCTTGCGAGCCAATCGTAAACTCAAGCCCCAAACATTCAGTCATTGTATTGACGCTTTCCATAAATACTAATTACTGGTTGATCTGGCATATAGGAATAAAATACACAAAAACCTACAATACCACAGTTTCCTCCAAAAATGTTCTCACCAAAACAAACATCCAATAATCTATATGAATCAGTCCATTCAAAATTAAAACTGATACAAGATTGTGTCCGTCAAGTTAGTGTAAAGTAATGGATCAATCCTTCTTGTTCTACGTTATCAGGCTAAAAATAAGTACTTAGTTCGTTCAATCAAATCACCACACCCTTCAAAACAGATCATTATTTAACTTAGTCTGCTGTTAATGAAAGCTTTGCTTTGTTACCAATATAAACGGGGCAGCTTTGTTTATACCTGTTGTGAAGGCGCTATTTCGAAATCTACCTGTTTTGCTTTTCCGTTGTCTGGAAATAGTCGTTCTCGTGTGGATGTATTTAGGTCGCGTCCGCTCCAGTTATAATTATCTTTGCTGATGCGTCGCTTCATCACCCACAAAGTGCCATTTCACGATTAGGCGTGGCATTGCTATGGTGTTGGAATACCATGCTTTTAATTTTCTATTTTTCTATTTGTACGTCATAAAGGCAATGCTTTTGATGTTTTTGCAATGGATTCAGTACCTACTGATACCTCTTCTGTTCTGATGAATTGTTGTACTAAACATTGAATATAAGTTTTAATTCTGACTACTATTTCATTAATAGTAATTATCTTTGCTCTAGTAGCGTTTAATGATTATTAATACACTGTTTGGCTAGTTATTTAAACGTAGCTTTCATTAAGTCTTACTTCTCAGGTGAGTTATAGTCGAGTTAATCTTCGCAGCGGCACTTTGATGGTATCGCCTCCTGTCTTGAGTAAATTGAGTAATTACCGAGTGAGATTACTTGGTAATTTAAGGGGCGGAAGGTATCGATCACCCTGTTAACGTGACAGCCTTACTCTCTGTGTGGCGGGATCGTCATTTCACAGATACTTGATCATTGTTAAAGTCGGTGCTTATACTAAATCCAGATAACGATTTTGTACCGATGAAAGCAATTCCAATAATTCGGTAAATTACGATGTCATCTATAATAACAAAGAGTTCATTCAATTTGTTATCTTTAATAGCTTTTCAATTCTTATTTATACTCTTTAATTTCTTTGAAATCAGAGCGATATTAGCCCTGTAATATAGATTGACACTTATTGTAAGTTCACTAGTCCATCGAACCTTTCACATAGAATCAAATTCAATAGAGTTGATTCTCTATTGTGACCGTTTTCGGTAAGTTCAGCGACCTAACTATCTTTGGATAGGGCAATTATTGAAATGACACCAATCAACAGGTTTGTCAAGGTTGGCGTCCTGCCGCTAAGTTTTATTTTTTGTAGACGCCCGAATGGCTGCAGACTAGAACCTGTTTGGAAATCTCCAACTTCGATTTCACCATCACAATCGCATGTGTTAGAAATAGGATGTATATTCTGTTATATTTATATAAATATCTACTAAATTATCATGTTTTAGGTATCAGGATGGTTAATGTTATTTATTTACTGTATGTAAATAGTATCTCCAAGTACTTATTTATATTAATGAGTTTATAAATAAAAGCACAAATCAAGACTAGGTACTTTATTACCAAAACTACCTCCTTTCGCAACACTAGGTCTTCGTGGAGAAGAAAGGAGGAAGAAACTCCACGGCAACATAATATTTTATCAGTTCACATTATAAAATACATAATTTACAGCAATATTCTTATCATAATAAATATCAAATAACTTACATTTTTATTGTAGAACATTATAACACACAATATAACTTTCAGCATCACACACTTGTATTCTCTATTATTACATCACATTAAATAACCAAGACACCACTTCAGACACGTCTTAACTCTTTGAACAGTTGAATAATAATGACTACCAAAGTGAGGGTACATCTACTTTTATAAACTTAGTATTGTACCACTTCCATCAAATATTACCGCCATTATTGACCAATCGCAGATCGTCAAACATTGTTGTTAAATAATTAATAAAATGGGCAACAATAAACAAATCCTGTACAGTAGAACCATTTTAAAACTTAATTAGATAATTTACAAATTCAGTAAGTATTTATTTGCAACCTTAATTTAATTCGATATAAATTTGAACATCAACTGATTCCGTTCTGAAATCAGTTGATCGCTGTTAATATATTACTATTATTACTTAGATATATCCTATATCTATCACGGCCATACTGACAAGTACTTCGCTCTCGAAGTACATTATCCCTTTTTTTTTTCTACAATTTTTTGTTGTTTGTCAATTGCTTAGACGTGTCAAGTCCCCTCCACCCGCTGCTCGTGGGATAGACTTGCACCAAGCAAATGACCGACCAGCAGAAACAAATTTCTGTTTTGCCAATTGCCTAGACATGTCAAGTCCCCTCCACCCGCTGCTAGTGGGATAGACTTGCAACAAGCAAATGACCGACCAACGGAAACAATGTTTTCATAACTTCAATGCCCAGTTTATAATGCCAATACTCAGTTCATAATGTCAATACGCAGTTCATAATGTCAATACGCAGTTCATAATGTCAATACTATGTTCATAATGTCAACACTCCGTTCATGATGTCAACACTCGGTTCATAATGTCAGTACCTACTAAGTTCATAATGTCAGTACTAAGGTTCATAATGTCAGTACTAAGGTTCATAATGTCAGTACTAAGGTTCATAATGTCAGTACTAAGATTCATAATGTCAATACTAAGGTTCATAATGTCAATACTAAGGTTCATAATGTCAATACTAAGGTTCATAATGTCAATACTAAGGTTCATAATGTCAATACTAAGGTTCATAATTGCAATAGTCAGTTCATAATTGCAATAGTCAGTTCATAATTGCAATAGTCAGTTCATAATTGCAATAGTCAGTTCATAATTGCAATAGTCAGTTCATAATTGCAATAGTCAGTTCATAATTGTAATAGTCAGTTCATAATTGCAATAGTCAGTTCATAATTGCAATAGTCAGTTCATAATTGCAATAGTCAGTTCATAATTACAATAGTCAGTTCATAATTATCGACCTCGCTGGTTAACAATAGCCTCTGGCCTTGACATATCAGTCTTATCACCTGCTGCGCGTGAATTTCAGAAAGATATCAGAACAGTGACCGACCAGCAGTTTATAATCCTTACTTACAATCTTACTTATTATAACCTTACTGGGCAGATCAAACACCCCACCGTCGTCGGTGAAATTCAATCACCCACAGTTAGTGAATGTCATACCACAGCTAAGGTTTTAATTCTTCTTTATCTTTATTCTTTATCTTTACATTATAATGAAATCGTAGAGCTGTCATTCCTGTACATTGAATTTTTTTTTTTTTTGTATTTTTTTTTTCGAGATAAAGGATCGATTCTGATGCCAGATCAACTTTCTCCGAAATTACTGTAAAGTTGTAGATCAAATTTTCCTCTAATATTCCTAATAATATGCTTTTGTTAATAGGCTATGTATTATTACGCTATTATCTCATGTACCTATGTTTTGAGTTGGAAGCGAAACCACTGGATATTATTTATTCGTAATTTATTGTTTCGAGGAGTAGGAATTTTAAAGATTCGAAAACAAACGAATCTTTATTATTTTGTGTTTATTTGTTTTGAATTAGTGCTCAAAGCAGTGCATAGATTCTGTTTTAAACGACAACAAGTTTTACTCATCGAGTTAAATAATAAGCTATTTTTAATGTATCACGCGGTATGGTGAAAGTTCCCCCTTCAAGGGCAATGCGCAATGCTCTAACAAATTGCAGCGATACTGTAAATCGACCAAAAAATGATAGTCTAGTGTTTAAGATAAACACGGATCTTTGAAATTAATTTCGCTCAAACAAGGACGTTTCCTATGCAAACCATGTAGGTACCTACATATAACATTATTGATCTAAACTTATATTATAAATGCAAGTAGGTATGTTTGTTTTTTACCTTTTCACGCAAACTACCTACTGAATCGATCGTCCCAAAATTTTGCATTACTTTGTTAGGAGCATAGACGGATATAGGGTATCTTTCATCCCGAAGAATAGAAGAGATCTGTTGTCGAGAAAAAAACAATCATATTCATATTCCAGATGGCGCCAATTACACGACCGTATTGTTTCTCAAATTCTAAATTAACGCAAGCGAAGCCGCGGGCAAACACTAGTAATAACAAGTAATACAATGATGTTTTTAAACTAATACATCATACAAACGATAGCAAAATAACACTTATTTCACTAAATGTCTAGATTCAACTAAAGTGATCGTATATCAAGTACAATAATTATAATAATTATTATGATGTCTATCACTTGTTCATTTTTCATTTTCTTTTGCATATTATTGTGTATGCTCTGTGTCTGTACCAATAAATATTATATCTTTCCTTTTTTTTTTTTGGCTACATGATTTGCATTATATTTTTATAAGAAATTCACGACTCGGTTATTCTGACAATATTATTATTATTGCAAATAGTACTTTCAAGTCGAGACCTTTTCAAAACCACGTTTTTTTTTACCGATTTACTAAACTATACTTTTAATAAGGACTAAGATTCAAATCGTATTTCGGTTCCTTCGATCAAATACTAGTTTTCACATAATCCAAGTCCAGTTTTGTTCCATCCCATCATATTTAAGTTTTTAAGACAACTTTTTAAATAGTCATAATTAAAGCAACTTTTTATTTTGTAACAACTCTTGCTTTTTCTATCAAAGGTTTTAAATATTACTTTAAGAAGACCATTCATCATCATTGTGAGAGGCGGGACAGTTTTTTTTTTACTTATTTTTTTTTAAACAAACAGTATATAATCTAATTGTTTAAAATTGATGTTTCATTTCTAGACTAGATCTCTTATTTTTTTGACTCGCAATAGTAAATAAAATATTTACAAAAGCCGATCAAAAACATTTTTGTATGCCGCGTAATCTCTTCTAGTAGTATCGGTTCTAATGTTGATTTTTACACTGAATGGCATAGGGACTTGCCTAGAGGGACCAGCGGGGATTTAACTTTGAACTAAGAATTCTATTCTATGAATAGAGGAAACACCAACATAACATAATCTATACTATAGAAATGGATCGCCAAATGTGTTGCTAATGTGTAGTTATGAGCTAACTCCAAAACGGCTGTACCCATTCGGCTAATTCTTTTTTTTTATAGGTTTGTAACTATCAGGGCCAGGTTCTAGAGGATGAATATTTTTTTTTTTTTTTTAACTCCGTATGTTATTCGTCATCTGTTTTTCGTTCCAACTAATGTATCATAAGAACGTCTATTTGAAGGTTATTGACAGCAACGACCATTGTCTAGACTTCTAGAGGCTACACGACTGGACCGATATATCTAGGGTAGAAGTTCAAGTCTTAGGTTGGTAGGTATTATCTTTTTTTCTTGTTTTTATAGTTTTTTTTTTTTAAAAAAGCTACTTTCACCCTGAGTAACATCATGTTCACCCATGCGAAGCCGGGACGGGCCGCTAATATATTTTAAAATGAGGGGAATAATCACTAATCCATCATCGGTCGAAATTAATGTTTTTTTTTATTAATTCATATATGTAGTTATACATTTGATTGTATAGAAATTTAAATTGTCTTAAGCTAATGTTTCAAAAATAGGCGTTATATTGTCCTGTTACTAAGCTACTATACCTGGTAAATCCTGGTACAAAGGCATTTGTTTAACTGAATAAATTAGATACTTATCCCAAAAATAATGTTTTATTTAAATACAGTCCCAATAAAAGTTCAAAAATGTGACGTAGGAACAGCATAGGTTTAGGTTTGAGAAGAAAGGAGGAAGAAACTCCACGGCAACATAATATTTTATCAGTTCACATTATAAAATACATAATTTACAGCAATATTCTTATCATAATAAATATCAAATAACTTACATTTTTATTGTAGAACATTATAACACACAATATAACTTTCAGCATCACACACTTGTATTCTCTATTATTACATCACATTAAATAACCAAGACACCACTTCAGACACGTCTTAACTCTTTGAACAGTTGAATAATAATGACTACCAAAGTGAGGGTACATCTACTTTTATAAACTTAGTATTGTACCACTTCCATCAAATATTACCGCCATTATTGACCAATCGCAGATCGTCAAACATTGTTGTTAAATAATTAATAAAATGGGCAACAATAAACAAATCCTGTACAGTAGAACCATTTTAAAACTTAATTAGATAATTTACAAATTCAGTAAGTATTTATTTGCAACCTTAATTTAATTCGATATAAATTTGAACATCAACTGATTCCGTTCTGAAATCAGTTGATCGCTGTTAATATATTACTATTATTACTTAGATATATCCTATATCTATCACATGCGATAAACTATCAGAGAAATCATATTCGTCAAGATGGCCGAAATCATATATGCAGAAACGCCTTATGGACAAATGCTGTATTATACTATTTGAAGTGTGCTTTTGTACACATCCACATGATGTGACCCCTGTAGAGATGATTCATCATTTTCACTTTCGTGATTTCAGGTCAGTGTTAAACAAACAAGAGATTGCTATCAAGAATCCTTTCGTCAAATCTTATACGTAATAAACATTCACTACTTCTATGCATGACGTCATTAAGCTTTGCGCGGATGTCTCGTGAATCATGACCTAGTTCATTCAACCGTTGTATTTAATGCAAAGCTAAATACTTATGTTGCTCTACTTTACTAGTTATCCTTTCTTCAAAAGGTCAACTTCAAGAGAAGTGACTCTTAAGAGAAGTAACCAGGCAAATAGTTTATTTTTTGCTTCCTAGATTTTTCTTATGGACCGAGTTCTTGAAAAAGTTTCACCGAAGTTTAAAACTAAGTTGACCGCAAAAATTATTCCAACTAGGTTCAATTTAGTATTTCAGTAAATCGTCTAGACTAGTAATAATAATAGGTTCGCCCTTACAAAGATTCAGTAGTTCAGTGCACCGTCTGCCCTTTGCCTCAGTGAACACGTCTCTTTGAGCTGCTGAGCTCAGTCTGGACTCGAAATTCAGTTATTGGTGTTTACTGTTAAGCGATTATCAAAGCCTCTTATTTTTATTTGAAAAATATTTTACATTACCTAAAACGATATTTCATCTTCATTTAAATTATTCATGCTTGCGGTTACAAGTTCATCGGCAGATAAAAAATTTCGGTTTGTCTAGAGCTGTTACTTGAATATCATTTGTAATAAAATAAGAGAAATAAATGACTTGACCTTTTCACTCAAAAAAGATAAGTATTCATCTTTGAGAATTTGCGAGGGTCAATACTGAACTAGTCGTGCAGTCATTCATGCGCAAGAGCACGATCTCATTCCATTCATCTTCTAGTGAGTAGTAATATGAATTTGTGGTTTCAATTTCTCGCAATCTCTTATAGAACGTCTATGTTTGATGTTCTGATTGAGAGGTTAAACCTTTTTTCGTTCGTTTTATTTTTTATTTGCCATTTGATGAAACCATCCATCATCCCATAATGTATCTATTTTTCATTGTAGTTTTTCATAAAAGCTTAACAATTGATTGCATTTAGTAACATTGAACCATAGAATAGTACCTAATGTCGTTAACCTCATACGAGTAGAGCAAGAGACGAAAGCTATTGGCCGAATAAACTTATCGATTTTCAAAATAATTATTATTCTGAAAGGCATTCACTGATCCCCACTTTAATATTAATGTGGGCGCTGTTCACTAACCACTTAGTGCCTTCATTTCAAACTCTAACATTTCATCAGTTCATCAATCTGCTAGTCTAAAATTACTACCAATTAAATTTTACAGAAATGGAACATCGATGAACAGATGATGACATCTGAGATCATTCGAATGATTGGATTATGATCGGCTAAAGTCGAAAAGTGATTATTTAATTGACAATGAAATAAAGAATTGCCGATATTCATTTTGACCTGCCGTGGAATTGATAATAATGGCAATGCCTTAACAAAACCGTCACGGAGCATTATCGCATTCAATTCTTCGTTTTGTTACTTTTGGATAGCACCGTGAATGAAACATGATGTCATTTTTACGGCAAAAAGTCGGGATCGGTTTGAAACCGAGGCTACTAATAGAGGAAAAACCTTTTATTTGGTATAGACAACGAGTTGTTTATTCATTATCAAGTTTCAGTTTTTCATGATGAAGGAAACAACCACGTATATTAATATCGATTCTAAATTACCAGTTACCATAAAAAATAAGGCAATTAGCGAAATTAACGTTAGCAGGACATAATTCATTCAATAATTTTGCGTTAGAAAGCTAAGGGTGGAGGCTAAAAGCGATTCACCCCTCGTTCCCGGAATGCCAGGACCGTTACACAAATGCCGTGCCCCACCCATATCTGCTGCTCCATAGAATGCAGCCCTGCATACAATTGGAGGGGCCATCCCTGAGCACATGCCAAAAAGATCTAAACTCTTACTTTCCCTCGTATAGCTAAAGTTTTCACATTTGAAAAGTCGTACGTTGGAATGGTAATGCACAAAGAGCTGTTGACAAAAATGGGTAATAATGAAATAATAAAGTATTTATAAAGAACATCGACTCAATCCGTTTAGTATCAATTTAGGACATGTAAATGAAATAAGTATTTTTGTATTTAAAAATAGAATCAATGGTAACAGTTGGTGCGTAGATGTTCTTCACACCCTCTATAGGTCTGCGAGTATAATGGTGAAATGGATTGTACAACCCACATTCGTCTAAAACGGGAGAGTGCCACAAAAACATACCTAATAGGTTACCATTCGAAAATATTTCGTATTTTTTTATATTTCAAACGAAATGAGGAGCAGGTGACGTCTCATTTGGTAAAATAGCTTTTCAAACGACAAAAATACCACTTTCCTTTGATTACATCGTTGTGGTGTCGAAAAACCTTTCCTTTTACAGACGTCAAACATGAAAATGTTAAGGTTGAGAAGCTTATTACATTTTTGTTGCTCAAAGTGACACGTTCCTCGTAAAATGACTCAAGTAATTGTTCATTTTGGGAGTAGGTAAAAGATTTTTGTTTCTTCATCCTTTATGACTCAAAGAACTCTCGTATCGACAAAATAACTCAATAACATCCTTCTATATCTATACGAACCTTCTATTATTAGAACACACTTTTCTTTGGACAATGTAATACATTAGCATTTGTTTTTCCTCTGGATGTCGTATGTCGTCTCTTGTCTTCCTTGATATCATCATTTCAGCCCGGCGTCACCCACTGCTGGACATATAGGCCTACCCTTTTTGCCATTGTTTCGATTCTGTGCGAGCCTTTTCGTCTGCTTCCTGCGGCTCTCAAGATGCCGTCAATCTAAGGCGTTTTTGGACGGCTTGTTTAATAATTACAATCTGTTTATTGTTTTACTAGCTGTTGCCAGCGGTTTCACCCGCTGCAACTCGAAAATTATCCCACGGGAACATAAAATCGGGATAAAAACTCCAAAAAACATCCTATGTGTTAATCCAGGTTATAAACTATCTGTATACCAAATTTTAGCCAAATCCGTTCAGTGGTTTTTGCGTGAAAGAGTAACAAACATCCATACATCCATACATCCATACTTACAAACTTTCGCCTTTATAATATTAGTAGGATAACTGACCATCACTTGGCTTGGTTTACTGGTGTGTATTTTTTTTGTATGTATCAAATATTTCAATTGCATTGTCTTACATAATCATTGGTAACATTAAACCACCGACAGACAGACAGACAGACAGACCCCTTCATACATGCGATTTATATTCTGTTTCGAAAGTACATTCTTGTTTTTATGTTGCTTCACTATTATCTTTATTACTGTATTATGATAGCTACTCCAATTACATTTATCATGCAACGAGGTGTTACGTTGCAAATCATTGCAGTTTATAAAATCATTGTATAAACCAGTGCAAGCTATATTTTTATAATCCTTTGATAAAAAAACAATTATATTATAATATGCAATTTCAGTTTTATAATTAAAAAAAAAAAACGCAATTATATAAATAAAACAAAAGGGAGAGTTATTTATAGGGCAATTCTCGTCATCGTCATCATCTGCCTAGCCTTTACTCAACGATGATGAGGTCGGCTTCCAATCAAACCAGATAGAGCTGAATACCAGACCAGTAAGTACCTTAGAAGAAGAAACTACTTATCTGACCTACTGAATACAAATTTTGGGTCTCCACCTTTAACGACTGTCAAATATCTTCAACCGTGCTTTCCTTAGACCTGACGAAAAACGGTATACACCCATTGTTGTTGGAGCGACCTTGGCAAACGATTAAGGTCAATGCACTTTAATTAATTGATAAAATCTTGCAAATGTGATCAAAACAGATAACTACAAAAAATAAATCAAAGTAGGAGCTATTCTTAAGGCAAATAAAATCAAACATTACGAGAAACTTGACGTAACAATTTCGCAGCTCCTTTATTATGAAGATATACTTAAAAGATGCCGAAACTACAAAAAAAATCAATACACATGATGTAGCGTCGGGTGAAGTTTAAGAGACCTGCCACACACGCCGAACGCAATAAATCTTGTTTATGTTTGCTTACCAAATGTCGCCTGAAAATACAAAGTACAAAAAGCAAATTTGGACCGAGCCGATCGACACGCTTGCAGCGTTCGGGCGTGGTCCTCGTATATTTTTATTGCCTCACTTTGTCGGTGTAAAGGACACTTAACTTTCGCACAGCGTGTTGTGCCATTTGTTCTCGTTACATCTTATCGAAGATCGTGTTTATTGTTTTCTTCGGGACATCTAGGTTAAAATAGGCAATTTGAACCCATTCATAAATGCGGTGCCTTCGGAGATCTTTATGCGCTCCTTGCTGGATATTTTCGCCCAGTTAAATTTAAACGATCATGAAGACCAACAAAACGTTCACAGCGAGCCGAGATGCCGTGACTTCAGTAATTTATTACCGTTTTCGTAGCATCTGCGCCAGATTTTCTACTCACCAGTGTACGGATGAGTCAATATAGTTGAATGATTTACATTGTTCGGTGTTTCTTAATTGTTCTATTTATCAAAATAATCATTCTTTGTTAGCAAACTGCTTGGGCCTTCTCTAAATATAGTTGATATTGTATCTTTAGAAGGGTCCTAGTCCTACTTCAATAGCTCTTTATTGACTGTGAACTTAGTGGCCGGTTGACTGCACTCTGATTTTACGATGCATATGAATCAGCGACAGTGCATTCATTAAAACGGGATGTGGACGTGTGTAACAGGACTTTTCGTTTATTTCTAATGACTAAGGTATTGTGTATACCGTTCGCAGTTAACGATGGTATTTTTACGCCCCAGAATTAACGACACACGCTTCCACATCACTTTCACTTGAATTGAAACTAAAACTTTAAAGCCGCAATGTTCGGGTTTGAGGAACTCCGTGGACCGAACTAGTTCACAAATGTTGGATATACATATTTAGATTACCAACAAAACATTTGCAGGAGAGTTGGGCATGGTCCCATTTAACTTGAGCGTAATGGATATAAATAAAACAGCTAACTTGAATACTCCAGAATCAGGGCCGGATTAACCATCTCGGGGCCCCTAGGCACAGCTCGTTTTGGGCCCCTCCTTTTTCATACCACAACAATGCAATTGGGTTTTTTTACTGCCTCCATTACGAAGCAGAATGAAGGTACCATCATCATCAAAAACAGACTTCGCAGTCATCACATTGCAAAGGTATACGCCATCAAGTGAAAAGACTTTCGCCACAATCTACAGGACGAAGTACAAGAATCATTTAAAAATTAAACAAAGAATAGGAAAATCTTGCGTATTTTTATAAAACTAACATAAACATTAAAAAACAAAATGTACATATTGTACTGAAAACTGACCTTTTCTGATAAATCATGTTCAATAGACATTATTGTTAATGAATTTAAACGGCTTTGCAACATTGTTGACCGACTGTTGCGTTCGAAATCATAAGACTTCTATGAATTCGCAGTGCCGTCATCACATTTGGGAATGCCGATTGTGCCATGTTACCATTCCCCTTTTTTTTCATTTATTAATCGGGAGTGCTGGGCCCCTGGTTATAGTGGGCCCCTAGGCACTGGCCTAAAGTGCCTTATGGATAATACGGCACTGTCCAGAATCAAATAACACTGTATCTTTTTCTAGAGATAGAATTTTTCTAGCTAGATGCATGAAGGCTGGGTATGATCACAGTCGACACAAATTGAATGTGCAATTGTGCATGTGAAGTTATAATTTTATTTAGTCACGTTTCTAAAAAATAATATTATAGTCCAGCCAGTAGTTTCCCAACTAAAAGCGCCGAGGTAAAAAGATACGCCTGTTTTTTTACACTCACTCGGGAAGCACACTCGAAATGCAAACATAATTTTTAACAGCGTACGAGAGAAGTTATCAAAACGTGGTGTTTGTAAGCGTCCTCTTTTTCTGCCACTTTATGCAATCGGTTTTAAAGTGTCATCGGGGAAATTCATCAAAATTTTCGACACCACATTTCCACTACTTTGCTCCGTATTATGAATTTTGCGGCGTAAAACATTTTGCGTGTTTATGACTGCTTTCTTCGGGTTTATTACTCAGATGACTGTGTTGCCATTCCCATTCTTTCCTGAATAAGCAACAGCACCGTAAAATGTTAATTATTCTTCATGGAATGTTCTGTAAACACACGGATGTCATACAGGTTCGATTCGATCATAATTCAATTTCCCTTCAATAGCACAATTCTCATTGCGTGAATGGTTTTCCAAACGTGCCTAAAATTACGTAAGAAGAAGAGACACTCTTGTCAATGTTTATTTTGGAGTTGAATGCATCATGACGAGAAAGGGCAGAGGAGATAATTTTTAAACTCGCTACAAAAACGTACAGTTTATTTTAATCTATTTTAGTTTGAAAGCTCCCAGGCTTTAGGATTGAGGCTCAAAAAGTTTTAAAGCTTCGTTAACTGAAAATGGTTTTCTAAATCTTCTTTGGTTCTAAATCAAATTAATTTTCTACATTAAACGTTTGTTTATGAATGTTTATACTTGTTTAACAGTTTCAAGGTTTAACTTTTATTAGAACTCTGGACAGTTCCAATCCATATACCCAAACTGTAAGTCAACCCTCTTGCTAGGAAAGATTTATTGTTCTCTCCGCGTGTTCACCATTTATTGTTTGTTTTTATTACTCGTTTTGTCAATAGACATCTGTTTTCGTTGCTTCTTATCGTCAGTCGGTTTGGACTAATACATTTCGGTCTGCTTTTGATATCTTCCGCCTTCGTGTATTATAGTTGTCGTCTCTTTCGTTCACAGCTCCGTATCGTGTTGTTGTATCGTTAGCTTTGTGTACATTCGTTATCATTCAGCGACAGTGACATAGGCTAGTTCGACGGCTCTGCTAGGTAGCGTTCGACGCGCGCGCCCCCTACTGCGTTCCCTCCCGTCCCCTACCGCAGTCGTCTCCCTCCGTTCTGAGTGATGCAGTCTGTATCGAGCGTTCGTAGGAACCTCACGTCGTTTCTTTAAAAAAAGCTTTTCGAGTTCGAGCTTTTTAGTAATTTTAATTATGTGTCTTCTGTTAAGTCATAAGATATTCTCCTCGGATATCTATTAATCTGATGTTTGTGGGTTAGTGTTTATAAATTCATTAGTTGAGTTCTCAGCTGAACAGTGTTTGTAAACGGATTCGGTAGTGTCGGCATAGTTTATTTTAACTAAGTTCGTGACAGTGTTTTCCATATATCTACGGGATGCGCCTGGTGAATTAAGATCTTAATAAACATAAAGGTTGGTATACCATTAAATGCTATTCATTATTGGAAATTCAGAGAATTTGCTTTGGTAACTGGTTTGATGAATTATCGAAATCTGAGAGAGTTTCTTACCCAATTTACTGTTCCTGAACTTATCTATTTTCAAATATATTATACGATTAATAAGCTAGAACTAGCTTTAGCAGATAGTTATGTCTATCATGCCGTTTGTGATGACATAAATATTTAATTATCCCACGATCCTATGACGGAGGGTGAATTCGTCGTGCGCGAGTGAGACAGTGCTATATCTCCTGTGAAGAGGGGTTGCCAAGTCCATACAGTTACACGGTAGGGATTTCCGTGTGAATACTAGCAGGCAGTCAGTTTATAGAATTCGTTTCCTTTATGGAGTTAAAATTATAAGTAGCTTTTGAGTTTCTTGGCCATACTTTGTCTCACGGTTCCTTTCAGCATTGTTTGTTTACATAGAGTCGCAAATCTTTTGAAAACTGCTCAGCTCCTGTTATAATTGAGCGTCGTTTTTTGCTTCCCGTTTATGTTTCAACAAAAGGCCCATGGTACGAACAAGTTCTAACATGACAGTGTTTGTTAAAGCATGTTGATCTGCGAATTTTAATTTAATTTCATCTTTAACACTCCTACTCATTATTTAATCTCACATGTTATTATATAACAGAAACACAATGATTTTCAAAACTGAATTACTTTCACACGAGAATATACTTTCCTTTCACACATTAGCTTTAACTCCCAAAGAGAACTCATTGTGCAAGTGTACAATTTCGACGTTTTACTTCACAAAAAATGGATGCTTGCTGCCTGCGATCACGCTTTCTACTCTAACAAATAGATTTGAGTTTTTTCTTATTAAATTAATGAATGGTGACTAAATTATCAAATTAGTCCCGCGAAACTCCATACATAGGGATTAATACGGCCATTACTATAATTTATCACCTCCAACAATCTTAGAACTGATAAAATGAAACGGTGTCGTGCTGATTATTGAACGTACTACATGTTTATTTTTAAGCCTATACATGGTCCGGGCATCAGCCGCTCTCAAGCGGCTCCTGCCCAATATCGGCGGGCCAAACGCCCCCTACCGGAGGTTGCACGCCGGTGTCGTGCGGTCCATGGCCCTCTACGGGGCCCCCGTGTGGGTCCTGAGCATTCGGACGCGGCCGGCAAAGCTGGTCGCATGCCAGAGGGGCCATGGCAATCCGAATGATCCGAGGATACCGCACGATCGCCGGCGACTCGGCCAACCTTCTTGCCGGATCGCTGCCCTGGGATCTGGAGGCGACTACCCTCCTGCGCGTCTATGAGTGGCGCGTGGAGGCGCAACGTCGGGGTGTATCCTCGCTGCCTCGAGAAGTCCTCACCTACCGCATGACACAGGTCCTCACCGGACATGGCAGCTTCGGGAGGTACCTGTGCATGATAAAAAAGGAGGAAACGCCCGGGTGTCACCACTGCGAGGACCGCCCGGAGGACACGGTGGAGCACACGGTGCAGGACTGCCCTGCTTGGGCGGAGCACCGCCGTGTCCTCACGGCGGCGATAGGCGGAGGCCTCTCGCGCCCGCCATTGGTCGCGGCCATGCTGCGGGGCGAGACGGATTGGGAGGCGGTCGCCTCCTTCTGCGAAGCAGTCATGCTCGCGAAGGAGGAGGCGGGCCGCTTGAGAGAGATGATACCGTCCTCCCTCCGCCCCAGACGCAGTGGTAGACGCCCACGGCGACGGATGTCGCGGGACGATCTCCGGCCACCGTAGGCGCGGGCATGCGGGCGATGAGTAAAGGGCATCACGCTGTCCGACCATGGACCATGCCCGGGTCGACGGCGCGTTGTGTTCCACGCGCGCCTCAAGGAGCGTCAGCATAATGACGGGGCCCCCCTATAGAGGGCCACAGTCCTGCCGGGGTTGCGGGACATACGTATACCGCGACTCCGGCACACAAAGGGCTACCGAAGGACACCGTGGATTTTAGTCAGTACAAGTCTGGCAGTCCCTCCCGCCCTGCCCGGGGTGGGAGGACTCATTTGATGATTTTGCCACGTAAAAAAAAAACAACAAAAAAAAAGCCTATACATGGTTTTGAGTGGTCAATTTCAAGATCAGGAGATATTCAGCGCGGATTCGCGCAATCCTTCCAAGAAGTACACGTTGATTGTATGAAAATAATGCTCAAGTTACCCAAATTCGAATATGGCCGCGGAGCCATGTAAGTAGTGTTTATTGCGACATGGCTGTCCATGATGCTCACAGTCACACACATTTATTGAACGAGACGTAAACGTCCGGCGACCTAACAAGGGTCACTAGCTGTCAATTTAACAACAACCAAGCCTTTGTGCACTGTTCGAAATTTTGTATCACTTCTCTCATTCACATGTAGAACATTGACATTTACATTGGAAACGTTGGATTTTTTAATCTGGCGTTGATAATCATTTCTGATTTAGTTGGTTAATAAACTGACGCTTGTTATTTAAATGCCTTATTGATGTGTTGAAATCGGTAGTCGCATCTATGAGAGTATAATTTGCTTTATTGTCTGCAACGTTCGCTTACAATCAATGTGGAGGACACTGACCCATTCGATCACTTAGTAGTCGATTTATTGTCTCGCTGACATCACTTATCTACGCGTACGTAATGTATCTCACAATTCATGTCTGTGTTCCAACAAATGTTCTTTCCTTCACATCACAGCACATCTTGGTATTTGTGGCTCACTGCTCACAAGGCCGTCTTATTCAACTTTTCTGTTAGATGGTCCACATGGACTCGGATTTAAAATTCAAATTGTCTCTGAATGCTTGGATGATGAATCATGCTGTTATTGGGATGTATGTAACCGTCATTTGTTTCGACTTCCGAGGAAGAGTCTTTCACCACATTAGTGGCTCACAAATTATGTTTAATTGTCTACCGGATTTAGTGCTTCTTTTGTCAAGTCTGTCCGTTTTAAATGAATCACAGTAGTAATAAATCACGTCTGCTGTAAACGCCACGTTTTATACCAATTAAATCATTTCTGTTTCGCATTGCTCTTTTAGTGACCTGATATTCTCAATTTTACTTTTTATCGTTCAACTTTATTTCAATAATCTAGTTGGAATATCGCTTGCAATGTTGGCTGACTTATTGAAGACTTACCTAACCAGTTAGAGAATTTAGGTAAGCTCCATACGAAAATGTATGAAAGTATTCAGTTTAACGATGCTTATTGTAAATACGAAATCATGTCATGATGTCTGATTGATCACTTCTGTGTAGGTAACTTTTATTATTTGGTTTTATCTATCTATTCAATATTCTTTTCCAAAGTTACGGAAGGCTCCTTTAGTTCATGTTTTATTCATATGACCCGTTCCTTCTCTGGAGCATATTAGCTTTACAAGGCATTTCTAATTACATCTCAAATGAGCATCTAACAATCGGATCAAAGGCCGCTGACCTGTCTGCCGCTCGGCTATTGAATCGGTGTTTGTCATTAATATTTATGGCCTGCGCACTCTTCCACCCAGCGCTTCTGGGAAGTAGACACCTGAGTGTGTTTGTCCATTACACCATCCGCCTACTTGCCTGAATACGTGTTAATTATACACACAAAAGTCTTAGATCGTCTCGTCCATGTGTACTACCTTGTTCTTGTATAGTATGGTCATTTCAAGCTGAACAAACAAGTTAACGTATTATTGTTTGCTTGCATTTGGCTGTGAGGTCTTCATTGTTCTGTCTAGCCAGTACGTATAACAATGTCGTACCGCGTGATATAGTGCAACCGAAGTCTGACGAATGCACCTCACGACGAGATAGTCTGGTATCGCAGTCACCGTTTCCTGCCGCTAGCTTGCATCAATTTTGTATGGAAATGGATGGCGCTACACCATGCAACCGAAGTGTACAATCGTGTTCTAGTTTGGTGCTCTTTGAGACTTGTGACTTCGGTTTCTATAAAGCCCGATTGACTGTTGTATTTACCTACTTTTAGTTTGCTTGAAGGTGCGTTGACTTACAAAGTTATCATTATCACAAAATCAAGAAAACATTGACGAGCGGACGTGGGCCGCCGTGTCAGTTGTTGCGAAACTTGAGAGCTTCTACGAATACTTATGAACCTCGAACGCCACCAGCATCGCTAATCTTGACACTAATACAGCCAAAGAATTACTCGAATAAGCACACCCCACAAGGTAATTATAGACTTTTATCCCCAAGAGATGCTAGGTTCCCGGAATAGAGTGAAAATATTCTTTGGAACTCACTCGAGGAAGAACTTTTCCGAGGGTTTTATTATTACGTAAATACTGCAGCTGATATATTCACTTTGTGGCTTTGGGAAGAGGTTTGGGTTTACAAATCAAGTCAAGATAACTTATCTGCTGTCGTTTTGCTGTGTACAAACCATTAAGATTATTGCAATCTAATAGAGCTGGTCACAATAGTTCTGGCAATCTGTTGATGAAGACGTCAAGATAAAACATGACAACGTTGTCTGACGGCAGTATAGCTGATGAGAATATTCTGATATAATTTATAATAGTAATGTCTTTGAGAGATACGAATCACATTTTTATGCTTATGTCATATAGCAATCAACAAGCATATCGGATGAAATATGCGCCCGTATAGAATCGTTGAGGCCTTGAGAAATTCTTCGCATTATTTAAATGAAAACAAAGTTTGATATCGCCAAAGTTGAGCATACTTTATGGTGGTTCCTTAATTAAGTTATCTGCATTGACCCAAAAACTGTTCAGACTAAGAAACAGCATATTTTGCTCAACATATTGAACAAAATAGGAAAATTATACACAAAATAGGCGCAAACAGAAATAATAAAAATGCAAAAACACTCTACTTGAAAAACAGTATCAATTACTGTAATACCGATGTCCGATACTCTGTTTTGTGTTGCGATTTAAAACCATCGTTCGTGTTGATTTTGATCGAAGACACGATGAAGAAAACGCCGACAAACAAAGCTAGCGATAAAACAAATTAAAAACATGAGATTGTATCTCTAAAGTTAATGTTTACAGTATTATTGTATTACAGCACAAATGTAATTACAGTAATTCAAATCGTGACCACGCTGCATGGTACAGGAAAAGTTTTTTCCTTATAATATTTGTATGAACGGAAGCGCTGTTTGTTGATAGACTGTGCACGAGAGAGGCTCAGGAGATTACTGACATTAAAACACTTGTTGATGGTAGCTTAGTGATGACTTTCGGAACTCGATGTGATTATTGCACGTAATCTTCGTGCCTAAGTATGGTGTTACGGAGGTCGGACCCAGCAGTAGTAGTTACTGCCTGCCATTATGCGATTGTTTCAAGGATAAATTAATTCTATGTTTGCTCGCTAAATATGAGTTTAGCATGCATATTTTCTATTGTATATTTATTTGTGGTGTGTTCTGCTTTTCTTTCAAAAGGTCCCCATTTCCGTTCGTTGAGGGTTATGTTGGAATCGTACCGGTTAAAACCACAGGGTTCCAGTCCCGCACCCATAGATGGATTAGAATGCAAAGGGATGTCCAGTAGAAATCACCGGTGCTTCACCAAATCTCTGCCCTCTGCATGTATTGTTCCCTCTCGTAAGTCCGCCATTGTTGTTAACCCGCACTGGGTACCTACTAGGATTAACTAGGGCGGTTGTTAAAGCTTCAGTAACTTTAACCATTTTAAAGCTCACGTTACATCACTTTTGTTGCAACACAAACATGACAAATATATCTCATTACCATTTTTGTTTAAACCTTTACAAGATAAAATCTGTATAGCTTCGTACCGAATATGTATCAGAAACATTATCAGTGACATGTTTAATGCTCGTGGCATTTCGAAGGGATACTTAAGCATTTAAAGGTTAATCGCTTGTGGGTCATTAAAACTTTGCTAAGTGGATTGGATTGGTAATAAACTTGATTTCTTTCAATTTGCTGTCATCTTTAAAAATCTCGGTCTACTTCGTATTATTGATGGCAGAAATATCATTTGATCACGATGTCACCACATATTGGATAGACCTTACCAAAATTGATAGAGAAATCATGGAAATTGGAACCTTAATGCTGAAGAGATTAACTTTCTCAATGAATACCACAGCTTTTATTGACCCAGTAGTATATTGTATCATTGCATCGAAACACTTTCGCTTTAAGGGTCACGGATTCTTCCTCCGGGCCGCGTTGGCTATTTGAAATCATTCTGTTTCTCTTTTTTAATTTCTATGAATTTAGAATGTACCGTCTCTGTACTCGGTGCTAAGTTTTCTGTGCTTGAGTAAACAAATTAGTGTTATTTTGTACAAAAAATAGCATGACATCTGTAGTATAAAAAATTAGGGGTCAACTGGCTACATGTACCTAGTGTTGGAAAAGAAATTCATTTCACACACTCTATTTCCCTCGTTATCAAATTAGCATAGGAATTCACATTTTCGCCATCAATAATATGATATCCAACTTTCAAGACATTAATCGTCGTAAAAGTATCAACAGCCATATTAAGATTAGAGACTAGCCAAGATTTCTCAATGGGCGTGTAAGCAATACCTACGTAATTAAATCCAATTAACGAAGCAGCCTTCTATTAGTTAATCTGCTCCATCATCACAGGGTAATAAAATTGTAGCTTATATGGGATTACCAAGTTATGGGTGTACGTATGCGGGCCGAGATATAGCACATTAAACATTTATTTATAGAATCGTATTGTTCGGATGATTAAGTTTGAACGGGGCTGTTTATGCTCTGCTAAGCTTCGTGTTGGTGATCCTATTAAAACAATTTTTTGGGTCTGTGTTTTGGTAATAAACTTCAGTACACAGCTCTGGACCATATTTCATTATAATTTAACTATCTTTAGTCTGAACGTCAACACAATGAGTTGTATTTCCAAAAGGATAAAGTCTGAATTTATGAACTGAAATGTTAATCATATAAAAACTTAAGCACAAAACAGGAGGGGTACCATGTTATTTTGTTTGCGTTTTCAAATAACTATGACCCATAAACGCACCTTCCCCAAGGAGTAATACTCGTATAATTAGCGGTGCGTGACCCAAGTGTCTGGGGATAAAAGCATTGACCTGGCTATACCTGTACGTAGCTTAATATCCAATTATAATTTCAATTCTATTACGATCAATTTCGTCGACAATAACTTTCGAAGTCGTTACTCGCAATAAATCTCTTCAACAGCATCAAAGTGATTAGGAAGGTAATTAATACTTACTTGTATTAAAATCATAAACCAATAAACCCTTCTCATGTTATTTAGATTTCTTGGAAGTATGTCGTAGTACTCGTAGTGGAATATCGTATTCAGTGATAAATTGAGGAACAGGCGACCGATGTTGGAGAAGACATCTTGTAATATATCATGTTCTTGAGTAGAACATCAAAGGGCTCAGTTACAACCATTTATAGAGACTTCACTACTGGAACTAGTTATTAATTGACGTTCACTGTTACGATGATTGAAATGTGAAACACTTCTTTTGAACAAAAATAGTCAAGATAAATATAGAATTTTAGGGGAACACTGAACTTAGTAAACTTGGTAGCATTCCAAGTGAACCTGACGATATTGTTTCAACAAATATTTGTTTGTGAGTAAATTCTGTTGCAAGTTAAGTTGTCGAGCAGTAAAACTAAAGTTGCTTCAACGGTACCTTGATAAAACACCATAAAACTCGGAATGGCAGTGCGTCTCCGATGTTTGTGGTGCGCTGACCTCGCTTGAGTGGCCGTTAACCGAAATCGACATCATGCCCCGATCAATTCGTAACTTTTTAGTCTTACCCGACTGTATTTGAAACACCTCTGCGTTAGAAGCTTTCGACTAGTAAGCGTTGGTTACACAAAGGGCCGTGTTAACGGAAACAGTTGAGCAGCACGAAGCCCAAACAATGGGCCGGTCCTTCAAAGCTATTAACGAACTTACACAATCTTTTGTGACGGTCAACGTGATCAGTAGTTGTAGTGACAATAACTGCATTTTGAACAGTTAGTCATTTTGCAATAACGGAGTTTTGTTTATCTTAACACATAATCAATACTGTAGTGAATATATTATTTATTGTAGAAGCCAGCTGCCTTGAATGGTAGAAAGTTATAAACAAGTTCTATCAGCAATTTCATTGTTCTCTGCGAATAAACTCATAAGTTATTTGTATACAGAGTGCTTCAGCAAACCTCGTTACAATACCACAGGTTATTTGTTTACTCATTAAAATGGGAGCTAACTGATGCCTAATCAATTTCATAAATTGGGTCGGTATTTAGCTAACTCGTTACAACGTAGACCTAATTAACGTTTGCAAGAATATTTGCAAGCACCATGCAAATTCATAAACAGTTGAGTAAATTGCGTCTTGGGAAACTGCGTAGGATTGGTGAAATCATTGAAAGTATTTTGATGAACAGTAATTGTGATGGCCGTTGAATTTCAACGGATCGTAGCACTATCACGAATCATATGTTTATTCATCCATGCCTTCTCAGAACAAGATTGAGGATGGAAACGAATATATTAGAAAGCGAATACTCTATCAAATTCTGATTGTTGTGTGATTGTTAGCCTACTTTGGTTGGCGGAGAGAAACATTTATGGTTGGACAGGTGTTCAGTGAACACTTAAGAGAATTCTATTCGTAATTTATGTTAAGGTATTTAATACCAATTTTAGCAAATTAGTATTTCTAATTTAGTTGTTAGTTCTGAGGGGGAATTGATCGCAAAGGGCTACTTACGCATTTTTGCAACAATTTAAGTAAGTTTTAAACTGACTGAGACCACAATCGTGGTCACAAGGTCTAAGCATGACACATTTCAATACTATACTTTTCTGTCATTTTCAATGATTGAATATCTCATGTCCAGAGCCCTCAGGCATTACATTAGGGACAAAATACAACATTAAAATACCTGAAAACTTGTATGTTTAGAATTAGAAAAATAGAAATAAATGTTCTGCGAATACAACTGTACTGACTGAGGTACTTTACGTTTGTGTTAAAAGTCTAGACAGCTGGAGTTGACTGGCGAGCATTTTATTTAATCCCTAACTCCACAAACGTAGTAGCTGGATTATAACAACAATATACGAAACTAAAATATATTTCGTGTGCTACTAATTGCCGCCATTCTATGACTCACATATTTGGCTACGGAATAACTACTTGGCTATTTTATTAAACGTTTAAATAATGCTTTCATTATGTTTTTTTTTTTCAGGTACGAGACATGTAAAGCCTGGTAAAAGTGGTGAGTTTAGCCGCCGTCTTTCATATTTTCGTCACAAATTAATTTCATACGAAAGAAATGATTTAATAAATCTACAGTCGCTTTTAATTATCTCTGGAGAAATTCATAATTCCATATTTAAGACTTAAATTCATACAATTAATTTGAATTACAAACTAAATCTAGATAATGAATAAACATAAATAAAATCCCACCAAAAACATTACATGTAAAAAAATGCCAAGTCTCTCGATGCAGTCTTTCCATCGTAAAAAGTTTTGAGATCTCATAGAAGCCAAGTCCTATTCAAATTATTTTGTAGTTATAAATCAACATTTAGTAATTATATCAATAGTTTTCTTTATATTATAATTATAGTGACTTGGCAATGAGCACAAGAAGAAAGAAATAAAACGGCATATTTGGAGGAGTTGAAAGTTAAGTAATCTTAATTATTGTATTAGAACATGTAGTCGGTAGTGACCATCATGATTCACACATAACAAATAATCTGATCACAGGTCTCGTCAGTAACATTTGCACATTAATTCCAGGCAGCAAGCAGCTTTTAATTTGTGCTCATTGCCAAGTCACTATAATTATAATATAAAGAAAACTATTGATATAATTACTAAATGTTGATTTATAACTACAAAATAATTTGAATAGGACTTGGCTTCTATGAGATCTCAAAACTTTTTACGATGGAAAGACTGCATCGAGAGACTTGGCATTTTTTTACATGTAATGTTTTTGGTGGGATCTCATTTATTTTTTGTAAGTGTATTTCTTTCTTTTTTTTTAGGTGTCCTCATAATTTCTTGGACTTCAGCTACTTTTTTACTTAGGACCCATTCTCTATCTAACAAACTAAATAGAACTAAACTAACTAACAAATAACTAAATAATATATATCTACTAACTTACAAACTAAATGTAACTAAACTAAATAACACGTAAACAACTACATAAATGTAACTATGTCTATGTTATATTAATAAACTATTTTCCTAAATAACTGTTTCAGTAACAATAATAAATCTACTTTCTAATCCGGCTAACTTAAGTTCTCCGAATAACGCTACAATATTTTTTTAGTTTCGAAATGGTTGTTCATAGATAGATGGCGCTATCAAATGAAAATTGTCGAATTATTTTAAAGTACTACTTAGACTGCGCTCTGTAACGAAACCATAGCGCGATTCAGACAGGTACAACGCCATCTATCGAGCGCGCATACAACATTTATCGCAATACAATGGAGTTTCAGCTTTATTAATTTAATGATAATTCATTAAATTTATGTATTAATTTGTATTAATTATAGTCTATGTACCTATTACATTTATATCATTCTTTTCTATTCTATGTATGCATAAACCACGAACAAAGTTAACAATGCAGTCAAAATCCATACACAATGTTCTTGCCAAACCGCAAATATAAAATTGTTTTCTATGGTTTATTATTTTTTAATGTTTTTGTAATTTTTCCTTTATATGTGGCTAATGACCTATCTTGGTGCAAAATTTGAAGTTTCTAAGTCTGCTAGAAGTACCTTAGATTTTTGATGATCGGTCAGTGAGTCAGTCAGTCAGTGAGTGACAAAATGGTGTAACTTTGATATTTTTGATGATCGGTCAGTGAGTCAGTCAGTCAGTGAGTGACAAAATGGTGTAACTTTGATCGACTGTAACTCCTAAACTATTAATTCAATTGGCATGTAATTTCGAACTTAAGCTTGTTTTAATGCCTACTATTATTCACCGAAAACCTAAACTCCTAGCTTTGTCCACGTCGAAGATATAGGGGGGGCGAAACAGCCGCGAATCGCTTCGAGAAAAGATGGTACGGCCGTGCCCTTTGCTCGAGACTTGGCGGGGCACTGCCGTGCCCCCAGATAAAATAAACTAAAATATGAGTCTACGTCATCATCTCAGCCATAGGACCTCCACTGCTGAACATAGGCCTGAGTCTACGTAAAGGATTCAAAATGGCGAAAAAAGATGGCTGCTGTATCTTTTTCCGCCATTTTGAATCCGCTTCGTAATCGATTTCAAACAAAACTTTTATTTAAACCGTCTCATGGTGTTTATTCCTTGTCTGTATTGTTCTTTATTTCCCATTGTCATTACATAAAGACGTGAAATCTGTAATTAAACGTACTTAAAATATACCATTAGTGTACATTAAACATGTTATATGATGCATACTTAGAAATCTAAAATTTTATCACAACGGTAATTTGTCATTACGATTTCCATTAGTTTCATAAGTAATGTGTATCTAATTTAGGTAATTTTGCACTCTCTAGTATTTTTACCAGAACTAATTCACAATCAGAGACTTACTTTCACACGTGTATTGCCAAGTTATAACATAAAATAAAAAGGTTATTAATTCTAGTTCTAATCTTTTATCGTTATTTTCGTGGTATTTTGCAGTGACTACGGCTTACGTAGCTTAATTTTGGGTCAAACACATTTGAACTTTTTGCCATCGACACACTAAAAATTGAAAAATGCTATCTAGCCTTCTTGCTGACATTGACTTATTCAAGCTGCTATGTAACTATTTGACTAATCATAATATTTTATTCAGCTTTAAAACCACTTCAATAAGAACTTCCCCTAAGCAAACGGCAATTCGGATTACTTGCGCGAAGAGAATAGCTTAAACTCCCTAATGCCATATTGTTTTACCCAAGTATCTTTTTTGCGGTAATTTCTATGGTCTCCATGCAGAAAAGTTATAGAATTTCATTTACATTGTTGCCCTGCGTGTATCGGACCGTTGAACCGTGGAAAGTATAGGTTAAAGCGGGTTTTACAACCCTACTGAGGTTTGTTGACCGCTAACGAATAGGAAAATCCTACAAATATCGATAAGTTTCCCAGTACAACACTAATACACGAATCCGTTTAAATGACCCCTAATAAATTCATGAACGTAAGCATACATTTGAGAAATAACAGTTTACCTTTTTAAGTTACCATTTAAAGAATTGCTAGTTTCATCAAAATAACAGAGATTCTTTTACTTACGGCGGCATTTTTAATTTTAAAACAGTTACTGTTACTGGAATGTTCGCTATGTGCAAGAATCCTTTTCGGATTTCAATTACAGTAGAATTCATAGCATGTGATGGATAGTTATTTTTATTATATTATTGGGCTCTATTTCACATCAAATATTCGAATTTTGTCCTCCATAGTCTATCCACATGTAATCACTTTCCACTCTTTTAAAAAACGTTGGATTTTATTCAAACAAGCGATGCTGTGAATATTCAATGGATTGAAAAAATAATTGTTTTTTTTTACCTTACTGACTCCAGGCTGTAACTCAGTTACTGTAAACATGCCGTGTGATTTTTTTAAAAAAATATTTGGCAATTTAATTTCTACACTACTCGAAATTAATTTCTTAACATTTTCTTGTGCATGGGAAACAGAGTGTCAAGTTTGAGTTTAAATGGGGCGCGTAATAATAGCAACAATACAACTAAACCAGTCCTTGCTTGTAATGAAACGTTGTCAAGATCGACAATGGTTCACCCCGCTGGGATCAGTTGCGATTTAATTGCAGTTACTATGCAACCCGATCATTAGGTCGTCAAACCAATGAGCGCCTGACCGCGAAACGCTCAGCAGAAAGATTCTCACGTCTGCTACACTTCACCTACCTGTCTAACAACGTGATTGAAGTAAACACGGGAATATACGGCAGTTTGCGTCTTTTATGGACATGGATCGCGGGACGGTGATTACGCTAAAAAGATGTCGTTGAACATAAGTATGGGAGTGCTTTCATTTCAAAACGGGGATCTATTTGACAATAAGACAAAAATTTATCAAATGTTAAAGCTTTGTATCTCTTGGAATACCTTTTAGTCTATAATTTTAAATTTTCAGAAGCAGCTTATCCTTATTCCCCGCGCCACTGCCGAGGTCTAGCATAAGGGCCTTGACAAGAGAACAAAACTCGTCCACCAAATACAGGACAACTACTTCAAAACTTCAAGTTTTAAAACTGGGCAATCCAATCATATTTTCTACTAAAACCTTAAATAAAATAGTCTCCCAGTAAAATGTAAGTGCACAAGAGCAATAATTTGGTCAAAGCAAAATTGCAATTACATGGTAGTGAAGTCTTTGTTTCAAGTTTGCTTTCAATTTATTTAAGAACGATCGGTTCGGGTCGAGTACCGACCACCGTTAGGGTTTCTGAAAGCCCGAAGGGGCTCGTTTGGCAAAAACGAGGCGCGGAGGGCACATCGACTGCCTTATTACTGGGTTAGGGATGAAATTTTTAGGACCGCAACATGTGCGTCGAGCAACGGAGTAAGTTCGGGAAAGCGAATAAGTAATAATATGGAAATTGAAGGTGAATTTATATAAATTGAATGAAGTCAAACCAGTAGTCATACCGAATGATGATGAAGATGATCTAATGTTTGATAGTACTGTAGTTCCTTCTTTCTACATTCTTCATTGTTTCATTCTAGAACTATTGAAAACCAACAGTGCCGGTCTTGATTCAGTGCTTTGAATATTTGTTTACAAGCAGGCCTGTAATGTCGTAACAGACCTCATTGTGTCAGCAAGAAGTTGTATAGGTATTGGCTTGTTACATCACCATGTTTATACGAGAACGCAGTCAGCTGTTGAATTCTTTCGTTTCTTTGCAGCGAAGTATAAAAAATATGACTAATTATGACGTCCGCTTTCCCCACGTGATGGCCTGATACTGTCATACACAGTCCGCTGAAGACAGAGTACCAAAGCTAGAAACGGAATCCACTAGTCAATGACAAGGAATTAGTCTCGAGCAATTTTACATTCGCCGGTCCAATAGAGAGCCTTGCAACTCTTGCGAGTGAAATATTACGTATTTCATTTGTAATTTCATACAGCCAACGGGTTTAGTCTAGCCAGCATAAAGCAAATTGTGCTGGAACTCGGTTTCTTCGTCGACGATGAAATTTTACTGCAACACGTGACGACGGCGAACGGAATTCCTAAACTAGCGGAATTTTGTTACTTGGTTCATTTTTTCATCCGACTGCTGTAATTGGATCTGGACGTTTACGTACGGATGAATGCATTTCATAAATACGCGAATGTGTTGGTCACGATCTACAGTGCACATGTTCGTGACGATTTCTCGTAATGCCGCCTGTTACGACGATATTACTCTGACTATTTGTTTGCAGCTTCTGGAATCATTATTGGAAATTGTTATATCTATGATTTGTCTAGATGTTTTTCATTTTCGTCAAATCTTCTATACTTAACGATTCACCTTTCTCTAAATCGTTAAGTCACTTTGTTTTTGAATGACATAATCTCCAGTTTCTCGATATCTATTTCGGAAATGATATTCATGAATGCTTTAGATACATTTATTATTTAATCGATTGCTAACAGCTTACATTAATCTTATCTTTTATTATGCCTTATATCAATGATACCTACGCATCTGTATATGCGGTTACGGACAACTTTAGTACGCGCTGAGCTAAAAATATAATGTGCAATTGAGACTCAAGTTCATGGACCTGGTAATGTATTTGCTGTGCCGCTCTGTCTAGCACGGAGGGCAAACACCGTCAAACACCAAAAAACAATACAGTTTTTCCTCTTTCTTACCATGAATACGATTATTATTCAAATTATTGCAACACAGGTTTTTGAACCTCCGAAAATTATCGACTAGATTTATTGATTTGGATATACTTAGTTGGATAAAAATTTGAAATGACAAAATCCTCATCGGTTTCCTAATGGGTTACGAATACATACATACATATAAGTAGTTCCAATAATTCTATTAATTGTAGGTAATGGTAGTGAAAACGCCTAAAGTGATGGCTGAATTAGCCGTTATTTTGATATTTGTTTTCCCCGTTCATTTTTAACGTTAATGTGTGAGAGCAGCGTAGGGTGTGTGTGAAAATTAATAAATGTCATAACCATGCACAAAACCTACGCGCCCCGAGCAACTTCAAACCTTTGACAGCGTGAAACTGAAACGTTCGCACTCCTCCCTTCAGAGTAAACTCTCCCCCACGTTTAACAGCTAGTCTGAACGTTTTAATTTCCATTCGTCGGTAAAACACGTTATTATTTCTACAGTCCTTCTTAAAGACAATAATTGTGAGACGCTCGACGTTACAGATTTAGCTCGTTTCGTTTTTATCCGTACCGCTTTAGAATAACTTTTCAAATTGTTATTCTCTTTCCTTAATTATATTTTCCATTTGTCTTGCTTTAAACTTGACGCGCTAGAAAAATATGTTTGCCACGATATGGTGCTCTATGGAACTCTGTTTGCCGTATAATGCAATATCCAAAGATAGCTCATAAAATGTTCCCGCATTGGTTGACTTCTCATATCGAACATTCCTCGTAAGCGGATCTCAAGAATGTGCTAGGCTATAAACGGAGTTCTTAGTTATTTGCAGTGATTCCAGATGCTCCTTTGGAGGGGAAACATTGTTCAGAAATATTGCATCCATATTTCGCTTGAAACTCATTCGAGCGTTTCAAAAAATTGCATTGTTTGGCACAGACAATAAAATAATTTCCCCATATAATAGCAAAATTAAATTACACAGACTCTGGAAATGCTGACACCCGTTTCGTTCAGGATTTATGAATGGAAGAGCGTTGACGTTGATTTATTTTTGGTTCCGTGAAAACGCGTTCTATCCAAACAAATGTAGAAAATAGTTTTGTTTTGGGAACAATGTCCTTGCCACAATTCGAAAATTGTGTTTGAATTGCCATTGTGCAAATTCATCCGATTGATCAAGTTTGGTCCAAGTACCAGGCCAAGTACAAGCATAAGATTGAAAAGGTAGAAGTAGCATAGAACCAGGAGGTAGGGTCACTCGCTGGGAACTGGCGTTCCGTCGCAGAGCGGTGTAATTGAGCATATGATACGTGGCGCTGACCGGCTGTGTCCATTCTCTGGGAACGAACTCCGCAGGGCTGGCCTCTGTAACCCGATACATTCACGTTAAATACCTATTTACCACCCAACGTGATCAGATTATTGCTAATTAATGACTTTAAAACTAAATGGGCCGCATATATTGTGAACATACTCGTATTTACCGTGAATGTTCTATTTTAGGTTATGAAAACGAATTTCCAGGTAAATTAGGTTTCCACGATTCGTTCAAACCGTGTTTATTCATCAAATATGATTTACCTACTGATATAAAAAATAATCAGAAGTTCAGAACTAAGTAATTTTGGCGAAATATTTTTTAAAGTTAGAAACTAACCGAGGAAATATAAATGAATAGGAAAAGCGAACCGTAACATCAGGAAAATTATCTCAATTAACGTGGATAAATGATTCTAGCAAAGTACTAGGTGATGGTGAATCATGATAAGCGAACTAAGTACACTTATCGGCTGCTAAATTGATTGTATCAAACTGTATCTTGACAGCAGCACGATTCGTGTGATGAACACTCATTAATCAACTATTACGTTCATATTCAATGGCACTTGTATCAATTTATTGTTATACAATTGATAAAGTGCCATTGAATGTGGTAACCCTGAAGTATCCTATAAACATCTAAATAGCTATGTACGTGACCACATATCAGGCGGGCCGAGGCGTGTGGTCAATCTGCAGCTGCGCTTTGTGTCGCAAAGTACATAAAACATACACACTACCTCCAACAACGCACTGTTGGTATACTGTACAAGCGTACCTGACCATACCAAAACACGTGCAATCAATCACTAGGGTCACGTACTGTACCAATCTCTGCACTTATAATAAAAATAAACAGAAATCCATAAGTGGCTCTACAATCAGAATCTGAATCGTTGACAAATAGAAACCACAGGAGAAAACCCGCAAGAACCCCGACCCTTGAAACGACCAATTATTATTATTTATTTACATTTAGAACAAACACTGTTATCGTAACAGATACCGTATCTAAATATGTCAAAACATTGCTTCTCAGAAAGAATTACGTTAATCCCGATTAACTGTTGCTTGCAAAATCCGATGACGTATAATTTCTTTTAGTTTTACCGCATAACCACAGCAACTTTGACTTCACATAAATGGAAGTGGCGATAAGAGCCATAAGTTGAAAGCGTAATGGCCAGTAATGTAAGCAAAGAAAAGCCCGTATCGCCACATCGATCACGGCATTACCTAACACGGAAACATGACAGAAACCCATAACAAACAAATCCCTGGTGTAATAAAGAGCTGCAGTATCTAAGAACCCATTGGATATTGCCTTTGTTGAAGATTTAGAGATTAACCACGACCGCGAAGCTATTGAAAAGGATATTATGTAAACAATAAACATGGTTTTACATACGAGAATTCACTAAAATAATCACCAACGTGGGCAGAAAGGTTCAACACCCACGTATTACCATTGTACGGACTGCAGTGAATATTTATGTTGAAGCAAATGTGTTGTGCATGTTTTTATATTCCCTTCGTTATCTACATGATTGTTGGTTGAGAAAGATCGACCTTTTAAACGGTCCGTGTTTTATTATCTAGCTTTTTACGCTTCAGATATTCTAGACGCTTCTTCGGAGAGCCTTTGAACTTCAACATCGTGGAATATCTTAGTATATTATTTACTAGTTGCTCGAGGTGGGGCTTTAGAATTTTGTGACAAGAGTTTCTTTTCTATATTTTCTGCGAACGAGGGAAAAATATTGTTATACCTTTATGAAGCTCTAAAAGGCTTTTCCATTTCATATTTTCCATATTTCTATAATTGTGAAAAGCCATGGATTCTAATTTTAGATCAAACTATTCGTTAGTTTTATTCGAGGAACCTAGTTGTTTACAGAACTAACAAGCAAAGCAAACACAAGATAACAAAACTCTTCAACTTTGATAAAATGGTCGCAGTCAGCAGTTGTAACAACCTCTTTTCTTTTTATAAGCCCTCGAAAACTTGTAAGTGGGACATTAGTCATTAATCATTATACTACTCTAATATTGGTCTAGAATGCAATTAGTCAGTGTTTTACCTTCTAATACAATGATGTTCTATAAAACAATACCTACATACATCTATGTTCGCATTTTATAACAATTCTTTATACATGAGATATTCAATTCATTATTATTAAGTATACGATGAATTTAAAACTATAACAGGCAATAGAGTGTGAAAAAGTATGCAGGTGCTTATTCCAAAATCCATACCTAAATCGTTTAGAATCGTTGACCTCAATTTGAACTTCGGTAAAGAACGTAATAAATGTAGTGTACTAATAAACAATATAACGGAATCACAAAATCATGTTCTAATTAAAGATACGTATCTGAGATTTTATCAGCTATTTATTATTTCAAGAATCCCTTAAATACTGTTTTCCACTAATTGATAAATTAAAAGATAATAAGCAATCTACTGAATCCGATTTAGCTTATCATAGACAATCTTAATAAATAATTACGTATTTTTGCGTTAACATAACAATATTAATTCATTTACATCTTTATCATTCGGACAAGTTCCTGACTGATAAAGATGAGAGTGTAGGTTCGCGTCAGGTAGCGGTCTGGAGTTTCTGCCTACCTACATCGTAAGAGGTTTAGTTTATGTGTATGACAGATTCAAATATGCTGAACTTTTAAATTTGCTATTGATTTCTGCGCTTTCTCTTTCAAAATCTTCCATGACAGTCCAATTTTCCTTCTTTCTCATACTAACTCTGTTCAAATTGGCTCCATTTCTAGTTTTTATCTTTCTATCCTATGTTTTCAATCACAATCTACATATTATGACTGAACGTTAACATTATCTGATTATCGCCTCTCACTTAACAATTATCACCAATCGTCTACATGTATTATCCCTGATTCACTCGTGTCTTCAATCGTCCACAAATTATTGTTAATCCTTAATTCATATTCTATCAAACGTATTGCCTATTCAATACGTGTGTCATGATCAAATTTTCCCGTAGCGGTTACAGTGTGAAGTCATATTATACGATTATCGTGCAACTCGTGTACGACCATGGCCCCTCGGTCTAACGTTACTCACGATAAATAATCAACGGCTGTATCGTCACGGTTTCTTTCAAATCTTCTATAGCTATTGTATACTTTAACTCTCATTTGCGTAGGGTCGTTTTGCTTAGAAATAATTTCAGCTTGCAAGTTTTTCCATAATGTCCTCTTTTAGATCCTCAGCTTTAGAATTTCTTTTCATAACGATATTGTTCTTGATGTAGTTTTGATTTGAATTTATTAAAGCATTGTCGTTCTCTGTTTTATGTATTGAATTCTGTGTATATTTGTTTTCATGTTATTATTTAGTTCAAATTCCAAATGTTTCTTTGAATGTGTATATTATTTCGTCAATTTCCTTCATCGGATGCTTAAATGTAGATTTGGACTCCGATATGATTGATTCCTTCGAAATATTCGTCTGTTTATCTTTAACAATGATTGCCATCTCAACACGAAATTGTAATTTTGTTTTATGAGCAATGTTTTATATTATTTCGTACCTTTATTCACTGTCGTGATTATTTATAGAGTACCTACCTAATATTCTTCTGTGCAAACAAACGTTTCTTTCTTTCGATATTTCATTAAATTCGGTTCAAAGATATCTTTATTAGCTCGCCACTCGTAAAAATATTTTAGGTGTAATTTATTTCAACACACAATCTACTTGGGATCGCGTCCTTCAATTGTCAAACATACACTGAACTTTGCGTAGGTCAGAGAACTCGTCGCCAGATGTTATCTTATTTGTAAATGTAACATGTTGCAGTAATGGCATACATAATAATATCTGAACATTATGCTAATATTGTCGCGAAAAATCTAGCTTTTTCATCTCAAGGTTGAAATATCTTATGCTTAGTTGACATCTGGTGAAAGTCGTAAAGGCAACCCTCGTATGCGTTATAATCTTTTTACTTTCTTTGACATACTAAGGTGTGCCCAACTGGAGCATATAAAAAGCTCTCAAAGGCACTCCAGGGGACAACAATAGGGTGTTTTATGTACAAAACTATATACAAGCGCGAATTATAGACGACCGTTGCTTTACAGTTACAAGTACACTTTCGTTGTAAATTGTATTTACATATACCTAAATCGCAAGGGGAGAGCGAAGTTTCGAAACATTCAAACATCGAGAATTTTGAGGGGCGACGAGCTTCGTAGAAATTTTGTACCGTAAAGTCGGATACAATAGTTGTAAATAACAGCTTAGTTTTAAGTTAGGATACACATAGAAAATAAGTCTTTTACATATCTAAATTTGTTTACTTTGTACCCTTTTTATGTTGTTATTTAAGTTTTTATTCTTTACTCATTGTACTTACCTTTTTTAAGCCTTTTATTGTGTATATAATGTGTATTAGATATAAGAAACCATTTACTTTATAAATAAAGCAACTGCATGAGGTACACAATACAAATAACACACACACACGCCCAGGCGTGCTCAAACCTTCTGATTGGTTAAGAGATTTAAGGCCTTCCGCCGCCCACGATTGCCGGCGCCACTGTCGCCGGCTATAAATATTGCACAACTTTACGCAAAAACGACACTCCACTGACGACCACGGCCAAGTCAAGACGCCACTATACACCTCCGCCTTCGCTCCGCACATGCAGATTTTCTTCAACCGAGTCTTTCATTTTGCTGCCCTGGACACGATCATCCTATACAGTTCTTCAAGGTTAGGAGGCACGGCCCCGCTGAGTTCGCCTGCCCCTAACAAGTGGTCCTTCGAGCCGGATCGCTGTTCCAGTTCATCAAGACTCCAATCAAGAAAGAAAATCAACAAGCAGCCGGGTGTACAAGTTTCAAGAAAGAAACCTCAACAAGCAGCCGGGTGTTCAAGCACAAGAAAGAAACCCAGTAAGCAGCCGGGTGTGCAAGAAAGAAACAAGTACGCGCGAGTGTTGGCGGTTGGTTTTGCTTGCCACCGTCAATCACGTTGAAGAAATTATCACAACGTACGTGGCCACCTAGCGGTGATAAAGGCCCCTGCAAAACGTACGGAAGCACTGTGGACGAACTGACGACTCCACGCACCTACTCGGTGTAACAGTCAGACCCCGCCGGTACGGTGCGGTAACGCTCTGGGACCACAAGTTGGTACGCAACGACGTGTGCGGTTTTCCCCCCGCACGCTGATGCACCCGTGAGCGCCCGTGTCCTCTGCCGGGAGGTTCCTACCCTTCCTTTCCTCATACATTCCCATTCCTGGTCCGGCATCACCGCGGTAGGAGTCCGGCCAGGCCGCTAGGCAAGGTAGGTTCGTGAAGAAGATACAGAAAAAGTGCAAGTGAACCAGTGATAAAGTGTTATTTTTAAGTAAATTGTTAGGAGTAGGGCCCCCCTCGTGCGTAATGGAGAACACGCGAGTGTTGCGTTCGGGCAAAACTACGCCTACCACAGACGTCACGCCGACGTCCGGTCAAACGTCGACCGAAACCAATACGTGGAGTAAAGGCACCGGCACAGAGGATACGATCGGTGAAAGCAGCACGCGTACCCACGAGAGAATCATAGAGGATAGGCCCGCGCAAGTCGACACGCAGGTCAGGAGTGCACCGGGCACAGTCGTCAACGTCCCCGTGGACAGAGCAAGCAGTAGGCTATCTATGTTAAAGGCCGAATTAGAGTTACATAATTCCGAACTAGCACGGGCTAGGGCTGCGTCCGCAGTTGCCATGAGTCGTTTGGAAATAGCCAGGGTCGAACTGGAAGAGTCCAACGACGCGGAGCCGCAGCCTATTGCTGAAAAGTCGCGTGTAGAGGGATGGATATCGGAACAACATGTAAAAAGTAGGCTAACGATAACGGATAGAGCTCAAATCCCGGGACAAGACACCCGACCACCCGACGCGATCAGGAACGAACCACGCGCTAGTAATGACGTGCCGCTGAATAAAAGCAGCAGCGACATGGCTATGCTGGCTAGCGCGATAGTACAGGCGGTTAATTCCGGTAGGTCAGACAACGCGGCACCTAGATTCATCCACGAGCTACCCCATTTCGACGGGGCCATAACCGAATGGATGGCGTTCAGATCGGTATTCAACGACACCTCGGAAATGTTCACAGACGTACAGAACGTAGCGCGATTACGAAAAGCGCTCCGAGGCGCGGCTCGCGAAACGGTAAGAGCGTTATTATTCACAGTTTCCGATCCGTATGAAATAATTGATACACTAGAAAGACGGTACGGCAGACCGGAATTGCTTATTCTGTCCGAATTGGAAACGATAAAACGCATGCCCCGCATGAATGAAGACGGGCGCAACATAGGAAGTTTCGCTAGCAAAATATCGAATACAGTAGCGGCAATAAAATCACTCAATCAACCGCAATATCTGTATTCACCTGAGTTAGTTAGCAGAATTGTAGAGAAACTCAGCATAATATTAAAATACAAATGGTACGAGTTTAAAGCCGAGCGCACCGGCGCGCCAGAGCTAGAGTTGTTGGCTAGGTTTTTGAATGTTATGGCAGATCAGTGCGGGGCAATGTTCGCCTTCGAAACCGCACGTGACGATAGGAAAAGTAGGCCAAAACCACGCGCGGTAAACACGACACGCGGTAGGAACGGGCGACCATCACGCTCGCACGACAGCGGTACCGACAGCTCGAGTGATCGTTCAGAAAACGAGCAAAATACGTCGTCCCGTCGCGAAACCGTGGCCGCCGCGAACAAACCATCGAATAAAAAGTCGAGTAAACAAAAACCACGCCCATCACGCTCGAACGCGGAGGCGTCGGCAGAACCGAGCGACAAAAAATGTCCCGTGTGCGCGGGCTCCCACAAAACAGTTGAGTGCGCGGACTTCACTAAACTCACCGTGACCGACAGGTGGAACAGGGCTAAACAATTTAAGCTATGTTTTCGTTGTTTAAATAACTCGCACGGGCGACCATACAGGTGTAAATACGTACCGTGCGGTGTAAACGGGTGCGAAGCATCACACCACAAACTGCTACACGGTCACGGCAGCGAGAGCACGTCTCTGCCTACCCGCGGAAACGTAACTTCAATTAACCACGTACGCGAATCCAATACCTATTTAAAAATAGTACCGGTAGAATTGAGCGGGCCCGTCGGCACCACCACTGCTTACGCCTTACTTGATGAAGGTTCAACCATGACGCTTGTTGAACGAGGCGTGGCAGACAGCGTGGTGCCCCGCGGACGGAGCCAGCTTCTAATGCTAGAAGGAATAGGTGGAAGTAGAGTGGACGACGCGGAATCGTGTCACGTTACGTTAACGATACGCGGTTTATGTAACAGAAATTTAGAAACAATGAGTGCGAACACCATAGAATCATTAAACTTATCCCCTCAGGAGGTTAGCAGGGACCTAGTGCGGCAGTGTAGCCACTTGGTCGACCTAGAGGAAGAACTTTGCTACGAGAGAGCCAAACCGACCGTGCTCATAGGGCAAGATAACTGGCACCTAATTACGTCACGAGAACTACGCGTCGGTAATAAATCTCAACCTGTAGCGTCACTAACTAAACTAGGGTGGGTACTACACGGGCGGAGCGCGCGGCCCCGGAACAACGTAGCCATAGTTAACCACGTGCGACCGACCCAACATGAAGACCCCGCGCTACAATTAATCAGGGACTATTTTAGTATCGAATCGTTGGGAATTGAGCCACGCAGGCCAAAGTCGGACCCAGATCAACGCGCCCTAGCGATATTAAAAAAAACCTGCAACAAAATTAACTGCAATAGATACGAAGCTGGCCTATTATGGCGAACAGACGACGAGATAATGCCAAACAACAAAAAACAGGCTCTCAGTCGTCTACACAATTTAGAAATAAAATTAGACAAAAACATTGAATTAAAAACCGAATATACGAAACAAATAGACCACCTCATCCAGGCTAATTACGCAGAGCGGGTCGATGCCCCGGCCACGTCACCACGCACCTGGTACCTACCCCATTTCTCGGTGGTACACCCACAGAAGGGAAAAGTGCGTCTGGTGTTCGATGCAGCGGCCAAATATGGGGGCAAAAGCCTAAACGACGCTCTCTTAGCAGGTCCAGATTTGCTTCAGTCATTGTTCGGTGTACTAGTAAGATTCAGAGAAGGTCGGATAGCGGTAGTAGCCGACATAAAAGAAATGTTTTTGCAAATTAAAATACTCGAGTCAGACCGTGATAGCCTGCGATTTTTATGGAGGGGCGAAGACCGGGAGGGACCCCCACAAGAATACAGAATGACGTCATTGATATTCGGAGCGGCGTCGTCACCCTGTACCGCCATATATGTTAAAAATAAAAACGCAGAAGATCACAGTCTAGAGCACCCGGAGGTCGCGAAAAGTACGGTTAGAAATTACTACATGGACGATTACTTAGGTTCGTTCGACGACGTGGACAAGGCGAAACAAGTGATAAACGCCATGTACAAGGTCCACTTGAATGCGTCATTCGAGTTACGCGGTTGGGCGTCAAACGTACCCGAGGTGATAAGTGACGTCACTGATAAACGTAGTAGCGACGCGACTACTCTGGGAAAAAGCGACACTGAAAGAACGTTAGGTCTCATATGGAACCACGCACGTGATACGTTAGGTTTTAACGTGAACCTTAGGAGCACGCCCGCGAACGTCATTAGAGGTGAAGCTCTACCTACCAAGCGACAAGTTACCAGCGCGGTCATGTCAGTTTTCGACCCGTTAGGTCTAGTCTCGCCAATTACGATGATAGGTAAGTGCCTCATACAGGAAATATGGCGCAGCGGCATAGGCTGGGACGATCCCATAACGAAAGAGCATCACGTGACATGGCTCTCCTTCATAAAAAACATAGAATTATTGAGACAACTAGAAATAGCCAGATACGTTCCTGCCCCGCCCTCTGGCGAGGGAGAATTACATATTTTTTGCGATGCGAGCGAAAAAGTCTATTCCGCCGCGGTGTATTTCGTAAGCTCGGGTACAGACGGGAACAAAACGTCGAGATTAATAGCCGGCAAGGCAAAGGTAGCTCCGTTGAAACCCATATCCATACCTCGCTTAGAACTTCAAGCCGCAGTGTTAGGGTGCCGACTGGCCGAATCGGTCAAGCGCGAGTCGGACTATAAAATAACGAAAAGTCATTATTGGTCGGACTCTAAAACCGTACTGAGTTGGATAAAATCAGATCCGCGAACCTTTAAGTCTTTCGTCGCGCATAGGTTAGCTGAAATCGAAAGTACTACCACGCCAGTCAACTGGCGATGGGTGCCCAGTGCTGAAAACGTAGCGGACGACGCTACCAAGGGCATACCAGTCAATTTCAATTCGAAACACCGATGGTTTACGGGACCAAGTTTTATTAGGGACGACCCCTCGACATGGCCACAAGAGAGGCAGGTCGCGGCGCCGTCACCCCCTTCAGGGGAGGAAAGAGTTATAAAACAAGTTCACGTAACGATTAAACACGATGTTAGCGACTACCTACCTAGAGTAGAACGATTCTCAAAGTACATTCGATTGGTACGCGTTGCTGCCACCGTTCTGCTCGCCGCTGAGGTATTCAAAGCCAAACTACTCAAAAGAAACACGAGTAAAGAACTAGCACCAAGTCACATGAAACTAGCTGAGCTATTGCTCGCTAGAAGAAGCCAGTATAATTCGTTCGCTGAAGACATAACGACAATAGAGGCTGGGCGGCGACCACCGAAGAAATCACCGTTCTACAAGCTCTCTGTCAAGATCGACCGCAACGGAATCCTGTGCTTAGACAGCAGAATAAAAGAAAAATGCAACTTGCCAGTCCTACACGCCAAGGAAGGCTTCACCCAGCTGTTAGTGCATCACACGCACGCAGCCTTCAACCATGGCAACCATCAAACTGTCATGAACGAGCTGAGACAAAGATATCACATAATAGGACTGCGCAACGCTATACGCTACATAAGCAATAAATGCCAATGGTGTCGGACCTATAGGGGTACCCCCTCTAAAATCCCCTTAGGCGACTTACCTGCAGAAAGGCTAGCCCAGAGTCAACCGCCCTTCACAGCTACAGCGGTGGACTACTTCGGGCCCATACAAGTCACAGTCGGAAGAAGGCTAGAAAAAAGGTGGGGCGCATTATACACATGCCTCACCACGCGCGCAGTACACCTGGAGCTGGCCACCTCTCTCACGGCCTCCTCCATGATTATGAGCCTGCGTAGAATGATGGCGCGTCGCGGCACGCCGACTGTGCTATACAGCGATAATGGAACAAACTTCGTGGGTGCTGAAAGAGAAATCACCGAAGCCATGCAAAGCAACGAAGACAGCTTGAAAGCCTTTGCATCTGAGAAGCTGATCACCTGGAAGAAAATACCCCCCGGTGCCCCAAACATGGGCGGCGCCTGGGAGCGATTAGTCAGGTCGGTGAAGACAGCACTAAGAGTCACCCTCAAGGAGAAATTTCCCCATGATGAAGTGCTGCACACGTTGTTACTAGAAGCTGAACACGTGATCAACTCGAGGCCATTGACCCCGGTGAATCCCAACCTAGAAGAGGAAGCGTTGACACCTAACCATTTTCTAATTGGTCGCTCAAGTGGGATGTCACCCTTCGGCGCATTCAAAGACGTGCCTATTGATTCACACTCCTGGAAGGCAGTCCAAGCATTAGCTGACACGTTCTGGTCACGCTGGTCGGCGGAATACAAACCTCTGCTGATGCCCCGACTAGGCAACGCCCAACATAGTAACGTGAAAGTCGGCGATATCGTCATCATTTGCGACGGTACAATGCCCAGAGGAGTGTGGCCTCGAGGAGAAGTAATGAAGGTCTACCCAGGTCCGGACGGACGAGTTCGAGTCACGGAGATCCGAACAGCTGCTGGATTGATTCGTCGCCCGGCCTCTCGCCTCGTCGTGATAACAGCTGTGGAATAAAAACGTTACGGTGCTTACGCACGAGGGGGAGATTGTAAATAACAGCTTAGTTTTAAGTTAGGATACACATAGAAAATAAGTCTTTTACATATCTAAATTTGTTTACTTTGTACCCTTTTTATGTTGTTATTTAAGTTTTTATTCTTTACTCATTGTACTTACCTTTTTTAAGCCTTTTATTGTGTATATAATGTGTATTAGATATAAGAAACCATTTACTTTATAAATAAAGCAACTGCATGAGGTACACAATACAAATAACACACACACACGCCCAGGCGTGCTCAAACCTTCTGATTGGTTAAGAGATTTAAGGCCTTCCGCCGCCCACGATTGCCGGCGCCACTGTCGCCGGCTATAAATATTGCACAACTTTACGCAAAAACGACACTCCACTGACGACCACGGCCAAGTCAAGACGCCACTATACACCTCCGCCTTCGCTCCGCACATGCAGATTTTCTTCAACCGAGTCTTTCATTTTGCTGCCCTGGACACGATCATCCTATACAGTTCTTCAAGGTTAGGAGGCACGGCCCCGCTGAGTTCGCCTGCCCCTAACAATAGTACTTATACCCATTAGGGTGAGAGTAACGAAATTGGACACAATGGCCGATATTTTCGTAATTTCTATGTGGGCTGTGGTTTTGGAGTCTGCCTACACGATCAAACAAAATATTTGAATTAAAGGTGTTATGTTTATAGGAGGTCTATACAAAAAATTTGATACTACATTTACAATAATTAGGCATTCTGTTCAGATAATAGAAGCTATTTTTTGTATTCGACCGTTGAGGCAGGTGTCACAAAACGGATGTGAATCGGCCATCGGCTCTGGGTGCGGTCGGAAACAATTCATAAAACGGCTACAGTTCGGTTAATTAAACTACTGTATGATGAACGCTATTATGTAAATATCTAAGCCGAAATAGAAGCAAATTACAGAGGACTGTTTAATTACATAATTACTTCAGTACACAAGAGATTTTCAAATTTGCGAGCTTTTAATTAAGTAATTCAAATAGATGTTACTTTATAAACGTAGAAATGGGTAGAGTATACATATTTATAATTTATAACCTTGAATTTTCCTGGAAGTCCCAAATGGCTCATTGCTTGGTTTCTATGGTGACTTGTTAATCAATAAGGATCCGTTTAGATCCGCATGATTTCGTATGAAAGTAGCATACATACGTGTAGTCAACCTCAAATCAGTGGTAACAATTTGACGGTGATATATCAGAGCCCTAACCCTAATATCTTAGCAGTAAGGGCGATATTCGAAATCTTATTCTGATTTGCCTGTAAGTACAAGTTCATAAACAAAATTACTGACAATTACTGAGTAATACACGTGAAGGAGTTTGCGAATATTGATCACAATGACAACTTACAAGTCTCAGATTTAGACAATGATAACGCCGGTATACTACTAAAGTTAGAGAAACTGTAAACTAACGCAAACTACTCCTTACTTTTCTCCTTTGAAGAGTTATGTCCCCGACTTTCAGTTGTGCACAAAACATTTGGTCAAATGTTGCTGCTACTAACATACGAACTTCCTATTAATAACCCTGAGTACACCCCTCCATATTTCTACTCCACGTAAAACACTAATAAATAACAGACTGTCGTCTACACGTAAACATTTAATTAGTCTCCACTTTCTTTTATACACAAACCAAAAAGCTCAACTTTGCGATTTAAAATCAGAGAGAAAATTGTTTATGACTTACCCAGAGATCCCTTTCGGGACTCGTTTGAATTTATGAAAGTTAATTCAATTCATTTTCCTTTTATTCAATTTCATTTTCATTTTTCTTTTATTTAATTAAGGGCTGGTTTTTCACTTACACGACTTATCTTTATCCGAGGAGTAATTCTGAATTTACAAATATTTATTTTTTATATAAGTCTGTCAAACGTCAATATCGTACCAGGGGTAAAAAAAACTGGTATAACACAACAGGGGTAAAAATAGTTGGGACAAATCAGCCGCAAAGTGAATTCCGTCTAGAAATTTTCACAAATATATTCGATAGCTAATAGAATTTCATTGATGTTTTCATCGCCTTTCTAAATTTCGAATTAAAGTTAGCTAGGTGGTCGAACTTTTTGATTCTTCGTTTGGTAAAGTCATCTAAGTTATTGCCTGTTAAAACTTTGGTGATTATCCCAAATTAAGTTTGAAAAAGCATATTGATGCTATTTATACAGTCTCTACCCATTTGCTAAATCTACAGATTTGCTATAACTTTCTCCCTTCGTAATCATATTCATGAAAGAGCTAATCTAGATTTTCTTACTATTTCTACCTTGGTATGATAAAACGCACTTTAGATTACACCTTAGCAAAGTTTCCATAATGCAGACGGTTATTTTCTCCAGAATGAGACCATAAATTGCAGCCGACGACAAGTACTTACCTTCATGAAAGAACTATGCCCCGGCTTTCCTTGCCGCTTCAAGTACCTATACCTAAATTAAGAAGAGGCTATTAAAGCGCCGTGTGAAGTAAAATAAAGTTTCTTTATTTTGCCATGAAACGAAAGTAAGCTACACAATGAACTCTATGGAAGATCTTCTTAATTCTTCTTATCCTTCCTGGATCTAATTGCTATTCAAATCATAAAGTATTATGTCCAAAATCCTTTAATATTATTTGTAAAGAGTTCTCCCTCGACCCGTTTATTACTAAATCCCACTCTGTACGCAGTCAGTTGAATGCGAGCTTTTTCAAAGGGCCATAATCTTTATTCACTTTAGTTAAATTTATCTTTATATATTACGTGCTTGTTAGATCCTAAGTTTTCTAATACTTTTCCTATTTCTATCCGTGGGAACCTGTTATTGGCTCTGTGTTGCATGTTACCACTGTTATTCATTTGATATAGCTGTTGGTTCTCCTTAAATAAATAAATAAATAAATAAAAATGTGATGAACGTTACTTTCGGTTTCCGTGACACTAACATTGACTCTCGTGGGCTACACAGTCAACGGCATGCCAGTAGGGAAGCCCTGTATTGATCGCTCGCGCCCCACGCGTTATGACCATCGGCGACAGTAGGGCGCTCCCGGCTTCCCGTAAACACTCCGATGGGCTCAACATGTGTAATAGAAAAAATATTCCACGCTACCAGCGAGCTAATTCGGGGCTTCTCAGAATCACTAATCGGCTCGAGAGTGTCAGTAAACAAACTATTAATAGTGTTGTAGTTAGAAAAACATTAATTACTCGTACTATTGTTAATTAATGTTACTGTAAGTAATAAAGCGAATAGCTAAATAAGTTAGCGATATAAGTACTTACTTCGATCTAATAAAAGCCTGTCTGTAGGGCGTTCGTTCGTTTGTCGAACTCCTCGACCCGAACTCTAAGGTCTTTGTCCCAATGGCCCTGCGCCTAATAGCCGACCCTGAGCCTGAAAGTTTACTGTCCTCCTATGAATAAAGTACCCAACGCAATTTCATACAAATTGTGGAGCGCTCGACGTAATGCAATCAATTGACGTAAATAGCCGTACAAACCCAAAATTTGTTTCCTGGGGTTATTTTATGTCTGCGAAAATGCGAAAATTTTGCCTCGAAGATAAGTCCGCAGTGAATCTGGATGGTTATTACAGTTGCTTAAGATATAGTCACATTCTGTAATGGGGCTATTTCTGTTTTCTTCGACTGTGTCCAACGTTGTGTTGTCTTAATCAGTCTCTTTATTTGTTATTCCCGTGTAATCTCCCTAATGGAACTGTGTTTCTTTTGAACACAAGTATCTAAAGAACCGGAGATTTGTCCCAGTTTGTAGTCCAGTGTTTTCAATACAAACATTGCGTCGCCGCCGCTCGGACGCAAACATCCCGTGAGTGAAGGAAGTGGGTTAACCAAATATAATTTAATCACTTTACGATTAAGTTGCTTCGTTGTTTCAATTTACTCTACACACACGGATTACTTCACCCTTATCGTGTTACCATCCGTTAGTCAAAAAGAGTTACGGAACTATTTCTTTGTTATTGCCGGAATGGAATTCATCTTTGTTGATCCAACGGGCGTGTATACGGGTGCATTGTGGTGTCATCCCGTCGTTTGTGCCCCGATGCTAAAGTTAGTGGTTCCGTGGAACTGATAAACAAGATAAAGTGTTCGTTTAAGGCCTACCTGTATCTGCGCGTCGTGGCGTATTCGGACGGTCAGCGGAAATTGCCCAACCCGAGAGGGTTATGGCAGAGGGGATATATGATATATGGTGATATATCCAAGATATTTTCTTGTAAGGGAACGAAGATTTAGGGCGTCAGATAGAAGGCACCTCCATGTTTATCTTTGCTGGGAGCCCGCTGGCGCTGATATATTGGATCTTCATCGGGGCGTTTTGTCAGTGTGGACCCAGAATTTCATTAGAACTTACCCTCCAGTCAATACAATTTATTGGTATTATATTGGTGTCACTTTTTGGGAGTTGCGGCAAAATTCTCAGCTAAAGCGATTTCGTTAATAGCCAGTAAAATATGATAATGGAGCTGATCTAGTCATCTGTTCAGTACTTAATCACACGTTCGTCTCGGTAATCTATTGTATTGTTTGTACAGCTATTGTCACAGACATTGTACGTTTGTGTACGAAGTTGAAGCACATAACAGTTAACGGCACAAGTCTAAACGTTACTCACATTATCGTGACATTGAGTAAACTGCACCGTGTGAACTTGTAAGTTGGAGCTATTGATACCCGTTCTCATCATGGATAGAAGATTTAATAAATGTATTGAATGCAAAACTCCAATATCAGCGGCGGACAAGGTTACGTGTTCAAGGAAACAATGCGGCAATCACTACCACTTGTCGTGTGCTAACCTTACAGCTGATGCGGCGGCGTCTACCTCGAAGACCTGGATATGTCCCAAATGCAATAAAGCTCAATCCAAAAACCTAGACACATCAGCCAATCCTACCGAAACTCAAGTAACGGACTTTAGTCAGGTTCCAAATGTAACCGAAAGGAAGGCTAGTATTGCTAGTACATCATCGGACCTACCTCAGAGTAGTCCCTCTGTAGGGTCAATTAATGAAGTGCTTGATGCGATACGAACAGAGTTACCCATCATTATCCGTAATATGTTAACGCCAGAGTTTAATAAAATGCAAAATCAAATTGCTGAACTAGAAAAGTCAGTTAAGTTTATTGGTTCTCAATATGATGACGTCATGAAACATATGGCATCCAATAACGCTGACCTGAAAACATTGCGTGATGAAAATCAGGAGCTCCGTAATAACCTTCTCAACGTCGAGATGCGCCTTCATCGTCTAGAAATTGAGCAAGTTCGTCAAGATCAATGGGTTCGCCTGCAAAACATTGAGATTTCTGGGTTACCAGAAAACAAGGAGGAACGACCTGTGGACATAGTACTGCAGCTAGCGGAGCATGTTGGAGTGCCTATCAAAAGTGATGACGTTGAATTCGCCCATCGAGTCCAAACACAGCAACATAACAACTCCCACCTACCAAGGAATATTGTGGCACGACTTAAGCAACGTAGCATCAAGGACGCTATTGTGGCTGCGGCACGGAAGTTGCGAGGTATTAATCTGCACGATTTAGGTCTTCAGACAACAATGTCCCCAAAATCTAAGATATATGTTAATGAGCACCTCACCAAATATAATAAAAACCTCTTGAAACAATGCAAGCTCAAAGCTAATGAACTTAACTATAAATATATATGGACAAAAAACTGTCGTATTTATTTAAGGAAGGTAGACGGTTCTCAACATATCCTTGTTTTGTCAGAGGACGATTTAAAAAATATTGTTTAAGACTGCTCGTTGCGTTCGTATCTTGTATCTATAACTATTGTCTATCAATTGTTTGTTTAACCATCTTAGATACCACTTTTCATTCATGTAATACTTTGTACTCATTAATCTATTATCCCACTTTTCAATTGTATTGTTTCATCATTCATCACACAGAACATCTTACACAACAAAACTACACACACACAAATACACGTGTAATGCCAACTACAACATACACTGTCTCCTCTCAAATTTTGTTCCTACTGGTTTCATTCACAGACATACCTTTGATTGGTATATCGATATATAAACATCTCAACGTAATACGTAGCCGTGGCAGCGGCGACACACACCCGAGTGCCACTTTGTTAATGATGTATGAATCATCGTTGCAAACACTCATTAGCGATGGCCAAGCGTAACAATGATTATCTACAGTTTCTATACCAAAATGTACGGGGTTTGCGTACTAAAACCAATATTTTTTACGAAAACATGCTATCAGCAGAAAGTGATATTTTAATGTTTACTGAAACCTGGTTACATGACGGCATTTCAGACTCCGAACTATGTAATAATAATTATGATTTGTTTAGACGCGATCGTGGCTCGCTAGGCGGCGGAGTAATGATTGCCTGCGCATCGCGGCTACAAGCGCGCGTACGCACCGAGTGGGACCGCCCTGACCTTGAGTGCATTTGGGTAACTATTCCTGCTCGCGTGCTTGGCGTTTGTCGTGACTTAAACATCGCGACGGTTTACTTGCCGCCAGACCGCGCTATATCGGAACGCATTCATACGTTGACACAGATATTATCTGAGGTGACTGACCTGAACCAAAACGACTATTTTCTAATATCAGGTGATTTTAACTTACCTGGTATCGACTGGACAGGTGGACAGCCGGTACTGCTAAGAAAAGGCGCCGTTGAGATTCAAAACTCCGCGTCTCAGCTTATTAACTCAATGTTGTACTGTGGTTTGAATCAACATAACTTTGTGACTAATTCTCACAATCATACCCTAGATCTAATTTTTGCCAACTTTCCGAACACCACTGTAAGATCGAACTGCCCATTGGTACCCGAAGATGCTTTTCACCCTACTATTCTTGTTAAAGCTTTAGATATCTTAATTCCTCCCTTGAAATTGAAGCTATTTCAAAAGCATGTTTACAGAAAAGGGAATTATAATCAAATTAATAAAGAATTATTGGAGTGTGATTGGGGATTGATCTGTGATGATGATGTTCAGCTCGATCGTGTCATAGACATGTTTTACTCAGTCATAAATTCTGCTATTAATAAATTTGTCCCAAAAGTCACTGTAGGAGGAACCTACAGCTACCCTGTCTGGTACAGTCGATCATTAATCAATGTTATTAAAGAAAAATCAAAGGCGCACAGGCAATGGAAAAAATATAATAACCCTCACGACTACGCAGCTTTCGCTTTGTTACGAGAACGACAAAAAAAGTTACAAAAAGAGTGTCATACCCGTTACTTATACAGATCACAAGAAAATATTAAAACTTCACCTAAACATTTTTGGGCATACGTGAAGGCTAGGAAAGGTAATAAAAGTAATTACCCTAAATATATGATGTATGATAATAAGCAACTAACAAATGAGGCTGAAATATGTAATGCTTTTAACGATTTCTTCTGCAAAAATTTTAACAGTAGACTCGGAGCTAATACTAATACACATTTCTCGACTGTCCGTGACACATCCGGCGACACACTGCACAGTTTGACCGTAGACAGTGCGAGTATCTTGAAAGTCTTGCAGAACTTAGACGCATCAAAGGGTCCGGGATGTGACACTGTACCCCCTCTTTTCTTTATTAAATGTGCTAAATCTCTGTATTTACCAATCACTTATATGTTCAACAGGTGTTTTCGTGAGGGATATTGTCCAAATATATGGAAAACTGCAAACATTGTGCCTATCCATAAAAAAGGTTGTAGAAATAATATAGAAAATTATCGTCCCATATCAATTCTGAATGTCTTAGGTAAAATAATGGAAAGAATAGTACATAATTTCATTTATCCGACTGTATCTAAATTAATTCCGCAACAACAGCACGGCTTTATTAAAGGTCGATCGACTAACTCTAATTTAGCAATATTTCTTGAAAATGTTGTTAGTGACATGGATGGTGGTGGACAGGTTGACGTGATCTACACGGACTTCGAAAAAGCATTCGACCGTGTGGATCACGTCATCCTCCTCCGTAAACTACATGAGCTTGGAATCCGCGGTAACTTGCTCAGATGGTTTGAGTCGTACCTTAGGAATCGGTCTCAAATTGTTACCCTGGGTGGAGCAAGGTCTAACTGCGTAACCATACCATCTGGTGTGCCGCAGGGCTCAATTTTGGCACCTCTGTTATACTCGGCCTACCTATATGATATAGGAGCACATGTTCTGAAGGCAAGGTTTCTGATGTATGCGGACGACACCAAGATTTTTATGAATGTTACGAATGAGGATGATTGTAAGGAGCTACAAAATGACTTGGATAGACTATCTAATTACTACAGTATCAATAGAATCAATGTGAATGTTAACAAATGTCAGGTTGTAACTTTCACTAGAAAGCGAAACTTCATTCGCCACTGTTATAAGCTTAGTGGTGGCACTATTGTGCGCGGCAATATTGTTAAGGATCTTGGTGTCGTTCTGGATGCAAAACTTCTGTTTTCGGAGCATGTGACCTATGTCGTTGGTAAGGCATTCAAAAATCTTGGATTTATTAAGCGTATGTGTAAATTATTTACTGATTTAGACTGCATAAAAATACTATATTTCGCATACATACGCAGTATCTTAGAATACTGTAGCAATATTTGGAATCCACACTACTTAGTCTATATTCAGCAAATAGAATCCATACAGTCTAAGTTCATAAAATATATGAACTATCGCAGTGGCTTCAGACAAAAAGATTATCTTATATCTTGCAAGCATCATAATATACTTCCGTTGGAGAAAAGACGTATGATTTTAGACATGATGTTTCTTTATAATATATGTCATGGGAATATTGACAGTATTGCTCTTAATAACTTAGTTCTAAGACTAAGTGCTCCGTCACGACGGACTAGGCACACGCAGTTTTTCGATGTCCCACACAGTGGTACAAATTACGCTCAAAACTCAGTTATTTGTAGAATTTTAAAAAAATATAACAGACAATTCTCTCACCTTGATATTTTTAACTCCAAAAAAGGTATGTTCAGGAAACTACTTCTGGACTCTGTATGAAGTGAACTGACTGAATGAATCAGTTTACTTTATACAGAGTGAATGATTGAATCTGTTGAGGATCCATACATGCTGAGTGGAGGCTACAATCACATTACACTACATCTACATTACACTACAATACACTACACAGGCACACGCACACTCTTATATCTCACACGACTCAAAATTGTTTAAGTTCTGTAGCAATGTATCTCTGTAAAGTTAGGAAATTGTAAATCCATAATTGGCTGTAATAGTTGTACAATAAGTGTTAAAATGTATGTTAAAGAGCTGTGGATTTTGTAATAATTAATAAATAAATAAATAAATAAATAAATTGAACAATCAAGTGCAATAAACCAACGTTGGGATGGCATTGTTCTTAATGGGTTTGCTTGAATTTTTAATAGTTCTTCCCTAACTGTTTGCAAAGCTTTTCACAAGTAGTACGATCTACTTCAATTCATTGCTTGAATTAGCAGAAACTTCTTCTTCATCAGTTATTACGAATTGCTAGCCCATTACTTACAAGCCATAACTTCCAATCATCCTTTCCGACATAACAACATCCGCATGTCATTCCACCCCACTCTATACTTTTCCTCCAGTTTCAAAGAACTTATAAATCAGTACCAATCTTAATACCCGCTTATTTGCACCACCAGTATTATCTAAAGCACGTAATATAATCTCGAATGATCGATGTACAAGGCATTATATGTCTCAGCCAAGATTTCCGCCGGATAGCGTCTCGCAATACCATCTTCGTTGTTTCATTCAAACGTGCCCCGAGTTTTAAAAGGCTCATTAAACGTTCAAAGATTCTTACCTGTCTCTGTGCATATGTTTACAAAATTTGCATGCTTTACACAAACTTTGTCGATAGCGGATTTCCATAGTAATATGGGAAAGATACTCTGGAACAGTTAATAGGTGACTTTTGGATTAATGACAATGACAATGACTAAATTAATTTAACTGACTTCTGTCGTGTCTTTGAAGCTACACAGCCTATAAAATGCTTAAAATTACTGTAATAAGAGACCTTTTCATAGCAACCAAGTATAACAATCAAAGAAGATAATGTTAACCTTAATACGTAGCTCAAACCACACGGCAACAGCAAATAAGCTGCCTTGGGCAGACTTTCACATCCAATAATTGTCATTCAAGCTTCATTGACCTGACACACCCTGATATCGACGCTTTTAGCTTCACCGGGCAAAACGTGTTAGGAATACATACGTAGTTAAGTATGTTCAGCATACATATATTACCAATATCATGAAAGACATCTGACTCCGATTGCCTCGGATATGTTAAACCATCAACCTTATCGAGTGTCGTGTTGGTCATTACTGTATATCGGAAGCTTTTGGTGTCTTGATACTCTTGATAAAAATATAGGACCTTTGAAATGATGTTGAATGTTAAGAAATCGTTACAGCCTGTCCCAAATTGGTACTGTTATTTCGGAAAAAAGATTTGCATCTTTTCGTTGGTACTTAAAATTCTTTCAGGAACGGATACAATAGATTTGAGTATGTGTGGAATTACAAAGTGCTGTATCAACGAAGCAGTAATCAATCTATCAATCAACAGAAAGTTCAACAGCACCAAGAAACTGCCAATCCTTCCTCATTACATCTGTTATTATAAACTAGTTGGTACCACACAGCAACAGATTGTTTCCTACATAATCAAAGTCGTCTGCTCCACGAGCTTCCTATTTCATAGTTTGTCTTTACACGCTCCGTTGAACTGATTGTCTAGTGGAACTTACTTGAACACCACAAAATGTAAACAATGCTCTGAAATCTTCGTTAACTGCTCTGCTAGAGACCGCTTGTTAAAAGGAATTACTGGCTAATTAGCAAGTTCTTGATTGCTTTGTTCAAGACAGTAGTTTACAAGAGATCCAGCGAATAGTGTGATCTTCACAATTTCCACAATTTAGCAGTAAAATCAACGGGTAGCCCTAAAAGTTAAAGCACTCGCTGAAAGAAATGGGATGGGCCCATTTGCAGCTGTACAAAATGACGACTTAAAAGTAGCAGCCAAGTTTGGTAAATAATTTAGGCCAGTTGCGACGCCTTTCGCGGACAAATTGCTCGTTTCCAGCACTTCTTTGACCTAAAAGCTTTTATGCTAGTTAAAAAGTCTCAATTAGTTACTAAGAGCGGCTCAAGCCAAGATTTTTCTCAAGAGGCAATTTTAGATGTCTTCAGTGTCGTGAATCAATTATGCGTTTCGAACTTCGGGTACCTGTTTTAAGTGGACTTGGAGTTTTCGTGTTCGAAATTCTAGATTGTTGCATAAACGTCACACTTTTTAGCTCGTTTCGGTTGAATAACCAATCAATAAAGTTACATGCTGAATTTATTAATCCACGCCATGAATAACATGAATTTGTGTTACGCAATGAAAATTAATGTCTGTGTATTACTTAGCGTAATAGTAGTTGTGTGGTAATTGTATTAGCATCTAATTTATTAACAACTACAAGAGTTTATTACTTTATATTCCAGTTCCTTTCAATTTTTATGTTCATGCTTTCTCCTCGGTTTCTCAAAGCCGTTGTTTTCGCTCTGTTATCCTCGTGTTTCACCTGACAGCGTCTGTTTCTGTAAAGATAGTGGGCATTTTAATCATAACATTCAGTGCAGGCAGGCATCCCATTGTGTTGGCCACAGCTGTGCTTGACGACCCGACGTCCTCTAAATACAAATCATTGTCAAGTTCAACAGAAGTAACGCGTGGAGACTCGGTAATGTAAAGCTTTAAAATTCATTGAAATAGACGAACGAATAAAAGTACATATTTGTGTTTCCGCAACCTAACAGAATTCAAGCACTGTCCAATGATGGTTATTCACAATCGCCATGTCTATTATCTAGTAGTTTTATGAGAGCAATTTTTTGCTATAGCCTAAAATGAGTACAATAATCACTTTTGCACCGGTAAGTCGCAATACATGTTATGTAAAGTCTATTCTCAAGCAATGACATGCAAGCTTAAGATATTGACATGCTGCTGAACACATCTGTAACTAACGACTATTAGATCTCAAGTTACTTCCTACGTTTGCGGTTCCACGCAAACCCACATAATAGCATTGTATGTGGGATTTATCAGAAGATTTCTCAGACATGCAAACAGAATTTATTGCCACCTCGGGTTTAGTTTGTATGCCGAGTTGCTAACTCCAAATAACTTATTCAATTTGATCGCACGCTTTGAGTTTTTAAAACGTGTGAAAAATCATTTCAATGTCTTCCGCCTCTGCTCCGACTGGAAATTTCATTAATGAATAATTCATAATATATTATGATCATAATGCATGTCAATTTTATAAATTACTTGGAATTTGTTTTGTCTTCACCTTTTCGGTGTTATTTGTTTGTAAGACGTAAAACTTCATGTTTTGGAAATACCCATGAATTTCCCTTGACACGCCTTTGTTCGGATAATAAACTAAGGCCAATTACGCCGTCGAGTCGTCGATTTTCCAGTCACATATCTCTGTCTCTATAGTGCCTTCATTGTTGGCTTCAACAGATCGCTCGACTTCGTTATTTACCTTAGAACCTGAGAATACCATTCCTTTCGCGATCACACTTCGCATTTGTCTTTCGAAATTGGATGGCGGATAAAAAATATAGGTGTTTCCGTATTCGCTTTGTGGTTCAAGTTCAAGATTCCCCCCGCCTGGGTTATTGACCGGCCTCGGTACATGCGCGACGGGTGGATTAACTTTTCCATCACTCCACGATTTTCCCCAACACCCACGAATTGAAAAAAATAACTCTGAAATAATAATGTTAGGCTTGTTATTACGGTTTCCAAGCTCAAATCAGGTTTTAATATCTAACTTCTTTCTCGATATATTTACAACAAAGATGTCTTCGTTGTAGGTACTGCATTCATTCAACATTTTGGTGTATTGATTATCCTCTTATCTAAAGCGGTTGTGTTTGAACAAGGCTTCTTTAAGTCCTTTTATTGCCCTTTGAAGCTTAACTACAATTGGTAAAGGACATTGATTTGGTTTTGAAACTGGTCACTTATTTCTTTGTTTGCATCCGGTTTTGTGGCATTGTTTTGTAGCCATAAAAAGTTTACCAGCTCAAACATTAGTTCGGTAACTGTATCAAAAGTTATTTCACTGTCATTAGATATGACCACAAAGCTTGTTTGTTTCATCATTGGAAATATGAAAACCTGGTGGTAGTTGGAAACTGTTTCAAACGGGTCGACTATGGTGGCGACTAGCCGTCGGTTTGAGGGAACAATGGTGCGTTGGTGATGTTATTGATTGGTAGCAACAGGTGGCTGGGGCGTCCCCCCCGCGTACTGCTCCCCACCATCACCTTCACTTTCTTCTCGGAGACCAAACAAAGCTTTTAAGAAATCTTCAACAACCTGCAAAAGGCATCCATTATTGACAACCACGTAATGTTGAATTATATGTTTCCTTTGTTCTACCTTCGTCTGGAGTTGTAAATCTTCATTATAAAGTTTTTCTTGAGGTGTTTTATTATGTCCTACCTAATTACGTTTATGACAAACGACTTTAAAACCCAGTTTATAAATTGTAAGTGCTAATTTAGAAGAAAAATGACAATTAACGCTAAGTATTTTAATAATGAAAATAAAGTCACGGCTAATCGCCAATGGAACACTGCTTCTTAATTAAAATCTTTGAGAATTGCGTTTTAACCGTTCCTTCTGGTGCTGTAATTGTTATGTTAAGATTGTTATTTCTTGTATTTATTATCTTTAATGGTATATCTAGTCGATAGCAACGAAAACGTGTTTATCTGGCGGCAATCAATCTCTCCCAGTCAATTTGTTTGGTGCGTTGTGTGTAAATCGGTTCCCGTGCGCTGCGACCGACGTGTTAGGTTGCAATTTATCGATAAACTGTTACTGTTTACTCCACTACCCTCCCAAGTTGTCGGCAGCCTGGTGATGACGCTGATAAATGGATTCTTGATTGTACTTGGGGACCATAAAATGTAGAAACTCGAACTATCGTCACTTGTATGTTCCTCTTTGAAGGTTACGGATAATTATGTCTGACATCAACGTTAAGTGGTTATGTGATTAGCATTGTCATGGTTTTTACCTAAATACGTGGTTACCATTATTCTATTTTAAGTTTCCGCTTATTTAATGGAAAAAATGTATGAATTCACTGAGCCATGTCCAAGTTGGTTTTATCGCCTTGTATGTTTAATGCTATCGTCTTCCGTATTGTCTGTGTTTATTAATTTTGGGCCTTCATTATTCCGGGTCCTGACATCTAACTTATTAATATTAGGAGCGAGAATGAATTAATTAAGATTTATTTGCAGTCCGTTTTTATGAGTTCGGTGTGGGCTGGAAGAAGAAAAATAAAATGTGGATCTTCCTGGTTCGTTACAAGGAAAAAGACAAATTTGACCCATCGTAGGATGGGAATGTGTGAAATGTCAGGATTGTATGATACAACCACGCATCAGAGGAAATTAAAATGTTTATAAAAGTATTTCATTGGAATTGTCAATTCTAACGATAACTGTAGGATATTAATCTTCTATTCAATGCGTCGTATGAAATGGACGGATGTTATTGTGTATTCCATACGCGACCAGCAGTGTTGACAAAACGTCGAACGTCAATGTCGAGTGCTTTCAGAATTAGCTACGAATTCCGTACTTATAAGGAAAACGTTTTAATAACAACCAATCAACGGATACGAAACGGTTAACTATTTGTCAATACTCTGATAATAATGAAAGAAAAAGAAAAACAATATCTAACAGAATTAATTTGGGAAAAAGACAAGAAAATAATGAAAAAAAAAAAGATATCACTCTTCTTATGACAACGTTTAGGACACCTACGTTTTACAACTTGGGCTTCCAATTTCGGGGAGTAACATTCATGGAATATTTTTCTAGGGACTTAGATATTCCAAACATGAAAGAACTAAGTCGAGATAAAAGTGAATACTTGTTCTTAGTGTTATTACAAAGAGAATTTTGTCTACAAAGGATACACCTGTGAGAGAAATAAAGATTCCCTTTGTGCACTACATAAGTTCAAAAACCCTTGCTAAATAAATGACATTGGACAAACACTTGAATTTTCTAAAACGAGTTGAAAATCTACTGGAGCATCAAAAGCCCTCTGTTTTTAACAAAGAGAATTGCAAAAGGTATTCAAGGAGTTCCTACGAGTACTTCTAATCTAAAATTTCTAATGTTAATTTAATCGCAGTCGAGGTCGACCGCGTCGAAGGTGATCATGATTCGCGGGGAAAGCACGGCCAGAAATTGCCCAAAATAGAGACTAGAGGTTTGGAATTGTTTGGAAGGAACAACGGGAAGCCTTTGCCCAGCAGCGGGACACAAAATAGACCATTAAAAATATGTTTAGCTAGCGGTCCACACTGGGCAAGGCCACCACAGTCTACCTGTAACCTACGGTGACTGGTGAGCGATTCCACTAGCGGTAGCAGGCCTTACCTTGTATGCTATTCTCTAAATCGTCACGAGCTCGTTGCTGTTTACGCTGCTACTAAGGCCTCGTTGCCACTAGGCTGTATTGTATCCGTAAAGAGTAGCACGCCAGGACCACTAGCCTCGCGACCACTATTTCTGTAAGAATCCGGCTCCAAACAGTTTTTGCTGTTTTTCGTCGCTGCACTGGGGTTCCAGATAATTCTGGGTGCAGAGCTCGCTCCGGGTACACTACGATAATACGAAAAACTTTATTCCGAAATTCATAAATACGAATTTCAAAATACCGATTTTCATAATTCCGAATGGTTCAAAATTCCTAATATAACAACTCCGATGGATCAATATTCCTATTTTAATAATTCCGAAATTTCAAAATTCCTAACGTTTATAATTACTATTTTCAAAATACCGAATTTCAATAGACCGAATATCAAAAATTCCGACTTAACATATTTTCCGAAACATCAAAAACACGAATACCGAATATTAAAATTCCGATTATTGGAATTCCGATTCGGGTCCGTCAGGTCGAAAAGTCCGAGTGTGCCTCAAGACACATTTTGCTCGCTATTGCATCCTGAGTAATAGCACCACCAAGGTGGTTCAACGGAGCCCCGCTTCGCGGGGCTCCTATTTCTGTGAGAGAGGTTTAAAGTAACCTAACACGAACCTAACCTGTCCGTGTCGGGGTGTCCCAAGTCCCGAGCTCGCTTCGCTCGCTCTTACATCCTTGGTCGATTTGTTGACTACCACCTACCAAGGGGAGGTCGACGGAGCCCCGCTTCGCGGGGCTCCTATTTCTGTGAGCAAGGTTTAAAGTAACCTAACACGAAGGGGATGGCGGGGTCTTACAGACCCCGCCATCCCCTTCGAACCTAACCTGTCCGTGTCGGGGTGTCCCCAGTCCCGAGCTCGCTTCGCTCGCTCTTACATCCTTGGTCGATTTGTTGACTACCACCTACCAAGGTAGGCCGACGTAGCCCCGCTTCGCGGGGCTCCTATTTCTGTGAGCAAGGTTTAAAGTAACCTAACACGAAGGGGATGGCGGGGTCTTTCAGACCCCGCCATCCCCTTCGAACCTAACCTGTCCGAGTCGGGGTGCCCCAAGTCCAGAGCTCGCTTCGCTCACTCTTGAATTCTAAGTTCTCCTAATAACAATAAAAATCCTGAAGACAAACAGTGAAAGTTTAGAGGATACGCCTCGCCACTCCGTGCCTACACGGGTTTAAATAACACTCTGGGAGTACGGTAGACAAAATTACGTGGAGCCGGTTTTGCACCAATTCGTTTCTGTCACTGACTTTGTGGAATGAGAAACGAAATTCCGATTTTCAATATTCCGAAAAAATCAGTTTATTCGGAATATTGAAATTCGGAATTTCGTTTTTCGGAATGAGAACTCATCGAGCATTACATTTTTCGAATATGTGAAAATCGGAAAAAGAAGAAATAATAGATATTGTAATTTTTAGGTATTAAGATATTCGGAGTTTTGAAAATCGGAATATCGAAATTCGGAATAAAATATTTCGGAGTATTTGGGTGTTCCCGCTCGCTCCATGTAAGGTCTTTGCTTTTGGACTAGATTGAAGTCAAGAGAAAACCCTTTGTTAAATAAAACAGGAGGTACAAATGTAAAAGAAACGAAAATATTTTATTATTAACCAGTTCTTTAATCGCAAATCTAAACAGAATCTCTTTACATGTTAGCAAATAAAGAACAACGGTGAAAACGGTTATAAAAAAGTTGTAAACATTAAACTCCGCTATTCTTCTCCTATCAAAAACACGTTGTTTTTGAACTGAAAACTAAACTAGTACTAAATGAATATTTCATCAGAAAATGTTTTTCGGAGTTTACACAGACTAGCTGTTATTCAGATATTTTTATCAGTTCCTAGAAAAACAGTGGAAATTAAAGCAGCATCTCACCTGTTGGAAACAGCGAAGTATTAAATTAGCGGTTTCGGAATCAATTAACATCAGGTTTTGCCGTTATTCGGTCAATAGGGAACGATTTCGAGTCCATCATTAAAGGTATAATTTACCCATCGTGTATTTAAATGTCTGTTGCTCTTATTTGCTATGGTTCTTTTGGTTGTAATTTATCTTTTCTAAATTCTAGCGCCACTCATTATCTGTTCAATGTTCACTCACTAAAAACCAGAAGATTACCAGGATTTGGACTTAGCTGTAAAGGAATCAGTGATTTGTAGTGTAAACGGGCTTTAGACTCCTATCCTATGATATCCTAAGAATTCGTTTCCTGACAATGATACATCCTGTCTTCTTTACTTACGGGAGGTCCTTTCTTCATTACTAAGTACTTAATCTACACTAAGACCATCACCTGCCAGCCTTTGATGTGGACATATATGATTACTTCGTCAGGTGGTAACCGTCCATTTCATTCTTCAACAAAAAACCGGATCTCTAAGACGGGTGTATCGAAACCACACATGTCTTCTTTATTTCTTACGCATTGAAGATTTTTAGCATTTTTTTACCGTTTTTGTAGCATAAGGTCTAAGCAAGGTCAGACGATTAATAAGTGTTAGACGATTTGGAAGAAAGTATAATTAAAATGCCGCCTCTACTTTTCCAAGAAGGTCAGGTATTCTTGCCCTTTACCTTGAAAAGGTACAGCAAACAACAAGGCGATAGTCCTCGCAATTATTATATCGAATTTTACGACATCTAAGCCTTTAAAGGACGAGAAATTTGATACTTTAATTAAAAAGACTATCATCTGTATTTACTAAACTATATTTGGTCCCATATTCTTACGTTAAAGACCTGACTTTGATAGACAATAAAAACTTTTTTAAAAAAAGTACCGACTTCAAAAACAAATACTTACAAAAAAGTTTGAAATAACCTTTCTTTCGGAAGTCGGTGGCTTTGATTTTTATTATTTCATTGACTATTGCCACCGACTTCCGAAAAAAAGGTTATTTCAAACTTTTTTGTATTTGTTTTTGAAGTCGGTACTTTTTTTAAAAAAGTTTTTATTTTACCCTTTTTAGTTTATTTATTAAATTTTCAACCCAAATTCTTGTAAAATACAAAGTTTTCTTACATGATGTGATGTACGTCACAACGAAAAAATCCGTATCTCTAAAACTACTGAACCGATTTCGATGAAACTTGCAGTGTACCCTAAGTTGAACAATACCTAGTACAACAAAAAAAGAATTACTTAAATCGGACTTGTAGTTCCGGAGATATACGTGCACAAACATAAAAACATACATACATACATACATACACTTACGAAATTTGGTACATTTGTTCAGACGCTGATATAGACTAACATATACGAAAACTGGGCAGTTCTGATAATATTACATACATACGGGTCGAATTGATAACCTCCTTTTTTTTGAAGTCGGTAAAAAGGTTTGTATAGGCGACAGATCTAGTGCTATTCTCTATAAACACAGCCTTGTGACAGCGCGGCTGCAGCGTTCTCACCAAACTGGTACTAAAGTTTGCTATTCACTTCACTAAGCTCCTGACAGCGACACGAGCGCTCACCGCTCGCGCTTCACGATCGGACGATCTGTTATGGATGCCGCCTCGTCGAAGAGCATATCTTAGAGTCCAGGGAAGAGATTTCTTATCGAGAATCATTATCCTAGCCTTTTCCCAACTTTATTGGGGTCTCTTCCAGCCGAGCCAGACGCTACATGTAAATGATACCCCTTGGTAAGACTGGTTGTCTGATTTAGAGCTTCTGACTCTGACTAACGGTAAAGAAGTGTCGAAGATCTATAAATGACAGATGGGACCTACGGCTTAACATGGTTTCCGAGACACGGAGGAAATTCGCTATAACAGATGGTCATTCATCCACAGACCAACCTAGGTAAGCGCGGCCTGGAAGATCGGCCTGCGCGGCTAAATTGACATGAATAAAGCCAAATTCACAACACGAAAAGCCACAGTATCAAAACGTTATCTTCCCCCCAACTTTCCCCTACCAGTCCAGATAAGTATTTAGCACTATAAATCAGTGTTATCATCGGCAAACAGCGATCGCATCGATACATCACCTGTTATCATGAACTACACGCCGTGGGAACACCGCTCAACCGGTACAACTAGGCCAGAGATAGCTTTCGATAAAAGCTTGATTGGACTTCCATGTAATTAGGTAATGGACGACACGATCGACTGCTGCGCAACGTGCCGCGGATTTGATCCCCGTACGGAAGAAATATTTGTATGACCTACAAGCAGTTGTTCTGGGTCTGGGTGTTAAAGTTTGTGTGTGTGTTTCTATGTTGGTAAACGCACCCACGACAAGATAAATTCCTAGTGAGAGGCAACGTTTTTAATGAAAAAAAAATGTAGCCTTTCGACTCTTGAAGCGTTGAAGTATTTTTGCTGTGAAACGCTCGTTGTATATGTCGCAGGTTTTTCATCAAATTAGGTTTTTGATCAAACAACGGATGATGTTAAAATAACAACACGATTTTATCATTTCCCTAAACAAATCTAGTGTTTTGATCAAATCCCTAAACTGGTTCAGTGAAATTACAAAAATTTCAGAAAATGTCGACGGAACACCGCTTCGCAGTGCTCCTACTTCTGGGTGGTTAAAAAAAAATTTACCACGAACCTAACCTGTAGGAGTCGGGGTGCCCCGTGTGCACGAAACGGGGCACTGAAAAATAAAAAATGTCGTAGAAACGATTGTGGGCACCCCGACTCGGACAGGTTAAGTAAGAAGGGGATGGCGGGGTTTGGAAGACCCCGCCATCCCCTTCATGGTTATTTTTTTTTCAACCACCCAGAAGTAGGAGCACCGCGAAGTGATGCTCCGAGTCCGTCGACGTTTTCTAACATTTTACTAGATTTAGTTTAGTTTTAAAATACCACAAAAAATATTTTTTTTTCATTTCACTGAACCAGTTTAGGGATTTGATCGAAACACTAGATTTGTTTAGGGAAATGATAAAATCATGTTATTATTTTAACATCATCCGTTGTTTGATCAAAAATCTAATTTTATCAAAAACCTACGGCATTATACATGTATTGTACTCATGAAGAGGAAAAAAAAAAGATGCCGACGCATTGAGAACCTCCTCCTTTTTTGAAGTCGGTTAAAAACTATTTAACTTTTGTGAGTTATTTCAAATAAAACGGTATTTCTTTGCTTTATTTATTATGTGAAATAAATTTTAGAATCAGTTTACACAGTAGTTTTAAAGTTTATCCAAAACAAAGAAAAATCGTATATTTTCTCTTTATAGTATTAGTTTGTCCATTACTTACAAACAAACCTACAAAAAATAAAATATTTTCTCTTTGTAACATTAGAAAAAATACAACTTTTCAGTTTAATTTCAGGCTGACGTAAAATTATATTTATAATAAACTTTATTCCTGAAAGAAAAGTTCTTTAACAACGGGAATATTTTGCTAAAACTACCTAATTCCTTATTAGGTTTTGTTGTTATCAAACCAGCAAACTACGTTAGCCTTATTATTTCATTTCTCAGAAAATAATTCGATATGCCAATATAACAAACCTATTTTCCTCGAACACTAATTGATCGAAATGTTTTGTCGTTATATTAATTTTTCAGAATCATTTGCCTCATGACTGCTGTGTGTTTGATAGGTAGATTACTGACCGCTAGAATGAACAATGATATCATCCTGTAAACGCCCACTTTACCAGAGATGACATAACTTAAGACTGCCTGTATAAGAACGCGAACTTTCTGCGGTTACAGTGATCGTGTGATCGCACGGGCGTAGTACTGTTCTGTAATGTTCAATGAGCGCACAATCGAACCGGTTTTCGAAATTCTCGAAAGTTACTCCTGTGGTGGTCCCATTTTGTCACCAAGTCACAATCTGATTTATGTATAACGGATCGGAGCCAGTGTAAAGATCCTTGGGATCCGTTTTCAAGAAGCGTTTTAGCGGGCACGGATCGGGCGCTGCGCTGTGGGGAAAGGCCTTTAACATCACCTCGTACGATGTCCTATAAACCCGGAATTATTGTTTATTTTAACCACTGCCGTGCTGGTATCCTCATTATTTATTCACTCAAAGTTATACAATCTAGTATTTTGGTCAATAAACATAGTCACCATCTAATTATCTATACCTAATGTAGGGTCTGCAATCATTTTAGCCCGATCAGCTGAATACCAGTATTCCTGTTCTCATACAGCGACTATCTGACCTTCAGAGCCCAATTTCTGAACATCCACAGACCAAACTGTCCGACAGTCGCAAGTCTGGGATCTGCAAACAACATGCGGGATCTGAGGTGACTATAGATCCTATTACTACTCATTAGCTACTGAAAATGACGGTGCAACCGCATTCATCATCAGCCTATAATGTTCCCACAGCTGGGACACAGGCCTCCTCTCTGTGACAGGGAATGGGCCATAATCCATCACGCGGGCCCAGTGTGGATTGGTAGATGTAACATGTCTTCGAATTTTTGCTTCTAGGACATGCCGTTTCCTCACAATGTTTTCCTTCACCGTTTTGAGAGCAGTGGTGATGAAATAAATTACACAAGGTAATGCGGGGTTCGAACCCACGACCTACAACTCGTAGGTCGGGACCGATACCACTGTGCCACGACTGCTCTGTGCAACCGCATTGTCGCCCTACAAATTCTTCTAACTAATGAATGTTACTTATGTGTTAACTTACTTATACACCTACCTATTTCTTGTCAGACGAAAGAGACTAGGTAGTCTCCACGACATAGGGAATCCTAGTGTGGAGGCTAGTGCTAATTGAATTTGTACTGTTGAACAATAAAGCTTCTAGGTTCTTTGAAAATTATACTAAACAGGTAAATATAGCTAAGTATCCTCTTGACCTTTTTTGCGTCTGGGAAATCCTCAAGCTCTCCGACGATAACAACACCCATGGGTAACTACACTTCTCATCAAAAAAATCGAAACACTTTCGTTTTTATTGTTTTTGTCCTAATTTTTTACAAAAGAGAATTAATTCCATGAAAAAAAAACATTACTGTGTAGCTGGCAGTTTGGTCATTACAGTAAGAAGAAAAAAATCGAAATTCGAAATAATTTCATTTGTTTATCCTATAAATGAAATTAATCACTGTTTTGAGACAAATGTGTATTTAGGGTTGGAGTACGTTTCTCGTTTAAAAACTAAAAATTAGCGCTTGTCTTTAAACTTTCTGTTTCTTATTTCATTTACTGTGACTTTGGGACGTCTGAAAAAACTTTTTTTTCTAAAACATATGGATACTTCGCCCGCAGAAGCCGCCCAAGTGGTGGCATTGCTGGATTCTGGACTTAGTCAGCGTTTTGTGGCTGCAAGATTGCATCTAAGCTTATCATCTGTTCATAGAGTCTACAAACGCTATCGGGAGACTGGTTCGTTCACGCGCCGTTCAGGATCTGGCAGGAATCGGGTCACTTCTGAGCGAGATGATCGATTTATTGTAACAACTTCTTTACGAAATCGACGCCTTAACGCTTTTCAACTGCAGCAGCAGCTTCGCGTTGTACGAAGAGTAGCTGTAAGTGACTCTACAATAAGAAGAAGGTTGAAGGAACGCGGATTGGCACCGCATAAGCCAGCGAATGGGCCGTAATTAACTGCAGACCATCGAAGAGCGCGCCTTAACTTTGCACGCGAGCACCTAACTTGGTCATACCTTCAGTGGAGCAAAGTACTGTTTTCTGATGAGTGTAAAATTATGCTGTATGGTAACGACGGAAGGAACAAGGTCTACAGAAGAGATGGAGAACGCTTTGCACAATGCTGCATTGAAGAAAAGGTCAGCTATGGTGGCGGTTCGTGGACGGTTTGGGGAGGAATCAGCGCCGACGGTAAGACAGAACTTGCCTTTGTGTCTGGGCCACGGCTGCCTGCACTAAACTCTCATCGGTACATCGAACAGTGTCTTGAACCTCATGTGATGCCCTATGCACATTTTATTGGCAACGACTTCATATTCATGCACGACAATGCTAGAGCTCACACCGCGGGCGTCGTACGAGATTATCTTACCGAAGTCGGTATCTCCATTATGGTATGGCCAGCAAGAAGCCCGGACATGAATCCCATTGAACATCTATGGGATGAATTAAAGAGACGAATTCGAGCAAGAGATCCAGCCCCAGAAACACTTAGCCAGCTGCAAAATGCAATCCAAGAGGAATGGGATAATATACCACAACATGTGATCGTGACTCTCATCCGATCGATGAAGAACCGTATGGAAGCAGTAATAAGAGCTCGCGGAGGGAATACAAGTTATTAAATAAACGTTTCTTACATTTTTTTTTCATTTACGCGTGTTGTTTTACCCATTTCCTTCATATTCCATACAGGGTAAAAATTACTCATTATACAAAATACGAAACCTATGAAGACTTAATTTGAATTTAGAACATTAACATTAGGATTTAAAAACCTCATACTACTCACTATTAAATGACATTTTACATTTATTCCTAAATATACACATTTTTCTGATAATCCTTATCAAATCATAAACTGCGAGGTGTTTCGATTTTTTTGATGAGAAGTGTAAAAGGGTCATCCGCTCCTACTTTGAGCCTCGTCTCATCTGCCAAGAGGACCGGAAACTAGAGGATATCCTCAGTCTCGGTCAGTTGTTGACGAAATAACAAAGTCATTACATCCGTAACTCTTGAGTGTTTATACCTACTATGGTTTATGGGATTTTGAAGGCGTTAAATTAATGGGTATGTTACACAAAATAATATGCACAATTTTAGCAGATTTGTTATTAGCAACGCTGATTAAATGGTGATTTTAGAACCGCTGTCCAAATACATGAAGTTTTTTCTTGAAACCTCGGGCTACAGATATCAATAAAGCTACGTGCGTGAAATGTATTGATAGTAAGAAAAACAAACAATTTTCAGTAATGAACATCCAATACATCGATTACCATGTCAGCCTTTTTCCAGATATTCGTTTATTCGAATATCGAAACGTCTTCGACAGGTTTCATTTCAATTGCCCTTTTCAGTTCAAAACCAAGTAAGTAGGTAACAAAGGATTTTGATGACTTTTTTTTGTCATTATTGCAGCAAAAATATTGAAAAATAACCGCTGAGCATATCCAGAGTCGGACTCGGCTGGAAGGACCCGGGTAGCCCACAAGCCTTTTTTTTTTTTTCTATATCGATATTATGCTAGGATCGTGTGTGACCCCCATGTTGCCGTATCTCCCTTCAGAACTAGTTTCAGGTTTAACCATTTGTCCATTTTTTTTTTGATTTATTTCTCTCTAGGTAATAAAGCTAGTTACATTTAAGTCGCACGAGTCTTGATCTTGCCTGCGCTTGCCTTCGATCCTACCTACCGGGGTCTGGCATGCGATAAGCCCCTCCAAGCAAGGCCCGTTAGGGACTCGCGCAGGACAGGCAGGCAGGGCAGGGCCCCAACTGGCAACTCAACTGGAGGGCAAACGCCACTACGCCAGTTCAACAATATCGCCAGTCAGACACTGAGCATATGAAATACATTAAATAGGATGTAAGGAAACATCGTAGCTCAAGTTCTCAAACTGTCACCATGAATTCGAGACTAAGAAGCGTTAAAAATTTACTCAGGGTTTTAATTCGATAGGCTTTAATAATTTTCACATTTACCCAAAGTTATACCTCCGTGTTCTGAATAAAAATGATTGTGATGGTGAAACATAAACATTACACAATATTATTTTGAAAGAGTCAAGCTAAATTAGCAGCAACAAAAGTAGAAAGGGCGAAAGTTAACTTTCAGTTGAAATTAATGAAGATTACAAAATTCATGGCCATTGAGTTCAGATTAGCGTGCCAGACTTTGTCAAAAACCTTTGGAACGTCAAGCGATAGACTTTGTCCCAGTAGTGGGTAACATATAGGTACTAGAAGATCGCCAGTGGACCGTCTCTAGCGAAAGCCATATTGACGGCAACTGAGAAGATCAGTCTTCAATTAAAGTCAATAACCGCCCGGGCAGGGCGGGAGGGACTGTCAGACTTCTACTGACTAAAATCCACGGTGTCCTTCAGTAGCCTGTTATGTTCCGGGGTCACGGTAAGGAAATAATCCCGCGACCCCGGCAGGCTTTGGCCCTCTGAGAGGGGGTCCCGTCATTATGCTGACACAACGCGCCGTCGACCCGGGCATGGTCCATGGTCGGGCAGCGAGTTGCCCTTTACTCGCTGCCCGCATGCCCGCGCCTACGGTGGCCGGAGATCGTCTGCTGACGTCCGACGCCGCGGGCGCCTACCACTGCGGTTGGGGCGGAGGGAGGACGCTGTCCTCTCTCTCTCGCGGCTCGCCTCCTCCTTCACGAGCATTACTGCTTCGCAGAAGGAGGCGACCGCTTCCCACTCCGTCTCGCCCCGCAGCATGGCCGCAACCAATGCCGGGCGCGAGAGGTCTCCGCCTATCGCCGCCGTGAGGACACGTCGGTCCACTGCCCAAGCTGGGCAGTCTTGCACCGTATGCTCTACTGTGTCCTCCGGGCGATCTTCGCAGTGGTGGCACCCGGGCGTCTCCTCCTTCCCTATCAGACACAGGAACCTCCCGAAACTTCCGTGTCCGGTGAGGACCTGTGTCATCCGATAGGTCAGGACGCCGTGACGTCTCTCCAGCCACTCCTCAAAGAGGGGTCTTACCGCCGCGATTGCGGCGTGCCCGTAGTTCACTACCCTTTCCAAAACTTTATACAGAAGGTAATTTTTCTATTCGTTCGTAAATAAACTGTATCAATACCTAAGTATTTATATTTACAACATACCGCCAAATAGAACAAACTGTTTTTCCTTCCCTGAAAATTACATAAAGCACGTTTGCTAACGCATGTTTCACACATGTTTCCTAACATTATGTCCGTTTATTTTCTTAATTATGTTGGTTAAACATTTATATTAAACATAATATCTGTCTTGATATGCAAAATACAAACTGCAATTTGAAATGCACATTTAATTAATAACGTCTGTACTCTCCAAGCTTCCATATTCCATACATCGTTATTTAAACTACGTCTGTGCTATAAAACTTATCGCTCCAGCTTTTATCACACGCAGGGTAACAGAGTTACAGCCCAAGTTCATTAGCACTAACTGATAACGTGACGTGGCCGTTTTAACCCCAAATCGTGGAGGAACAAACCCGTACTTTCTAATAAAAAAAAACTCGTCAAGACTCATCTGTTAAAATGAGTTTACCTACGCGCGGTCTCTATTGGAGAACTTTCCTACTCCACCTTTCATCGGTTCTGCGACAGACATGACCGACTCACTAACACTTCAGCTTGGTTTTGGACACATTCTGTCACTTTGGTCTTAGGGTGCTCCCACATCTATCCACGCGGAATCGGCTTTTTCCGTCGCCCTTTCTCTTTCTGTCGCTTAGAACTGCCATTTGATAGACCGAGACAATGCGATAGCACGCGGCCGCCTGGAGGATTCCGCCGCGTGCTATCGCATTATGCTTTCTGTCTCGGTCTAGCAAATGGCAGTTCTAAGCGACAGAAAGAGAAAGGGCGACGGAAAAAGCCGATTCCGCGTCGATAGATGTGGGAGCACCCTTATGCCGTAAGACCTTACCCATTTCTATCCAAAATCTTAATCCTAATTGCGTAAGTTTGTGAGGATGCACTTAAAAACTGCTGAAAGGATTTGGATGAAAAATTCAGAGTTTATAAAATGAATTTACACATTTATCATTTACTAAGGATGTAGTGGGTAATAAGCTAGTTATACAATAAAATATGGGGTCCGCGGGAATCGCATAGCGGAAATTTTTCTTTTCAAAATATTTGTTTTTCTTTCATTGCTCGTAACATGAGAAAGCAGAAGAGAATAAATCTTACAACAACATCAACATTGTTATAATTAACAACAGGTAAACATGATCGTCGGATTCAATAAGCTATTTATTTTATTGGTAAACAATACATACAACAAATAGGTATATTTAAACCTTTCTTATCACCACTGCTTGCTTGTTCAACATTAAGTTACCGTAAGCTCTGCCGTGCCTTTTATTTCATTTTTTTTTGCGTCGTATCATTTTTCAGTACAGTTCTGAACCCATTTAGATTCAAAAATATATTTCTAAGGTCGATTTCTACAAAAATAACTGTTTTGCTGATATCACAAATAAGAGTTGAAATATGAAGAATTTAAAATAAGATATGAAAAACCAATGGTGAAAATGTTTTATATCTAAGTATTGTATTATGCTTGAGCAATATAACAAAATATTCCGTATTTATTTCTATTGTTAATCATATTATAATTGATTCAGCTAAAGTTTTAAGACCCTCGAATGAACTACAAGTAGAATTTCAAATCATTCTTCTATTTTATGCGCAGTCTTGTTTCTATTATTATTTTAAATTCTCCATCGTTACTCACCAATATGTATATTTTTCCCCACTATGAACAAGATATTACTAGCATTCAGCAAACATTCCATATATTTTTATTGCTCCATAGTTTAGCCGTATCTATTGCCTATTTCTTGGCGCGGAAATACGAAAATGGGCACATTTCTAGATTTTATGACAGCCAAGTACCTAAATAGGGTAGACATTTATGATAGAACAAAATAAACGTAAGACATGCCTGGTAATATTCATGAATTCGGAGTATCTAATTTAATTACCTAGAACATTCACTCGAAAATTTTAGAAAGTGCGTATTATACACAAAAAGCAAATAAATGTTACACCACATTAATAAACGAAAATATTGGCTATTGCGAATTAAAAAAGGCTCTATAGTTTAAAAAAAAAGCAATAATTATCTTCGATGGAATGAAGGACCTTCCAAAAAGGTAGACCAAAAAAACAAGGAAACAAAGAAATGATCACCAAAGGGGGATCATTACTGAAGTGATGAATTGATGATAGATAGAGATCTAGGAGAATAGGCAACGCTTACACGAAAACTACAAAAATATCATTTACATAAACACACTGAAATGAAACCAAAACAAAACTCGTTCCCATAAACTGGGGCGTTGATTTTGTTGTTATCAATGTCTTGATAACAATGTTAATGTAACCTACTTACTTCTTGATGATGATAGCCATGTAGACACATAAGCTTATTATAATAAACAGTTGTATTACAAAATATACGCAGTAACTTTTACGTAGTTAGGAGAGATCTTAGACACAAGTAAAATCGAGTTAGCAGACTTCTTTAACTTGGGCATTTTCATGCCATAGGCCTCTTCCAAACCTTTCCACTTCTATCGGTTTTGTATCCTGGCTATCCAATTTCTTTCGGACACTTTAACGCGATCGTCTGTCCACCTACTCGGTAATCTCCTAACAGTCCTTTTTCCCATCCGTGGTCTCCACTCCAAAACGTTCCTGCCCCGATAATAACACAAAATTGAGCTCGGTAAGACATGGGTCTGTAGAAAAGGCAATCTATCAGGTATAAAAACGATTGCCAACAAGTCAAAACATTATGTATTGGTTTGACATAAACTACCTAAGCCTTTAGTCCTGAATTCCTTTTGGGCTGATGTGGGTCGGTCGACAGGTTTACGAAAACGAGGATTGCCTAAATAAAAACTTCATGAAGATTGCGATAATGATAAAGAAAGTTATATCTATTCTATACATATAATAAAACTGTAAAAAAATCATTTTTGTACATAAAAAAAAAATAGCCAGGGTGTTGAAGGACAACCAACAGAACCCATTTCCAGCATTTTTAGAATTTTTGTCTGTTTGTCTGTTTATTTGTGGCTCCATCACGTAAAATGTACGAAGGCAATGTAGATAACCTTTATACACAACGATCGAGCGTAACTTGAGGACTAATTTAGTTTTTGTTTCATTGCAATCGGTTAAGTCTATCAAAAGATATTTGAATTTAAAGTGTTCCAGACCCAGAAGTAAAATTACGGTCAGTTTACACCGAGACGCGCAGTTCAGTAGCGCGATCTAGCTTGGAATAGAAAAACTACATAGGTACCTATTCAAATATGGTGTGGACTGGAGTGGAGTGGTTTGGAGTGGAGTAGAGTAGAGTAGAGTAGAGTGTAATGGAATAGAATGGGATGGTTTGGGATGGAATGGAAAGAAAGAAAAGGTTTTTATTAGACTCACACTAGAATGGGAATGAGTGGGATGGAGTAGGATGGAGTGGGATGGAGTGGGAGGGAGTGGGATGGAGTGGGATAGAATCGGATGGAGTGGGATGGATTAGAATGGAGTGCGATGGAGTGGGATGGAGTGGGATGGAGTGGGATGGAGTGGGATGGAGTGGGATGGAGTAGGATGGAGTGGGATGGAATCGGATGGAGTGGGATGGAGTGGGATGGATTAGGATAGAGTGGGATGTAGTGGGATGGAGTGGGTTGGAGTGGGACTGAGTGGGATGGAATGGGATGGAGTCGGATGGAGTGGGATGGAGTGGGATGGAGGGGGATGGAGTGGGATGGAATGAGATAGAATGGGTGCTCTAATCCAGTAGCAATTCTTCTGAATCTGAACGACAGAGGGCGTTTATTATAATCACATCAAATATTCTTGAAAAATTCTAAATACAGGGATTATATGAAAACGATATGATTTATAAAAAACGTGGCGAGAATTAAGCGCTTCGCACTAAAAAATACATTGTTAAATTCCGACATCCACGCGAACGAAGTCGCGGGCACAGCTAGTTTATTTAATAATTTTCTTGACCCCAACTAGGCGTCTCATTTTTTTCTGTAATCATTCTTAACATCCGGAGAAAATAATCGCTCTATATCTTTACAACAACCTCAACACATCCTTTGTCCTAGTAGACGCCATGTTTCCATACCACTAACGTTGTATTCTTTTTATTAATTTCAGGAGCGGCTTGGCGCGGCGTAACCGGCGGGCCGCGCCATGGGTAACAAGTGCTGCAGCCGCCGCCATGACCCAGATAGGCCTTTGGGTGAGTTTAGTGAGTTATACGACAATACTAAACATATTTGCTTCTTTATTTTAACAACAACAAGGGTTTGATTTGCTTGCAAAATGCTTTCGTACTGGTTTTATGTTTCCTTTTCATGCTACTGTTTGGGAACCCTTTGTATCTTGGCTTTTTGTGCTACAATACCGATATTGGCATTTACGGCTGATTGAATGAGACCTTTAAGCCCTCCCTCTGTTACTCTTCTTCAAATTGAATCTATAGTTCTGAATGATAGTCTCCTTCATTTTTCTTCTCATAATTATTGCAAGAGGGTCTTGCGAAAGAATCAACAATTTTAGTCTAATCTAGTCAAAAGACCCCTTCTGTCAGATCCGTGGAAGACTATACCTGCGTTAGTCCAATCTAATAGAGATAGACTTTGGGAGAACAATCAGCTAAGTTTAGGGTTCAAACTACTTCTGAAACTTGTGCCTTACCTAATGTAGATGGAATTTTGGGATTGCATACTTCTTAATGGTACTAAAGGTACTAGTGATGAATATTCAATGATTGTAAACAAAGTTCTCCGGTCAACAGGTCTCAATAACTTATTTATTAGATCTTGAATCCCTTTTAGCTGTCACACGAGAAAATAAAGTGGAACGCTAATAATAACGTCGTATTATTTTGGAAGAAGACATTGTTTTCATTATCTCGGAAAAACCTAATAGGTTATATTAATGTTTTAAGACGTCTAATTACTTATTATGTTGCCTATAACCACATGTTACACAACGACACTCTTTAATGACACTCCAAATCTGACCACAAAATTAAATTAAAAGACCATCCTCATCAAGGACTCAAAGAAACAACTCTACAACCAATGTATTTTTATCACAAAGCTAAATGACCAACAAAAATGGAACCTATTTCCTTGAAAAGAACAATGGCGCTAGATTTTTTCGCACGATGTTAAAAACCGACCATTAGACACAATTCGCGTTCATTCGTTACTATTCTAGTTAGCCGCCATTTTGAGGCCACATGCATTGTTTGGAAACAGCAATAATTGCAGCTCAATGGCCATATGAATCAAATGCCAATTACAGATTCGATGTTGATAATTAAAATTACTATGAAAGTTCAAGGGTGATTTGAACACCCATGTTGACCCATTTTATACACATTCACGTGTTGGCAAATTCAATTGTTAAGAATATAATTATGGTTGCCCAAAAGTTTCAATTGCTTAAATAGAGCTTTGAAAGATATCTCTTGTGTGAATAGAAGCCCCCTTCCTTTTACTTCAAGAGTTGAAGACGCACATAAAATCAGTCAGCTTGTTCTCGAGACTCGTAAAAGTCAGAGGAGGGTTGAGAATATCTCAATGGTTCGTAAATATTTAAACCGAAGGTAGTGCGAAGTAACTTTTGTAGTACTAGTAAATAAATCCTCTTATGGTTCTTGATGACGGGTCCTTGAATCTACTTAAAATTAATACGTTACGGTATCCGTCCGGTAAAGACTGTGATTAAATAGGTACTACGTTACATAATTGATTCCTTTGGGTCAGGCTTGATCCAAGATGGTTCTATGTTTTGGCGTTTTCAGCTTCTCACCAAGGGTCTCTTTAAAGCTATTTACTTTCAGAAAGCCAATGGTAGACCATCAAAAACGCGCAAATGCCCTTACATCTTCAATTCCGTAAGAAGCATCGACATCATCAGTTCATTGAAGTCGACTACTGGGCCGGCTAGAGGGCATCCCACTTCACTCTGTCTGTCCATTCGTCTCTGTGACATATTATCCATCCCCGGTTCTACTGACTACAAATACCGCTTCCACATGGCTAGAAGTCATCCCACTTCACGTCTGTCTATTCGCCTCAGACTCTGGAACATATCTATCACTGCTAATATGTCTCAGCTTAGCATGACACCTGAAAGCCTGTGCTGCTAATGGCTGTATTTGTAAGCAGTGTTCACGTAGCTGAATTTTGGGCTAAGCACATTTAACCTTTATTGCCTTCGACACGCTCTGAAAAAGCTTAGTATACCTACTAAGAGTAGATGATAACCGCTAACTTGAACCCTATGTTTCCTTCCAGTATATCCAGCGTACAAGAACGAGGCGGGGTTCACAGCGTGTCCGTCGTCGTTGGAGACGCGGTATACCGGTGAGCCCAACACAAGAGTGCTGTCGAGACCTCCGGCAGACATCGTGCGCACACGGAATCCTGGAAAATGTAAGTGTTTAAGTAACCTTTATTTGTTATCCGTAACAATACAGAAAGATTTAGTTAGGGTGTTTGATGTGCCAAGTCTTCTCGCATCCAGCGGAAATTCTTGGAAGTTGCACGGTGCCACCACGTCCTGGACTTTTTCCAGGACGTGGTGGCACCGTGCTTCTTCGGAGGCTCAAAAGAATTATAGTCCGAACATTTTATAACAACTCTGTCACAGATGTTTGTGTCTGACCCAGCAATGAAACTTCAGAGTTGGTGAAGTTTCGAGTCTCGGGCCCATCATGTCTTGGACACGGCCCTGATGTGTGGATAGACCTTGAAAAGGAAGAGGGTTATCTAGGACTCTCTCATTAAGAATAAGATCCTTAGCCTAATTTTGCCTTGACCCCCTAGATAACCCCGTCTTCTAACTGTCTTTACATGGGACCTCGACCGATGGAACCGTTTATATCCACTTTTTTCCCCTGAAATGGAGGCATAAGAAAACTTACCTTAACAGAATTCATTTTCATTCCACTTCTGTTCAATTCCAGGTATAACAAACGGTGGTCGTCGCGTGGTCAAAGCATTATGTGCATACACAGCCCGCGCAGACTCCGACATTTCCTTCCGCAAAGGCGACCGCATGGAAGTCCTCAGTGACGCAGAACCTGATTGGTGGAGAGTCCTGCATTTGACGACGAGGCGAGAAGGACTCGTGCCGGTCAACTTTGTAGCTGAAGAAAGCTCTGTGGAATGTGAAGAGTAAGTGTTTTTTGTAAGATTTGTAGAACTAATCGTAAGTAAATGGAGCGTATTAGTTTTCATATAAAACAGAAATAACCTCACTGATAACTTGCATTAAAACCTGCAACTACCTTGTAGTCCATTCAAAAGCTGTAATGGTATGATGCTGTGTAAGCTACTGCACATTTCGAAAAATTAATAGTATGGTTGTGTAATTTTGCATTCCTGACCAAAAGCATCCACTGCTGTGGTTCTGAGAAAGGGATTGGGCAGATAGTATCGCAATTTCTAATTTCTGACTGATTCTAATTACTTTGATACTAATTATTTAAGCGTTCCATTTATTTAGACCATAACGTTAAAAGTAGATAATCTTTAACTTCAATATGTACAAAGAAACACGCAGACTAACGCATCGCAATGTAAATACACTTTCGCTAGGTTTAGGAGCATTTGGGCTAATTCTCATTTGGGCAACCTACTCCATAATGGACTACTTCTCATTTGGGCTACTTCTCATTTGGGCTAATTCTCATTTGGGCTACTTCTCATTTGGGCTAATTCTCATTTGGGCTACTTCTCATTTGGGCTACTTCTCATCTGGGCTACTTCTCATTTGTAAAGCACATTTCACACAGAGAGCGGGCGCGGGTCGGGCGCGTTTTGGGGCGGGAGTACGGCGGGTCTAGTTCTTTGTATTGCAATGGAAGACTTCACACTGAAAGCCCGCGCACGACCCGCCCCGCGCCCGCTCTCTGTGTGAGATGCGCTTTAGAGTTATTTCCCCCCCCCCCCTGTCACGTGGCATCACAGCGCTTTTCAAATGAACTTCGCTGACCCCGTTGAAAAACGTACCACCTTAAGCTTATGCTAGCCTAGTACTTTGGCAGGCCATTTAGAGTTACCTTAACCCTGCGCAGCGTGGCACGTGGCGCCAGAGTGCAAAACATACCACCTTGATCTTATACTAGCCTAGTACTTTTGCTGGTTGTGGTAGTGACATTCTATCGGTTTTTAAGCATAGCTGGAATCTATAATGTTTTTACTTTTGAAAAATGCGCATAAACATGTTTATTTATATAAAGACAGTACTTATTTTAATAAACATCCCCAGTATTTGAGAAGTAGCCCAAATGAGAAGTAGCCCAGATGAGAAGTAGCCCAAATGAGAAGTAGCCCAAATGAGAAGTAGCCCAAATGAGAATTAGCCCAAATGAGAAGTAGCCCAAATGAGAAGTAGCCCAAATGAGAATTAGCCCAAATGAGAAGTAGCCCAAATGAGAAGTAGTCCATTATGGAGTAGGTTGCCCAAATGAGAATTAGCCCAAATGCGCCTAAACCTTTCGCTACACAATTTCTTACAGCCAAACTTACTAAACCTTTACAGCTTCAACAACTGATGGTAACAAAAACTGGTGACGGGTTCAGAAACCCTCTTCTTGTTATTAATCGGCGACTTTCCGCTAAAGGCCATCATCATGTTGCAGTTGGTTCTTTCCTCACGTCTCCCGGAAAGAAGCGGATAAGCTGCTTCTGGCCGAAATCAACCCTCGAGGGACCTTCCTCGTGAGGCCAGCGGAGCATAACCCTCATGGCTTCAGCCTCAGCGTCAAGGATTGGGAGGAGGGAAGAGGGTACCATGTGAAGCATTACAAGATCAAGCCGTTGGATAATGGAGGGTTCTACATCGCGACGAATCAGACTTTCCCTAGTCTGCCGGCGCTTGTCATGTCGTATACGAGTGAGTAGGATGTTTATTTTTAACCGACTTTAAAAAAAGGAGGAGGTTCTCAATTCGGTCGGTATGTTTTTTTTGAAGTGAAAACTTCTTTAGCGGCGTTGTACACTTTTTCTGTAATGGGTAAAAAATTTAAAACTCGCGTCAGGGTCACGTGACCGTCAGGGTCACGTGACCGTCAGGGTCACGTGACCCTGATCGAAAATGAGTAAGACGTCATTCAAATTAAAAATAAAACATAGTAACAAAAAAGTTTTCACTTCTACCGGCACTCCTGGAGTGCAACCTTTTTTTCTTTTTTTTTTATGTATGTACATCGATTACTCCGAGGTTTCTAGTCCGATTAGTGTCAGTCTTTTTTTGTTCGATGCAGTATACTTGCAGTGTGGTCCCATAAATTTCATCCAATTCGGTTCAGTACTTTTTATTTTGTGAGCATTTTTATTGATTTCGGCTACTTGGATGACATTACTTTTTGCGTGTTTGTTCCGCGATTACTCCACCAATTGTGGACCGATTTTCAAAATTCTTTTTTTGTTGTACTAGGGATCGTTCACCTTAGGGAATACTGCAAGTTTCATCAAAATCTGTTCAGCAGTTTTTGAGATAGGGAATTTTATTAGCATGTGTACATGAGCGATGTTAATACCGGTGCCACGGATTACAAATCCTAGTGCACTTGTAAGGAAATGATGTATTTGACAAGAATTTGGGTTGAATATTTAAACTAAAAAGATTAAAATAAAAAACTTTTTTCAAAAAAAGAATTTAACCGACTTCAAAAACAACCACAAAAAAGGGTAAAATAACCTACAAAATAACTTTTCTTTCGGAAGTCGGTGGCAAAAAGACAACGAAATAAAAAAATAAAGCCACCGACTTCCGAAAGAAAAGTTATTTTGTAGGTTATTTTACCCTTTTTGTGGTTGTTTTTGAAGTTGGTTAATTTTTTTTTGAAAAAAGTTTTTTGTTGAATAGCATATGCCATCTGCAAGTCTGATAGTAAATGACCATAAGCAAAAGCAAAGGCATTAGGAGGTTTTCTAACATGCAGACAAATGCACGCCCGCTTGTCACCATACTCGTCAGACTACATACAGTAATACTGCTAAGCGGTAGAAATATTTTACGACTATTGTTATACGATGGTGGCAGTCAAAACACCAATCATTATTATCGGAATAATGTGTGGGAGTGATAAAACTTCATGACAGCTAACACCATCAACAGCCTAAAGCCGGCCATATACGTACCAGTATACTTGCGCAAGTTAAGAGTTTCGCAAGTATTCTGTAACGTGTGTGCCGTGTGGGAAGATACTTGCGCACTAACTTTGTCACAATCCTGTGTTTGTGTAAGTCTAGGTTTGCACAAGTATACTGGTACATGTAAAGCCGGCTTAAAAAGTTGCGCAAGTATTCTGTAACGTGTGTGGGAAGATACTTGCGCACTAACTTTGTCACAATCCTGTGTTTGTGCAAGTCTAGGTTTGCACAAGTATACTGGTACATGTAAAGCCGGCTTAAATCTTAAAGACACTTATCACATGCCACAAATGGCTCAAAAGTATACATACCAGTAGTTTACATGCTATTGATCCATAAAAACTTCTGGGCCTGAACCACTTAATTGTCAACAGAACGTAAACGATTCTTGCTCTCACACGAATATGATTCGAAAAATCTGCTATATTAGATGTGATAATGACAAGCCCCTGATTAATAAATGTACTTGCATACGTTTGGAACAGTTACTGGCATGTTTATAACGAGCTTAATTTCAAATAAAACCACCTTAACACTACGAAAGCCCTATATTAATAAAAGATACTGATTTTATTCCAGAAAACGCGCTAGGTCTGTGCCATGTCCTCGCGCGGCCGTGTCCCAAGCCGGAGCCCCAGATGTGGGACCTCGGACCAGAACTGCGGGATAAGTGGGAGATCCCCAGAGCGGAGATACAACTCATCAGGAAACTGGGACAAGGGAACTTCGGAGAGGTGTACTACGGGAAGTGGAGAAATAATATTGAGGTGATGTTTTAGTTTTGACCGTGTACCTACCAATCCCTTTGTATGATTTGAAAGAAAGAAAGAAAACATGTTTATTGGCACATCCCACAAGTGTCATAGTATCATAAAAAGAAAAACTTAAAAAAAAAAAGGGAACAGACTTCAAAACCAAACACAAAAAAACTATAAAATAACTTTTTCACCTCACACGATCGGAAAGATTCTATTTCTCATTCAAAATCTGAGCGCAAAACTCCATTTTGTGCTCTAGAGCACAAAGTGTTGTTCAAAATTCGAACACGTCTTGTATTCAATTGTTTTCTACACTGACAGGCGAGCCGCCCGCACTACATTTCCTCGCTGTGTGAGGTGAAAAGTTGTGTGTTGCACTCGGCAGCAAAGTTTTTCTGCGTCTCGTACCTTTGAAAACTTCGCATCGCTCAGGATTCTATATTTGAACCGCTCGTTTCTCTCGCGGTTCAATCTTAGAATCCTTCGCTCGCTCAGTTTTCAATTCAAGTACTCGCGCTAAAAATCAACTTTGCAGCCTTGCATAACAAATAACTATTCTTTCGGAAGTCGGTGGCTTTGTTTTTTTTTTATTTCATTGAGATATGGATTATTTTTCCCTTTTTAGTTGAGATATTCCACAAAAAAAATCTTTATGAAATCGGTTTCTTTGAAAATCTACAATCCTATTAAGCAACAAAAACGGATCTATGCGAGCAACTTCATGAGATATCCATTGTTGTTATATAGTAAAACCTACCCCAGAATGTAACAAACACTTTTCTGAAAACTGCCTCAAAATCGGTTCAGCCAAACGCGAGATAATCGCGGACAAACATGCAATCGTCCCTGAAAATCTACGATCCAAGTAAGAAAAACGGATCCACGCGGGCAACGTCACGGGATATCCATTAGTGTTATATATACGAAAACCTTCTCCAGAATGTAATGAACACTTTCCTGAAAACTGCGTCAAAATCCGTTCAGCCAAACGCGACATAATCGCGGACAAACATACATACATACAGGTCGAACTGAGAACCTACTTTTTTTTTGAAGTCGGTTAAAAACTAGTTTAAGTTTAAGAAAAAAAATTTGAAGCTAAACATTTTGGTGTCGTGGCACGTTACGGGTTCGATTCTTGCACGCAACAAATATTTTTATGACCGACAAGTAGTTGTTCCGGATCTGGGTGTTTGTGTATGTCAGTTTCTATGTTTATAAAAGCACCCACGTGGCCACGATACAGGAGAAATTCCTAGTGTGGGACAACATAATATTATTATTTAAAAAACAATTGGTGCCATGCTCATGAGTTATCTATGATAATTACAAAACCAAAACCATTCTATTTTGGTTGATACATAAATCCTATAGGCATAAATTTCTTTTGCCAACAGTATATTCTAGTTCACATTTGACGTCAACTCGTCAACAACAAACGTGCCCTAGTTTAGGTTATTTATTACAACTATTATTTATTTGGTTATGCTAATGAGGAAAAACACTTTCCTATTATGGTTTACATCACTTAGTAAATAATTTTGAACGTATATTTACAACGCGACGCGAGTAAAGAGTTCATGGAAAGAATTGGGGAGGCCTTTGCCTAGCTATGGAACTAAATGCGCTAAGGAAAAAATATATTTCGAATTTAGAACCTCCTCTTTTTTTCGTCGGTTAAGAAATACTACTGACCCGTGCCCACTTCGTTGGGCAGTATTTCGGCTAATATGTATGATATCTTTATAATTTATAGCCTATATCACTCACGGATAATGTAGCTTTCTACCAGTGAAACAATTTTTTAAATCGGTTCATTACTTCCGGAGATTACCCCCTACATACAAACTTACAAACATACAAACTTACAAACAAATGTTACCTCTTTATAATATTAGTATAGAATAATATAATAATATGATAGATTTCTTCAATAGAAGATTCGGCCATTATTAATCAACTCTACTCACACTTTTCTAATTACAGGTCGCAGTAAAAACACTAAGAGAAGGCACAATGTCGACGCAAGCATTCCTACAAGAGGCAGCCATCATGAAAAAGTTCCGCCACAAGCGCCTAGTGGCGCTATACGCCGTCTGCTCCACACAGGAACCCGTATACATCGTCCAAGAGTACATGAGCAAAGGATCCTTACTCGAGTTCCTCAGAAACGGAGAGGGCAAGTTCCTCCAATTTGAAGACCTCGTGTACGTCGCCGCGCAAGTCGCGTCCGGCATGGAGTACTTAGAATCTAAAATGTTGATACATAGAGACTTAGCCGCTAGAAACGTGTTAATAGGTGAAAATAACGTAGCTAAAATATGTGACTTTGGACTCGCTAGGGTTATTGAAGACAATGAGTATTGTCCTAAGCAAGGGTCAAGATTCCCTGTAAAATGGACGGCGCCAGAAGCTATCATCTACGGCAGATTCTCCATCAAGAGTGACGTCTGGTCGTACGGTATTCTTTTAATGGAACTCTTCACGTATGGACAGATACCGTACCCAGGTCTACACGGCAAAGACGTCATTGAACAAGTGGAAAGAGGATACAGAATGCCCAAACCAGTCGGCCACTACCTCCCCGACGATATTTATAGACTGATGCTTCAATGCTGGGACGCTATACCAGAAAAACGGCCCACATTCGAATTCCTAAACCATTACTTCGAATCGTTCACAGTGACCAGTGAGATACCGTACAGAGAAGTGCAAGACTAGTGCTGTGATATAGTGAAATAATAACGTTTGATTGTGCAGCGTGAGACGATGTGTAGGGTCCTCTTAGCAAATATTGGAATTATAATTCGTGTGTGGATCACGTACGACGAACGTTCCATTAAACCGTATCCACACACACTTATAAAACCACCTTTTAGTATTTTTATACTCAAAGCATTATTGAACTAAAACAATACAGGAATGTGTGAGCTTCTTTTTTATTGGTCGACGGCTTTTCTCTTCTGTTTTGTGAGTCAAAATTAGTATCGAAATACTTAGCCTAAGTCAATGAACACAGAAACTGATGTACTACTAAGTCCACTAAAATAAACTTAAGTATTTATAGTATTGAGCAAATTTCACTTTCAATATTATTTAAATATGTAGCTTCTAAGCACTGGTAGTGTTGTTTTGCATTTTGTACAAACTGAATTGTTTACTATGGCATAAGCAGTGAGGTTTAAAATACAATGGAACACGATATTTTCATATTCTAAAGTGATATGTGATATTTTTTATCACTTAAGGCCTGACACTGGAAGATGAAGATCTCTGTGTCCTACGCTTCCCTCGTGCTGTCTCCAAGTAATTCCAAAGTCCATGCACACTCCCATAGTCTGCTCCCATATTTCGACTTTTTTTGCGTATGAATTGTAACTGCCCTTGGAAATGACAAACAAACAGAACTGATAAATTCTTCGAGGCTCCTTTGCAATATCATGTAAAAATATAAAGAAATAAACCCTTTTAGTTGTCACGTTGCTCACCCTCAATCAAAATTGTTTAGTAAGTACTTCATTGTGATAAAACTGTGCTCAATAATTAATTCCGTACGTCACTTGCAAAGGGGCCAACTACCCTACCTGTATAAAGACAAATAATACTAGCTTTAGGACCATATACCAAAGAGTTAATTGTACATTAAGAGCGAATGATAGATGTAGAGAGAAGCGTATTTAATTTATAGCGTAGTTAGACCTTGTGACCTGTATAATGTTAATTATTTTGACCAATATTCCAATTTTTGACGCATGTATAACTTTAAAGAATATTAATTGTTAATATAATTGGATTCTAATATCGACTGATCATTGATCCGTTGTATGTAACCACGAAATTTAACCTCAAATTTGTTTATTTTTCGCCTAAAAGTATTAAAATGCTTTAACCACTTAATCGTTTTGTCGTCCTAGAATTTGTATAAAGCCAATGAAAATAGTGTCTTAATAACATTCCAATATTCAAACACGTTAAATTTGGACACTTTTGTATGAAAACGTTTAGATTTATAAGATTTTGTACATACAATGAAAATAAATGTCATTGATATAAATAATGTATTTTTATTTATTTACAAATATTACATTTACATTGTAAAGAATGTCATAAATACAGTCAGCAAATCACTTTAATAATAATTAACAATAATATATAGAAAAAAATAACTGCCAAAAAGAAGCTATAAAATGTCACCTATCGCATTTACATTTCTTCATTAAACTTTACATCTCTCATGAATCCAAATCTTTCTAAACTAAATACCAGATTGCAAATTGCACTCTAAGCCAAAATTGCAATACTAATAAAGCTAGAAAGAGAGAATAACATTAAACGACCAATGAGAGAGAGAGAGATGGCCATACAGGGCAGTCCATGCTCTGTCTATGCTAAATACACACAATAGACATTTTGTACAGACGCCAGCACATCCACCTACCTCAATCTGTAAAAAATCTTTAATAGATCTTCAACCTTATCACAACAGTGGAAGGTTAATATTCGATTGGTAAAATTTTACAGATTCAAGTAGGTTGACCTGCTGGCGTCCGTATACATGTTTGTTATGATTTCTACAAGTTCCGGCGATAAATATAGCACATCGGTTTTTTGTAGCAGCTGGTTTGTCGTAGTTGCTATATACAAATGTACTCTACCTCCTAGCCGGATTGCTGCCCTGGGATCTGGAGGCGACTGCCCTCCAGCGCGTCTATGAGTGGCGCGTGGAGGCGCAGCGCCGGGGCGTGACCCCGCTGCCTCGTGAAGTCGAGGCGCGGCGGGAAGAGCTCCGGCGCGATCTCAGGGCAGTATGGAGGGGACGACTGTCGCGACCGACGGCCGGGCACGCCGCAATTGCGGCGGTAAGACCCCTCTTTGAGTGTGCGTCAGAATGGCTGGTTGCCTGTGGCGTTGGTCAATGAGAGTTGATTCGAAAATTGCTACATAATTGCTTATATTTGCTACATTTAATAAATAATTGCTACATAGGATATATACTTAGATATAAAATATTTTTTTTGACCAGCCATCCTGACGTCAGGATGGCTGGTCACCTCCTAGTTTAAAGTGAAGCGTACAGAGTTTCCCGAAATGTATTGCGTCAATAATTGCTTCATATTTACTTCATTTATCTCATTTATTTGTATCTTTAAAAATATGCTAAATAAAGGATGTAGCAGTAATTTAAATTATCCCAAGGAAAAGTCCCTGATAAAATAATAAAGGCAAATAGTTGCAGTGCGTCTTCACTCAACGGTATTGCTACTTTAGGCGGCAGCAGGCGTTCTAAATAAAATGTTTAAATGGCATGTTATGTATGAGTAGGTAAGTGGACAATAAGCATATTAGGATATCGTAAATAAATAAAAAATACGATGAGTAAAAAGAAGCTGGTATCGGTCCCGACTTACGAGTTGTAGGTCGTGGGTTCGAACCCCGCCAGGCGCATTATTTTGTGTAATTTATTTCATCACCACTGCTCTCAAAACGGTGAAGGAAAACATCGTGAGGAAACCGGCATGTCCTAGAACCAAAAATTCGACGACATGTGACATCTACCAACCTGCACTGGGCCCGCGTGGTGGATTATGGCCCATTCCCTCTCACAGAGAGGAGGCCTGTGTCCCAGCAGTGGGAACATTATAGGCTGATGATGATGATGAAAAAGAAGCTAATTCCACATTGCAAATATATGCGTAAAAATAATATGAAAATACTCGAAGTCGTTGACTCATATAATATCTACTTAGGACAAGTAAACTTCGAGAAAGGGGTCAACCACCAAATCCAACTCGGTTGGGCAGCGTTCGGGAAACTACGCAATGTCTTTCCGTCCGACTTACCCCAGTGCCTCAAGACGAAAGTCTTCAACCAATGTGTGTTACCAGTTATGAGTTACGGCACCGAAACGTGGTCTTTCACTATCGGTCTCATCTCAAAGCTCAAAGTCGCTAAACGAGCTATGGAGAGGGCTATGCTCGATGTTTCTTTACGTGATCACATACGAGTCACTGATATAGTCCACCGGATTAGCAAGCCGAAGTGGCAATGGGCAGGCCATATTGCTCGCAGAGCAGATGGCCGATGCGGTCGAAAAGTGCTAGAATGTAGACCACGGACTAGCAAGCGCAGCGTAGGACGTCCACCAACAAGGTGGCCAGTCAACCTTATAAAAGTCGCTCGATGCAGGTCGCTTCCAACCGGTATATGTGGAGATCAAAAGGGGAGGCCTATGTTCAGCAGTGGACGTCCTATGGCTGAGATGATGATGATGATGAATATGAAAATAAGCTAAAAAATTGTTTCGGGCGAAACTACCCATGCACATTTTAAAAAGGGGACATCTGGCCTGCGGGCCACCTTTTTTCGTGGGCGAGATGTCCCATAACCTCAGCATTAATTTACCTTATTGCCATATTATTTTTTCTCGCATATATTATGCAATGTGGAATTATCTTCTTTTTACTCTTCGTATTTTTTTTTATTTACGATATCCTTTTAATGTGCTTATTGTCCACTTACCTACTCATACATAACATGCCATTTAGCAATTTTATTTAGAACGCCTGCCGCCTAAAGTAGCAATACCGTTGAGTGAAGACGCACTGCAACTATTTGCCTTTATTATTTTATCAGGGACTTTTCCTTGGGATAATTTAAATTACTGCTACATCCTTTATTTAGCATATTTTTAAAGATACAAATAAATGAGATAAATGAAGTAAATATGAAGCAATTATTGACGCAATACATTTCGGGAAACTCTGTACGCTTCACTTTAAACTAGGAGGTGACCAGCCATCCTGACGTCAGGATGGCTGGTCAAAAAAAATATTTTAGATCTAAGTATATATTCTATGTAGCAATTATTTATTATATGTAGCAAATATAAGCAATTATGTAGCAATTTTCGAATCAACTCTCATTGACCAACGCCACAGGCAACCAGCCATTCTGATGCTCACCTCTTTGAGGAGTGGCTGGAGAGACGTCACGGCGTCCTGACCTATCGGATGACGCAGGTCCTCACCGGACACGGAAGTTTCGGGAGGTTCCTGTGCCTGATGGGGAAGGAGGAAACGCCCGGGTGCCACCACTGCGAAGATCGCCCGGAGGACACAGTAGAGCATACGGTGCAAGACTGCCCCGCTTGGGCAGAGCACCGACGTGTCCTCACGGCGGCGATAGGCGGAGACCTCTCGCGCCCGGCATTGGTTGCGGCCATGCTGCGGGGCGAGACGGAGTGGGAAGCGGTCTCCTCCTTCTGCGAGGCAGTAATGCTCGTGAAGGAGGAGGCGGGCCGCGAGCGAGTGAGGACAGCGTCCTCCCTCCGCCCCAACCGCAGTGGTAGGCGCCCGCGGCGTCGGACGTCAGCAGATGATCTCCGGCCACCGTAGGCGCGGGCATGCGGGCAGCGAGTAAAGGGCAACTCGCTGCCCGACCATGGACCATGCCCGGGTCGACGGCGCGTCGTGTCCCACGCGCGCCTCAAAGAGCGTCAGCATAATGACGAGGCCCCCCTCTCAGAGGGCCAAAGCCTGCCGGGGTCGCGGGATTATTTCCTTACCGTGACCCCGGAACAGAAAGGGCTATTGAAGGACACCGTGGATTTTAGTCTGACAGTCCCGCCCTGCCCGGGGTTGGAGGACTCATTTGATGATTTTACCACGCTAAAAAAAAAAAAAAAAATGGTGGTTAGTAAGTGCTTCGTGAGACAGAGATAGCACACTGCGAAACCGAAACTAGCCTATTCTTTCTTTCTAACGGTCGATGTGACATACTTATACCCGTTACTTGTAAGTTAGTTAAAAATTTCACAAACAGAAACAATACATAACAGAAATAGGAATAATGTTAATTAATATGATGTATAATTAAAATCACAATTTTTTCGTATAAATGCTACGAATAACTTATTCACTATTAAAATTACGAGACAATACGACTTAGTCACATAAGCCGACATAATTACATAATTTTATAAATGCTCATTTACGTATGAGAAATTCTCGTTTTAGATAGGCGGCTTGTCGAGAAATCGTGTGAATTTCGAATATTATAGGGAAACGACAGTTTAACATCGGAAGAGTGTCGTATGATATAATAGAGTGGGGCCAAGCTGTATTTTGTATTAGCACATTAGAGCGATAATCACTTGGCTAGATTTGCCTGGGAAGGCAAGGAATCAAGGAACTACACATGTAAATGAGCCTTTACTATACTTGATTGATTTTCGTAACGCATCAATCATGATTGCTAATAACTATGAACTATAGTTGCACAATTTCATCTACTTAAAAGACATTCCACTTGTCCGAACATACCGACAAAAATGTATTGTGCGCATTACTATTATTAGGCCCTACAATACCAACAAAAACACACAATACGTGTGTATTTCCATTTTAAATCTTAAAAAGATATTATAGTCCTGGGTCTTTCAGCCTGCCGGAGTCGCGGGACAAACGAATTACTGTGACCCCGGAACGTAAAGGGCTATTGAAAGACACCGTGGATTTTAGTCAGTACAAGTCTGACAGTCCGTCCCGCTCTGCCCTGGGTAAGACGACTCATTTAATGTATTTTACCACGCTAAAAATAAAAAAAAAGTGCTGGGTCTTTCGGTATGTCGCCTGAAGCTGCCATCTTATTTATTCAATTTTTATTTCACAAATTTTTACACTGTTTCAAAATAGTTCAAATGACTGTGGCAGATTTTCTTTTAATGGCTGCCTAAGACTTAATCTTTACTTGAATCACCACAGATAAATACTTATAAATGTACCTAATTAAATTACTAACTTAGGATAGTTCCTATATCAGAAAAATAGTCGCACACTTTTTTAATGTCACAGATTATTTTATTATCACTGTATCACCGTCTGTGATAGGGGTATACAAGATAAAAGAAGGATATTTCAAATACCTAAAAAATATATATCAATTAGAACACTGGAAAAGGAAAAATTACTAAAATTTGAGTCATTACGGCTCCCTAATCGAGGCGTCAACATACTTCAACACAGACGTTGTCTTCAAGCGCACGCTCGGTGCACGCCCATTTTACACTTACAGTATTATACTGATACCGTGTACTTTCCTAAGTGACAATAAAAATGTCCGCGAGGATTGCGTTTGAAGGAAACTGATCCTTATCATTCTCTAGCCTTTATCCAAATTAATTTGGGAATCGACGTAGCACGTTCTTCTCCTTCCATACATAATTGGCTATTTGACGGCGTCAATAAATCGTCATTTAGTTTTGAAAAAAAAAATGTACAGGTATTTCTTTTCTTCTTTTTAAAATCATGAATATTTACAAAGGTACAACGCATGAACAGTGGTGGCCCAATGGCATCGGTCCCGACTTACGAGTTGTAGGTCGTGGGTTCGAACCCCGCCAGGCGCATTAATGTGTAATTTGTGTAATTCATTTCATCACCACTACTCTCAAAACGGTGAAGGAAAACATCGTGAGGAAACCGGCATGTCCTAGAACCAAAAATTCGAAGACATGTGACATCTACCAACCCGCACTGGGCCCGCGTGGTGTATATTATGGCCCACTCCCTCTCACAGAGAGGAGGCCTGTGTCCCAGCAGTGGGAACATTATAGGCTGATGATGATGAACGCATCAGAATTCGACAGTGAGGGCTCGTGACATCAGAACTCAGCCAAAATTGTATTGACGTGTTGCCAATTTATAAAGCGTCGATAATAATGTCCGTCAATTTTAGTTTACGTAGCAAAAGGAAAAATTCATCATCATCAGCCTATGATGTTCCCACTGCATGGACACAGGCCTCCTCTCTTGTGAGAGAGAGTGGGCCACAATCTACCACGCGGGCCCATTGCGGGTTGGCAGATGTCACATGTCTTCGAATTTTTGGTTCTAGGACATGCCGGTTTCCTCACGATGTTTTCCTTCACCGTTTTGAGAGCAGTGGTGATGAAACAAATTACACAAAGTAATGCGCCTGGCGGGGTTCGGACCCACGACCTACAACTCGTACGTCGGGACCGATACCACTGGGCCATCACTGCTCAAAAGGAAAAATACGGGACAAATATTTTTTAATAATCTAACTGACGATGACGGTCTAATGAGATTTTATCAGTCAAATAGCTCACTAAATAATTACCTGTTTCACTATTATACGGTATCGGAATACATCTTGCTTTTAATCCTTAGATATCGATACTCCGACTGGTAGAAACTCTGCATGTACTGCCAACAAGTCAGCACTGCTATTGGGACGTACTTTGGATGCTTTTTGCTGTAGTGGTTCAGATATATGGCTAGCACGACCAGCATACCTGACCATACGTATCTGAAAAAGTAACGAAAACATAAACATTTCGATATTATATGTTAAAGTAGGGCCAGAAGGCTAATTCACGTAATTTTATGACGCGCCGATGAAGTAGTAGTGCAGTTGCAGTTAAGTTTAAGTTCGAATGATAAACGGTATTCTTGTAATCTTTGAACTGCGCGTGAACTGCACGTCAACTGTACGACAACCAAACTGTACAAAACTTACTCATGGTGTGGCTACAGGAGAGAAAAATTATTGCCCACTAAATAATCGAATGGAATCGATTAAATTTCAATGAATATGACATTAATAAAATATTAAAATAATACCCCAGTACAGATTTTAGTGCTGATTCACAATCAAGATTCACGATCATGTTGCGATCCAAAACACGCACCAAAGACGCGCAACAGTAGAATACCGATAATGCGCTCACGTGACGCGAAATTGACGCGAGCGTGTCTGACAGCGGTAGAGAATACGAAAAGCGTTGTTCTGATCGAAACTTAACTGCAACTGCACTGCAACAGCACTTGTTTAGTTACGTGAATTGGGCTACTGATCAAGGTTCCTAGTCTACCATCTAGAGAGATTGTCTAAGCAAGGCACCATGGCTCTGGAACGTAAAGGGATACCAAAGGAACTAGGTGGAATTTAGGTAGCAAGTATAGACACTAACTTCTTTTTTTCAGACGACAGTATCTTCCGCTCCAGCCTGAGTGAGAGGACTTATTTGATGGTTTTATCACTCCAAAAAAATGGTAGGTATAAATTGATATTTTCTATGCAATTAATGCACTTTAAATGCTCTTGTCACTATGGTGAAAGTAGAATTTTTACGCAACAGTACATATAAAAAAAAACCTGCAATGTGGATGGAATGAGGCGAATACATTTTAATAAATACTCGTACTTACTGGAAAACAAAAGGTTTGTTGAATATCAGGAACGATATGATGATGGACAGTGCTTTTCTGAAGGTAGTCACTGTCACTGCGACGGTGGCGCCACATATGCGCACTAGAGTGAGTACTGCTTGCAATCCCATGTAGCCGCTCACGCTTAGAAGGAAGATGTTTGTGTACATTGATACAGGATTCTGGAAATGAAAAGATTTTTTTATTAAGTTTCTCTCCTATCCCCCTCCAAAATTTTCGACACACAACCTCTTACGGGGCAAATTCCTGGCTAAGGATAGCCGCCGTGTCGGATGTGGCGGGAGAAAACGCCCGGATGTCACCAGTGTGTACCACCCGGAGGACACGGTGATCTGCCCTCCTGCAGCGGAGCACCGCTGTGTCCTCACGGAGGAGATAGGCGGCTCTGACCTCCCATGTCCAGGATTGATTGCTGCGGGGCAAGGGGTAATGGGCAACAATCACCTCCTGCGGAGCAGTAATGTCAGACAAGGAGGCGGCGGAACACGTGAGGGAGAGGACATCCTTACGATTACCTGCCAACGTTTGCGCGAGCCTACGGGCGGCAAGTAATACGTATGGCAAACTCGGTTTTAGCCATCAACTACATAGTATCAACTGCATTTTCACGCACTTTAATTACATTCAAACAGTAACAAATTGCACAATGGCTGATTAATAAAACCTTATCGTTGCTCATTGGTTATGGTCCTTAAAATCTTCTGATAACAAAATATCAATAAAACCATGAAACACATTTACCGTCACTCAAAAAATAACTGCAACACAACGAGATAAAGTTTTATTATCGAGCGTTACTTTCCTAGAATCATTATCAAAACCCCATATAGATTACCAACAGGACTCGTTGGATGTGGATTGCATCCAGCGCGATACTGTGGTACTCATCAGATTGACAGTCCACCTTATGGATGGACGTCTCAAGATGCATCCCGATGAGTTTTCGAAAGGGTAGTTCTCGAATGGATCTCAACTTGGAAAACTCAAACCAGGCCCTACTTGCTAAAAATCAAACTCACCTTCAAACAATATTCAAATCCTGAAGTCAAGACTCCACTGAAGCCTGTAATGACCAACAGGTATACAGAGCCGATGGCATACGAATAGAAGACCACCTCGTTGTTCGAAGCATTGTGTTGCTTCATTGCCTTTTCCTGAACATTGCCGATGATGGCATCGCACAGCAATGCTAGAGATATCACTACAATGCCCAAGAAGTCGAACTTTGGAGAGGTACTTGAGTCCGCTGTAACATATAACAATGTGCTGTAACATCAAGCAGTGAGAGAAAATTTCTTCTCCATAGAGAAAAAATGAATATTTTGTCCTTCTTTTAAGAATTCATTAATCTAGTGAAATTCTAACTGCTTTATTTTCTATTCTTAGGTCTTTTTATTTACCGTGTTAAAATCATCAAATGAGTCCTCCCACCCCACCCCGGGCGGGGCGGGAGGGACTGTCAGACTTGTACTGACTAAAATTCACGGTGTCCTTCAATAGCCCTTTATATTCCGGGGTCACGGTAAGGAAATAAGTCCCGCGACCCCGGCAGGCTTTGGCCCTCTGAGAGCCCCGTCATTTTTGCTGACGCTCTTTGAGGCGCGCGTGGAACACGATGCGCCGTCGGCGTCGACCCGGGCATGGTCCATGGTCGGAAAGCGAGTTGCCCTTTACTCGCTGTCCGCATGCCCGCGCCTACGGTGGCCGGAGATCGTCTGCCGACGTCCGACGCCGTGGGCGTCTACCGCTGCGGTTGGGGCGGAGAGAGGACGCTGTCCTCTCCCTCTCGCGGCCCGCCTCCTCCTTCGCGAACATTACTGCTTCGCAGAAGGAGGCGACCGCTTCCCACTCCGTCTCGCCCCGCAGCATGGCCTCGACCAATGCCGGGCGCGAGAGGTCTCCACCTATCGCCTCCGTGAGGACACGGCGGTGCTCTGCCCAAGCGGGGCAGTCCTGCACCGTATGCTCCACCGTGTCCTCCGGGCGATCTTCGCAGTGGTGACACCCGGGCGTTTCCTCCCTCCCTATCCGACACAGGTACCTCCCGAAACTAGTACTACGTATATATTATTATATACTTTTTATATATATTTTTTTATAAATGTATTTTTTTTTTTTTTATTATTAGCTTTGGTAGGAAGATCCTTCTTCTTATCGTGCCAACGATGTTCTCTCTTACATAAGTATACCAAACTGTAATAAAACACTGTAAAAGCAAATATTTTAAAAGAGTAACCATGGAGTTTCTTGCCGGTTCTTCTCCATGGAAACGACCAACCCGAACCGTGCCAATTTTTCGACGTTTTATAAGTGCCCACTGAGGCCCATGTAAAAAAAAACATTTTGATTTTGAAACTTCCGTGTCCGGTGAGGACCTGCGTCATACGATAGTCAGGACGCCGCCGCCGTGACGTCTCTCCAGCCACTGCTCAGAGGTCTTACCGCCGCGATTGCGGCGTGCCCGATTCTTAGGTCATTAGGAATTAATTCTATCTATTAGAACAGGGGTTCCCAAAAAACTTTTTGAAAAAAAAAGGGAACCGACTTCAAAACCAAACACAAAAAAACTATATTAAAATAACTTTTCTTTCGGAAGTCGGTGGCTTTGTTTTTTTTTTATTTCATTGGCATATGGCCACCGACTTCCGAAAGAAAAGTTATTTTATAGTTTTTTTGTGTTTGGTTTTGAAGCCGGTTCCCTTTTTTTTCAAAAAGTTTTTTATTTTTCCCTTTTTAGTTGAGATAATCAACAACAAAAATCTTCATAAAATCGGCGTCTTTTAAAATCTACAATCCTATTAAGCAAAACGGTTTATGTGAGCAACTTCACGAGATATCCATTATTGTTATATACTAAAACCTTCCCCAGAATGTAACAAACACTTTTCTGAAAACTGCTTCAAAATCGGTTAAGCCAAACGCGAGATAATTGCGGACAAACATGCAATCGTCCCTGAAAATCTACGATCCAAGTAAGCAAAACGGATCCACGCGGGCAACGTCACGGGATATCTATTAGTGTTATATACTAAAACCTTTTCCAGAATGTAATGAACACTTTCCTGAAAACTGCATCAAAATCCGTTCAGACAAACGCGAGATAATCGCGGACAAACATGCAATTGTTCCTGAAAATCTACGATCCAAGTAGGCAAAACGGATCCACGCGGGCAACGTCACGGGATATCTATTAGTGTTATATACTAAAACCTTTTTCAGAATATAATGAACACTTTCCTGAAAACTGCATCAAAATCGGTTAAGCCAAACGCGAGATAATTGCGGACAAACATGCAATCGTCTCTGAAAATCTACGATCCAAGTAAGCAAAACGGATCCACGCGGGCAACGTCACGGGATATCTATTAGTGTTATATACTAAAACCTTCTCCAGAATGTAATGAACACTTTCCTGAAAACTACATCAAAATCCGTTCAGCCAAACGCCAGATAATCGCGGACAAACATACATACATACATACAAACATACATATACATACAGGTCGAACTGAGAACCTACTTTTTTTTTGAAGTCGGTTAATTAGCGCCGCGGCGCCCTGGTGCCTCGTAGAGAGTACAAAGCGCCGCGAAACGCTTCTGTTGACCATTCTCCGGATTGAATTTGCGTGGTCCAACATCCATGAACAAATTCACCAAAAAAACGAAGAAGATACTCTCAATGCTCATTGAACTCTCTTGCAGTTCAAAAGCAGATTCACGTATTAAGATTTGGTGGAGATTTCAACAAGGGACCTATCATTATTTCACCGTATCTACTAAATGGAGCGCCGAGGCAAAAATTAAACCTGTATAGAGTGTAGGAGCGCCGTGAACTGAGGAAGTACCTATGGGAAAACTTGTATCAGGATATCCACAATAGCAGCCCGGTCACGCTTATAGGTTTGCCTTTGGGCCTTAGGCAAAATTTGTTTGGACTTTATTGTTATTTTTAGGGGCTCCTTTTTCAGAGTCAGTCTCAGTTTGTTTGAACAAAAATTACCTCTGTCTTAACTGTATAAAATACTTACCCAGAGTAAACATGGTGAGACCAATACACATGATAACAGCAGCAACATAATCAAGGAATCCATAACGCTTGTTCAGTATAATAATGCTGCCAATCATGACCGGTATCAGCTTGCAACTCTTGAAGATCAGTTGTGTAGGGTAGTTCAAATAGCTTAGTGCTAGGTTTGACAGCGACATGGTTCCAAGTGTAAGAGCTGCCAGTAATGCATATGTTCGTATTGGTACCCTGTTAAATTAAATAACACATAATTAAATTGTTGTTTACTAGGTCTTCTTTCTTCTACCTTCATTTCTAGTTGTTGTCTGTTTCATTGAACATACTGATTCCGATTGTCGTCATAAAGTGTTTATCAGTGCCATAAAAACGTAACAAAATAGCAATCAAAATTATACTCACTTCCGTTTAATAGGATTCCTTATCAATGATTCGAAGTAACTCAATGCCATCGTCATTAAAAATTGTACTAACGTTATATAAAAACTCACTGGATTCACTTCAGCATTAGAAAATATTAATTCTAGGAAATATCCATAGGCTAGATAAAATATAAATACAAAGACTGAACAGCATAGGAACTGTGTCAGTTCACTGTATGGTGTTATGTTAAAACATAATATGTTAATCTCCGTTTGCTCCACCCTTGGGAGGATTTTACTTGTACTCGGAACATCTATACGTATTATTGCGTCTTTTGGTTGATTCATTGTTATCACAGATTTTTGAGATGCCATCAATTCAGACTCATCACGCTTTTCTGAGCTTTTCTGGAAATAAAAATTTGGCCTTTATATTTCTTCAAGTAGGTAACACACAGATAGATCAGGAGTGGACAACATACAAGTAAGAGGCAAGAATGTTTGTTTATTCCTCCAGCCTTTCATGTTTACAAATACTTTACATGCAAACATAACAAACTACAGATTTATTGTTGATAAATTCATCTATGCAACGTCTTATCTGTATGTCTCTGCGTGAGTTTTGTCACTTTTTGGAATTTTTAATAAATTCAGGGAACGTACTTTATAAATATTATATGTTGTATGTGATGTGTAATAGCTTTAATTACTCACAGTCACATGATGGGTTGAAATAAAATCATTCAATGGTTCCTGAGACATGGTCAAGTCCCAATTTACTATCACCACTTACACAAGTGTGAGATTCCGTTTAACTATTACAAACAAAAAGGTTCTAGATGAATGAAACTTTATACTGTAACTGACAGATTAATCTGAAACATTTGCCACTGGGCATTTTTATAGAAGTTATCAACACCCACACATTACTGGTTGACAATGTGTTCTCATTGTATACTCAGTGTAGGGGGCAGTGTTTTCAATTTTATTTTAACTAACACAAAACAGTAAACACACACAAGTTTAGACAACATTGTAGTTATACATTTATGTTACTGTAAAACTCGAACTACGGTAAATGTTAAGATTTTCCAGTAAAACTTAAGATTTACCAACATGAGTTGGTAAATGTAAATATTTATTATAGAAGGACGACTTTTTCGGACTTTTACCATTCCAATTCAGTACATGCTAGGTTTTCCAATGCGGACTGGTAACTGTTGGTTTTAGGATTAAAACAATGACCTAGGTTTTATCCTTCCTTCACAGGAGCAAGTCGACAGACCCTGCTTTGCGTTTGACGTTTAACATTTACCGTAGTTCGAGCTTTTTCAGTAACATTTATACAAAATATAGTTTTGAATGATTGTGGTTCTATGAGAAGAGAAAGTTAATAAGAAAAAAAACTATTTATTATTGTTGGATAGGGGAGAACCGCGCTGACCCCAAGTAAAATGGGATAAGGGCAGGAAGATGATATGCTGTACTAAATGTAATAAATAGATGGTGTGTATTTAATGAGCAATTTATAAAATTTTCCTATTTTTTATTTGACAAGTTTGATGTGTGTAAGAATGTCGGCGTAAGGCCGCGCCGGCGGCATCCGCTTCGGTTGCGAAAATGAACATCCCAATAAGAATCCAGACAGTGAATAATAATTGATTTTGTTATAACTAATTCTTCTCTTAAATTAAACTATATCGGCTTTATTACAAAACGTGGTTTAACTTAGACCAAGCTTTAAATCAAAAATGGATTTTTGAATTTCGAACTTTATTTCTACTGTCCTAAAGTTATTAATACAAAAACCGAGTTTAGATCCCGGTCTAAGTTGTCAATGTGCATTTTAGAATTTTATAGCAGTTGGAATAAAGTTCGAAATTCAAAAATTTATTTTTGATTTAAAGCTTGGTCTAAGTTAAATAAACCACGTTTTGTAATAAAGCCGTTAATGTACATATTATTCCTAAATTAAAATAAACTCACAGATTTTTAGTGACAAAAAAAAGCACCACTTAAAAATATTTTGTTTACGTACGCGCGTTTTTGTTGAGCACAATTTTTTTCTATATATTTACTATTTCCTGTTAATCTTTACCCTAAAGGTTTTCGGATAAATAATCACAAGATTTGAGCGAACAGAGCATGAAATACGCGCACATAGATAATGATTGAAACTTAGTATACGTCGACAGTAAGATTTTATCGAAACCTACCCTGATGGAGATCAGTGCAGAAACTTCAGTTATACACTGACTACATATTCAAGTAATGGTTTAAATTATGAAAACATAAATAGGGAACTTTTGTAAGTAAAAGTAACCAATCCTCCTGTACCACGACACCTCACACGAATCGTCGAAATGTCTGTCAAAAAAAATGTCAACACAACAGCTTTTTTTTTTTTTGGAATGTTTTTGGCATGGCTTCGAGGCCTTTATGCCAAATCTTTATATAATGTTTCTCTCATATTTTGTAAAATGTTATCTTCTTTTGCCGTATCTTCTTCTTATTTATATTTTACCAACAGTGTTTTTGATGTACTTGTAAAGCGGCATATAGCAATCTTTTTTTTGTAGTAACACGTTTAAGCGGCGGGATTCGACATTTGTTGACATTTCTTCTGACATTTCAAAAAGCTCGCTTGCAAGAATGGGGAAGGCAAGTGTCAAAATGACAAGTGACAGTTTGGTCCCAAAAGAACTATCAAATCAAAGGAATTTTCTGAAAAAAAAACGATTTATTGATGTAAAATGACTAGATGTTGTGTAATAAGCTGTAAAAATGATGGAACATCAAATTTCCGACAGTTCATACTATCAAGAAATAATGGTTAGCTGCTGTGAATGCCTTGAGAACAAAAATTGAATTATAACTAAGGAAAAGCTATATATAAAAAACAAATATCCAGGCTTGTGAAGCCTAGACATGCCGTTAGTTGAGTTTATTAATGAAATTCTATGATTATACCATAACTAAACAATCAAATACACTTTTCAAATAATATCTACTTTTCTATTGGAGGTTAAGTACCAGTATTTCATCGCTCTATAAATCATGAAATGGTTCGTCTGGCGGAAGAATTATCACCTGGAACGAGTTTTGTGATAGTTGTGGTGTTAAGAAATTAAATATATTGAGATATTTCTCGAATCTAAATAAAAAAAGAGGTAAAATTACTGACTTAAAACATTATGATATTTTATCAAAATGGAAAGTCAGAAGCAGAATTATATTCTTGTTAAAGGAGAGGACAGGTAAAACATACCTAAACTCAAAAATTGAAACCTCAACTACAAGTAATTGTGGATTTATTACGGTAAAATCAAATGTATTACCACTCAATTAAATCACATTTTTTCCTCTTGTAGATGCACCGCGGCGTCTTAATTCTTCTTTTATTATATGCACTTGCATTGGCGAATAATTTTCCATATTTGTTTTGTATTTATACTCAATTTTTATAACAATAAATCTTGTTTGTTTTTTGTACAAGGTAGACAGTAATCTGACGTAGGGACCAACTATCGCAGCGCCATCTACGATTAGCTTTGAGTTGCCATCCCCTTGGAGGTTGAATTCTTCACAGTTAAAAATAATGTGTTCTAGGGTTCCAGGAAATTTGCGGCAGGCAGTGCATGTCTGATCGTCTATTATCTTGAATCTATTCAAATGTGCGGGTGTGGTGTTATGCCCAAATCGGAGTCTATTGATTGTTGTAATGAAATCTCGACTTGCTGTCTTCAACTGATAATACCAGGGTTTATTGGGTAAGTCTGTTTGGATACTTCCATACCACTTTCCTTTATCTTCTTGATCTTTTTTCCAAAAACTTCTCCATATTTCATTTATATCTTCATTAATTTCAGGATAACAATCAGTGAAAGGGATTTTAACAACAGTACTTACATCTAAAGAGTTTATACCCATAAATGCAGCCTTATCAGCAATTTCATTTCCACTAATGCCTTTATGTGAAGGTATCCACATAAAAAATACATCTTTTCCTCCAGACCTAAGATTATTTAATAAAATTTTAATTTTATATATCAGGTAATTTGATTTAAATTTAAAGTTGAATCCTTTTAAACTATTAATTAAACTAAGAGAGTCTGTAAGGATTAAAAAATATGTACATTTATCTATGGTATCAATGTACCTAAGGGCTTCTAAAACTGCATATGCCTCTGCAGTAAATATACTACAACTAGTGTCTAAAACAAAACTTTGTACAAATTTAATTTGAGAATCATAAATGGCACTTCGCACATGAGAGTCTCCTTTACTACCATCAGTATATATTTTATAATATTCCCTATTGTGATTCAAAAACTGTAGAAGATCTTGATTGGTACAAACAGAGGCACTAATCAATTTTGGTATATTAAATAAAATATGAAATTGTGTTGAATAACATGGCCATAAAGAATCAGAAAATATTTTACTAAATTTATTTTTTATTTGTAGGAGTATTTGGGACAGTTCTGGATATTGATGGTGAAGAAGACTCTCACCAGTTATCTCAGGAGCACTATATTGAAAATGGTAAGGCAAAATTCTGTTCATTACTGTTTGATTTTTACAGCATATTAATTTTAAACAAAAGCGTTGGGCTAAAAGCAATCTGCGAAGTGATAATGGCATTATTTTTGTTTCTATTTCCATGGCTCTAATGGGTGTAGAACACATAGCACCTGATATAATCCTAAGTCCCTTATTTTGTATAATATCTAATCTATGTACAAACTTACTGTTGATATTAATATATGCAAGGCAACTATAATCAAAGTGACTACGTACTATTGATTTATACAAAATTGTAAGAGTCTTAGGGTCTGCACCCCAAGAAACTCCAGCTAAGCAACGGAGAATATTAAGGCTTTTTAAAGAATTTTCAGAAATGTACTTTTAATAATATTCAAAAGAGAGTTTTTTATCTAAAACAATACCTAAAAATTTATGTTTGTCTGTTTGTGGAATGGGTTCATTGTTAAAATTTATAATTGTGTTAGGTGATTCCTGGCCAAAAATTACAACTCTACTTTTACTTGTATTGATTTTGAGATCTATTTTATTATAATATATTTGTAATTTCTTTAGAGCATCATTCAGAGTACATGCAGCTTGGTCAATATTTCTGTTTGTACAATATAAAACAAGATCATCAGCAAATTGAAGAATATTTACATTAGGATTATTTACATATTTACAAATTTCACTACAGTAAAGGCTATACAATAGAGGGGACAGTACTGCGCCTTGCATTGTGCCTTTTGATGCAGATCTAGGTCCATAAGTAATATTATTATGTCTAACATATAAAATTCTGTTATTTAAAAAGTTAAATATCCATTTACATAGGAGTCCGGGAATGCCAAGTTGTGATAAAATTTTAACTAAAATGCCTGGTTGTATGCTATCAAATGCCCCTTGTACATCTAAAAAAGTACATATTACACTATTTTTATTATTTTTTGCATATTTCAGATCGGAGACAAGTGATACAAAGCTGTCTGCACAACTTCGCCCTCGTCTGAAGCCATATTGTACATTTGGTATTAAGCCATTGTGCTCAACAAACCAATCAAGTCGAGTTTTTATCATGTTTTCTAGTAATTTACCTAGACAGGATGACAGTGAAATAGGTCGATAGGAATTTGCGTTATCTGGTGGCTTATCTGCCTTTAAAACTGGTATCACACATTGTGTTTTCCATGACTCTGGAATAATCTGATTAATCCATAGATTGTTAAGAATGTTTAACCCTAGAAAGATAGTCTGCGTAAAATTTACGCATGCGTTTTCGAAATATAGCTCTGTCTTTCTAAATAGCGCGAATCCATAGCTGTGCGTTTAGGACATCTCATTAGTCACTGGGAGCTACCGTAAAGTGCACGTGTCAATAAGGTATGTGTAACCGATTTTGAAATATAACGACTACGTGCGTCAAAATTACGCATGATTATATTTTAAGTGACTTTTAAGATTTTGACTTGTATATTCTTTTTATTTATTTTTATCTTTCTGTAACTGTATTTCATTACTTATATTATCAGTTTGCTTTTATAGATATTGAAGCAAAAATATAACATAATGGGGTAGTGGAAACTTGGACGAAGACCATATCCTGGCCAGCCTTATGCAAAGCGACGACAAGCTTCTCTGTGAGGATACCGACTGTGAAGCAGCGGACCATGAAAGTGAAGATGACGTGCCGAGCAATACAGAAGAAGATTTTATAGATGAGTTACAAGAAGAACAGCCCCTTTCCCCTTTTATAATGAGGCGAAGGGCAAATGCGTCCTGAAAAAAATGTACAGAAACCAGTGTGTCGTAAGTCTTGCCAAAGTTGTTTGTAATAGATTTTTTCACATCTATATGTTTCTAATATATTATATAAGATATTCTACTTGTTGATTTTGTGCTATAAAAACGCTGATTATCATAGAAAAAAATAAATAAAGACTAAGTGTTAAAAAAATTGATCATTTATAGCAGAACATTAAAGTTTTTTTTTATTTAATAAATAAATAATTATAAATAAATTATCTGCAGTCTTAATTATTCTAATAAATGTGTTAATAGATATAACATATGATTTTATTGAAATATATTAATAAACCTCAATCTACAGCTAATTAAAACACATGCGTCAATTTTACGCATGACTATCTTCTCCGTACTACACAATATGATTATCTTTCTAGGGTTAAGAAAAGTTTTTGAATTGAGAGATGAAGCTTTTTTATTAATATGTAAGGAAATCCATCTAGACCAGGTGTAGTATTTTTACGTGAATTCAAAGAAGCAGAAAATTCCTGGAATGAAAACTTTTCTAAGATAAATTTCGTATTTTCATTATCGTTATTAATATTAAAATAAGTTTCTAAGTTGGGAACTTCTAAGCCCTTATCTGACAATTTAACTAAAAAGGAATCAATGAATGTATCCGAATAAGACTTATTATTAACTTTTCTACTATGTTTAAACATTTTAATTTGATTCCAAATTTTGCTAATGGGAGTTGTCCTATTGAAACTATTACACAAACTATTCCATCCATTTTTCTTTTCCTCAGCAATTGTCCTTTTCTTAATAGCATCTAACCTCTTGTAATTAATAAAATTTTCAATACTGGGATTTTTCCTATAATATTTTAGTGCTTCATAAGAATTGATAACACTCTGTTTGCATTTATCGTTCCACCATGGTACTGGAAGTTTACTTTTGTAATTAGATGTTCGAACAAACTTAGGAATACATGCATCTTTTAAAGATTTAAGTTGATCACAGAAAATGTTATATGTTTGTAAAGGGTCTTCATGATCCACATTTACATTATTAAAATAGTCTTTGGAAAGCTCACTATACTGTTCCCAGTCAGTTTTATTATACAGATATTTTTCTGTAGGAGGGTTTATTTTGTATTTATCAACACATAGTGATATAGAAGTAACTGTTGGAAAATGATAACTGCCCATGTTATCGTCATAAACTGACCAATCGCAAAGTGGTGCAATACAGGGACTGACAAAAGAAACATCTATAGCAGATGGATTACGATTTGGATATTGAATAGTTGTGTAACTACCATCATTAAGTATGCATAAATTGGAGTCATCAATTATGTCATAAAGTTGCTGTCCACGTCCTTTTGTGGCTACACAACCAAAGGCTATATGATGTGCATTAAAATCGCCACTGACGAAAACAGGAGGAGGCAATGCATTGATTAAGTTTCGTAGTCTATTCATTCTAATATGTCCACTTGAAGGTGGGGAATACACACATAAAATAGAAAGAAGACCATGTCTTGTAGTTAACAATATAGCTATACTTTGTAAGTCTTCATAAAACTGAATATCCAACTGTTTATATTTTAAAAAGGGGCGGATTAATATTGCTACGCCTCCATGGTTATTGCTTGCATTACGAAAATGTAAATGGGGATTGTCTTAATTTTTCAAACATTCGATTTTATTTTATTTTCTGCAAATTTAGAGCATTTTGAGAAACTAATTTGAATATTTTTATGATTGGCTCAATAGTTTTTTTTATTTTTAATATTTTAATTTTTGAGGTAGCTGACGTCACCATTGACCAAAAAGTTGTGCCGTTGCCTCACCAGTGAATAATTTAAAAAACTGCCTGACAACACAACGTCACTTTCTCCTGATAGTAGACGTCAGTTAACATCCTTAGTCGGGGAGCCCAGGGAGGGAATTTTAATGTGACTCCAGCGCATCAGATTATCATAAAGGAGAAATCTTGCACCCTTTAATGTACCTGTACCAAGTATCAACCCTTCATATGGTCCCCACCATTGGTTGTGTGGGAGAACCCGCCAGATTAGTAAAAAAAAATCGATCCACAGAAATACTTGAGCGAGTCAGATTACGAAAAGGTAGATTAATTACGTTCAAAAAATTGTATATGATTATGTACATTGAAGATGGCGGACATTAAATCATGACCGATACTTGCGAACTAACAGGTAGTTCACCTTTTCTCCGCGAGTCTACCGACATCGCCCCATGGAAAACGTCAGATTATTAGTGAGTATGATTTTTACAGTGTTAGTTTCAATTAAAAAAAATGGAACGCGCTCGAGTATTTCAAGATTACGTTTTTTTTACCAATAGAAATATGAATTATTACTTTGTGCCACATCCAAATCATCAGACATTTTAATACGACACTTTTTAAGGTCTACTTTACATACACTTTGAATATCTGACGCGCTTGATTAACTTTTTTTTTGGATTTTCAACCGCTTGCCACGGACAGCCCCCTCGAGTTAATCGTCCGATTAATATGTATTGGTTATCAGAAATAGAAAAGCGCGTTTACACTGTAAATAGCTGACGCGCTCGAGTACTTTTGTACAACTGTTTTTTTTACAGTTTTAAAACTGTTTACACGCCCTCCCCCCCACTAAAATAGAAAACTTGTCAGAAACTTTTTTCTTTTCAGAACATATTCTTTCAAATCCAATAGGTCGCCATGATGCTCGAGTAACTGCAAATTAGAATCCTCGCCTCCCCTACTATAAAAATACAATAAATTTTTGAAATCGGTTTTTATTTTTGTTTTTTAAAACGGAAAGTCGTCGACGAGGTGGCATTATTGTTCGTTTTCCTGAGCAATACTTTAGCATTAACTTAATGAATATACAAAGGTATCTAAAGCTTTGATATCTTACTTACATCAAAATGATCTTCGCAACAGTAGGTACATTTTATAAACCTTGCAATATTACACGCCTACATCACGGCATCACTTTTCTCGCAAATCTTATAAAGAGATTATGAGGCATGTTGCAGAAATAATCATAAAATATATAAAAAACTAAACATTATTATTTGTTTACATTTTTGACATTTTTAATTTGACACTTGACAGATTGTTGAAAATACTTGCCACTTACTTTTTATTGTCTGAGGCAACGATACAAAACGGTACAGCCAATAATAACGTCACTTGAAGGGCAAGGAAGGTCAAGCGTATTTTATCAAAAATATCAATCAAATATGAACATTTTTCATTTTTGATTGGTTACTAATGATTAGTAACGCTATTCCTAGAAATGGTTTTTCAATTACAACATATTGAAAAAAATGAACAATGCCCATTGTATCCAGGAATATTAAATGTTCTATTATCTTTAAACCATGTCTCATTTAAGAGACAAATGTCAATATTTTCATGTTTTAAAAAATTTATTAGTAAGGTTTTTTTATTATATGCACTTTGTATATTAAACTGTGCTATGCGTAATTGTGACTGTGATGAGGTGTATTTTAAATCCATAAGTTTAAGTAAGGTTTTTAAGTAGCATGTCGCTAATTGTTTTGCTATTAATTGGAGTGTCATCACCCTTATTACTAATTTCAAGAATAGTACGAATAATTGCTGAGTTTAGATCTGAATTATTTAATAATTGGTCTCTTAAATTAACTTGAGAAGCCTGTGCAGTAGGAACTACAGGAACCTTATTAGAATTAGGAGTAATTTTATCATTTAAGTTTTGTATAGTTTTATTTACATTTTGTACAGTTTTGTTTACATTTTGTACATTTTTATTAATAAAAGTTTTAGTTGAGTTGTTATTTACAGCACGTTTTTCATTTGCATTTTCTGATATTGTTGGAAAGCTTTGTTCATATTTTTTGCTATCAACAACACTAGAATATGTAATTTTATTTCTTTTTTCTAACATTTTTTGAATTTTGATAGGACAAGATCTTGAAATGGCCAAATGTGGTCCCCTGCAGTTGGCGCAGCAAAGCTCAGTACTCTTATCGCATTCCGTATAAAGGTGCTCTCCGGCGCAACAACTACAACGTTGCTTACCGTTACATACTTTTGCTGAATGATTAAACTTAAAACACCGGTAACATTGCTGCAGAGGCGGGATATAATCAAAAACCCTATATGAGAAAAGATCATATTGTACATTTTCAGGTAGATTATTGGAGAGAAAAGTCAAGCTAACAGTCTGTAGAGGAACTCGTTGTGTCCCCACTTTCTTTGAGAAACGACGAACAGCAATGATTTCAGAGTGAGATGAAAGTTTAGAGTACAGATCCTTTGTTGAGATGTTAGTCGGAACAAATCTTATCACTCCTGTTTTTTCAATGTGAGCCGCTGGTATAAATGCCTTTAAATTATATTTGGCCAAAAACGTAGAGTTCGCTATGAAGTTGTTGGCAGTATTGGCCAGTTTAAATACTACAACAATCTTGGTTGCATTGACTCTTTGTAGGGTCACCACACCCTTTATTTCGGTTGTAAATATATGATTCAGATAGATCGGACTTTTATTTCCGAATCTTTCATTTTTGTCTAGAGATTCTACATAGACTTTGAATTCTGTATTTACTGCATGCTCTGGGTATTGTCTTATGTAATTTGGTTTGAAAAAAGGAGCAAAATTACTTTCCTGTTTCTGCCGCTGTTGCTGCTCAGGATCCAGTACACAATCCAGCAGCTGCCGCTTAGCCGCTCTCTGTCCATCTGGACCCTCATCTTCGTCACCATCCATCCGGGTAACGTATTTCAATTAAGTTTTCGCAAAAAGATTGGGGATGGCAACTCAAAGCTAATCGTAGATGGCGCTGCGATAGTTGGTCCCCACGTCTACCTTGTACAAAAAAACAAACAAGATTATTTGTTATAAAAATTGAGTATAAATACAAAACAAATATGGAAAATTATTCGTCCATGCAAGTACTATATACTAAAAGAAGAATTAAGACGCCGCGGCGCATCTACAAGAGAAAAAAAGTGATTTAATTGAGTGGTTATACATTTGATTTTACCGTAATAAATCCACAATTACTTGTAGTTGAGGTTTCAATTTTTGAGTTTAGGTATGTTTTACCTGTCCTCTCCTTTATCAAGAATATAATGCTGCTTTTGACTTTCTATTTTGATAAAATATCATAATGTTTTAAGTCAGTAATTTTAACCTTTTTTTCTATTTAGATTCGAGAAATATCACAATATATTTAATTTCTTAACACCACAACTATTACAAAACTCGTTCCAGGTGATAATTCTTCGATTTTCGAGCGATGCAATACTGGTACATAACCTCCAAAAGAAAAGTAGATATTATTTTGAAAAGTGTATTCCATCATTTTTACAGCTTATTACACAACATCTAGTCATTTTACATCAATAAATGTTTTTTTTTTCAGAAAATTCCTTTGATTTTACAGTTCTTTGGGGACCAAACTGTCATTTTCACTTTGACACTTGCCTTCCCCATTAAATTAATTAAAATTTCTGGAGGCTTTTTAAACGAACCGCTTTTTTTGAGTTTCCCGCCAAAGCCTCAACAACACAACAGCTGAGCAGCTGCGAGCTGCCATAGGTAAAAAAAGATGGACAGCGCCCTCTCTAGCCAGCTGACAAATAAAAATTGGCCATACTCTAGAAGGAGAGCAACGACGATATAAAGCGCCTTATTCACGGTATATCTTGCTGTACGTCCCGCCAAGGTCATGCACGATGCACGACGCAAAAACACCGTGAATAGGCTTCATCATCATCATCATCATAATTATCAGCCCGGAATCACCCACTGCTGGGTATAGGCCTCCCCCTTTTTCTGCCACATCTCTCGGTTCTGTGCATCTCTCATCCATTTATTCCCCGCGATCTTGACGATATCGTCAACCCAACGGGCTTTTGGGCGGCCCGGTGAATAGGCTTGACGTACGTCAATTATTATTTGTTTGCTGGATGTGCACGACGAATTTTTCATCCAGTGCTATTGCGCAGTCCATACTTATAGCACAGTATAATTATCTTTACAGTAGTGGAACTCGGCCGCATGATAGAAATAAATGCCTACAGCCGCGCGGTACGTAAACATGCGTTAGGGCTGGCTGCCCGTCTCCAGCATTTTAATTACATTTGCCTACTTTCTGTTTCTATTTAGTTTTGTAGTTGTAAATAGGTATACTTTTTATATAAACAAATAAAATACTTTGTTTATTGGATAGGAAGTGTTCAATAAAAATGTGTGTTTTGTTTTTTACCCGACTGCGCCAGGAGGGTTATTGATTGGTAGATTTAATTTAAAAAAAACATGTTTTTGTTTGAAAAACAATTCGGGCTTATTTTGCAACCGAAAAATATTTGCGCCTCGACTGAGTCGTACGAAATTCTTTATTATTAACTTTTAAAATATAATAAATCCGCATTCTAATATAAAGCTTAATTAAAAATTAAGCAACCAAAAACAGCACAATATTTACTACTCGTCATCACTATCACTACATAGTATAAATCATCACTACATAGTATAAAACAAAGTCGCTTTCTCTGTCCCTATGTCCCTTTGTATGCTTAAATCTTTGAAACTACGCAACGGATTTTGATGCGGTTTTTTTTAATAGATAGAGTGATTCAAGAGGAAGGTTTATATGTATAATAACATCCATTAAATAGTGGAGAAGTACTGTTATTTTTGAGGTTTCTAATGTGATGTCGTAAATAATTACATTTTTTCCGCTTACATTGCAAACGCAGGCTGAATACCCTACGAGTTTTATCAAAATAATGTACTAAGTATTGTACACATTGAAAAGGTCTACAGAAAAGTCCGTGATGGTATATGTCTATCTCTTATGGATAACCCACAATAACTTTTTTGTCATTTACTTTTTACGACAAATAATGGCTAATTTTCGAAGCGATTTTAACCAATACAGCATTAATCCTTAACCAATTAAATACCTTGAATACATTGTTCATTTAATATAGATCTATATGGCCCTTTACACCGTATGATTTAAGTGAATATTTTCGAAGATATTACAGATTTAAGAATTGCGGGACGTAGCGTTTGCGCAGTTTTTCTGTAGTGTATTTAGTATCAGCATTGCACCCGTGCGAAGCCGGGGCGGGTCGCTAGTATGAAATAAATGTACTTGAACTGATTTGTAGTGAAAAAATCGCGCAGTTATTGTTAAAAAAACAACACACCGTCCGTTCGTCACTGCGGTACAGTCGTGAACTCGTGACTGTCTGCGCCCCGAGCGCGCCCCGACATCGAGGCGCGTAGGCATAGCTCGCGTTTCGTCCGTTTGTATGAAGTCGGAGTACTGTATAATAATTATATTACCGTGCTTATAGTGTATAGGCCGCTGCTGTACACATTGGGCCAAGGCATTGGACCAGCGTATTGGGTCAGCGTGTACAGACCTACTTGGCGGTATGTTGGTAGTTGGCGGCAGTATTGACTGGCCAACCGAACGTTGTCGGTTTTTCGTGCACCAATCAAAGGATCTTGGCGTGCTTCGCAAACAGTGTATACACGCATGAAGGTATAGATAAAGCTGGAGACCAAACTCCGAATAACTACTTGAAACTAAAATAATGTATCGCTGTCTCGCTTTCTGTGGTTTCGCTATCTCTTTCAAAGTAGGATGACCCACACTAGTAGGAAAGAGATAGCGAGACCACAGAAAGCGCAGAAGTTTTGTAGGTATTTGACTCAACCGTTTGTACCGAGTTTTGTCTCCAGGTTTTATCTATACCTTCATGTTCACACGTAGGCGTCTTACCCTACACCCTTTTTTTTTTTTAGCGTGGTAAAATCATCAAATGAGTCCTCCTACCCCGGGCAGGGTAGGAGGGACTGTCAGACTTCTACTGACTAAAATCCACGGTGTCCTTCAGTAGCCTGTTATGTTCCGGGGTCACGGTAAGGAAATAATCCCGCGACCCCGGCAGGCTTTGGCCCTCTGAGAGGGGGCCCCGTCATTATGCTGACGCTCTTTGAGGCAGCTACGTGGCGCTACGTGGTAAAATCATCAAAATTTGATGATTTTACCACGTAACAAAAAATCCCCCCCGACATCATGCTGACGCTCTTTGAGGCGCGCGTGGAACACAACGTGCCCTCGATCCGCGGGCATTGTCCATGGTCGGACAGCGAGTCGCCCATTACTCACTGCCCGCATATCCGCGCCTACGGTGGCCGGAGATCGTCTGCCAACGTCCGTCGCCGTGGGCGTTTACCACTGCGGCTGGGGTGGAGGGAGGACGCTGTCCTCTACCTCACGCGGCCCGCCTCCTCCTTCACGAGCATGACTGCTTCGCAGAAAGTCTCGCCCCGTAGCATGGCCTCGACCAATGCCGGGCGCGAGAGGTCTCCGCCTTGGCCCACTGCCTTGGCCCAATGGCTCAATGCCTTGGCCCAATGTGTACAGAGGCCCGCCGTATTATGGCAGCTGCTGCCAACAATGATGTCAACTGCAATATTCATGCTGGCTGATGCTCGACAGTCGTAAATTGTATCTGAATAATATTATTGATACGTAGAAAAGAAAAATCAAACGGACTTTAACAAGATAAAAATATGTTTCATTTGGATTGAATATTACTAAAACATCAATAAAAAACTTAAAATCTTTTTTTATGGCAATTCGTAAGTGCTAGCCATGTTTATATCACAAAAAAATTAATTAGTTTTGGTAGAAATATTATTCTCTCAGCTATATGAATATAATTTTTTTTCAAAATAAAGATTTTATATATTATGTAGGTATTTTACTTATAACTAAGTTGTCACTGTGGTTGGCACCGCGCGAAGGCCGGGGACCACCCCGGCCTTCGCGCGGTGTAGCTAGCGGCGCTAGTATTATTTAATTGTTATTAGAAGTATTTCAACACGTTGGTGGAAAGGTCATGGATAGGTATAGTGCAATACAGGGGGAAACTCGGAAATTATAAATCAAGTTGAAAACCAGGCAGTCAAACGGTTAGCTGGATTGCGATACCCGTCATTTCAGCGCCAAAAAAGCAAGTGTTTTGTAAGTTTCATGAAGCAGGTGTTCTTTAAAATGAAACAATTCGACACTTTGATTTCATTGAGTAAAATATTATGCTATTCCTTCAAAATAATTTGCATTTACAGATGAAAAGTTTCACAAACATCAAACATGGTTAGTTGTAATTTGACATAGATCCGGTAGAAGCGGTTAAGGGAGCCAAAATGTTAAATATTGAATTGCCATGTAAGGACGAAATTCAATGGATTTCGATATCATATTTGAATTTTAAGGTTTTTTCTATATATACCCAAAATTGAACCTATAACTTCTATCTTAAAATAAAATAAAACTACAGATTGAATGGGTATCTACCATTCCAACATGATAAATTATGTATTAGAGCTGCAATATTGCTTGCACTATAGCAATGGACGTAATGGGCATGGAGAAGGCCGGTCAAAGCTAATTGTAGATGGCGCCACCATAGCAAGGTCCCAATCCGACCAATGATGTAGTACTATTTTGAAGTACCTAATAAGTTTTGAACCAATGACCATGCTGGGAACTAGCTATGCTAGCGCCATTAGTTCCCCAGTTGCCATCCCCATTAGAAATTCGTGGGGGCGTCGGCGTACATTTATTTTGTCATAATTACAATCAAATGGTACCAAGTGGTTATTCTTTTCTATTTTTGTATTTATTAGAAATCTGGAACTCAAGACATTCCGTGAAATCAGGCGCGCCCTGCTTTTTTGAAAGTCCAGGATTAGTCATATATGCCGTAAAAGGCTATTTTATTTTAATAATAATATCAATTGGAGGCCTTTGCTCAGGAGTGGGACAGATTAGGATAATAAAAAAATAATAATAATAATATCAATTAGTGATGAACTCATGGACCTAAAAAAAAGGCGGACGGAACTTCACTAAGAAACAATTGAAGCACCCATAGTAAGTCAGTGCGCTAATGTGGACAAGCCAGCACGCACACATTCACACCATAGTAAGTCAGCCGTCGGCCATTACGCTTCGAACGACACTCGCGGTTTTATACGGTGTTATTTTGTCTAATAAAAACCAAAGTATGCCGTCATGTGTTGCAAAAAGTTGTCTAAACCATAGTAGTTCAATTAAAAAAGCCAGGGGATCACTTTTCATAGTTAAGCATGTCAATTTGAAGCTTATTTCTCGATTTTACGTCAATAAATTTAATAAACATCTCGAAATCAATCAGTGTTGCAACTATTTCAGGGTTCAAATTATTTTAAAATTGGGAGATTTATATTTTATGTTACTATTTATCGTTATTGTATTCTTCTATATTTTTACAGATTTCCCCACGGCAAATGATGCATGGAAAAATGATTGTATAAAAATAATAAGGGAGTGTAGACATGGAATAGGAATGTAGACGTGTAGGAATGGAACATAAAATAGCTTTAATTAAATATTTATAGCCGAAAAATACTTAAACATTCGTTTTCACCACTTCAGTAAATTAGAAGGGATTTCTAGATGTATCGATAGCAAAAGACAAGTCTACAAAAATTTGAATCACCAAAAGGGATTGTAAAACTTTATTAACATTAAACGAGTTGTAAATATTTTAATATCCAATGTGCTTAAATGATTTTATCTTTATTTTAAAAATAGGTATCCGTCACAAAAAAATTGTAATTAAAATTAAGTTCAAGGGAGATCTTAATTAAATATTGTTTAAAAATGGGTAATTTTTTCATTCATCTGGCATCCCTATACACACTCACACATATTTACCTCGCCGCCATTGTGGTGCTTCAATCGTTTCTTAGTGAAGTTCCGTCCGCCTTTTTTTTTAGGTCCATGGATGAACTGATGATCAACAAAATAAGAGAATATCTTTATTACCAATCCAATTACAGTTAGGTATCTACTCACACAATAAAAATGTCATACCAATAAGTTTTTTTATTTACATTCTCGTGAATAATTGATGAAACATCACTACTTACAGCTTGACATAAAAATGTAGAAAACCGGAAGTCGCCACTGTCTTCGCGCTACCAGCACTTTGAATGATTTTATTTAATTTTTTTTCACTTATTTCGTTATTTTTATGGCACAATAATAAATCTAACAAACCTGCGGTCTTTGTTTACATCAAATATCAAAGATTTTAAAACGCTGTCAGAAATAAAAATTTTAGTTCCGTTTCAACCCGTTCTGGGCAAGCTGTACAGCTTGATATTTGATGTAAACAAAGACCGCAGGTTTGTTAGATTTATTATTGTGCCATAAAACTAACGTAATAAGTGAAAAAAAAAAAAAAAAATCATTCAAAGTGCTGGTAGCGCGAAGACAGTGGTGACTTCCGGTTTTCTACATTTTTATGTCAAGCTGTATTTGAATGGGGAAGGCAAGTGTCAAAGTGAAAATGACAGTTTGGTCCCCAAAGAACTGTAAAATCAAAGGAATTTTCAGAAAAAAAAACATTTATTGATGTAAAATGACTAGATGTTGTGTAATAAGCTGTAAAAATGATGGAATACACTTTTCAAAATAATATCTACTTTTCTTTTGGAGGTTATGTACCAGTATTGCATCGCTCGAAAATCGAAGAATTATCACCTGGAACGAGTTTTGTAATAGTTGTGGTGTTAAGAAATTAAATATATTGTGATATTTCTCGAATCTAAATAGAAAAAAAGGTTAAAATTACTGACTTAAAACATTATGATATTTTATCAAAATAGAAAGTCAAAAGCAGCATTATATTCTTGATAAAGGAGAGGACAGGTAAAACATACCTAAACTCAAAAATTGAAACCTCAACTACAAGTAATTGTGGATTTATTACGGTAAAATCAAATGTATAACCACTCAATTAAATCACTTTTTTTCTCTTGTAGATGCGCCGCGGCGTCTTAATTCTTCTTTTAGTATATAGTACTTGCATGGACGAATAATTTTCCATATTTGTTTTGTATTTATACTCAATTTTTATAACAAATAATCTTGTTTGTTTTTTTGTACAAGGTAGACGTCGGGACCAACTATCGCAGCGCCATCTACGATTAGCTTTGAGTTGCCATCCCCATTGTAACCTGTTTAAAAGTATTCTTACCATCCATATCCGGTTTGTTTTCCTGCACAGCTGTCAGTAACCGTCCTTGGTAGATTTTTTAATAGCAGAAGTCTGGCCACACTTATTTGCTGTGCCTGTCTGTCTGGTTGTCAAACAAAGAGAAAATACCTATTTTTTCATAAAAATCTATTGTAATTTGTGCTGTCTATTATTTTTACGCGTCAAGGTGTGTATTTACGCTAATATCATCTGACTGATACTGTTATGTTTTGCTGGTACAAGCTAAATTCATGTGATAACTTTCGCAGATCGCATAATCAACCAGGCAAACTGGATTGAAGAAAATGATGGATTCGGACTCGTCCGGCGCGGACTTCTGCCGGTTTTGTCGCTCGGAGGCCTCATCTGACAGACCGCTGTTCCATCCGTGCATCTGCACGGGTTCTATAAAATGGATCCACCAGGAATGTCTAGTGCAGTGGATGCGATACTCAAGGAAAGAGATTTGCGAATTGTGTGGCCACCGATTTTCGTTTATGCCGATATATTCGCCGGACATGCCGCGGAGGCTGCCCATTCGCGATGTTGTGGGCGGGCTGGTGACGTCTGTCGCGTCTGCCGTAAAGGACTGGCTGCACTACACCCTGGTGGCCCTCGCCTGGCTCGGCATCGTGCCACTCACCGCTTGCAGAACCTACCGCTGCCTATTCACAGGATCCCTGGACCCAGTGATTTCATTACCATTTGATATAGTGTCAGCAGAGAACCTTGCTAAAGATGTTTTCTCTGGTTGTTTTGTTGTTACTTGTACACTGTTTTCTTTTATTGGTCTTGTTTGGCTGAGAGAGCAAATCATGCATGGTGGTGGTCCTGATTGGATGGAAAGAGAGAATTTGCCAGCTCCACCCCCAGAAGACATACCCCTTCAGGATAATAATAATGACCGAGTGAATAATGGGGCAGGGGAGGGTGAAGTTGGACTGAGAGATGAAGTTAATGCTGAAGTTGGAGAGGACCCACTGGTTGGGGATGAAGCTAACTGGAACCCAATGGAATGGGATCGTGCAGCCGCTGAAGAGCTCACATGGGCCCGGCTACTTGGTTTGGATGGTTCCATGGTGTTTCTTGAGCATGTATTCTGGGTTGTATCCCTGAACACTTTGTTTATAGTGGTGTTTGCATTCTGTCCTTACCATATTGGAAGGTTGGGGGCTGCAATGGCAGGGTTGACGGCAGAAGGTCCGTTTGCGGGGCCCCTGACTGCCCTGGCAGGGTATGTGCTGGTGGGGGCTATCCTGGCAGTGCTGCATGGTATGGCTTCTCTGCTGCGCCTGCGGAGTGCTAAGAAGGCGCTGGGATTCTGTTATGTGGTTGTGAAGGTGGCCCTGCTATCTGTTGTAGAGGTGAGTGCTGTTATTGAGTCTTTATTTACTATGTGATTTTATATGTTGCTGCACCATTCATTTAACTGCGCAAGGAATTTGAAGTCAGAATAGAATGGCAACATTACTGGCTGTTTAAACTGGAGCTTCAACTCAAATATTTATTGCCTTCATGTTGAATTTTTAAGATGTGTAACGACTGAATTACAACCTGATATGATTGCTGCAAGGCACAGTAATTTATTAAACGCAAAAAAAAATTGTTCATTTAAAAGATGTATCAATTTGTGATATTTTTAATAAAAGTTCATTAACAGTTACTATTGTTATTGTGAATAATTAAATGTTAGTCCCAAAATTCAATTTCAAAATCCTATTTAATTTAATACAAAACTTGTTTATTTGACCTTATGCATAAACTATGAATAACTTTGCCACTGATTATGTTTTTAAATGAACATGTCAAATCTCTGTATTAGTACTTGATTAACATATAATTAATATTTAAGAATTATTATATCTAAATAAACATATTAATCTTTAAAGAAGATAAATAGCCCTTTACGTTCCAGGGTCATGGTAATTTGATAAAACCTGCGACCCCGAAGCATGAGTGGTTACTATGAAACTCCAATATTATATATCTGGTTTTGTGCATTAAAAAAATCTTGTGTTAAGACTGGTTAGAATTTAAAATAAGTAGATAACAAAAGCAGTGGAGCAGTGGTGGCCCAGTGGTATCGGTAGTACCGACTTACGAATTGTAGGTCGTGGGTTCAAACCCCGCCAGGCGCATTACTTTGTGTAATTTGTTTTATCACCACTGCTCTCAACACGGTGAAGGAAAACATCGTGAGGAAACCGGCATGTCCTAGAACCAAAAATTCGAAGACATGTGACATCTGCCAACCCGCACTGGGCCCGCGTGGTGGATTATGGCCCACTCACTCTCACAAGAGAGGAGGCCTGTGTCCCAGCAGTGGGAACATTATACGCTGATGATGAAATAACAAAAAGAAAACTAAACAGCTCCTGCTTTAAACTTTAAGAAATGTTAAATGTAATTCAGTTCATTCACCACTGTTGAATTAGATTAATTGTGATTGTGAGTCATAGGTAATCAGAGGTCAGTAACTTGTCATTAGTTCATTGATACTAATTTTGTTGCTACATTATTATGCCTAGTTAATTACTCTCTCTTTAGCATAGAATAATCAGCCAATAATGTTCCCATTGCTGGGACACAGGCCTCCTCCCTATGAGAAGGAGACCCACCACATGAGCCCAGTGGGTGTTGGTAGACATCAACACGGTTCGAATCTTAATTTAAAATGTCACTTACGGGATATCTTCCGTGATTATGTTTTTGTTCGAGTACCTACCCAATATTTCGACGCTGTTCCAAGCGCCATGATCGCGGGTTGACTATTGGCTGGCTATAGCCTGTAGCCTTCCTCGATTAATAAGCTATCCAATTTAAATAGTTTTTTTTTCAATTTGAACCAGTAGCTCCTCAGAATAGCGTGTTCAACCAAGCAAACTCTACAGCTTATAATATTAGTATAGATTTATCCATCCACATGCAATTGGAAAATTCACTCTGCATACTGTACTAATATTTATCTGCTAACAATTACACTACAACTCTAGAAAAAATGATAAGCTAGTCAGACACTAAGATCTCCTTAAAACGCTCACTCATTCTTTCAGATTGGAGTAATTCCTCTAGTGTGCGGCTGGTGGCTGGACTTATGCTCCCTTTCAATGTTCGATGCTACCCTCAAGGACCGAGAATCGAGTTTACAAGCGGCTCCATGGACGCTCATGTTCATACACTGGTTGGTCGGCATGGTCTACGTGTATTACTTCGCGTCGTTCATTCTTCTATTGAGAGAGGTGTTGAGGCCCGGCGTGCTGTGGTTCTTGAAGAATCTGAATGATCCTGATTTCAGTCCTGTCCAGGTTAGTTTACTCATGAACTAGGTTTGCTGCATATCCGCACATGTCTTAGGCTGCCTGTCCATTGATGCGGAGCGAGCTGGCGGAGCGGAGAAGGAAATATTAACCAATAGGATTGCACCATTGAAGAGGAGCGGAGATTTAGGACAATCCAATCCTATTGGTAAATACACACATCAAAAGTGTCTAGGGATCAACATATATTTTTGCAATATCTTTTCTCCTGATTGATATTAATTAAAATGTTCTTTAAAGATTCATCAAATAAAGTGTAATCGTTTGTCACAGTAACGATAAACCAAGTCACCTTTGCATTCATAAAGAAATTTGCCATTTTCCTAATAAAGGGATTTTTGACATTTGAACCACTAACATTAAAGTTCGAAAAAAAGACTGAAATAACAGTTTTCTTTAAAATTTTATTGGGTAACTTAAACAATTAATAATCCGTGTTTCTACCGCGAACACTAACAACACAAGAACATCGGTTTGGCATACTCAAAATGAGTTCATCCAAATCACGCTGTGGAATGGCCGCCCATGTTCGTTGCAACAACAAAAAAAGGTCTTCTTGCGACTGGATACCCTCCATATTCGGCAGAGCTCTTCTCTGTAGCATATCCCATGCATGCTCAATCGGGTTCAAGTCTGGCGACTGAGCAGGCCAGGGCAGGACATTGATGTTAGCTGCGGCGAGAGTCTGTCTTACAACTCTTGCGGTGTGCGGTCGTGCATTATCATGCATTAACTGAAATAAGGGACCGATTTGCACTTGTAGAGGAACGATGACGTCTGATACAATCGTCTCAGCATAAATTTGAGCGTTGAGGTTGCCTCTGATCCAAATCAACTCAGTTCTTCCGCCGATCCAAATACCCGCCCATACCATGATGGTTCCACCACTATAAGGATGGACTTCCTGGCAGGATTTTAATCGCTGTTGGCGTCCAGGGGTTCTCCAGTGTCGTATACGTCTTGTATCCGGTCTCATACCAAAACGAGACTCACCAGAAAAGCACACGAAACGCCATTGTTCTTCTGCCCAATTTCTGTGTTCAAGAGCCCATTGATATCGAATCCTACGATTGTGCATTGCTATAGGTGGTACCCGTAGCGGTCTTCGGGAATGAAGGTTCACTTCATGCAAGCGGTTTCTGACTGTTTGGTCGCTAATTAAGTTCCCTGAAGAGTGATGAAGCCTCACGGCTAACATCATGGCGGTTATTGTTGGAGCTCTTCGAGTTAAGATTTGAATGTATCGGTCTTGTCTCCGTGTGGTGCAGCGATACCGTCCTCCATGGCGCTCAGCCACGGTACCAGTGCTTCGGTAACGTGTCCAAAGTCGACTGATAACACTCTGACTTGTATTCAGAGCTAAAGCCACAGTACGTTGCCGGGAACCAGCTTCTATCATTCCCACGGCTCTGAGCATTTCTTCTCTGCTTAAATGACGTCGCCGCTCCATAATAACGTTGGTTTTAATCAGTAGTAGGGAAACAGTAGCACTAATAATGTCTTCAATGCGTTGTATGTTTTTATAGGGAAAATATTGACAGCTGATTTTCATCTTTTACTCGAATTTGATTTACAGTTCCTGATTCAAATTATGAAATGCACCAAAAAGGATCCATATAAATTTATAAAATCATAAATTTATTACAAAGCCACATCTCAATCTCAAGAAATCCGCATAAAAATGCTTGATCCCTAGACACTTTTGATGTGTGTATTTTCCTCGTTTCTCCGCACCGCCAGCTCGCTCCGCATCACTGGACAGGCAGCCTTAAGATCTAACTGCAGCTCTGGAACGAAAAGGGCAACTGATGGAACGGGTAGTTTTAGTCTGACAGTCTTATAAACAACTACCCGGATCCTTCAGCTCCTCTTTGCGTTCCAGTGCCGCTGTAAGACAGTCCTGCGATCCGATATAATTTACTTATGCCAATTTTAGGACTACAGCATACTACAGTGGGGCCTCACTGCATATAGGTTGCGCAGCGGCCCCACGCAGCTTTAACATGAATTTGATTTTATACTTTTCCTTTCTTTCAGGAAATGATCCACCTCTCAGTATGGTCGCACATCCGTCGCCTGGTGGTGTCCGCCATGATCTTTGGCACAGCCGTCCTCTTCATGTTATGGCTGCCAATCAGAGTCATCAAGTACGTCCTGCCTGGATTCCTACCGTATGCTGTCGCGGTACATACTGACGCACCGGTCAATGAACTCAGTTTGGAGTTGTTGTTGCTTCAGGTAAGGATAGTGTGATACACTGAAATTATTTGAAACTGGCTGGGTGTAACTCATGCATTGGAATGTGAGCTTTATTTTTAGTCAGGTAAAGTATATTTTCTTATAAGGCTTCTGCTTCTGACACAGTTCAACAGGAAATTGCATAGTTGTATTGCATCGGAAATTCTATCTTAAGGCAAACGAAATAAAGCTCATGTTACAATTTGCTTAGAATTAAGTTAATGTCAAGTTGTTGCAATGTATGGCGATCAAGTCCAGGCGTATAAGCTAATTATAGTCTATATGAGTAAGTAAACATTTACCTTTATATTTTAATACGTAAAAAGGGTACTTACTCTGGTCCATTGTCTATTCTGTACATTAACAAAATACATATTTATTCAAGCTAAAACATTACGAATAATCTTATGCTGAGATCTAAAGAGCAAACAGATATTAGCTCAAGCTTAGCTCAGTCACGCGTCATCCAAACACAAACCTTATTAGCACTAGAATAGTGTTCTTGATTTTAAGTTACCTACACTTAATCACAGACACTAGTAGGGGTTTGTACCTTAAGTTTGTAAGTATAAGGATTATTTTCGGAAGAAGCGCGACTGAGCCAAGTCAAAGTTGCCTTTATAGATTTGACATTAAGATCTATTATGATGCTAGTCAACTTTTGTAATTATGGTGTACACTGCTGGGTCGCGTGACTGTCTCGTTAGGTAACCGTGACCCTGGAACGTAAAGGGCTATTGAAGGATCGTCGTGGATTTTAGTCGGTACAAGTCTGATAGTCCCTCCTGTCCTGGCCCTGGGAGGACTCATTTGATATTTGTATCACGATAAAAAAAATTAGAGAAATAGTACGTTATTTGTTAGTGATCGTAATAGGTACTACAGTACCCATACCATGAGTTGTCATTACGATATAATAATCGACCGCGTTTGGCGCTCTCATTGGCGCGCTCCAAGGTTGTATGAACTCTCAACCAATGAGAGCGCCAAACGCGGTCGATGCGTATGATCGAGTTCGGGCCAATGACAGGCAAATTGACCCGGAAATCACCTCAAGATTTTGAATTCAAAACAAGATTGGAAGGATAGGTATTTAATTATTTCGCTGGTTTGCGCGATGATAGCGCCTCCTAGTAACCACTTTTACAGGGCATATTATTTCAGGACTTATGAATCTGTCAATTCTTGACAACCAGCGGCCGTATTATGACGTTTTAAAACCAGACTTGTGTGATTAGTGAGTGAAAGAGACAGAGCTATACAAGTCGTCTACCGCCATCTCGTTCACTCACTGGAACAAGCCTGGTTTTAAGACGTCATAATACGGACCCAGATTTTTTTTGGCTTGTTTTCCATTACAAATAAAAGTTAATAAAGTACTTTAAAGGGTTGCAGATTTTAACTAGACACACGTCGCGCACGAAAGTCTTTCACATCTCACAAAAAGTTATTTCACATCTCTTGGCAGAGATCGCGTGCTGCTATCGATTTGACAGTCCCTACTACAAAGTTGGCACATAATAATAATAATAATAATAACCTCGTGAAAGCAGAGAAAGATAAACAAATCAAATATCTCGATCTGGCGCGCGAGGTTGTCGACATGTGGAATGTGAGCTCGGCTATCATTGTGCCGATTGTCGTGACTGCCAATGGCCTGATGGCAAAGAGCCTCGACGAACACCTTTCGAGGCTCTCCTTAGGGGGTTGGATCAAGGGCCTGATTCAGAAGGCAGTACTTCTTGATACGGCTCGTATTGTGAGGAGGTTCCTGTCTCTGGAGCCCTAACCACTGGTGGCTTGGACCCCGCTCCCACACCGGTGGAACACTATTTTTTATATTTTTAAATGTTTTTAACCTTTTTTTTGTATTTATTAATATTTAAAAATGTAATAAAATATGTAAAATAATGAATAAAGAGATAATAATAATATCGTTTATTTGCATGAAATATGGTGTTTACAGATCTTATAATAGAATACATAGTACTTCATATTCCGCCTACTAAATTCAGCATGCAAATTTAGGTTGTGCCACCATAATGTTAATTAATTAAGTAATAATTGTAATCATTTAAATATATCACAATGGGAAAATGTCATGAAATTAAAATACAATGTCAAACTATGAATATTACACATGCCAAACTATGAAAAATTACAAATGTCAACTATGAAAATTACAATGTCAAACAATAAAAATACTAATGTTAAAACTATAAAATTACAATGTTCAAGATAATGGCAAACTTAATTTTATTCATGTTTGTAATAAATTCTTATTTATATCAAAGTTCATAAATTCATTAATAGAATAGAAACAGTTTTCTTTATGCCATGCTCTGAGTCTTTTTTTAAATAGATTCGTTGGCAGTTCTCTAATGATCTTAGGTATCTTATTAAATATCTTCACTGCCATTCGACTCGTGTTTTTATGGCAAAAAGCTGTTCTACACCTAGGCATAGCCAGTCTGGTTGGATCCCTTGAGTGTTTACCTATTTTATACATGTTTACAGTATCGGCTTTATTAAATAGGTTAGGGTGTTTCTTTACAAACACGCCCATTTCCAATATGTATAAGCATGCCAGTGATAATAATTTATGCTCTTTTAATATGGGTCTGCATGATTCCAATGGACCTGCACCAAACACAGCTCGTAAGCACTTTTTTTGAACAATAAAAGCCCTATCACTGTCCGTAGAATTGCCCCATATGATTATGCCGTATCTAAGCACAGATGAGACGTAACCATGGTAAGCGAGTAGAGCGGCATTTACTCCAACAGTTTTCCTTAGGTTTCTTAGTGCAAATAAATGCAAAGCTATTTAGTCTGTTGCATATGTTATCTATATGTTTTTTCCAATTGCAATTCTTATCGATTACTATGCCTAGGAATTTTGTATCGTTAACTTCATCAATGTCTATTCTATTCTATTTTTGGTTTATGGCACCAAAGTCGATGTCGACAATTCTGCCAATGACAGGAGTGAACTGGAAAAACAAGTGTGCATATGTTAAATAAAAACAGAAGCAAAGTTAAAAAAAGAGAGAGAAAAAAAAAAAAAAGGAGTGGAATTCTTTGGTGATACAGTTGAACACAATGTGGATGTTGTTGGGTTAGTACCGGACGGACTGAAACAAACAAATAAATAAATAAATATATATTATATTTGTTAAAAATAAAATAAACATATACCACGACCATAACATTACACACATCATAATTTTATATTGTTGTGACGGATGAATATGATCATCGCCACAAGCAATTCGGAGGAGGGATATGTTAAAAGGGAAGGAAAATTAATTGGAAGAGGGATTTTAAATTCAGGGAGACGGCTATATAAATCTAAACTTGGGATGTTGTTTATACACTCAAAGAAGATGTGATCCAGGGTTCCTTCCTCCAAGCCGCACTCGCAAAGAGAGGAGTCACGTACATGGATTTTGTGCAAAAATACGGGTGTACAGCAAAAACCTAATCTCATTCGGCAGATGGTGGAAATAATAGGTTTTGAAACTTTTTTGAAGCCAAAGAACCACGGTTTTGTTTTGATGTGTGGTTGCACAGCGTGATAAAATTTACCCTTTTTCCTCCCAGTGATGTTCCACTGATCCTGCCAAGCAGTTTGGAGCCAAACTCTTGGCAGGCCCAGCAGGTCATACCTCTGATGGGTATTATGGCTAAGATCTGCTGTTGTTGATGTGCAGGCCTCTTTGGCCAACGTATCAGCGCACTCATTGCCTTTAATGCCACAATGGCTAGGTATCCAAACTAGCTGAACTTCCTTTTGACGAGTAGCGGAAGAAAATAAGGATTTTTTAATTTTGAGAACAAGGGAACTGTGCAATTTGCTTTTGAAGGGATTTTGTGTCAAGGCTTGCAGACAGCTACGGGAGTCTGTGAAAATAACGGCTTTGTCGATATTATGGTGTGACTCTATGAAGAGGCAAGCCTCTAATAAAGCCACACATTCGCCCGTGAACACAGAAGACTCTTGAGGACATTTGAACTGCAAAATTATTTTGGAATTTTGGTAATATACCGCGGCGCCAGTGTTGCTGAGATCATTAAATTTTGACGCATCCGTAAAAAACCTCTGGAACCCAGTCCAGCGTTCCCCCACCACCGCATTGAAAGCCGCATCCGCTGCAGGGGAGTTTTTGGAGATGCCAATATCATAGATGATTTTTGGGATAAAATGTAGGACATCATAAGGAAAGTTGAAAAGGGGCAATCTGGAACTTTGTTCTATAGGGTTTTCTAAATTTTTGATTTGACGCAGAGCTTTAATTATGAGAGGGATTTCTTTATTTCTCCAATAGTTGGAGCTAGTGCATAAGGCATCTAATTCATTTAATTTTGCTAAAAGGGGGTGAGAGGATCTAGGAATAAGTCTGGCCAAGAAGCGGGAGGCCAGATACTGCCGTCTCAGGGCCAAAGGAGGTTCAGCACACTCGACCTGCAATGCGTTAATGGGAGAAGACTTCATACAACCAGAGATAATTCGAAGGCACTTGGACTGTACCCTATCCAGCCCAGCCAAAGCACCCTTGTTACAAGGAACTAAATGGAACACCCCATAGTCTAAAACACTACGGATTAGGGCGTTATACACCAATTTCATAGTGTACGGGTGGGCGCCCCACCACACACCCGAAAGAACTTTTAAAATAGAGACAACTCTTTCACATTTTTTTTCTAATAAATTTAAATGACAATTTCCGTTTAATTTAGAGTCTAATGAAACACCTAAAAATTTTGTACTATTTTTTATAGGAATATTGTGTCCTGAAATGTCCACTGTTATATGCGGGATCAGTCTTTTACGAGAGAAAATTACTGCCGAACTTTTTGGAGCCGACAATGACAAACCGTGGCTTAAGAGCCATTGGTTCAAAGAGTCCAGGGAGAGACAGAGAGATGATGCAGCGTCCACAATGGAGGAATCTGTCACATACAGCGCTATGTCGTCCGCGTATTGGAGTATGTGACAGTTACTGTTAAGGCAGGAGCCAATATCCACTGTGTACAAATTGTAGAGAAGGGGACTAAGGACGTAACCTTGCGGAAGGCCCTTCCAAGTCTGCCTTTCATCGAAGTGTTCACCCGGGACTCTCAGAACCAAAGAGCGAGACATAAGAAGTCCGCATATGCAATCGATCATCTTAACCGGAATCCTCAGCTGCTGCAGTTTCTGCCTGAGTACGGGAAGAAGGACGTTGTCATATGCGGAGGAAATGTCGAGGAAGGCGGCAACAACGGACTCGTTCTTGGAGAAAGCTAAGCGGATGTCTGCAACCAAGACGCCGACACTGTCCATTGTGCCGAGACCTTTCCTGAAGCCGAATTGGTAGTTCGGCAGTAACTCTCTCGATTCGACTAGCCATTCCAGTCGATTTTTTATGAGGTGTTCCAATAGTTTCGCCAAGACTGAGGACAGAGCGATTGGTCTAAGGCCATTCGGATCATCTGCGTGTTTACCAGGTTTCAGAAGGGGGATGATGGTTTGAGACTTCCACTGATCCGGAACCCAACCATGGCTATAACAAAAATTAATGATCTCGAGAAAGTACAGTTTGGCCTTGTCTCCAGAATTGGCCATAAAGGAATATGGCACTCCGTCAGCTCCAGGGGCTGAATCCCGGACGTGCTTGAGCACCACATTCAACTCCTTCAAATCAAAAGGCACATCTAAAGGATCATCCGAGGAGCTTTGCATAGACAGAATGGAGAGTTCAGAGAAGAGAGGAACATAAGGTGGAGCAATCTTGTCAAAAAAAAGTTCAGCCGTTTCCCTGGCTATTGGTGAAGAGACCGAGGGAATACACCCGCGTCTGTATCTGTTAATGCTTTTCCAGACTGCTGAGGGTGGTGTAGCGGGGGATAAGGATGTGCAAAACTTAACCCAACCTGTGCGCTTCTTCTTGCGAAGGAGGCGTCTAGTTCTGGCAGCTATCTGCATATATGAGAGTAGGTTCTCGGTGGACATATCCGCATTGTAGCGCCGCTCTGCCTCCTTCCTATCCCTGACAGCAGAAGTGCACTCTGAATCCCACCATGGTGGGGAAGGAATTTTATTGCGGGCACTGTTCTTCAGAGGGAAGCAGGCATCCGCACTGGTGGTAATAGCTGTGACAAGTCCCTCGTAACAGATCTTGGCATGGGAGTGACCAGATGGATCTAATAAACTTGAATTTAAATTTGGAAGGGTATCAATCTTATCCTCCAATAATGAAGCAAATTTTGTCCAATCTGGTTTGGACAGGTTATATTTCAAAAGTGGAGGGGAAGTTTTCTCTAAATATGTTTTATTTAATAAAGAAATAACAATAGGGTAATGGTCACTACCATGCGACAGGGACGTACATTCCCAAATGGTTGAAGCTGCTAACTCAACGGAACAAAATGTTAAATCTACACAACTTTTTTGTTGACCCGGAGAAGATCTGCGTGTAGAGCAACCATTATTGAGAATGCATAGGTCCAGATCATCCAAGATCTCAACCAAAGCCAGACCGAAGGCATCACAGCGTTCTGAACCCCATCTGTAATGATGGCAGTTGAAATCGCCCATGACCAATATTGGCCCGGTAGTATTGGTAAACATGTTGCGCAGTGTAGTCAAAAAATCATGCCGAGGGTGTGCAATATATACTGAAAACACTGTAATGCCTTCCACCTTTCCTGCCACTACACTCATGTCGCCTGTGAGAGAAGGAAAGGGTAGGGGTAAAAGAGGGACCCGATTATTGACTAGGAGAGCCGATCCTCCATAGCCATCAGATCTGTCACATCTGAGAATGTTGAAGCGTGGTATACGAAAGCTGAGACTTGGGGTCAGCCAGGTCTCAGCTATGGAACAAGCCAGTGGCTTGTATTTATTTAAAAGAAATATGAGGTCGTGCTTCTTATGCCACACGCTCCTCACATTCCACTGTAGGAATACTTGGCGGGACGCCATTTTTAATGTTTAAAAGTAGGGAAATAAGTTGGTCTGCAACGTTGGACGGTGTTTGGTTATTAGCAGTAGAGGGGGAAATAATTATGGGAATGAGTTTAATAAGGAGTTCAATAATAGAAGTAGAAGTATTACTAGAAGAGCCATTACTGTGGTTGAGAGAACAGCCATTAGGCTGGGTAGGTTTAGGAGAACTAACGATCTGCTGATGAGCAGTTCTATCATAGGATGGGGAAAGTGGGGCATGGGTTTTCGGTTTAAGTGTTACAGTTTTACGGTATGATTGGGTAACTGGGTTTTTAGTGGCATTTGCATAATTGCGAGAAACAATAGGGATAGCTTTGTTAGCCTCAGCATATGGGATGTTCTTCTCTGCCATGACAGTCTTAATAGCCCTCTGCCTACCATATTCAGGGCATGACCTGCTATTGGCAAAGTGATTCCCCGAACATGATATACAGAAAGCCTCGCCCTCGGAAATGTTGCAACCATCACCTGGGTGATCGTGGCCACACTTACTGCAGCGAGGTTTAGACCGGCATACATTAGCAACATGACCGAACCTGCAGCACTTACGGCATTGAATAGTCGGGTATATATACTGCTCAACAGGGAGGGATGTGTAGCAGCAGAAAATCCTTTTTGGTAAGACTTGACCGTCGAAAGTCAGAACACAAGTCTCAGTGGGCCTCCACTCATTTATGCCATCTCTTTGAGTCTTCCTGTTGATACGGCGGACTTTCAAAATTTGCCCACAGCCTGAGGGCACAGTCAATAAGGTCATAGCCTCTTCTTCTGTCAGATCTGTAGGAACACCTGTAACTACACCCATCCTTGTGATGTTAAAAGTGGGGATTGATGCAGTGAAACTGTGTTTAGTCAACAAACTATTTGACAAGAAAGAGTTAGCATCTTGTGGGGAAGCAAATTCCACTGACACTCGGTTCCTACCGACTTTATTTACGCCACCACGGACAACGTTGGCAATGTTGTTGGTCAAAAGAAACTTACCAAAACTGACTGGGTGAAGAGTAGTGCTAACATTTGGTTGAGTCTCTATACGAGAGACGTGGACAACAAACGGGGCCTTATCCAGTACCGAGTATTTGGTACGTCCAATTTGAGTTCTTGGTTGCTTGCTTGGAGGATTGGGAATAGTATCGTCAACGGGACGCTTTCGCATGTTCTGTTGAGAAACATCCATCTCTGTGATGTTGCAAGCAACATCCGCCAATTGGGAAAGTGGGTTCGAGGATATAGGAAACAACGAGGCTGAGATGTCAGGAGGATCAGGGTCAGGTGGTTTGTTTCGCTCCATTTTGGATGAAACGGGCTTTATATATAAATAAACACAATACAAACCTGATTACGAACACAAGGACAACACAAATAAACAATAACTAGTCACAAATGTATCAACAATCACTCAAAACGGGATAATTAACGCTGAACACACGTGTTAGCCAATAACCCCGTGGCGAGAATCCTTCATCAATGTCATTGTCACGTCCAATAATTTGCATTGTTAATAGCGTAGCGAATAGACACGCCTTTTTTATTAGTAATCATTATTACAACAGTCCAATCGGTACCCTAGTATAATATGAAAAGTTTTTGTTTTTTAATTACTCAAGACAATGACAAATTAATTGAAGCAGTAAAAAAACAATGACTGGCCTGTTGGTCTAGTGGTCAGTGACCCTGACTGCTATGCCGGAGGTCGTGGGTTCGATTCCCACCCAGGACAAATGTTTGTGTGATGAGCACGTTCATTTGTTCTGTGTCTGGGTGTAATTTATCTATAATATGTATGTATGTATTTAGAAATATATAAGTATGTTTATCAGTTGTCTAGTACCCATAACACAAGCTCTGCTTAGCTTGGGACTAGATGGCGTTGTGTGATAGTTGTGGAATATTATTATTATTATAATGGCTATGGAAATAAGGAACGGTTTTTATAAAAGGTAAACAAACTGATTTCGAAATTTTCTTTTTTTTGTTTTTAAAGTGGCCTCAAACTAGGAATTTCTTTTGTATCGTGGGTGTGTTTATAAAAATTTAAACTCTCTTACACAAACACCCAGCCCAGAACAACTACTTGCAGATCATACAAATGTGTGTTCCGTGAGAGAATCGAATCACAAGACGCGCGCCGCAGTAGCGCCAGTAGCCAATCCTGAGAACCTTACAGTGCGGCCACCGTGTATCCTAGCAAGTAGCCAGAATGGAAGCCAATAAGTTTTAGATGCTAGCTGTACGGACGTACGCCTTACAGTTAGAATCCAAGCATAGCATCAAAACATGCATTACTTTCATCATAATCAGGAACACGTAACAAGCAGGATATGTACCGACATATGCAAAGCAGGTTGCTGCATACAGTATGTGTGCCACTTTTTCGTTTGAAGATGTTGCAAGCCTCTGATGCCGATTCAGAGTTAGTACAAAACTACCAAAAAACAAAAATGGCTACCATTCAGTAGGGGTTGGTTTTCGACCTCACATGTAGAATAGTTTAATGATTGCTCTCGCTTTTAAGTTTGTACAGACCGAAACCGGATACATTTTCTTATAAGTCCACCTTCACGATGTTTTCCGTAACTGATGTCAGTGTTGTCCAAGATAAACTTAGAAAGTACATAATTTTACATTGTGCATGAAAGGCGAGGAGCTAACCTCTGGGCCATCACGATCATATGCCCACTGTTTTACATATTTACGTTGATGAGTGAAAATACTTGCATTGTTCTGTCGTAGATGTTTTAAATTAATTTAATTAAATGAGTTGTCTTGAAATAAAGTTGTGTCAAAGCACATAATACATAATAGTAGTCAAAGATGAATGATCGTTAAAAATGCCGTGCATATTGAATTTTATTACAGAGAGCGGCTAAGGCCATCCGCGTTTGGAGACTTTATGTCTACCTGTAGAGTGTTATGACGATGAATTGGAGTGAGCTCATTATGGTGACTAATATTTTCTAGTGGCCCATAACTTTGACAGGGATACAAATAGTCTCCACGACAAAAAGTCTCCAGTGAGCGGCTTTTACTCATTTCAATGAGTTTTGTTTTCAGTTACGATACCAAGTTTCGCAATAAATGGAAACTTCACGAAGGTTAAAATTATATAAATGTCATAAAGATCAGACAGTTATCGTTTATTAGTAATTGATTACATTCTTCGGTTGATAAACCAATTTTGAAGTTGACTTTACTTAAAAATAACTTTAATCACCAATATGACTACTCGAAAGATTGTGAGTTTGTTTTTCTGGCCGTATCTCTCTAGATAATTTAATTTAGGCCAATTTTAATCGGCCGGTTTTTAATTCTTGCTCTAGGCACCTGCCTCCCTACCACCTAGATAATGTATTTCATATTACACTATTCTAAAAATTCATAAAAAATAGTAATCATTAATGCATTTTTATTCAGTATGCTCTTTATTTCATTATTCAGGTAATTCTGCCGGCTTTGCTAGAACAGTCCCACACTCGTACGTGGCTGAAGGCAGGCGTGCGAGCATGGTGCGCGTGCGCAGCTGGAGCCCTAGGGCTCCGCTCGTACTTGCTGGGCGAGATGAGACAGGACCAGCCGATGCCGCATCCGCCCAGGCCGCCGCATCAGCTTGGGGCTGCTCATCAGGTAATCGTATGTCTATCAAACTTTTTACTAAACTTTATAGTTAAGTAGTTAAAATCTAATCAGTAATTTATTTTTAAATCTAATTAGTCCGTGTTCAGGGTTGGAAAAAAAACAGTTTTTTTTTTTAATTTTTAAAACAAACAGTTCAAAATGTTTTAAACAAGTGTTTTTTTTTGTTTTTTTTTTTTAGTTTCTGGTTTTTCTTCAAATTAATTCCACCTTGTTTGTTGATGTCTAAACGTATAAATCAAATATGTTTCATTTCTAGACTACATCTTTTCAATTTCGCCCTTTGTAATGAATTTTTTTACAAAAAATGATCAATGAAAAAAACATGTGATGTTTTTTTTCTAATAATTTTATGCATTGTTTCATTACAATGCCATTAAAAGTTAAAAATATGACATAACAATGGCTTTAGACTCAAAAGGTTTTATGTCAAACTATTTAGACTCCTGAATATTAATTTATTTTCATTCTAAATGCATTATCTGCCTTGAAAAGTAGTTGAAACGGGTAATAAAAAACACTGTTTAATTTCAAACTGTTTTAAACACTGTTTTAAACAGATGTTTTAAAACAACTTGTTTTAATCATGCCAACCCTGTCCGTGTTATATTATCAAAACATATTTAACCCCTATATTTTCTTTTGTTACGTAAATCAGAATTGACGCAGATACGTCACTAAAAATTGCCAATACGTCACAAACATGTGCATTTTTCTGACGTCACGAGCTCCCATTGTCGAATTTTTATTTAATAAAGTTTTAGTTTTCCGGTTTTTATTAGAGCGGCCCTAATTAGAGTCATAGAGAGCTTTATTGTTTGAAAAAAGACTACATTTTCTCAATTGTTTCAGGCACTGATGCGTCGCGACGGTCCCGCAGGCTTCGAGCCTTACGTCCGCGTGTCATGGTTCCCAGTTCGTCTGGCCGCGTTGTTGGTCCTCGTCTCCATATCTTTGGTCCTAGCCAGCGCACTTACTCTTGTAAGTCACCTTAGCAATGTATGTTTAGATTTGATAGATTGATACAGTGGTTGATAATTTTGTAAAAATTACAGGTAATTCCCGTTGCTATTGGAAGGAGAGTTATGGCATTATGGCTTCCAAAGGCATCAGAAGGTGTTCACGAACTGTACACCGCGGCATGTGGTATGTATTGTTGTAGTATAAAATACTAGCTCTTGGCAGCGGTTTCACCCGCTACAACACTAAAATTATCCCACGGGAAGATGAATTGGGATAAAACTTCCCTATGTGTTAATCCAGGTTATAATCAGTTTGTGTACCTTATTTTATTTAAATACGATATGTTTTTTTTTTGTGAAAGAGTATAAAACATCCATCCAAACAAACTTTCACACACAATAATTGTTCCCAATGCGAATTTACAAGTCTTAGAACAAACATTGTTCAGTAACATGGCCTGAGTGCTGCATGCACGAGAGATTTTGCGCTATTAATGCAACACGTTGTATATTCACACGATGCCAATATTGAATTAACTTGTGGAATTATTCACCAAATGGCTTCGTGTAAATGCTCCATAAAACCTTAATTATACGGTTATATATGTAGGTATTATCGTAGGCATGTACGTGTGCTGGGCGGTGGGCCGCGGCGGCACGCTGGCGGCGGGCTGGGCGCGCGGGGGCCGCGCCATGCTGGCCGCGCGGGCCAGGCTGTGGGCCAGGGTGGCCGCGCGGGCCGCGCTGGCCGCGCTCGCGTTACTCGGGCTCGTGCCGCTCATGTTCGGCCTGCTGCTGGAGCTGGTGAGTTGTATGATAACCATAGGTCGGAATCAGGTAGAGTTATTCAAGTACTTACACTGATTTCATACAGCGAAAGAATAAAATGGATTTGCCTCAAATCCAAATTAAAGAGCAGAAAAACCTCGTGATTTATGAAATAAAAAAGTTATTTACTTTTACACAATTTATTTGTCTAATCTATCTCTGATGTTTTTATTATTAATAATTTGTAATACTGTTTTCCACACGAGATTGTCCATAAAGCATCCCGGGAATATCCATATTAATATCAACATTTCGATGCAAGTACTAAAATAACTTACTACTACCTTATTAAGACCTCTGATGATAACTTATTAAGTTATTAGCATTCAATGGGTAAGAATGATGTTACCACAACACATAACTGCAGGGCTATTGCGTATCTCTGTTGACAGTTCAAATGATGATCACTTGCTCTGGTGACCATCAATAACTGTCAAAAGGTAACTTTCGTATTGGCTTTTGCATTTCTCTAAAATCAACTATTCTAACGCTCTTGAGGCACTCCTCAACTCAGCCTCATAACAGTCGATAAAATATAGAGGTGTCAAGCCATCCAAATACAGTTAACAACTGCTGGTCAGTGACTATCAAGTAAGCCAATAGCCCTGCTGAACGATTGTAACACCCCCATTTTATACCGGACTTTATAACTGCTTTAATACTAGTTGTATTGAGAGAGTACATCTGAGGTATATTTTACTCCACTGTGATTACTCACTGATTAAACGAGAAAATATCATAGATTTCTGAAAAAAAAAAGTTTAAACATCATTAACCTTTATTCGCAGGTCCTAGTAATTCCTCTCCGCGTGCCACTAGAACAGTCGCCAGTGCTATTCGTGTGGCAAGACTGGGCGCTCGGCGTGCTGTATACTAAGATAGTGTGTGCACTGACCATGATGGGTCCCGACTGGGCTATGAGACGGGCTATCGAGAAGGCGTACCGTGATGGAATCAGAGAAATGGATCTCAAGTAAGTATTGTTATATGCAGGGTGGCGTTTTAAGACAAGACAGTAAGGGCAGGTACTTTAATAGTTGCAGTTGCAAGGAAATGGTCTTATCTCAGCTATCTCTAATAATAATGAAACCAAGGCTAAGGAGACATGAAAATTAGTGTTCATATGTTGAAGCTGACAGGCCTTTGTCAAAAATGGTGACATTGAAATAAATAAAATAAAGTCGGGCTTAAAATACTACCCTGAGGCATTCCACAAGTCACTAGCATTTCGTTCCTATTGTTTCTATCAACTGAAACTTTTTGCTTTCGTTTAGATAGTAGTCCTAGAATAATTGAAGGAAAAGACTTTTTCTAGTTGGTGTGATAATTAACACACAGAAACTAAGTCAAAGGCTATAGCGATGTCTAGAAACACCGTTAAGAACTTTATTTATCCTAATTTCATATGACTGCCAAGAAGATTTTCCTGGAATTAATGGCGATGGTACGGTAACTTTTTAATTTTTTATTGACGATGATTTTGGCAGAGGACGTCAACATTTGAAGTACCTACCAGGAAATAATGTCCATTCGACTTCATCATTTCAGTCTATTGCAGTCCATTGCTGGACATAGGGCTCTCCCAGGGATCGCACAGCGCACCATCTCCCGCTTTTTTCATCCAGCCTCTGCCAGCTACTGTCTTCAGGTTATCGGTCCATCTTGCTAGGGGGCGTCTCACGCTACGTCTACTTACACGCGGTCTCCATTCGAGAACCTTCTTACTCCACCTTTCGGGTTCCTTTACTCGATGCCGCCGTCGCTCCACTATCGCTCCGCCATCACCGCGTCTCTATGCTGTGTATACCTTCGCGAACGCGCCGCCACGTCGCCGCCGCGCGCCGCCGCATCGCCACCGCGCAGCCATTACACGACAGGTATACACAACATAGAGGCGCCGTGGCGGAGCGGTGTCGGCACGGCGGCGGCATCGTGTAGCTCTGTAAACGAGGTTTTATAAGTTCGATGTGATTGTCAGGTTCATCCTCCGCGAGATCGCGGCCCCGTGCGTGTGCTGGCTGGGCCTGGCGCTGGCCGTGCCATACGCGCTGGCCCACTCGCTGCTGCCGCTGCTGGTGGCGGCGCCGGCGCAGCGCAACCTGCTGGCGCGCCGCGTGTACCCCGCGCTACTGCTCACCGCGCTCGTGTTGGCACTCACTGTCTTCCAGGTACGTACCGCTCGCCCACTCGCTGCTGGTACAAAAATACAGGGAGCAAAACTTGACACTTCAACTTCTTATCTAGCCGTAAATAATAAAAATGGTAGGACACCCTTCATGCGCGAATCCTACTTGCATATGGCCGGTTTTCTTATACGACTAACACAGACGTCATCCCTACAGATCCGTCAGTTCCGTAAACTCTACGAACACATAAAGAACGACAAGTACCTGGTGGGACAGCGCCTCGTGAACTACGACCATCGGCGACACAAACAGCAACAGAGCACACTGCCGACCAACTGACTTACTTCACAATGGTGCCCAACTGAGTGACGTCACACTGACACCCAACTGAGTGACGTCACACTGTCACCCAACGTAGTGCCGTCACTAATGCGCACGCGCTGGTAACCGAGATCTCTGACACGGTAGTTGCATCACCAACCAATTGACTTATTTCTAAACGGAAAATTTATCATTTTTTTGATTGAGTTTCCAATAAGTTGGCGCAAGTGCCGAATCAAGTTCTTAGCTTATAACAATTCTTTTGTGCAGTTATGACCCGGACATTTTTGTAGCAATAGCAATCTTTGACGTCATAAATTTTACAGCAAATAAAAAAAAAGGAAGTTTTTACCTAAACATTTTTTATTCTTAGAGACAGTGGGTCTTGGAATTGTTGGTTAATGGTGCAACTACCCAATTATGACCCTTCTTATAAGCGAAACTTGTTTTTAAATAGGGATTTCTCATTGGCAGTTTTACCTCGCTAATTTTTTTTTCAACGTGTTTCTCGATGAAATCGGGGTAGGTCTAGGTAAGCATTTTAATGACTAAAGCAGAATTTTAGGGATTAAAATGCTTGCCAAGCGAAATGCTGATCTAAGTACCTTTACATCAAGGTACAAAGTTAATTGAATTAGTCGATATCCACTACTATCTTGTAAATAAAAATGTTTTAGTCACTAAACTTTTAGACCCACGTAAAATTGGCATTCCTTGTATAGAAAAGTAAGATCTCATAGCCACGCTATTTTATTGGAGCCAAGCCGAGTGAAGCACGTTGTGAATCGTCTTTTCACCGCCTACGTCACGAACCGGAATTTATACTAAGTTAAAGTATCGATATCTATTCGATTATTTTTTGGACTACTCTAAAAACATGTGGAATATTTACCAAAAAATGGCTAGAGAACACTAAATGTTAAACAATGCGATACGATGAATTAATCGAATAACTTTTAGTCGATTAATGAATGTTAGTGATGTGAAATGTCTCGAAAACATCGATTTTAAATATCGTAATAATTTATCGCTCGGTTATCATTAGTCGATTAAATGTTTAGTCGATTCGCACATCCATGGTTCGCATTTATTTTAAGTCAATCGGCAAGAAATTTTATTTTTATGTACAAAAAGATTATAAATATTTAAAAAGACGTGAAAGTGAGAGAGAATTGGAGTTTTTATCGACTGGACATATACCGCCACATGTAATTTTTTAAATACAATTATAAGGGGAGCGGGGTGCAGACTTAATGCACTGTCGGGAAACTCGATTATTTAGTAGACTATGTTTCGTATTTGAGATATTTCGTTGAAATGTCAGTTGTGATTTGAAGTAACGGATATTTGAAGCCAGTCAATTTACTAAACAATCAATTTTCTTGACTAGTACTATTCCTAAAAACTTAGCTGGAAATCCGATGCAAAAATGAACATAGCTTCATTTTAATCTGAATCAGGTTTTAAAATATGAAAAGAATGTGTGTTTATAAAGCTGTATAGTTTTCGAAGTTAAACATCATAACTATGTAATACTTCGATGCATTTTATGATTGCTAGCTATAGTTTTTAGAAAACGCACACCCACTCTCAAAATTTCAGCATTTCTTCTCTGTAAGTCGCTTTATATTATAGCCGATGTACATCTGGCAAGGCACAACGCGATTGTCACTGATAAACAAATATCAACATTTTGCACTTTAAAAAAAAGTCTAAATTAAATTATTCCGTTTGCCGTATTTTCTTCCGCCCTTACCGATGTGGAAGTAAATTTAATTTGCACTTTATTTCTTAAAGGAAACGTTTGATATTTCATTGCCAGCTTCACCAGATGTGGGTCGGTTCTCATCATTGTGCAAGTAACGAGCACGCCAGTGTATCAAATCACACATTTTTTAGAATTATTTTTACGTGTTATGTAATAATTTGTGGTCTTATTTTTAAAGGCCTACATGTTAATTCGCCAATGTATATTATAATAATATAAAGTTATCATAAATATGCTTATGTTGTAATCATTCCCTCGCTGTTAATTATACCCTGGGCTTTAGAGATTAGTTTAAATGTTACTTGCACAGTTGGACAAGTTTTTAGACTAAATTTACCTTTATAGGATTGAAGTTAAAGTTCATAGTTGCGTCACTGTAGCGATTTCACTTATGTGATAAGTTTATTATACAGAGAGTACAATTCAATAACACAAAAGCGTGCTTAAGGGCAAAGAAGCTTCCTTGCTCATGGAATAAATAGGCAACCTCCCACAAAATCTGGGACTAAAAGATCGATCTATACATTTCAACAACTATAACGCTTTGAAAGTACATTCAGCATAACAGATATACAGGCAGGTTTTCCAGTATACTATATGCATGCTATATGCCCTATGTACGCACTTTTTGGTTGTATGCTACATGCAAAGTTTGGCGCGCAGATACATTGAAACTCAAAGCACAACATTGGAAAACCGTTTGTGTTTTGCTGACAGTACCTAATGGGAGCCTTCCCCTCGATATGTCTGTTGAACTTATATAAAAGTTGCCTATATGCTACTGTCAGTGAGTAGGTTCCATAAGGCTCTGTTTACCGGGACTCTTGAACAGTCAGTAATGTTTTGACAATGAACGGAACCTCTAAATTCTTCTGTTAGTCTGAGTTAGCCGGAGTAATAATCACATTATATTCATCAGTTTTTATTATCTTTTGAATAATAGTTTAAATGAAATCCAAATGATTATATTTCTTTTATGTTTAAATACCCTGCAATACGAAATAATGTAGTCTTGCCAGCTTTAAAAATAACGGCTTTTTATGTGGCTTAACGGCCTTTTAAAAACTTTCTTAGACTGGATGGAATCCATAAGCAAGAGTGCCAAAAACTTGTGCTTATTATGTACACACTTAAACTGATATCATAATATGATGACGGATCTACGATTTGCTTCTCGCTCGCATGTAATCAGTGTGAGTGAAAGGCAAGTAATAAGAGCAGGGTTGCCACAGATCGATGTGTAATTTTTTTTAAATAGATAAAAAGTTATGGTCATTCTTCCTTCCAATCATGGAAATTCCTCTTTTGAACATCTCTTTTTACCTGCTTTTTTCTATTTTAATGTTACTGTATATCACACCTAGATAGATAAATATTTTTTCTGAGGAAAACATTTTACACGCCCAATCAGTTCTGAAAGGTGAAAGGTGAATTACGATTACAAAAATAATATTTTTTATATTCAAATTGGTATGCGCAACAGATACAGTCGTGTAATTTTATAGTGTTACCCTATTTAATAAAATGAGGTAAATAAAATTGTCTGCCTGTAATTACGTTAAATTATTGCAAAATGAAGTTATTAGGTGGCGAAATTAGAAAAAAAATCTTCTAGCGTTAATTAGTTTTATAAAACATTATTTATTGTACACTGCTCAATCTTATATGTGTTTTATTCTTTTTAAAATAATTGTTTTGTTTTTAATACACTGGGGTATGTCCTTATTATTTCTTTAAGGTTAGTACTGTGTACAATTCTTTGTATAGGTCTACAAAATCAACAATGTAGATGTAAAAATATAAAATAAACGACTTCAAAAGTGGTTTTAATCATGCCTTTTTTTTTTAATGGCAACTCATTTATACTTTGACCAGTCATCGAGAATATTCCTCTTTGGTACTTATGGTTCTATATTTCCTGTTCCTTGGCTTTAAGTGTAAAATCTATTCCTTCTATAAGTAAATTGTGAAAGTAAATAATTTGACTGGCGGGCGTAGGATGTTATTTCAGTTATCAATGGTGGATTGATAAGAGTTACATGACAGTAGATACACAGGCAATAAGCAATTTTTAAACAAATAAAATGATTATTAAAATACTTAGTTAACATCTTTTATTAATAATTTTACCTATATTCCAAATTCTAATGTAATAAAAACGACGTATACAGGATTTTTAATCAGTGCAAAAATGCTATAGAATGCCGTAATTAATAATAATAATTATTTATCAATCAGAGGCACTAGCATGACATTTCCAGTATAAAGCCTCATTTAGACGATGCAAGAACTTGCACGCGAGTTGCGTTACATTGCGGACTTTATAGGTACGGTCAGCCAAGAAAGTGGTGCACCAGTTTTGATTTAGTTTCCCGGTCATCGAAAATTACAACAAGGTTCGTTATAAAAAGATATCACTGAAAGAGATAACATTATCATGACGTAAACCTATGTATTTAGTATTCATACGTCATATGTCACATATAAGTACATGACATTTTAACCTTTAGTATAAATGAAAAGGACATTAGTTTCTACAAAGCAATTGAAATGTTTCCAAACAAAAGTAATAAAAACTATTTAAATAGACAACCGAATTCCATTTGAAAAAGAAAACTGACAATTGACATTTTGTCAAATATATGCAAAAAATCGATATATTTTCCGTGTTATTTTTCAATAAACTGCATATAAAATCATCTCAATGCCTGCCAACTTGACCATTGCCGAAAGAGCACAAATAATTGCCCAATTTAATGAGGGAAGCAGTATCAGTGCGATATCCCGGAATTTGAATATATCGAGGCATTCTGTCCGCTTTTGGATTCGTCGTGAAGGAGAGGAGGGAAGTTTGTTGGATCACAGAAGAAGTGGTCGCCGGCCTGCACTCTCCAATAACGATAGAGAATTCATGAGACGGGAATATGAAATCAATGGTTTTAAGCCCACAAAACATTTTGCGGAGATGTTCGATGTGAGTGCCCAAACAATAAGGAATCATCTACATTACATGGGGTTGCACCACAGGCATTACGCCAAGAAAATATATTTGACGGATGCTCACAGACTTGCTCGTCTGAACTTCGCCAGAGAGCACTTAGAGTTTGATTGGTCTAATACAGTGTTTTGTGATGAAAAAACGTTTAAATCCAGTCAGCATGGACGTCTTCACCTTTGGCGATATAATTCAACACGGTATAAAGATGATCATGTAATTCCAAATAGAGAATCAGGTCGAATTTCCGTAAATATTTGGGGCTGGATGAGTGCGGATGGTGTAGGAGAATTGTGTTCTCTACCTCCTCGAGCGACGGCTGTAAATTATATCGACGTGCTTCAGAATGCAATGCTACCGACAGTCCGTAATGTTTACCCGGAGAACGAAGTGCCACAATTTGATTTTGTTCAAGATAATTGTTCAATTCATAATGCGAGGATCGTAAGAGCCTGGTTTCGTTCACACACTGACGTAAGGGTAATTCAGTGGCCCTCAAGATCGCCGGACCTCAACCCGATAGAAAATCTTTGGGGCCTTATGGTCCAACGATGGTCGCATCAAAATGAAAGAACCAAACAAGCTCTTGATGATGATGGGACTCCCTTTTCCGCACTTAGACTCCCATTCGGTCCGTTGTGCGTGGGGATTCTGGCTAACAGAGCCAGCCTAGCTCCGCCCAAAAGCACAGAAGCCTCCTGGGAGCTTCACAGGCTTCGCGGAGCGACCTCACTGTTCCGAGGATTTCTTCACGTTGAGAGGCCACGGCCACGCATTCCAGGATAACGTGGGCGGCTGATTCCTCGGCGTCAAGGCATCCCCTGCAAAGGGGACTGTCTGTGGCACCTATGTTAAAGAGATGTTTATTAAGTGTGTTATGGCCCGTAATTGTTCCTATAATTATTCTAAGGTTATTCCTGCTCATGCTGAGGAGTTTTTTGGTTAATCGCGGGTGTACCATCGGCAGAGCCAATTTCGACTGTCTACAGTCTGTTGCCCGTGACCATCTGTTGTTATGGAGTTCCGTCGATCTTTGGCGAATCCACGCACGAAATTGTGAGAAAGGCAGTGGGAGAAGAGGGTATGGGCCTAGCACCTTCATATCAGAGCCTCTCTTCGCAAGTTCATCTGCTGCATCATTACCCAAAGATCCGCTGTGTCCTTTGATCCACTGGAGAGTAATCCGATTGAACATCGACAAACTCTCCAGAGCTTGGTGGCACTCGAGAATTAATTTATTGTTAGTTTGTTTATTTCCTAAAGCTTTGAGCACAGATAGACTGTCGGATACGAATTTAATGCCGTAGTCCCGGATGCCTAAGCGCTTTACCGCTGTTGCGGCTTGTGTTAAAGCAACACATTCGCATTGAAAGATCGAACTGTGTGTGCCTAGTGGTATGTGTATGTTAATATTGAGGTCAAGGGAGTGTATGCCAGCACCTGACCCGTTTTGTGTTTTTGAGCCGTCTGTGTAGATTCGCACTTCAAACAAGCTCTTATTAGTCACTGTAATTATATTTGGGAGGAAATGCGGGGAACCGATATTTGCTCACGGCTTGTTGGTTCAATGAGGTCTCGTCTTTTAGAGGTTATAGAGGCCAACGGCGGTTACACCCGTTTCTAATTTTTAAAAATTTTCAATATCTTCTAAATATTACTATATATGCTATGTTTTTGTTTGTTAAAAAAAAAATTGATTGTAGAAATTTAATAAAAGGATAAATCTATTTTTAGCTTGTTTTTATTGATATTGTAATTACAAGTTTACAGAAATTGTAGGTTTGTGGATTCGCCTTGTGCCTTTACAATTTTATGTAACTTGTTGATTACAATTCTGAATTTGTAGATACAATTTTGTCATCAAAATCTACAGCCCCCCGCCGTTGATTTTACGACGTCATTGGTTCCATCAAGTTCAAACTAAGAACAGCTGTCACGTTACAAACAGTAATAGTCGTTATCAATAATCAGATAAAGACAGCAATAGAAGTTGTCAGATCGATCTGCAAGCGAAACTAATCTTTATCACCTATGAATCTGCAAGCGATATTCAACCTTAGGGTGGTACACCACTTTCTTGGCCGACTGTACAACGAATCCAGTTGATTAAACAAATACCGCAATGTGGTGAAACTCACATGCGAGTTCTTGCTCCGTCTAAATGAGGCTTTACTTTACTAATAAAGTAACGTAAGAATATGAAAATAAGAACATACTATATACATAAAAATACCCATGTAAGCCTTGACTTTTAATACTTTTATTGCTGTTTTACTAGTGTCCGACCGAAACTGATTTTTCAGCCGAAACCGAAACCGAAACCGAACTTTCGGCCTAGCTCTCAGTTTCGGCCGAAACCGAAACCGAAACTTATTAACACATTTAAAATTTTAATTATTTTCTAAAATTTTATGATTTTTTTAAACATTTGTTAACACAAGAAAAAGTGTATAATTATACAAGAATTATAGGATGACTGAAGACCGATTTTGACGAAAAATAAAACTGCATCATTGGATTTTAGAGAAATCAATAATCCTGGCCAGGAATCGAAACCGCAGACTTTGGAAAAAAACACACATTATTACACCATTCGATAGTGTTGCTAATAAGGATCAAATTCTGAAAATTAATATTATACGGCAAACTTATGGAAATAGGAGATTTTTAAGAAATTGCTATTTTTCTATGTTATTTAACTTTTACTTAGCCATAATCTATTTAAAATTTTCAATTTTTCGCTGGATTTGTAGTCTCAACAATCGCACTTTATGCAGAAATATGAAATTACTGAGTTAAAAAAAAAACATTATTTCAAAGAAGGAACCGTTAAATTATGTTTCAAATACAGTCACGGCCTTGAAGATTGATAAGTTTTTTAACCGACTTCAAAAAAAGGAGGAGGTTATCAATTCGACTGTATTTTTTTTTTTTATGTTTGTTACCTCATAACTTGCGACTGGGTGAACCGATTTTCATGATTCTTTTTTTATTCGAAAGCTGGTGCTTCCCGTGTGGTCCCATTGTCACCATTTCAGGATCTGATGATTGGATCTTGGAGAAATCGAGGGCAACCCTCAAATTTTATTGGCTGACACATAGTTTTTCGCAAATCTTATGAAGTAATTCAAGTATTTGCGTATGGAAATCATCATCTCATGTACCTGAGCTGATGATGGAAGGTACCACTCCTCAAGTAAGAAAACTGTGTTTGTGTTCGCATATCTCCGGAACTACAAGTCCGATTTAAGTAATTCTTTTATTGTTGTACTAGGTATCGTTCAACTTAGGGAATACTGCAAATTTCATCAAAATCGGTTCAGTAGTTTTTGAGATAGGGAATTAAAGAGATGTTAACGATGTTATTACCGGTGCTACGGATTACAAAATTCTAGTGCACATGTAAGAAAATGATGTATTTGACAAGAAAACTAAAAAGAGTAAAATAAAAACTTTTTCTAAAAAAAATGTGACCGCCTTCAAAAACAACCACAAAAAAGGGTAAAATAACCTACAAAACTTTTCTTTCGGAAGTCGGTGGCAAAAGAGACAATGAAATTAATAAAAAAAGTCACCGACTTCCGAAAGAAAAGTTTTGTAGGTTATTTTACCCTTTTTAGGGTTCCGTAGTCAACAAGGAACCCTTATAGTTTCGCCATGTCCGTCCGTCCGTCCGTCCGTCCGTCCGTCCGTCTGTCCGCAGCTTAGCTCAGAGACGCCCAGTACTAGAAAGCTGTAATTTGGTGTAAGTATCCGGATTTGTTGCGCCGAAAAAGTGGTAAAATAAAATCTCGTAAAATATTTTTTTTTAGGGTACCTCCAGTACACGTAAAGTGGGGATGTTAATTTTTTTCCTGGCTTACCCCTTAGTGTGGGGTATCATTAAATAGGTCTTTTAAAAATATTGGTAGTTTCCATTAACAATTTTTTGATTGAAAGATTCGTTTGCGAAATATTAAGCTTTAAAGTGCTAATTTTTGCTCGACTCGAGTGTCCCCCCCCTCTACCAGCTAAACTGTAATGTTTGGGGGTGTGAAAAAATTAACAATAGTAGTATATATAACGAAATTTAAAAGAAAATTATCATGACTAAGTAGGCTTTACAAGTTTACGAGTAATAGTCGACCAACTTATAAAACGTACTTGGATAACATATTTTCCTAAACAAAATGTATCGGAGAACATGTTCTTCAACTGCAAATGTAAGTTTGTCAACTATATTTTACAGCTATAATAGGTGGGTATGTTTTGGGGATAGGTAGGTTTTTATTGTCAACTATTTTTAACTAACTTCAAAAAAAGGAGGAGGTTCTCAATTTGTCGTGATCTTTTTTTTAATGTATTTTCCCCGATTTCTCAAAGGCGTCTGGACCGATTTTGAAAATTCTTCTTTTTAAAATTCAATTCAGCGAATCAGTTTAGTTAGTTCTCATAAGTATTTTGATGGGCATCTACGGAACCCTACACTGTGCGTGGCCCGACACGCACTTGGCCGGTTTTTTTGTGGTTGTTTTTGAAGGCGGTCACATTTTTTTTAGAAAAAGTTTTTAATCATTAACGTATGTAACAACTATATTTTATTATTACATAAATATACAAGACTTACTCTTGGCAGTAAACTCAAAAACATAACCTCACGATTAAATGAACGGTGGCGAACAGCGCCGGGCCCCGCCGTCGAACAAGCACGTGTTGGCTACGAATTTTACCAAACGACGCACGAAAATGCACGAACACTTGAGTTTCGGCAGGTTTCGGTTTCGGCAAAGTCTCGGCTATATTTTGGCCGAAACCGAAACTAAGGCCGAAACTAGATTTTTTGGCCGAAACCGGCCGAAACCGAAACCGAAACCGAAATTTCGGTCGGTCACTATGTTTTACCTCTGTAGAGAGGTTAGAATCATGTATCATTTAAAAAATGAGCATTAGCACTGTTTTCATAAGTTTGGAAAAAGCGCTCTGTTTTTATGAAAACTCAAAGCAATCAATTCAGTAAAGTGACGCCTTAGCACTGTTCGCAATGGTTTAGAACATTTACATACAAAATAACCACGTGAGAAAACTGAAGATGTGCTCGCAGATTCACCCTGACACAAAGACGCGTCTTGCGGCAAAAAACTTGCGGAAAAAACAAATGAACGAAGTTGCCAAGAACTTGGCTTCGAGTTGCCGCGACGCGACTTTCAGAGTAATATTCGATGGAAACAAGGGAGGAGGAGGAGGCTAGCGTTAGGCCATCAACAGAAAGAAAGCGTGGTTCTGGTTCTACCAGCGCTCATAGGAACCGATCCATGCAAGTAACCAGCGCGCTGGTTGTTCATAGGAATAAATGCCTACGCTGCAGCGCAGGTATTTATACGTGTCCGTTTCGACCGCGCGGCCATGACGTTTTTTTTAAATGAAAACCATCCCAAGTTTTTGTAAAAAAATGTAAAAGTCGATTCCCAAAAACCATACATTTGTCAAAGCCATGGTTAAAAAGTTATAAGGGTTTGAACGTGGCCGCGCCATCGAAACGCTCCGAACCGCGCGGCCATGGAGATCTTTAAAACTAAGAGTCGCAGAGACCTGAAATTTTGGGAAATAGTAGATTGAATTTGTAAACCAAATGTAAAAATATAGAAAAAAATCCTGTGTTTGTATTTTAGGAGTTGTAAGGATAAAACCTCATGGCCGCGCCATTGAAACGGTGACAAAAACATTATCACCGATATCTCACTGAAAAAGCATCTCAGATGTCTGAAGTTTTTTGTAAAACACAGATTTGCATTTGTCAAAACTAGTAAAAATACAACAAAAAATCCTAGGTTTATATTTCAGGAGCTGTAAGACTAAAACGCCATGGCCGCGCCATCGAAACGTTGAAAATTTAGTTTTTCGCCAATATCTCGCTGAAAAAGCATCGCAAAGGTCTGAAGTTTTTTGTAAAACACAGATTTGAATTTGTCGAAAATAGTAAAAATACAACAAAAAATCCTAGGTTTATACTTGAGGAGCTGTTGAACGAAATCTTCAATGCGTCTTGAATATGTCGATTAGGGTGACCACGGATTATTATTTACAGAGAAATTTCCACCTTTTTTATTAGAAATGAAATCCCAAGGATTCGTCGAACAATGAGGAGCAATAATATGGCTATATCTTTAAAAATCACTTAAATTAGAGATTGTTCGATGTTGAGTGCTCCATTTAAAGACGCTTTCTTTAAATGGAGCACTCAACATCATCGAGCTTATTCTCACTATATAGTTTTTAAAATTCTCCTGTTGTTTAACATCTTAATAGGTAGTCATCGATTAAACCATGTTAAATTATGTATCGTCTTAACCTGACACCGACCTGAATTTTTAATTTAATAATTACTCTTTAAAAAAACATAATAATATACCAACAATCGAAAAATCTCTAATCCATGTGATTTTTAAAGATATAGCCATATTATTGCTCCTCATTGTTCAACGAATCCTTGGGATATCATTTCCTAATAAAATAGGTGGAAATTTCTCTGTAAATAATAATCCGTGGTCACCCTAATCGACATATTCAAGACGCATTGAAGATTTCGTTCAACAGCTCCTCAAGTATAAACCTAGGATTTTTTGTTGTATTTTTACTATTTTCGACAAATTCAAATCTGTGTTTTACAAAAAACTTCAGACCTCTGCGATGCTTTTTCAGCGAGATATTGGCGAAAAACTAAATTTTCAACGTTTCGATGGCGCGGCCATGACGTTTTAGTCTTACAGCTCCTGAAATATAAACCTAGGATTTTTTGTTGTATTTTTACTAGTTTTGACAAATGCAAATCTGTGTTTTACAAAAAACTTCAGACATCTGAGATGCTTTTTCAGTGAGATATCGGTGATAATGTTTTTGTCACCGTTTCAATGGCGCGGCCATGAGGTTTTATCCTTACAACTCCTAAAATACAAACACAGGATTTTTTTCTATATTTTTACATTTGGTTTACAAATTCAATCTACTATTTCCCAAAATTTCAGGTCTCTGCGACTCTTAGTTTTAAAGATCTCCATGGCCGCGCGGTTCGGAGCGTTTCGATGGCGCGGCCACGTTCAAACCCTTATAACTTTTTAACCATGGCTTTGACAAATGTATGGTTTTTGGGAATCGACTTTTACATTTTTTTACAAAAACTTGGGATGGTTTTTATTTAAAAAAAACGTCATGGCCGCGCGGTCGAAACGGACGTATTTATACTATGAACAAGCGCCGAACGCCGCCGACAAGTTCCGGAAATCTTCGACAAACACGGTCGGATAGATCGGTGCCGGCTACTAGCTTTCTTTCTGTATACGGCCTTAGGGCCGAGTCACACCGGAATGGCAGCGGCCGGCAGCGACGCGGCGAGCACTTTCATTGTGAAATAATTTTAAACTTTATCTACATTTTAAAAGACGAGTATCGCTTGAATAGCTTGAAAAGATCGCGAGGCCGCCCGCGGCTGCCAGCGGCAACGCGACGCCGCTCACGGCACCGCGGGCGGCCCCGAAGAAGAATAAGATACCAGGCGCGCGGGGTCTGGAGGTCGCGCGAGGCCGCCAGCGGCGACGCTGGCAGCCGCTGCCGGCCGCTGCCATTTCGGTGTGCCTCGGCCCTAACGCATGTATTGCTCAAGGCTGTGAACTGACGCCACGTGTAAAAACGCGGGAATCCTGCCGTCTAATCAAGCATCAAGTTTCCCCGACATATTGCGTTCTGTTTCGCACACGCCTTGAATTCATATAAGGAGCGTTGCTTATGTTTTATGCGGCGTTAAACCAGTCACGTCTGATATAAACTTGTGCTGAGAATCGTTTGTTTTGTAATGTGTTTCACTAACAGTCTTGATGTGGTTTTGTCTGCCTTTTGAAATCGAAAAGCGTATGGTGGTAAGTAGTAAGGAGCGGTGGTATTGTCTCATTCGCCATTCAGGCTTAAAGATCTGTGCTTAAAGTTAGTCTGTAAATTCGTTTTATAGAAGTATCTTGCAAACTGAACTCTTACACAGATGATTTCAATAAATCTGATCTTAGGTCATCTGATATTCCGTTAGAATCCTTTTAAGTTGAACCATAATGAGATCTAAACTTTCAATCAAAAGGTACTCCTACACAGCAGTTATACCTATAACGTTATACAACATTGTGTAACATGATAACATTTATAATAGCGTGTAACAATACTCTTCAACATGTTAAGAAATGTTATATGTTATAAACGCTCCCACATTGGTTGAACTCGTTGTATAACATTATGTTCAATCAGTTTGGGTTTGTCTTTCGAAGAATGAAAGTTATATTTTGTTATATCATATTGTAATCAGTTGTAAAACATTTTGTTAAATGAAATTGTATAACATCAATAACAATTTATTATAATTTGTAACAATTTTTATCTTTTGTTATAATTTGTTTAAAAAAGTCAGTCTCTAACGTTATATAACTGCTGTGTAGGAGCACCTACACTGGTTCACAGAAAGTATATCTGTTACGGCTAATACCCGAAGTGCGGTTACAACTAGGTTTAACCGGCTAAACCTAGTTGTAACTGACCACATACGGTTAAATCTAGGTGTATCCTTCCTTCACAGGAGCAAGTCGACGGAGCCCCGCTTCGCGGGGCTCCTACTTCTGCGTGATTTAAAAAAAATAACCACGAAGAGGATGGCGGGGTCTGAAAGACCCCGCCATCCTCTTCTAATATAAACTGTCCGAGTCGGGGTGCCAGCAAGTCCCGAGGTTAGACCTAGTTCTAACCAGCTAAACCTAGTTCTAACCGAAGATAACTAGGATACACCTAGATTTAACCGCATGTGGTCGGTTACACCTAGGTTTAGCTAGTTAGACCTAGGTGTAGCCGCACTTCGGGCTTTAACCGTAACATATCTACTAAAACTGTACTGCCGTATTTTACAGGGTTGCCGTTTTATAACTTGAAAATAATCTATAATGTCGCTGCCGATGAATTAGCTAGATTATATGCCTCTAAAAGTCTAAATAATCCGCCGGCACTTTATGATGAAAGAGCTATGCTCGGAGTTTCTTTGCGGGATAAAATCCGGAACATGGATATTCGGCGAAGAACCAGAGTCACCGACATAGCTCATAAAATTTGCAAGTTGAAGTGGCAATGGGCAGGCCACATCGCTCGTAGAATTGACAACCGATGGGGAAGAAAAGTTCTCGAGTGGCGACCACGGACCGGAAGGCGCAGCGTAGGCAGGCCTCCCACTAGGTGGACCGACGACATCGTGAGGGTCGCGGGCAACGGATGGATGCAAGTGGCGAATTGTCGTTCGGCGTGGCGGTCTAAGGGGGAGGCCTATGTTCAGCAGTGGACGTCTTCCGGCTGATGATGATGATGATGACTTTATGATCACCGGTAAAAAGTCAGACGAGAACAATTTTTTTGCAAATTTTAGTTTTTTTTTGTAAATACTTACCTAGGTAGGTACATACATATTGCTTTTAAAGTTTAATAATTTATCACTATTTGCATTTGCATAAGCATTATATTCAGTGAAGCTGGACAATCATATCTAGAGAAATACGAACGGATAGTAGGTGACCATGAATCTTTATTTTATAGGAATAAGTTGCCTGAAAGTTCAAGAATAATATCTCAAAAATCAGGAAACACGGACGTATAGTTCCTTAGTTCGTTTACAAGCGAAGATGCTCTAATAATATTCACTTCTTAAAGTTGGTTTTAATAATCGTAGTTCGTACCCGACGCGGCGACGATCACGTCATCTGTTTTCATATTGGATGTTTTTACGGGCGGCTTAGCCTTCAGAGATATTATGAAGAATTTCTTTATACAACTATCACTTTTAATTAAAAGGTTGTAGGTCATAGGGTCGCTTTGTCGTCTTGAAGGCGGGGTCATGCTGAGCAGTTATGCGGATATTTTTAATACTGAGTGAGAGTGGTTTGAAGATCAAATCTAGAAGGTCTTAGTTTCAGGAGTTCTGTTTTGATTGCAATAGTGGTGAATAGGCATTGAGATGATGAGTGACTGTCGTTTTGAGATCAAGGGATCTCAAGTACATAATAAAATGGGTATTTGAAAGTTTGAACTATTTGAGATTATTTTAAAACTTATTGTAATACTGACTTGAAACAAAATTAACTATAGAAGTATTAAGTACTAAAATAAAATAAAGCTCACAGCCTATAAAGAGAGATATCTAGAAGACTTGTGGACGCTTCCCTTGATCCAAGAGCTGGCTTTTTTTTACCTTGGTCAGAGGCTAAGCATAGCCACACAAAGAGGCAACGGCACGGCATGACAGCGTTGACGGTGAATTTTACGATGCTTTGTAATAGTTTACTTTCATTTTATTTTGAAAGTTTGAAACTGGAAAATGTGTAATCGTCTACCCATCCTCTTCCAAATTCCAATATGTCTAGGTGGATGATGACACATGCAGTTGCGGTTCATCACTTTGAGGGCGAAAATTGCTTGCACCCCGAATCCGAGGGGTAGAACTATTATGCTTGCGATTGTGAGCCAAAAGCTGGCAAAGCTTTTTGTTTTGATAGTGTGTTACTTGTACTATCCTCATTGAACTTATATTCTACTTACACAGCTATAAAGTCGATTTAATATCAAATAAAAATAAAATACAAAATGGAATCTCTTCACAGCACAAATTCACGATTGGAAGTTAAATATCTTATCCTTACTTACCTATATAAAAAGGATCGAATGCCCGGACGGTTCATGGAGGTTCTAAAGCAAACGGAGGAACTTCAAAAGATTTGGGGCTTGCAAATAGATCCCATGTGTTCTTTACGAGATTATTTTTCTGGCTGGAGAGCTCAATGTCGTCGCCTCTTTCAAACTCCAACTTGGCTAGACGGATGATGACACATGCAGTTGCAGTTCATCGCTTTGAGGACGAAAATTGTTTGCACCTTGAACCCGAAGGTAGAACTATATGCAGGCGATTGTGGGCTAGAAGGTTGAAGGTTTTTTTGTTTTCACAATGTTCCACATTGTATCTATATTCTACTTAGCTATAAAGTCGGTTTAATATCCAATTAAATAAATGATTGGAAATTTACGATTGGAAGTCAATTACCTTCTCTTATTTTAATAATCGAATGCCAGGACGGACGGTTCAAAGGATGGAACTTCAAAAGATTTGGGGCTTGCAAATAGATCCCATGCGGTCTTACGAGATTATTTGAATGGCTGGAGAGCTCCGCGAATTTTTGCGAAAGTGCTTGAGGCACGCTGAAATCTTGTTCAATTATCCCTAAACCAGAAATGCAGACCTGGCTGGCTGAAAGAAACTGGTTTTGAACGAAGCCGTATTTGAAGATGCGAATTTTTTGCTCCTAAAAAAGTGTTTGAGGCATTTCGAAACCTTTATAAATACTTCATTTTTTATCGTGGTAAAATCATGAAATGAGTCCTCCCAGGGCAGGGCGGGGTACTGTCAGACTCTTACTTATTGACTAAAATCCACGTTGTCCGTCAATAGCCCTTTACGTTCCAGGGTCACGGTAATTCGATAAGTCCCACGACCTCGGCAGGCTACCTTTATGTAGACTTACCATTAAAATTTAATACATATTTAAAGAGTGGAAAAATTAATAAGCCAATCATTTATTTGGGATTTACACCTCGTCAAGTCCTCAGGCAAAAGAAATTTTACATATTTTTGAATTATGTAAAAATTCAATTTCCTGCAAATCTGGTGATACCCGTGATTGGCTGGTAAACGTTATATTAATGCAATAAAATATGTACGTATAATTATAAATAATAACAATATAACACTTAGCGCCTACCACTTAGGTAGGTACTATTTATTGGTACTCGTAGGTACCATTAAAGAAAGGTAACATTTCAAGTTTGAAAAGAAAAGTATAAACTTTAACTGCGATTTTCATACTCCTCCGACCGCGTATTTTTTGTAAAAAGGGTTACAAAGAAGAAGAAAATATAGATAAAAAATCCTGTTAGAACCATACTTATTGGCGGGATGAAATTAAATTGGTTCCTTCCACTCGAATTTTATACTAAATTCAGGTCACGTTTGCTGTAAACTTTCCTTTTATCTTTTTTTGGCTTCTTCGGGTCTCCACACATATAGGGTTGCCATCTCTAAAATTTTGAAACCAGGACAAGACGCGTGAAACCCCGGATTTTAGTCAGATTGAGTACAGACAGGCCAGAGGAAAGAGACAGAGCTATACAAGTCGTCTAGCGCCATCTCTTTCTCGCAGCCTAAACTGGATCTCGTATCTCGGACATGAGTCGAAGTGAGAATGGAGAGCAGTGGTGGCCCAGTGGTATCGGTCCCGACTTACGAGTTGTAGGTCGTGGGTTCAAACCCCGCCTGGCGCATTACTTTGTGTAATTTATTTCATCACCACTGCTCTCAAAACGGTGAAGGAAAACATCGTGAGGAAACCGGCATGTCCTAGAACCAAAAATTCGAAGACATGTGACATCCACCAATCCGCACTGGGCCCGCGTGGTGGATTATGGCCCACTCCCTCTCACAGAGAGGAGGCCTGTGTCCCAGCAGTGGGAACATTATAGGCTGATGATGATGAGTCGAAGTGCTCACCGTGGCAACTGCGTCGGGAGGGGTGGAGTGTGCGCGTGTTGCAGGCGGCCCAAGACTTTAAATTTTTAAACCCGGACGCAGTGCCGGTTTTAGCACTGCCAGCGCCCTTGGGCGAGATTTTCTACGGCGCCCCCTAACTGCACTGCAAGGGTGGATTCAGCTTTTATATCAGGGGAGGGGGGTCACCATGTCGCAGGCAGCTTGTCTCCGTAGTCTAGTTCGGAATTTCGGATAAATATAGCTGTACTTTTTTTATCGTGGTAAAATCATCAAATGAGTCCTCCCACTCAAAGCAGGGCGGGAGAGACTGTCCTTCAATAGCCCTTTACGTTCAGGGGTCACGGTAATTCCTGAATCCCGCGACCCCGGCAGGCTGTGGCCCCGTCATTATGGCACGCGTGGAACACAACGCGCCGTCGACACGGGCATTTCCGACCCCCAAGAATTAAAGTGTCCACTCGACCCCTAACTACAGTTTTTTCTCGACCCCAAGTTTTGGTTTCCACTCGACCCCCAAGTACAGTTACGATGAAAAAACTTGAGAAGTGTCAAGGGACACCCGGATGGAACGAAGTTACTGTATACACTCAACAAAAATAATCGTCGCGACTCCACTCCACTCCACTCCGCTCCGCTCCGCTCCAATCCGCTCCGCTCCAATCCGCTCCGCTCCGCTCCAATCCGCTCCACTCCGCTCCGCTCCGCTCAGCTCTTCTCCACTCCACTCCACTCCACTCCACTCCAGTCCATTCCATTCCATTCCATGGTAATAAACACATTACCCTGGATAAAAGTGTCGTGCCAACTTTTCGTAAGAATTTTTTCCGTCCAGGTCCAGCCTCCTTTCACAACGCGCGATAAGGAACTTCGTTCCAAAAATCATCAGTCTACCCTATAGTTGCATACTATTTAACTAAAATACCGTCACTATATTTTGTTTTAATCCTTATTCGTAAGAATCGACACAAATTTTGTGTAGTTACCAAGTGATCGGTGCGTGCACAAGTACTCCAACAAAGCTGTACCTTATAAAAACCTGCCCAATTTTGCCATCAGCCAAGAATAAATCCAGACTCCGTAGTTGCTAGTGAGAAATTCCTAATAGAAAACCTAGAAACACTGCCTGACCCAGGAATCAGTGCTTCAGCAGTTGCGCTTAGACCGACGAGGCAGTCTTTTTAAATACCAGTTCCTGAATTTCGCCTTTAGTACGTCACTGTACCAAAATATTAATTATCATACTAGGGGACGAGAGTGGACTCAAAGTGCGGGTCCTTTGTATGAAAATTCATTCTCACCCCCTAGGGGTCAAGAGTGAACTATGTTTAGGGGTTGAGAGGAAACCAATGAGCAAATCTTTTTTTTGGGGTCGAGGTGTCGAGAGTGGACTAAACGGGGTTTATCACCTAAAAATGGGATGAAAGAAATTGGGAAAACGAGAAAGTAGGCCTGCGGCGCCCCTTCGTATTCGGCGCCCTGGGCGGTCGCCTAACCGCGCCTTACCCTAACGCCGGTACTGCCCGGACGACAAATAAAATGAAGGACGCCCCCGGACGCTCCCTGGATGCCCTCTAAACTAGGAAAAATCCGTGGAAACCCGGACGGATGGTAACCCTACACAACACACATAGATATAGGTAAGACCGTAAATAGGTATCCACCTAGTTTACCAGGAGCATATATTTATTTAGCCAGTTTATATAGAGGTGATATAGGTCTAGACTCCAGACAGTGTTTATCTAAGGCATCTCACCTGTACCTACATGACGTATGGAATTTCACATGGAAACCCTTTGATATAGAGTTATTTGGAAACTACATAAATAACTAACTTCACTAAACTCTGCTCCATCGAAGTTTGTGGCAATACCTATTATGTTTACGCATGTAATTTAATTGTTTAGGTTGACTGGTATATCCACCAAAAAACCTAATAACAATAAGATAATCGAACCAGTTACATTTTATTAGCCAAATATGCGGCTAGGCTTTCGGCCGAAGCACCGAATCGTGACACATCTAACTTTTACCGTTGGCTCTCGGAGCAAATAATAAAGATTGAGATTTAGCTATTATAAAGTGGTGACAAATGTGACCAGACCAGAGGCCAGTTTCCCCCTAAGCATTTTTCCCATGGTATTCTCGCCCACACATTCGGCCGAGTTTACCACTACTGTTCCTACTTCATGTAAAATGGGCCGCGGACCAGAGGCGAGTTTCCCCTAAGCCAAACCTCCATGATGTAAATTTTCCATAATAATATTTACACTCAATCTCACTCCGTCTGTGTGTGCTTCTGTCAAAAGCACACGACACTTTCACTAGAACTTCCGCCACTTTCATCCAGCTGTCACCAGCCGCCGCGCAAAAACCCTCCCTTCACCAACTTTGCCTTGAAAAGGGGAGTACCTACCTCTGTTATAGGTCAAAACACTCAGTTTATCCTCTTATTTTTTAAATCTGTTTTGACACAATTTCGTGTTTCATGATTACGACCGGATAAAAATAATGGACCAACATGAAAGAAAACATGCCAAAAAAGGCTGAAACATCCTAAGTAAATAAGCAAGCGCTGACCCATTTAGTTTGAAAAGTGTTAATCTAAAAGGTTCTCAGTTTAGTCCATTAGAGGCAACGGGCGGTCGGCGTCGTCAGGCGATCGCTGGCAACACCAAACTGACGTTGTTTTGGGGATAATCCTGATTTCAAAAACATCGATGCGAAGGTAAGTAAGGCTTTTTTAGTTCGATGAGGATACTCCACGTCGTTGGGATACTCTGATGTAGCAGGATGGGACTATGGAACTTCCCAATCCATGTCTCATGAGCTCGTGATCAACTCTACCTTTCTTTTTTTAAGTTGTAAAGTTCACTCGGGTCCGCTTGGGGTGGATAGGAAGGGACTGCTAAACTCGTACTGAGTAAAATCCACCATTCACATGGGTTCTTTCAATTGCCCTTTACGTTTCAGGGTTACACATTTAGGTAGTTTCGCGACTCTACCTGCCCTTTGAGCGAAGCCACTACCGTCGCCGCCGTTGATGTGTGTGAGTTCTGGTCGAATCGAGCTTGACTAGATTTTAATGGGAATTGGAAGAAAGAGATTTCATTTTTCTTCCTTTCAGTTTAAATAGATTTTAGAATTGTCATCCATTTTTTTATAGATATTCCAATGAATACCATATGTTTCCTGTCCTTATTTCAATTTATTTGGGGTTAACACATTGTATAGTTACCAGTAAGTCTTCTCACAGTATTTGTTCTTAGTATTTTAATATTAAACCTTCCAGGTAAAACTAACTAATGTGCTTTCAGGCAATTTTGAATTATTAAAAGATTTGAGAAGATTTCCTAGGAGAATGTTTCGGAAAAACTGTTCACATAGTGTCCCTACATCTCAGCGCCGAATTGAGTTATACGGATTTGTAGCAGGCAACCCTTTTAATGTATGCTAACATACATACCTTACTAAATATATGTATAATAAGGAGATTATTAAATACGTAGCTAAACAATATATAAAAATCTTCAAGACCGACTTGAATTTATAGAGAAGAGCGTGTTTTAGATTCACTTTAACAAAAGAAGACGTACGGCAATACGCCATGGTAGTTACATTGGTGGACATCCCTCCGGCACGTAGGTACAAAGCGTTTCCAATACTTTTATTGTGCGCACAGCTAAGGAGCACCTTACGGAGGTCTGTGTTTCCTGAAAGCTAAAACAAAAGTGAATAGCTTACTTCAAAACAAGCGTCAGGCGAGATAGGTAAGATTCACACCAACCGGCCGGGCCCGGCGGCATTTTACAATGCGGTAAAGAACATTGAAATCTGTCAACAGTAAATACAGTTCATATTTGCATGCAACTTACGGGGCACGTCGCACGTGTCGCGGAATGCCGACGGAGATAACTTTGCAAGCAAACATGAACTGTATTTACTGTTGATAGATTTCAATGTTCTTTACCGCATTGTGAAATGCCGCCGGGCCCGGCCGGTTGGTGTGAATCTTACCATAGTGGTCAAACGCAAACATATTAAAAAAAAAAGTAGAAATAACTGCAGTCCTGCAAATGGATTATTTGATAACAGAAACGCTTATATTAAAATGTTTTTTTGACCTAAATGTGGAATCCCCTTTTTATGCCAACTTCTATTTATTATGAATCTAAGTAATTACTATGATAGAAGCTTTTAATTTGATTGCTGTAGGTATCCAAAGCACGTCTTTACTTGGAAGTTTATAAATATCAGGGATGAAATAATTTTAATACAAACGGACAGTTTTATTTTCAGCTCTTTGAGGCGCGCATAGAACACGACGCGCCGTCGACCCGCGGCGGCTGGGTTGCCGTCGCTGTCCTCTCCGTCACGCGTCCCGCCTCCTCATTCTCTAACATGACTGCTCCACAGAAAGAGGCGAGCGCTTACCACGCACCTACTAGTAATTCGTCTTTCAAACTTTTTAAATTCACGTTTTTTCTCACCCTTCCTTCCAAGTTCTCTCTTTCATTTTGATTACGTACCAAAGTAAATAATCTTACTCCTTAGCTTGTTCTTGGTGTGCTAACCGCAAATAAATTCCGCTCAAAGCTTATATTAATACTCATAAACTACGAGGCGGTAGTTTCCTTTGTAAGCTTTTGTAATCTAGCCTCGTACGTACTTACCAACATAGGTTCTTATCTACATAGATATAGAGGTTAGATTTACGAGAATTTATGCACATTTGTTCTATCTCAAAATGATGCTTCCTTCCGTAGAGCAGTGTGTAAAATTCTTCACTATACAAGGCTAGGCGGCAAGGAAGTTTTTCAGGCAAATTTTGCTGGATAACAAATGGCTTTTTTAGGGTTCCGTAGCCAAATGGCAAAACGGAACCCTAATAGATTCGTCATGTTTGCCTGTCTGTCCGTCCTTATGTCACAGCCACTTTTCTTCGAAAGTCAAGAGCTACCCTGTTGAAACTTGGTAAGTAGATGTATTATGTGAACCGCATTAGGATTTTCACACAATACAAATAAATAAAAATCAAATTTTGGGGGTACCCCCCATACTTAGAATTGAAACTCTAAAATTTTCGCCTGACCCATACGTATCTATGGATCAGTCTTTAAAAATGATGATGAGGTTACTAGTATCATTTTTTTTTTAAACTGAACAGTTTGTGCGAGAGACACTTATTTATTTATTTATTAAACTTTATGCACAACAACGTACAACGGCGGACTTAATGCCGTAGGCAAACCTTGCTTGAGGCTTGAAAACCTAGTTATTATTTATTTTCAATAACTAACATAAAAGCCGGGAAGGGCTCATAAAGTCAAGTACTTACATATTTTACTAAAATAACAAAATAATTGTGTCAAGATAGAAAACAGTTGGCGAATCACCAAATAGTCTACGTAATAACATTTGTTTTTAGTTGTTTTGATTGCAGCCAATAGTCCAAAACGTGTTGCTACCCAGTATGTAGTTATTTATTGCCTTAAAAAAGTGGCCAATTTCAGGGGTACTATACTATATAAGCGATCGATCATTTCCTTTATCATTCAAGGACATAAATTAGTAAGAGGTATGACTAAAAATTGATGACAAGCAACACGATTGGACACTTGTCCGGACTTTCCATGTGTTGTCAGATGAATTCAAAACTAATAAAGAGTAGGTTTCAATCCAAAGTTTCGAGTTACTTTCGTACGGGCCTGTATCTTCGTTGACGGACTAAGAGTAGATTCCCAGACTGGATACGAAATGTGGAGGACATAGCGTGGGAGACGACTTTGTGCAGTTATGGGTTGCGTCTTCTTAATTGACTTCCTCTATAATTTAACTTTACCACAACTTTACTACTGTTTCGTAGTTGCGTTCAAAATCATTTAAATTCACATACATAGGCAGCGTACTCGGAACAACAGTACATAGGCCTTACAAATCAATACAAATATTGTTTCGTTTGGGAAACAAACCCGCATCACACCGCGCTGCAGTCGATCGCTCAGTCATTGCCACAACCGAACACACGGTGTTTAAAGGTTTAGCGTAAATTACTCTTTCACCTCACAAGCTCGGAAAGATTCTATTTCTCATTCAACGTCGCAAAACTCCATTTTGTGCTCTAAGTGAGTGTTGTTTAAAATTTGAACACGTCTTGTATTCAATTATTTTCTACACTGACAGGCGAGCCGCCCCCCTACATTTCCTCGCTGTGTGAGGTGAAAAGTTGTGTGTTGCACTCGGCAGCAAAGTTTTTCTGCGTCTCGTACCTTTGAAAACTTCGTATCGCTTAGGATTCTATATTTGAACCGCTCGTTTTTCGTTCAATTCAAGTACTCGCGCCAAAAATCATCTTTGCAGCCATGCTTATCAAATAACTATTTCCCCGAACAAATGATTAAAGGAGATGAAATAAAGGAGAACTTTATAAATATTTATTGAAACAGAAGTTTAATTAAACATTTTATGTGTCTCGAAGTACCTACATTGCGATCTCCATAAATACTTACTTGTCAAGGGATAAGCTGAAAATTGTTGACATTCTGTAAATACGTGAACTGGCTTACATCGAGTCTCTAGCAATCGATCTTGTTCAACACCTGTATTTAATTTTTAGGGTTCCGTAGTCAACAAGGAACCCTTATAGTTTCGCCATGTCCGTCCGTCCGTCCGTCCGTCCGTCTGTCCGCAGGTTAGCTCAGAGACGCCCAGTACTAGAAAGCTGTAATTTGGTGTAAATATACGGATATGTTGTGCCGAAAAAGTGGTAAAATAAAATCTCGTAAAATATTTTTTTTTAGGGTACCTCCTGTACACGTAAAGTGGGGATGTTTTTTTTTTCTCGCGTACCCCTTAGTGTGGGGTATCATTAAATAGGTCTTTAAAAAATATTGATAGTTTTCATTAACGATATTTTTATAAAAAGATTCGTTTGTGAAATATTAAGCTTTAAAGTGCAAATTTTTGCTCGACTCGAGTGTCCCCCCCCCTCTACCAGCTAAACGGTTATGTTTGAGGGTGTGAAAAAATTCACAATAGTAGCATATATAACGAAGTTTAAAAGAAAATTATCATGACTAAGTAGGCTTTACAAGTTTACGAGTAATAGTCGACCAACTTATAAAACGTACTTGGATAACATATTTTCCTAAACAAAATGTATCGGAGAACATGTACTTCAACTGCAAATGTAAGTTTGTCAACTTTATTTTTACAGCTATAATAGGTGGGTATGTTTTGGGGATAGGTAGGTTTTTATTGTCAACTATTTTTAACTAATTTCAAAAAAAGGAGGAGGTTCTCAATTCGTCGTAATCTTTTTTTTCAATGTATTTTCCCCGATTTCTCAAAGACGCCTGGACCAATTTTGAAAATTCTTCTTTTTAAAATTAAATTCAGCGAATCAGTTTAGTTAGTTCGCATAAGAATTTTGATGGGCAACTACGGAACCCTACACTGTGCGTGGCCCGACACGCACTTGGCCGGTTTTTTTCCTTTGATTTTAAGAGTTTCTTCGAAAAGTAAGATTCCTCTTGGATTTATTTTCAAGAGAGAGACGAGAGTTATGTAACAGTTACCGAGAAATGTCAGGTGTTTGGTTTGTTTTGTGGTGATGAATGATGGTTTTGGAGAAAATAGAGAAAGATTTTGTCCATTTTTTATCGTGGCAAAATCATCCAATGAGTCCTCCCACCCCAGGGTAGGGCAGGAGGGACTGTCAGACTTGTACTGACTAAAATCCACAGTGTCCTTCAATAGCCCTTTACGTTCCGGGATCACGGTATTCGTTAGTCCCGCGACCAAGTTTTTGTCCATTTGGGAAATATTAAAAGTTGAATAAAATATACAGTGGTGATATCAGCCGCAGGTAGGTCTTGTTTACAAAGGGAAAGTTGAATTTAAGATACATACAGAAAATACAAAATTTTTTGTCTATTGCAATATGCTGCCAATAGAAAATTATAAAATGAGAATTGAAAAATTACAGGCGTGATGTTACATATTTGTACTTATCTCAGTTTTCTTACAATAAGGGCTTGATGTGTTCATAAAATGGCTCTGGAGACTTTGGAGAAAAGTAAAACCCTCGCATGTTATACCGTACCGCAAGTGTGTGTGACTTTGTGACTTTGTTCCCCCGGGACAAGGCAAACGTTTATGTAAATTGGAGGTCCTAGAGACCCCAGAGATTCTAATTGCGTGAAGACAAACACGTCGAGGGTTAAACTTAGGTTCCATTTGCGAACTTTATCTATTTATGATGGAAGGTATGAAAGTTGCTTGCCGGGGTCGCGGGACTGTCTCATCAGGTAACCGTGATCCTGGAGCGTAAAGGTCTATTGAAAGATCACCGTGTATTTTAGTCAGTACTAGTCTAGTGACCCGCCCTGGGTGATGGTGGCATTTGACAATTTTACCACGATAAAAAAAAGGTATGAAAGTTTGACTGCAGATTTATAAAGCCCTTTTGAAGTATGGTACCTATTCCAAGTCAGTGAGAGATGATGAAGTGAGTGATGATGATGAGGGACTAGCAAGCGCAGTGTAGGACATCCACCAACAAGATGGACAGACGACCTTATAAAGATCGCCCGAAGACGCTGGTTGATGCAGGTCGCTTCCAACCGGTAAATGTGGAAATCTAAAGGGGAGGTCTATATTCAGCAGTGGACGTCCTGTGGCTGAGATAATGATGAGAGATGATGCAGACTGACAAGTAATTTCGTCAAGTAAACCTGTCAGTCCGAATTTATCGCATTGCTGGAAAAGTTATACAACACCTACCTACTTGTTTTTTTTTTATCATTATCGTAATAGACTTGCAAGGGTTGCTTGGGATGCTATGACTATCTGTGTTTCTTAACTTTTTGAGACCACACTATTTCCAAACCACTGCAACTCCTGAAAGCCAGAATTAACAGTGGCAACCACCAGAAAAGCGCCGAGACAAAGAAGCTCGACGTGTCCCGGAGAATGAATTTACCTGTCTTGGATCCAGCATCGAAATTAATCAGAAAAGAATAGTGGAGGAGTAGGAAAAATATGTTTCCAGTTCCCTCAATGCAAGTAGGAGACGAACAAAACTTACACGTGCAGACACATTTTTCTGTAACATTCCTTGATGAAACATTTTTAAGAGCGTGTACACCGAAATGATTGAACTGATTGTAACCTTATTTTCGAAATAATTTAACTGATTTTACAAATACAAAAGTAGGATATATAAATCTAAAGTTAGTACAAAAAAATATCTAAAAGGTTGTCGATAAAAAAATCACCTCAACTAAATTAAATCACAACAACAACAACATTGTAACAATTAGCGAGACAATCCACGCCGTACTTCTTCATTTATTCCTAGACTCAATAACGTCGAGTATATCGGTACATTGGAACTGGTCGGTTTACCGGTATACTGGAAGTGTCTGTGAAGTAATTCCGCGACGTACACCTGAGGCGACTCATCTAGATAAATCGTTTTGGAAGCCGGGCGTCAGTTCTCGTCTGGAGCAAAACTTCTGAGGCAGAACTCTTGAGACAATTTAATAATAGTTTCCTTTTTTTCCTTCAATTTGTCGTGTTAGGTGTTGTATTGCATTAACGATTATCTACTTTGTCTTCTCATGTTCAGTGCAAAGCTATATCATAGCCAGGTTTGCGTGTTTTGGTTTAACCTTTGTATTTAATCAAATGAAAATCAACGTCACTGAAATAAACTTATTGAAACGTCAGCAGACCTCGATATGTGAAGAAACTCAGACTATTCTTCTACGAAGGTAGGTGGGAATTTTAGTACGTTACCTTCTACGGTCCACGCCTATCGTTTCATCCACAACTGATCACGTTGGAACGCATGGTACACTGTACAAATGAAAGTCCTGTTAAATAACTATTTAATTACTTTCTACGAGTATATCACTAACAACAGTCTTAGCAGATGGAACGTTATAGGCTGATTGTGCTGTACATTTATGTTTGCTGAGATCGTCACTGTTTTATCAAATTACATGTTTATTTCAATACTGCAATATGTTATATAAGGTTACCTATCATAAGATCGAAAAACGTTTGACCGAATTTCATTTGACCGAAAACTTTTCAACTATTTTCATTTGGTTTTTTTTTACTTCATCGAAGTCACGTTTGCCACTGTTTCAGTTAACCTATTATCTATTCGGTTTTTTTCGTTACACCAACACTTCATTTGGCCGAAAAACTTTTTACTGATGTTATACTTACTCGAAACGATGGTTGGTCGAAGTATTATGTTTCCTAACATTCAGTATGCCACTGTTTTAATTGCCATATTTTCATTTCACCATACGCCTAGAAATTAGTGCACACTAATTATGCTTGCTAATACATTTTTTGCAGGCGCCACTGAAATGTAGGTAGACAATACGAAATAATTGTGCAAATGTCATCGATAATATAACTCTGACGGGTATTGTATTATCATTAATGACATTTGCTGTTAATTACATAGTTGGACTGTTAGGGATGTTCTGGCTAGCACGTGTGTTCGAATGTTTTTGCGCGTTTAGTGTGATTCTTGATACTCTTTTGTGACTTGTTATTGTATATTGTATTGTTCTTGTGTTTGTAAAAAGGTTTGTATTGTGATACACTTACATACAGCATACAAACAGACATGTAACATACAATAGTAAAAAGTTATTTTGTTAATCGGCGGAACATGCTTCGGTAAAATAATACTTAAGGCTAATGAAACTTCGATGATCTGAAAATATGTCAAATAATGCATATAGCAAAAGAGATGTCGGTCAATAGTTTTCGGTGTAATGAAATTCGAACAAACAAAATTCGGTAAATTGATCGGTTCACGTTCTATAATAATTTGTTTTTTTCCGAATTCATAGCTACTACTTCTCCAAACATGGATCATAATTGACATACCCGAATATTTCAACCCCCAACGTATTTTTACACTTTTATCCAAACAAACATAACTGTACAAAAATGGATGAATACGAAATGAATGGTTGCACTCTTCAACGTAACGAAGAGGGATGAGTATAGATACAACAATTTTAGAGCCTCTTGAAATAGCACGTACCCTAAAAATGTACGGCCTACTTCCATAAAATCTGTATTGTAAAGGTGCTGATAAACTTGAGTATTTATTTGTATTCATTGTTTTAGCGAGCATTCTAACGAACGTTCTGGTCGCCTACCACGACGTCTTATAGCGTGAGTGGTTACGCTCAGGGAACGAGATGGTGCTAGACTTGTATAGCTCTGTTTCTTTCCCACAGCCTAAAGACTCACGCTTTAAGAATGGTAGGCCACCTGATGAGCTTTTCGCTGAGCTGACTGTCAAGTCTGACATCTTCGTGAAGAAATAGCACATTCCGATACAAGTGGGGAAAGTTTGATATTGCATTCAATTATAATAATAATGTAAATAATGGTATATTAGCAGCCGAGCCTTTGACGAGGCTGAAAAATTCTTTGATGAAATAAAAAAAAACCATCGCAAACTATTAGGCATTGAACTAATTAGGACTTAGTTATCTGTGGAAAATAGAAAACAAAAAGCACTAGTGTGAAAAACGCTGCATTTCGAACCTAAACATAGTGCCATAAGTGCCAGTTTCTAAGTGTATTGAAAAAAAAAACGGGTATCGACTAGAACGTTAGCTAGAAAGATCGTGAAAATATTGCTAGCGATGTTCGACTCTGTTCGTTATTGAGTTAGGAAAAAATAAAAATGGCGAATGATCGATGTTTTGTTACAAGTGAATGCTCAAGTCTATCAGTACCTTAAAAATATTTTGGTGTATCTTTTCACGTATTCTCTAGTAAGAGATTTCATAGAAATCTGTGGCTTACTGTTGGAACTACGTGTATGCAAAACACATTGTTTTACGTGAAAAATACACGTGGGAATATGTATTCACTCTTTTTTGCTTGCGGTTGTTTTTTACTTGAGACTCCTGAATTTGATTAAAAAAATATGAGAGATGAGTGTGAAATTAAAAACGGAAGGCAAGAAGTTTATGAATCTAAGAGCCTTTTACTTTTTTACATAGATCTTAAAATAATCAGGATAAAATATCAGGCGGGAAATATCTAACTATGGGCGCTCCTTGCGGTGCTCCACATCGCTGTCAATGTGGCGAAGTGGCCGACTGGCTCCAAAACCATGACCTTTTCTGAAAATAAAATTAATTACACAAAATAAAAAACCAAGACCAGAATACATTAAGGTGTGCAACGGGTCTACATCACAACCTTTGAATTTTCTCATAATGTCACTGATTCATGGTAATATAAATTGGTGATTTTGGAAATAAATAGGATGTCATTTCCGAAGCAAGAATAATGTGGGTTCCACACGCATTTTACCGATTTTTTACAGATATAGGACAATTGACAAAGCGGCTTGGCAATCAGTAAAGTATCAAGTTATTATTTTTTATCATTCTTAAAGTTGGAGGGGAAGAGGCTGAAGAGGAAGGCCAAAGAAAAGATGGATGGATTGTGTGAGGAGTAATGAAAAGGAGTAAATGAGCTTTAACGTCTGACAGGGAAGAGTGGACGAAGAAAACATAATTATGGCGCCGACACCAAGTAATAAGGGCAAGAAGATGGTGACGATCCCCGATTCACAATGTCATGTAATGCGGCTTGCAATAGTAACTTGCGTCAAGTATCACTTAGGGTGCTTGTACACGGCGCATGTAACCCGCGCAAGTAAAGGTGCGGGTTACCCGCGCGAGTAACATGCGCAAGCTACTTGATCAAGTTACCCGCGGGGTGCTTATACACGGCGCATGCAACTCGCGCAAGTAAAGGTGCTGGTTTGTGGTTTACCCGCGCGAGTAACATGCGCAAGCTACTTGATCAAGCTACCCGCGGGGTGCTTGTACACGGCGCATGTAGCTTGAGCATGTTGAGGCACTTGCGCGGGTTACATGCGCCGTGTACAAGCACCCTTAACCAATGTAAATCGTTTATTTTTTTAACGTGTCTTTATCACTCTGAACACTTTTTTTTAGCGTGGTAAAATCATCAAAGGAGTCCTCCCACCCAGGGCAGGGCGGAAGGGACTGTCAGACTCGTACTGACTAAAATCCACGGTGTCCTTCAATAGCCCTTTACGTTCCAGGGTCACGGTAATTCGTACGTCTCCCGACCATTCGTGAGTCCCACGACAACTCACTTTGATCACTCTGGACGCTGGAAGCTAGGAGTTAAAATGCTTGTCTATGATCTATGGACTTAAACAAATGTATTTCTTATTCTTCATTAATATAAGGTACTAGGTAGGTTTTAATATGCACAGATTACTCGTATATTAGCACCATTTTTGAAACGTGTTTTTTCAAATAAAAAATTTACGCTCTCATTTACCTCTAGTTACCTCTAACGCAATTAATTTTGTAACAGCTTGACTTAAAAAGCAATTATAAGTTATTTAACACGAAAGTACAGTTTCTTAGGAAAACATTTTATCGTGAAATGAAAAGAAAAAATGCATAAGCTCTGTTGAATAAGTCTGGCGTACTTTCGTTTTAAATTCAGAAAACGCGTTGCTGTCACAATATTTTAAGTAAACTTAAGTTTTATTTGCTAATTAATTCCTTGTTTTCCAATTTGGTTTTGGAGTTGACGTATTTACGAGAATTAATTTTTTAAGTTTTTTAATTAAAAAATTAACTTATTTTTGTATCGCAGCATTTTAGCACAATATTCGTGACCAGATCAAGCTATATTAATTGTAAAGGTTACTAGAAATAAGTACATTAAGCGGCACTCAAACATTTTTTTCTTTTTTTTTTAAACTTTGCCCTTGCTAGTAATTTCTCCTGTGTCGTAGGTGCGTTTTCAAACATAGAAATTCACATACACTCAACACTTAGACGCGGAACAACTACTTGCAGATCATACAAATATTTGTTCCGTGCGGGGATCGAACCCGCGACACGGTGCGCGGCAGTCGATTGCTCAGCCACTGCGCCAGCCGTGTCGTCAATACAAAAACAAAAATGCCCTTTGCGTTCCAGGGCGGCGGTAAACTGCTTAGACAGTCCCGCAAATCCGGCAGGCATTTGTCCCTATGTAAGCGCCGCCAATATGGTGACAGCTTCTAGAGGCGTGGAACAGGACACGCCGTCTACCCGGTCAAGGTCCTTGATCGGACGGCAAGCTATACCTATTGCTCGCTGTCCATAAGCCCGACTTCCGATGTCCTAAGCGTCTCCCGAGAAAGAATTCCCTAAGTTATCATTAAGCATACAATATTGTGCACGACAAAACTGCTACAATTTGCCGTCTCGTGTAAGGCAGCCTTTAGATTTATCGAACTTTCGGATGTCGGAAAGTTTCGAGACAGTTCGGGTACCATTTTTTAACTTTCAGCCTGGAATTGTAACTTTTCCTTCGGATATAAATTGGCCTTTATTAGCGTTTCTTTTTAGTCTTTCATATGATGGGATAAATCTTTTACTTTTGTATTCTTTTTATCATGGTCTTAAGGCGTTTGAAGAATTGAGACACCGTGTGTAAAGTTCCTAAATCACAGTATCCATCATCGGACTACAAGACGTACAGCAATGCGCCATTGATATATGGTGGACGTCCCTCCGGTACGTACAAAGCGTTTTGCCAATACCTTTATTGTACGCACAGCTAAGGAGTGGAATTCCCTGCCGCCATCTGTATTTCCCGACTGCTATAACCTTGGGGTCTTCAAGTCAAGAGTGAACAGGTTACTTCTAGGCAAGCGTGCTTCATCGTCGACCACATCTTCGCTCCATCAGGCGAGATAGAGATCAAACGCGAACCTATCTTTAAATAAAAAAAAAGTATCTCGCCTGATGGAAATGAGCGAAGGAGCGTGGAGGCCAGTGTCCCAGCAGTGGGAACATGTAAACTAAAGCTGCACACAACTACTTTTTAAACTGGATTAACGCATAGGATAATTTTTATCCCAGTAATAACGGGTGAAGCCACGGGCATACACTAGTATACCCATAAACTATCACACACAATATCTTCCTCAAAATATGTCAAGCGCATACTTCTTCCTCTTGACAACGTCACTTTTATGAAAGAAGTATTCTTTCGTAAGGCTTGTGACAAATGGGATCGTAAACTGTAGTTCCCCAATATTAATTGTATGGGGTGATGGGGGCGCAACAGATATCTGTTGCTAATGGGGTGGCCAGCCTACTAAACTTTCCCTTGAAAAAGGGAAGATGACATTTCGATCAGTTATTTATAAACTACGGCGTTTTTTAATTTTAATTTATAAAATGTTATTAATGGATGACTGAAAAATATTTTGAAATTAATTAGAACAGGTTTTGAATTTTATTCTTCAACTTGGTTTAATAATGGAATGAAAAGCATAACCAATAATACCGAGCTAAAATATTTTAATGTATGATAATAATAATATTTGTATGCGAGGGAAATATCAACTTATTTACATATCGAGAGAGCCAGTTCAGGAATAATTTAAAGAAGCAAATTTTCCAATACAAACCCACTTTCATACTCTCAGTTTTATGAAAAGAAAGAAAATTTCATTATTATAAGAAGCCGTATTCTGTTCATTAATTCCCAAAAGTCATAAGCAAACTTTTACGCAGACCACCGGTGTGACGCAGCTGGACGAATTTTTCTCCCCACTCTATTATTCAGATGTTAGCAAGTTATCGGGTAATTTGATTCGCATCTGGTATCCCCAAAGCGGTTGAGAGCCAGTGTCGGGCAAGAATCGCGCGCGAACACCCGCGTAGCTCTACGGCGTAGCGCTACGAACTCGTGCTACGAGATTTATTTTTTGTGCTACGTTCTGAACGCCGTGAATGTTCCCGTTTTTCTCTGACACATTTTTTTTTCAGTTTGATCTAGTGCAGTGGTTTTTCAAACAGTCAGTGTAAATACTTTTTAGTGCAGTTTTTCTTTTATGACGGTATTTGTCGAGTGTTGAAGTAATTTGGGCTATGTTTTATGTATTATTTTAGTACCGGTACAGCTGTTTTCAGATTTTTTCTTTGTTGCAAACGTACCTAGTAATTTTTCCATTTAGTTAACGCCATAAACACAGGACGATAAATATTCTGAACAAAAAGCTCGCGTGACACTCAAGTTTATTAAATATTCCTTACATGCACGTTTGTAATCAAGTCATGTTAATAAAAATAGTAATTTTTTCCCAGGAGTATGACAAATATCCAATGAATATCCTTTAAAGCCTCAAATCAAAGAATTCAAGATATTCGATGTTTGTAAAAGACATCTAAAAATTCTTTAGCGATTGTTTGGTGAAGCAAGTTTTCTACTGTCTTCTGGGTATAAGGTATTGCGGGATTCTCTAAACAGTGTACCGGGGCCCTGGAACACCTATAAAAACTCAAGGAACAGTGCAGTTTTAGTCACAATGAGTCTGACAGTCCCTGTCGCTCCACGCAGGGCTGAAAAACTCATCATCATCATCATCATCAGCTTAGCCGTTTACCAACTATGTTGGAGTCGCCTTTTTTTTATTATGGTAAAATCATCAAATAAGTCCTCCCACCCATGGCGGGACAGGAGGGACTGTCAGACTTGTACTGAGTAAAATCCACGGCTACCTGATGAGATAGTCCCGCGACCCCGGCAGGTGTTGGCCCTCTAAGCGGGGCCCCGTCAGATTGCTGACTGCTTTTTGAGGCGTCCGATCATGGACCATACCCAGGTCGGGTATGGGCCATGATCGGACGGCGAGTCATCCATTACTCGCCAAACTCAAGCCCGCGGCGGTCGGCGGCTCCTAGTCAAAATGGTTGCAGATGAATGAAATCCGACCTGTCCCTTTAGATGCCGTTAGCGTTCCAGGGTCACCGTATCCTGTTTAGACAGCAAACTCCATAATATTTAGTACCCATACTGTGATATCATTCGTGTAACTCCCACGTAAGCTCGAGGCTTATCTTTTGAAGCCGCTACTTTCTCGCTACATAAGTATCATCGGCGATGTGAATGCATTTCATTGAGGCGAAAAATTGTATTTGACAATGTGTATGGAGATTTATTGGAGGTTTTAGAGTAAAGAGGTTTCGTGGGTGTTTTTTGAGAAATAATTTGTAGTTACTGGAAATTTTCAGTTTTTTTGGGGATGGGGTTCTTCTCATGACTATAGTCTAGGTCAAAGGTGATTCCGGGGTCGCGGGACTAACGAGTATCCGTGACCCCTGGCTATTGAAAGACGCCGTGGATTTTAGCCAGTACAAGTCTGACAGTAATGAGTGAGAGGACTCCTCTTTCGTGGGTACGTTTACAAATTTTAAAACTTACAAAAACACCCAGACATGGAAAAAATATTTAGTTCGCGCGTGAATCGAACCCGTCTCTCGCTGCGCAGCTGTCCAATCGCTAGCCACTGCGCCAACCGGGCCGTCATTAGCACATAACGTCAAAGTTCCCGTTTACGTAAAAACAACGTGAAAAGCCGTGTTAGGACTTCAGTTTAGTTAAAATATGATTGAATCGATAGCTATTGAAGATAAATGCGAGCATTTTATAAAAGTATCTATTACATCTTCTCTCGTATCAATACCACTTGGATTTGTCACTTGGATGAGCTTGTGAGAGTCGACAATTTATCAGACATTGAGATAGATTGTAGGAGATGAAAATGCAGCTATTCTTGAGAAATACTACCTAGCGCCGCGTTGTCGCCCGCGTTGTGGTCGAAAATTATCCGATGGGAATGTTAAAAGCGGGATGGTGCTTCTTATGTGTTATTCCAGACTATAATCTATATCTGTGCTAAATTTGATCCCTTTCCGTTCAGCCGTTCTTGTGTGATCAAGCAACAAAAATTTAGCTATTTTTCTCGATTATAATTATGTTTGCCGGAATTCTTTGAATTGACATTGCTTTTTCATTTATAAATTGTTTGAAACTAAACAATAACCCATTTTTAAAAACTTACTTATAAATTCGCGATGCCAACTCAAAACGCTTTAGCCGTTTCGAAGATTGTCGCGATAAAACGCAGAGACAAAAGAAATACGTTGTGTAGTTATCGGCATAGTATTAAGAGGTTTATACCCAACCGAGGTTAAAATCTAATATGACAATAGTAATGGGACAAAGATAATTTATAATGCTTTTCATTGAAAACCCTTAAAACGTGGTTAAATACCCACATTATAAATTGATGCTATACTTTAATCCATTGAAATTATAAGTTATTCATAACATAATTGAAATAATTGCTGGCAGAATGCATTTCATGTATTTAAAATAATTATTACGGATCAAGTAACACAAACGTGTCTAGAAACGTACTACTAGATAGCTTATAGAATTAAAATGAATTGTCTACCATAAGAATAAAATATCTATAAGCAATCTTCTAGAACGCTTATAGACAGAGTTTAGTAAAAGTGGGCACATTCTTGTACCCTCTCTTAAGAATGAGTTAAGAAAACATGACTAGATAGAGTTAAGATCAAATTGATTTAAGAGATGTTTCTAGTGTCTCTCTAAACCGTTTATAGACCGCACGTTTATCTAGTAGCGTACTAGTAGATAGTTTATAGATAGAGTTAAGACCTTTAAAGGAATCATCGCTCGTCAAGTTTTAAAACCAAATGATCTTAAGACTAACAACTTTAAGTAACATTTTACTAGTGACGCATAATGGCGTGGAACTTACAAGAGTTATTTTACTTAATAATATTTGCATCATGGCGTAACAAATTTATTACTTTTTATTAATTTGTGTTTTAATAATGGGTAAATAAGCAAATCAATATGCGATTGAAATTCTATCGTTGAATATTATGTAAAACTCTTGTAAAATAAGAGCGCCCGCTGTAAATGTAAGATTTAACATTTTTTTTTCAAAATATGAATATTATTTGGTATAAGCAAATTTTCGAATTTACATTTTAATGCTTAAAATACTCATTTTATTTAAAATATAGTAATTTAAAACATATCAAATGTCTAATTAGACATAATTTAATGATAAAAACATTAAAATACGTAACGAAAATTATTTGAAGCAAAAAATAGGCAATAAAAATGGCGTCCAGATAAAATTTACTAGAAAACCGATTTCTATAGAACAAACAGTCTCGATGATTTTTTTTGTAGTATGGCTCTAGAATAATTTTACTTACTACATACTAAACTATCTAGTGAGAGAATAAACAGATTTAAGAGTGGTTTAAAATTATCTAGTAACTGTCACTCTGTATTCCTTTTTATCTTGTCACAGTATTTCTAGACGTTCTTCAGTGAATAGGTAATTTCATGTGTTGTGAATGTAAGACCATTTTATGCAGTAACAAACCAATATGATTAATCAATACAAGAGGGTACCCGAGTAAAAATATTTCTGATTTATTTAAGTATAAACAATGTGAGAACTAATAATTTTAATTGTAATTACATTAATACCCTTTCGTTTGATACCCACATCATTGGGCTGGATTTCAAACAGTCAGACCGCCATCTTGAATTTAAGTCACCTGACTATTTTTTTCGTATTCCTGACAGCAAACCTTTTCATTTGATACGCATATCATGGGGGTGGATTTTAAATAGCCTGTCCGCCATATTGGATTTAAGTCACGTGACAATTTTTTTTGTATTCTTGACAGCAAACCCTTTCATTTGATACCCACATCATTGGGGTGGATTTCAAACAGCCAGTCCGCCATCTTGAATTTAAGTCACGTGACTATTTTTTCGTATTTCTGACAGCAAACCCTTTCATTTGATACCCACATCATTGGGGTGGATTTCAAACAGCCAGTCCGCCATCTTGAATTTAAGTCACGTGACTATTTTTTCGTATTTCTGACAGCAAACCCTTTCATTTGATACCCATATCATTTGGATGCATTTCAAATAGCCTGTCCGCCATCTTGGACGTCCGCCATATTGGATTTAAGACACGTGACTATTTTTTTCGTATTCCTGACAGCAAACCTTTTTATTTGATACCCATACCCATAATTATCATAGGGGTGAATTTCAAACAGCCAGTCCACCATCTTGGATTTAAGTCACGTGACCATTTTTTTCGTATCCCTGACAGCAAACCCTTTCATTTGATACCCATATTATGAGGGTGTATTTTAAATAGCCTGTCCGCCATATTGGATTTAAGTCATGTGATTTTTTTTCTTACTCTTGAGAGCAAACCTTTTCATTTTTGATACCCATATATCATCAACAATTTTCTACGTTTTGGAGGAAGTTACTAGGAAGTTTCGATTCTTCTTCGGGTGACTCTTCTTCATTTTTCTTCCTTTTTAAATACTTGCGGATTTTTCGACGAAAACCACCCGATATTTTAATTTGTTTCATCTTCTCCATTGCATAAACTCATCCAATTTAAATTTCTAGTACAAATGCACTTAAATATGCCACTTTTAAGGAAAAAAACTCTAAAAACACGACTTCTCTATCAGTTTTCTAGACAAACTTAAAAATATCTAGTAAAGTATTTTATCTAGACTGAATTATCTATAGAAAAAAAAGATAAGAGTACCATTAGCTAAAATATAATATCTGTAGAAAGTTTTGTCTTCAAATATATCGTTTTATCTATAAAACTACTTCAAAATAGGTACCTTTAGGCTTTTTTAACTATTTGTAGAGCATTTTATCTAGAAACATTCGTCAATAACTATAAACGTACTTAAAAAAAGTGTTCTATAGAACAAATGCTCTTAAAATAATAAAGCTTTAGATAAAAAACTCTATAAGATTAAATGTTCTATATCAAACCCATCTTTAGAAAGCCCGTATCTAAAAATTAACCCTGAATAGACAGTCTATAGACAGATTGGTTTTAAAACTTCCAGACTGTGTTACTTGGGCGAGTATAAACGTTCCGCAGTATAATTAACAGTATTTGCAAGTGATAGCCATCGGGTAGCTAGCCTTAATTATCTACAAAATAGTTTTGTATTTATTTATTACTGTCGGTCATCCATGGTTGATTATTTCGAAATTGCATATATATAACCTAGGACCCCCTCTAGAGGGCCAAAGCCTGCCGGGGTCACGGGACTTATCTCATAACCGAGACCCCGGAACATAAAGGGCTATTGAGCTAGCTAGCTAGCTGCCCTGGGTGGGAGGAATCATTTGATGATTTTATCGCGTAAAAAAAAACACAACCTAGGACAAGATCCCGCCGTTGATCTCGGCTGTCATTGTATATCTTGAATGTCTAATAAAACAAAAACAAGTTTTTTTTTAATATAGGTACCTAATTTTCATACACGTGTACTAGAATTTTGTAATCCTTAGAACCAGTAATAACGTCCAAATACAAAATATGTGAAAAATGCTCATAAAATAAAAATAGAAGTGACACTCGCAGACTGCCGCGGTGAAGCTTTTGCATAACATTTTTATATTTTAAAAGAAAAAAATCGTTTACCGCGTATATTTAACGAGAATATAAAAAAATATTTAAAATGTTTGTGGTGCACTACTGTAATAAAGAACTTCTTTGTTATAGGAGAATTTTATAAGTAGGTTTCATTGTGAAAACTCGTTTTGTAGCTGGCCGTTTAGAATCTGTAAGAAAAAGTAAATTGTCTTAACGGTTGTTTTTATGATTGCCGAAGTCTCCCGAACTGAAACGACGTTTAACGATGCGTGGTGTCAGGTAAAAATTATGTATTTTCGTTAGGTTTTTGGGAAAATTCTTGATTCGGTCGCCACGCTGCGCCGCGCTCAGAACCCGCGATAAAAGCTATGCAATAGCTTAAAAACTTTTAAGCCGAATGGAATGACATTTTTATGGTACCAAATGGCGCGAATTTTCACGCACGAGTTTTCACGTTTTAGGAACGTAAAGTAAAATTTGTTCCTCGTGTTTACACTAGAGTTGCTTTTACATTTTTCATACAATTTACGTCGTAAATACTTCAAGTACGATGTTCTTCAAATACGTAGAATTAGTGCTAAGGCCTCAGAATTTTATCGCACAACCTTTCGTTACATTGTAACCTTGAAAGTAATGCTGAAGTCGCATATGGCCAGTACTTTAATCAAAACTTGAATGTTGAAATGATACCTAAGTTTAAGCCTCATGGCAGGGATGCCAAACTTTATGGTACAAGTTCTATAGCAGAGATACTGTTTCTATGTAGCCAATGGTTGGTAAATTCTTGAATAAAAAAATCCAAAATAGAGCACCATGGCATAAGCATATTTTCATAGACATTGTGTCTATGAAAATATACTTATGCCATCATTTTTTTTAATGCCCTATCAGGAATTTCTCCTAAATCGTGGGTACGTTTGCAAACATTTAAGCGCACATATATATTTAAAAACACTCAGGCCCGGAACAACTACCAACCATGAGGAAAAACTATTTGAAGATCATTCAAATATAACTTGCGTGCGGAAATCGAACCCGCGACTCCCAGATCAGCCACAGAACAAATAAATTTCTCCAATACGCTGCTCTATGGGTTGTCACCACTGCGAGGATCGCCCGGAGGTCACAGTGGAGCATACGGTGCAGGACTGCCCCGCTTGGGCAGAGCACCGCCGTGTCCCCAAGACGGCGATAGGCGGAGACCTCTTGCGCCCGGAATTGATCAAGGCCATGCCGATAAAAAAAATACGCTGCTCTAAGTAAGATGGAAATACAAATAATGTATTGCCTATTCATTGAGCTTTAGCAAACGCGTTTGCAACTACAAAACTAAAGAGAAATCCCATAGCAGAACACTATCGTCTTACCACAAAAAAAAGTTAAACATCTGTTGAACACTTGTCTAAAAAACTGTCAACGTCAAAACGACATTTCACGTTGATAATTATAAGGGTCGTTTTGCAGTTACACTTATTTTAGACAAACGTTCAACAGATCTTTATACTTTTGTGATAAGACAGTTTCTGTTTTGATAGATGAAAACTCAGGTAATAAAGACAAGCTAAATTGAAAATGTTCTCAATCCCTGTACAGCTTATTCCTCGCGTGTACATAACACTAAGTTCTACTCACAAGAAGTATTAAGTTCACAAGGCTTATATTAAGATGCCCGGAGGGAGAGGTTCCAAGTCACTACGGCTTATTAAAGAGGTTCATACCACTGATTTGATTTCCAGACTTAATAAATATGTCTGACTTTTCATACCTGTGTGTCGATTTAATTGATTAGTTTTAAACCGACTTCAAAGAAGGAGGAGGTTCTCAATACAACTATTTTTTTTTCATGTTTGTTACCTCATAATTATCGACTGGTAGAACCGATTTTGATGATTCTGTTTTTATTCGACGCAGTATACCTGCCATTTGGTACCATAAAAATGTCATTCCATTCGGCTTAAAAGTTTTTAAGCTATTGCATAGCTTTTATCGCGGGTTCTGAGCGCGGCGCAGCGTGGCGACCGAATCAAGAATTTTCCCAAAAACCTAACGAAAATACATAATTTTTACCTGACACCACGCATCGTTAAACGTCGTTTCAGTTCGGGAGACTTCGGCAATCATAAAAACAACCGTTAAGACAATTTACTTTTTCTTACAGATTCTAAACGGCCAGCTACAAAACGAGTTTTCACAATGAAACCTACTTATAAAATTCTCCTATAACAAAGAAGTTCTTTATTACAGTAGTGCACCACAAACATTTTAAATATTTTTTTATATTCTCGTTAAATATACGCGGTAAACGATTTTTTTCTTTTAAAATATAAAAATGTTATGCAATAGCTTCACCGCGGCAGTCTCCGAGTGTCACTTCTATTTTTATTTTATGAGCATTTTTCACATATTTTGTATTTGGACGTTATTACTGGTTCTAAGGATTACAAAATTCTAGTACACGTGTATGAAAATTAGGTACCTATATTAAAAAAAAACTTGTTTTTGTTTTATTAGACATTCAAGATATACAATGACAGCCGAGATCAACGGCGGGATCTTGTCCTAGGTTGTGTTTTTTTTTACGCGATAAAATCATCAAATGATTCCTCCCACCCAGGGCAGCTAGCTAGCTAGCTCAATAGCCCTTTATGTTCCGGGGTCTCGGTTATGAGATAAGTCCCGTGACCCCGGCAGGCTTTGGCCCTCTAGAGGGGGTCCTAGGTTATACTGGCCTGTTGGTCTAGTGGTTAGTGACCCTGACTGCTATGCCGGAGGTCGTGGGTTCGATTCCCACCCAGGACAAATGTTTGTGTGATGAGCACGATCATTTGTTCTGTGTCTGGGTGTAATTTATCTATAATATGTATGTATTTAGAAATATATATGTATGTTTATCAGTTGTCTAGTACCCATAACACAAGCTCTGCTTAGCTTGGGACTAGATGGCGTTGTGTGATAGTTGTGGAATATTATTATTATTATTATTATTATTATTATATATATGCAATTTCGAAATAATCAACCATGGATGACCGACAGTAATAAATAAATACAAAACTATTTTGTAGATAATTAAGGCTAGCTACCCGATGGCTATCACTTGCAAATACTGTTAATTATACTGCGGAACGTTTATACTCCGTAATAATTATTTTAAATACATGAAATGCATTCTGCCAGCAATTATTTCAATTATGTTATGAATAACTTATAATTTCAATGGATTAAAGTATAGCATCAATTTAAAATGTGGGTATTTAACCACGTTTTAAGGGTTTTCAATGAAAAGCATTATAAATTATCTTTGTCCCATTACTATTGTCATATTAGATTTTAACCTCGGTTGGGTATAAACCTCTTAATACTATGCCGATAACTACACAACGTATTTCTTTTGTCTCTGCGTTTTATCGCGACAATCTTCGAAACGGCTAAAGCGATTTGAGTTGGCATCGCGAATTTATAGAGGTAAGTTTTTAAAAATGGGTTTTTGTTTAGTTTCAAACAGTTTATAAATGAAAAAGCAATGTCAACTTAAAGAATCACGGCAAACATTTAATCGAGAAAATAGATGTTTGTTGCTTAATCACACGAGAACGGCTGAATGGAAAGGGTCAAATTTGGCACAGATATAGATTATAGTCTGGAATAACACATGGGAAGCACCATCTCAGTTTTACCATTCCCATCAGATAATTTTCGACCACAACGCGGGCAAAGCCGCGGCGCTAGCTAGTATTAAAAAAAAAAAATACCTGCATTTTGAACTAGTACAATCTATCTCAATGTCTGATAAATTGTCGACTCTCACAAGCTCATCCAAGTGACAAATCCAAGTGGTATTGATACGAGAGAAGATTTAGTAGATACTTTTATAAAATGCTCGCATTTATCTTCAATAGCTATCGATTCAATCATATTTTAACTAAACTGAAGCCCTAGCACGGCTTTTCACGTTGTTTTTACCTAAACGGGAACTTTGACGTTACTTTGAAGGAAAAAATGTTTTCCTCGTTCTTACTCTAGAGGCGCTTTTGTCATTTTCCATACAATAAACGCAGTACATACTTCAAGTACGCTGTAACTAAAATAAGGAAATCTTGTGCTAATGACGGCCCGGTTGGCGCAGTAGCTAGCGACTGGACTGCTGCGCAGCGGGAGACGGGTTCGGTTCCCGTACAGACTAAATATTTGTTCCAGGTCTGGGTGTTTGTGTAAGTTTTAAAATTTGTAAACTTTCCCACGAAACAAGAGGAAGTCGTAGTGTGGGGCAACAAAAAAAATTGCGTTTAAAGTCAAACTATTTATTTAAATTAGGCACTTTTGGAAGTAAAACTTTCAAACCGAACAAATAACTATAGCTGTAAGTAGTTACATAAATTAAAAAAAAAAAAACATAAATTTAACGTCAAAGTCCTCGTTTATTGAACGTCACAAAATCGTAGAAACTTGTGCTAGAGTTTCAGATGTGTGGGCAGTATGTAATAGAGGGTACATTGTTGTATGTCCCTGGAGGAGCAGAGTGTAATGTAGGGAGCTAAAAGTAGCATTATATGAATTTTATTTTATTTTTATTTTATTTATTGGGGAAAACAAACAATTACACATTAAAAATTACAATAAGATAGAATAAAGACATAATACAAATGTGAAATCAACCACGTTCTCCACAGATACTCAATGAGACAGTTTGGTACATAAATTAATAATAGTGTTACAGACAGTAAAAAAGATGAAAGATGAAAATTAGCAGTAACAACAAATACAATAGAATAAAATACAAATAGAAGAATAACAAAGCCCAAAGATGATTTTACAGCGCCACATAGTGAGACTACAGTGTCACATTAATGTTTCAGCATGTCCAGCAACATGAGCCTAAACTTTCTTTGCGGTAAACCAAATAAATCTAGACTGCTGAAATTACCATTATAATTGCTGGTGAGGCGACGAAGAGGCGCACGCAAGCCGGCATTTGTACGACAGGTAGTAGTGGCAAATACAGGACGTGCGCGCACCTCACGTCCCTGGCATGTTCTGGGAACTATATAACACAGTCTGTTTGTAATGTCCAGACAATCATATGAATTATTGCATAAGTCATACAAAAATATAGTCTCTAGAAAGGTGCGCCTTGAACTTAACGAGAGCAGATTAAATTTTTTGAGTAAATCATTATAAGAGAGATAACAATTTTTAAAACAACGATAATGTATAGATTTTAAAAATTTACGTTGTATGCTTTCTACACTGTCAATGTATTTATTGTAGTAGGGGTTCCACACAGGTACTGCATATTCCAATTGTGACCTAACTAATGACCGATAGAGGTACAAGTATGTACTGGGATGCTTAAATTCTGTGGCTGATCTCATCACAAATCCGTACATACGATAAGCATTATTAACAATTTTATTGACATGTACGTCCAAATGCAGTTTGTTGTCAAGTAGTATTCCCAGGTCGCGAATCAAACTCTCCCTTGACAGAGTTTCACTTTGTATTGTATAGGGATAATTGAATACATTTTTATTTTTGGTGAAGCTAATACAACAACATTTAGAGATATTGAGTTGGAGTTTGTTTCTAGCGCAAAAATCTGTAAAACGATTGAGATCTTCTTGAAGAAGCTGAGAGTCAAGCATAGTTTTGATTGGTCTGAAAACTTTAAGGTCATCTGCATAAAGTAAAAATTTTGAGTTAAGAAAGCACATGTCAATATCATTGATAAATATAATAAATAACAAAGGGCCCAATATCGAGCCTTGAGGCACCCCTGATGAAACAGTAATAGATTCGGAATAAAAACCATTAACTACCACCTTTTGCGTTCTATTTGTAATATACGAAGTAAACCAACGGAATAAGTCCCCACGAATGCCGTTAAATGCCAATTTGCCTAGAAGTAATTCATGATCGACCTTGTCAAAGGCTTTACGGAAATCAGTATAAATGGAGTCCACCTGTACACGTGTATCTAAATTATTGAATAAATAATCAGTATATTCAATCAAATTAGTAGTTGTCGATCTTTTTTTGACGAATCCATGCTGTTGCTTAATAATCTGATCGTGGATAATCGGATACAGTTGATCGTGGACAAGCCTCTCGAAAAGCTTTGACAAGGCCGATAGAATGGAAATAGGACGGTAGTTCTCAACGTCATCTTTTGGACCAGATTTGTGGACAGGGGTGATATTGGCTCGTTTCCACACTTCGGGGAATGTTCCTTGGCTCAAACATTTATTATAGATAATATAAAGTGGAAGAGTCAAAGTGTCAGCGGTGTTTTTAAGGAAAAGTGGTGGGATGCCATCCGGTCCCGCGCCCTTAGTACAGTCCACGGATTTAAGAGCGTTGCGTACCTGTTCAATACTGATCACAATATTGCTAATGAGACGACTATTCTTGGCCTCGTCGAAGGTCTGCTGCTGCACATTGTTGACAGTGGAAGGCTCATAAACAGAATGGAAGAATTTTAAAAACAGATTACAGATTTCCTCTGGACTGTTAGACGACTGTCCCTCGTAATGCATGGTTGAGGGAATGGAATCAGTAGATTTGCGGTTCGATATAAAAGTCCAGAAATATTTAGTGTTGACTTTTATGCTATCCTCAACTGATTTTATGTATAGGCAATAACATGCTTTAGATTCAGTTTGAAATCTAGACCTATTATAGACAAAATTGTTCGTAATCTGATAAATTTTGATACATCTTCCATTTACACCAAGCCTTAGTTTTGTTTTTAAATATATGTATCAATGATGGTGTGAACCAGACCGGATATTTAGAGGACCTTACCGATGTTAAGGGAACATGAGCCTTAATAACCCTGAAAATAACTTCATAAAATGTATTTACGGAATCTTCTGCACATTGCCCCTGCAATAATTCGCTCCAGTTAATTTCGTCCAAATCACGATTAATTTCATCGTAATTCGCCTTATAGTAATTGTATCTTTGTATTGATTTACGAATCATAGCTCGGTTACCCAAATTGAAAGAAACTAAAATACATAGAGGCGGGTGATAAGAATCGGAGGTTAATAGTGTGTCAGTGGGTGTTATGACAGAACATTCATTGTTACTGATCACCAAATCCAAAATTTTTCCGGTCGAGTTTTTTATTTTGTTATACTGGTAGGCATTAAATATGGACATAAAAATACTCATGTGTCTAGTAATTGAAGAGTTACTATTATTTAAGTCTTGAATGGTAGAACCTAAACCTCCAGTAGCTAGCCAATCAATGTTGGGCAGATTGTAATCACCAAACATATAGAAATTCTGAACATTTCCACTCTCAACAACTGCTTGCAAAAGCTCCAAATATGCAACATAAAGACTTTCGGGAGTTTTTGGTGGAATGTATGCTGAACATATGATATCGTACTTTCCTCTCGTTGCGCTCGGGATACGTACAATTACATGTTCAATGTGTTGGTTTAATAAAATAGTGGGCTCAATTGTGACAGATCCCAGTCCCTTCAGTATCGCAATAAGAGTGCCACCACCATCCTTCTTTAGTGTAGCCTTGCGATCACGATCACACCTATATACGGAATATCGTTTATCAATAAACTCCGAGTCGAGAATTTCAGGGGTTAACCATGTCTCCGTTAGTATTATGATGTCGTAGCAGTTGGATAAAATATTCATAAACAGAACATGCAGTTTTGTGCGAAGCCCCCTGCAATTCTGATAATATATTACTAATTTATCAGCCATAATCATAGATAAAAACTCTAAGCAGTAAATTTGAATAAGTCTGAGCAGGCATAGAATCAATAGTTCTTGTTAAAAAGCGACATATTATTACAGATAATTTTGTGATTGAAGCATACAACCTTAAGTCAAGTACGTTTAAAATAAGCAATAAATATAATGTAAAATTGTAAAATCTCTCTCTTACACAAAATAGCAAGTAGTTAAGATACACGGATAACAAAACAATGAAAAAGTAAAAAGAAGCTACGCAAAGCATGAGAACGGTATATTGTAAAACTGCACAATTTATGAAAACGTATGAACTGGGCACATGCGAGATATATACAATTAAAAAGTATAAAATTGAAAAGCAAACAAACACATCATGGAGTTCATTATTCGTCCCCAATGATAGAATCGTCCTTAGGTGTAGATTCGTCTCTAGTGGCAGCGGCCCCAGGTTTGATCTTACTAAGATCTTGGTGTGACCGAATGGCGAAAGACTTCGTTTGTTCTTTTTCACGAACGAGTATAGTACCATGCTTAACCCACACAAATTTGTAATTATGTTGAGCAGCGACATTTTTACATTCACGAAATAATTGCTTTCTTTTTAACGTGATATGTTCATGCATAAATATACGAAATGAAGTTCCAGAGATACCCAGTTGTTCAGACGTCAGTCCCTTACATAAACGAAAGGCGCTAAGGAAATTGTCACGCAAAATACGTGAGGCCAGTTTCACGACAATGTTTTTTGGTTTGTTATTATTCTGGTGCGCGTGAGGAACCCGATGTATTGATATTATATCCTTGATGTTGATATTAAAATTTATTTTAGAGCCAATTTTTTCCAATATTGTAAGTAAATTTTCATGGCGTCTCTCAGGCACATTACATAGCTCCAAGTTGCATTGCCTGGCATTTTGGTCCAAGTAGTCCATTTTCAACATGAGATCGTAGATCAAGCCGTTTGTTTCATCCTCCTTCTTCCGAATGCGCGTTTTTAAATCAGTCTGTTCATCAGACAGCCATTGAACGTTGCTCTGCACTGCGGCTAAGTCATTTGATAAACAGTTGTATTTTCCATCAAGTTCCGTTAGTTGATTCGTAAGCCGAGATTGTTCTAGGCGAATAGACGAAATTTCGTTTCTAATTTCGGAAGCAGTAATCTCGCCTTTAAATTACTTGAGATATTTTTGGGATGAAGTGGTTTAGTCTGTTTGTTTTTTTTTGGGATTTGGGATGGATTCTGTATTCAGCTGTTATTTTCGGATATTGTCAGATGGCTTAGAATAGAACTTTTGTAACTAAATCAATACTTTACTTATATTATAAAGGTGAAAGAGTTTGTTTGGTTTAATCTCAGGAACTACTGGTTTGAAGCATAGCATAGCACCCCCGCTGCTCTGCTCCTGTTAGAGCAGCTAGTACGGATATATTGTAAAAAGGTGCAGCTAATTATATCAACGAGTAGGTATTAAAAATATAACCAATTCCATACTCACTCCGTATTTGCTAATATATAGAATTGTAGATAGATAGAGTTTACTTTATTGAACACTAAATGTACGGGTACAACGGCGGCTAAGGATACTGAACAAAAATACAACACGGACTAATCTCTTAATCCCCTCTCTAAGAATAGGACCCTTCAGTATAAATTGTACACACGAATTGGATTTAGTTGATTCAGTCGACCCTCGCAGGTGTCGCCTCTCCTTATGAATAAGTAAGACCATAGAGTTAACGGAATAGAAGCGACACTCCTGTTCCGAAAACTTTGTGTTTTGTCTATAACAAAATGTAAATACCCATGCTATCACGGGTCTTTACGTTACGTGCCCGGCGAGATTCCCCACGGAAAATTATGAATTTACATAAATCCTTATTTAATTCGGATTGAACAGAGATTTATTGAGAGACAGTTCGGTTTTGAATGCTATTGTCTCTAACTAAACATTTATGACAGTCTTCAAAGATCAATGTGTCAACTCATAACCATAGCCCGATTTAGGATTTTATATAGGTTTTTCCGGAATTAAAGGTTTTTTTTTAAATTTTAGGAACATGTAGGATGAAGACGTTTAAGCATTCATTATGTAAGTACTGAAATGAAATCCTAGGAAAAAGGCTTATTCATGTTTTGATTTCTTTGACAGTTCGTGATACAATTACATAAAATCAATCTACCTACTTCGGGCTATGGTCACAACATAAATATACAAGATATTGCTTGATATTTAAATTTGACTACTTTGCGGACAATGAATTTAGTTGATAAAACAAATCCGCAACGTAGTCGCACTACAGTTTACTCTTATGGACACCTGGAGAAGTTTCCCTTCTGTTTTTACGATTTTATTCTTTGGCAAGGCCCTTCGTAATATACGCTGACGGGAAAAAGACGGATAGGAATTTTGATTCGAGGATTAATCGTTCAATATCTTGAATTTTGCGACGTAATAAAATAATCTCGCTCCAAGACATCGTCGTAATACATTTATTTATTTTTATGAATTTATTGATCTTTGTCCCTCTTCTATTGAAAATCTTTGTAAATAATCAATATGTAAAGGTATTAAGCGTTTATTAATGGGAAAAATAAGTATGCGTTGTTCTTTAGAGCCTATGCACACCACGTTTTTTAAACGCGCTTGTGCAGCGCGTTTTAGAAACGCGCTGCACCGGCACGTCGACGGCGCGTTTTCATGAGATCAGTTTGTTGTCATTTGTTCTAGGCTGCGTCTGACTTGCCGGCGTATCGCGTCTGCATCGCGTCAAACGCGCTGCACCGGCGCGTTTAAAAAACGTGGTGTGCATAGGCTCTTTTATTGGATATTAAATCGTATTTTGTGGGTATTAGAGGCTGTTCTGGTTGTAGAGGCGCTGGTCAGGCCTCATCACTCGTAGAACTGACAACCGATGAAGTAGAAAACTTTTCGAGTGGCAACTACGAAGCCGAAGACACAACATAGGCTGGTCTTCCACTAGGTGGATCGACGACATCCTGAGATTCGCGGGCAAACGATGGATGCAAGTGGCAGATTGTTGTTCGGTCTGGGGGTCTTTTTTCATCAATGGCCGCCTTCTAGCTGAAGATGTAGGCCTTCAAGCCTTATGATTACGTACGCGGGTACGTACAAAGCATTTTGCCAATACCTTTAGTGTACGCACAGTTCAGGAGTGGAATTCCCTGACCTGTGCGTACCTATCTGTATTTCCCGACAGCTATAACCTTGGGGTCTTCAAGTCAAGAGTGAACAGGTTACTTCTATGCAAGCGTGCTTCACCGTCGACCACATCTTCGTTTGCCGTCAGGCGAGATAGTGGTCAAACGCGAACCTATCTATATACTTAGGCTATTAAATAAGTACTTGGCAGGCTTAAAAAAATCTTCCTCGCCATTTTTCCACGGTTACAGCTGAATGTATTAGAATGTAGTTTCCAACTAACATACTTTCTCCAATTCACCAGTTTTTCAATTTTTCATTATATTGCAGATCCATTCAAACTTATAGTTATTTTGACAGCCTGGACGTTATTTATTGCTCAAGTTTCTTTCGATTGGTGTCGACAAACTTTTTATCGATATCGCTTCGAACTTTGTCCACTTCAGAAGAAAGAGGAGTTTTTAAAACTAAATAAGCACCTGTTTTCTTATTAAATGTTGAAGCAGAAATAAACTTCAAGTACCTAACTACGGATTGAGATATACTTTTTTTTATTTTATCAAGAAAAATACCAATGCTTTATCAAGAGGTGTCGTATAACCCAGTATCTGTGTATAGAAAGTTAGATAGGCAGTCGCTCCATGTAAAGTACTGATATTCATCTTTCAAGCTCGGGCCTATAAAGGTCCAATCGCCTGCCGGGGCCGCACTGTCTAAAAGGGTACCGTATCCTTGGAACGCAAAACGAAAAGTGGTTTTTAGTTGTACGAAGCTCTTCTGTTACACGCAGGGCGGGAGAACTTATTTGATGATTTTTCCACTCCATAAAAGGATTATTTTGCGACAGAACGATTCCGCTACACCCAGGGCGTGAGGACTTGTTTGATAGTATTTCACACCCTAAAAAATGGACATTAAAACAACCATAGCTATTAGAGATATAGGCCGCGATTGTACTAATTGAAACTCGACCAATTAAGCTAACTGCGATTATAGGATAACATCTGTACGGAATCCAATTCCGTGTTTGGTGATTGAATCGATTCAAATCAACAAACAATTGCAATCGATGTCACACGCTATCGCTGTGGGATATGTTTAAACTAGAGCGTGCATGTTGCCGCAGTGGTAGACGCCCACGGCAACAGACGTCGGCAGATCTCCGGCAAACGTAGGCGCGGGCATGCGGGCGGCGAGTAATGGGTGGCTCGCTGTCCGACCATTGACTATGCCCGGGTCGACGGCGCGTTGTGCTCCACGAATTTTAATTTTTAATTTTAATAAAAAAAAAAAAATAACGAACATTAATGACGGGGGGGCTTCAGAGGGCCAATGCCTGCCGGGGTCGCGGGTCTTATCGAATTACCGTGACCTTGGAACGCTAAAAGGCTATTGAAGGACACCGTGGATTTTAGTAAGTACGAGTCTGACAGTCCCTCCCTCCCTGCCCTGGGTGGGAGGACTCATTTTTCATCTACTACTCGTAGAAAACCGTAAGTTCGGTTATGGTTGATTGAAATTGCCATCATAAACCCTGAGTGTAAAAGTTTTTTTTTTAAATAATGGACTTTTAATTTTTTTTTGTTGAAACAATGAAATAAAAAACGCATCAAAATTCGAGAGAGAGTAAGGGCCTTTTCGAATTTTGAAGCGTTTTAACTTTATAGTCGTGACGTCACAAGCAAGTAAAAAGTGTACAAACTTGGGACGTTTTGCCAATTTTAAAAGTGTCGTAGTTTCGTTAATTTTAGTTTACGCTACAAAACATAAAATACGGTTCTAATATTTTTTGATAATCTCATTGATGGACTAAAAGCATTTATCAGTTAAAAAGCCCTATCCCAGCCGTTATGACACGAGAAACCTAAATACTACTAATAATAGTTTTACTTTTGGAAACTAAGAGCGAAGAAGTAATAAATCTTATTTTTCATATTTATACGGAAAGGTTTCCCTATCAAAGTGAAAGGCAAGTCTTTTCGACCTTAAAAAGATATTGGTAGTGTCTCCGTGTAGTATGATATCAATTCCTGAAGATAAAGATTCAGCACTTTTTTAGAATCTCCAATGTTTTTTTGTTACCTTTAGTTAGGGATATTCAGGAATACTGATTCGTAGGAAAGTAGATATTGTGCTTATTATTTAATTTCATGTATCAATCTTTTGAAAATAAGACATTAAGTTATTTTATTTCATAAGTTTTACTTCGCGTTTTGATGTTGGATCGAAGATCGGATTTAGAAACTTGCAATTTCGAAATTTTTAATACTTCAAATGGTTGATTGCGATCGAACAAACTATGAATAAATAAATTAATTAATTAGCTCGTACATCGAACTGCTGGGCAAAGGTCTCCACCCATTCTTTCCAAAGACCACAGCTGTGGAGCTCTTTCCAATTCTCATGGAAGATCTCTAGTTCTTCTATAAATAGAGCACTATTTATTTACCCTTTCCCGTAGTTATCTGTTCTTAAAGCAAAATAAAGCAGATGATATACATAGTTTTTTTTTAATGATAATTAATGACTGTTGCCAATCCATACTCTTCCACGAGGAAAATATTAGAAAAATCCATTTCCATAGCAGTAGAGTAATAAGTGGAAAAAAGAGGTAATAGGGTAAATTGGAATAAGGTAAGCGCATGTCGAAGTGTCATTAGGGTGCTCCCACATCTATCGACGCGGAATCGGCTTTTTCCGTCGCCCTTTCTCTTTCTGTCGCTTAGAACTGCCTTTTGCTAGACCGAGACAATGCGATAGCACGCGGCCGCCTCGAGGATTCCGCCACGTGCTATCGCATTATGCTTTCTGTCTCGGTCTAGCAAATGGCAGTTCTAAGCGACAGAAAGAGAAAGGGCGACGGAAAAAGCCGATTCCGCGTCGATAGATGTGGGAGCACCCTTACTCTACTAGTAGAGCTGTTAAGGTGCTGACAAACTTGAGCATTTATTAGAAACTAGCTGTTGCCAGCGGCTTCACCCGCTGCAACTCAAAAATTATCCCACGGGAACATAAAATCGGGATAAAAACTATCCTATGTGTTAATCCAGGTTATAAACTATCTGTGTACCAAATTTTAACCAAATCCGTTCAGTGGTTTTTGCGTGAAAGAGTAACAAACATCCATACATCCATACTTACAAACTTTCGCCTTTATAATAGTAGTAGGATGATTACATTACAGAGCAATAAACGAGAGCATTGTAACGAGCGTTACAATGCTCAATGCTCAATGTTCTGACAAGCTTTTTGACAAGCCAACTGTCAAGTCCGACATCTTCATGAAGAAAAATAATACGTGTGGCACTCGGGGTCTGCCGTGGTAAAGCTATTGCATAGCGTTTTTTTTATCAACTAATGCAATTTTTTTAGGCTATTACAAACACCGTGCCGAAGTCTGCGGAACTGAAACGAAGTTAGACGATGCAGGTGTCAGGTTTATTTTCGTTACGGAATTTCTTGATTTGGTCGCCGCGCTCAGAGCTCGCGATAAAAGCATTGCAATAGCTTAAAAAATGATGAGCAACGACTAGCTCACTAGAGCGTTTGCTAGAATGGTCATGAAAATGTTCGTAGCGATGTTTGACTCTATGCTTAGCTCTGTTCGTTGTTCAGTTCGATTAAATTAAAAACGGCGAATGCTCGATGTTCTGTTACAAGTGAATGCTCAAGTCTATCAGTACCTTTACCCGTACATTTCCAAAACCGTTTTTATCCGCAGTTATTTGTAATGATTATGAGCTCGTAACAAAATAGATTGAAGCGTGATAATGAATATTTAAACGTTAATTGCGGTTTGTGGTGATAGAACCATTTTGTCGGGAAATTGGAAAATGGAAATCTTTTATTTATTACATTGAATATATTGGCGTTACAGTTTCAATTTTCTGGGATTTTTTTAATGGAACATGCGTTACAAAGTTGTTCAGTTTAAAATATTCACGAATTTGTCTTGTCAATTTTTTTAATTTACTGTTTACTCGTAGAAACTGATTCATATTTAAACCTCCTCAAAATGGTAGCAAAATAAAAAATAAAACTTTTAGAGGGTCTTGTATTTTCTACAAATATTATAATTACTAAAAATAATGAAATCTATGTTGGTGAGCAGAATGATGAAAATTCTAGCTTAGTTTTATTAAAAGTTTGCACTACATAAACTCACAGCTGTAAAAAAAATTAATCACTCTGGTTCCGCGCCATTTTGATTAAACTGTAAATAAAGCTGTTAATAAATAAATAAATTCTAATGTAATAACTTGGTAAGAAGTATATAAATGTATCAACTTAAAGGTTTAACTGTTAAGTTTAAATCGATATCTAAATTCATTCAAATCAAGCCATCATCTAAGGAGCTATCCCGAATCAATTGTATGTAAGTGTTTCCATCCTTTTGCTCGTTAGTGTAGATTTTTTAAACATTTGTTTTTTTTTAAACAGCTTTTGTGACATTTACAAATTAGGATAGAGATTGCACAAGGGCTCTTAGAAAAGAGGATACAATATAAAGAACACATACACAAATTCTATTCTTATTATATTAAATTCTATTCTATTCTATACAAATACATTTATTTAAACACCACTTCGTTTTACTGAAAAAAGGCATAAGACACTCGTGAATCTCTTTCTTTCGCTAATAGAAAACTGCTCATTCCTTATTAATATCACTTCTTTCATCCGCCCGTGTTCTAAGTCCCATTTACTTTAGTCTTACAAAGTCGGCAACGTTAGATGAAGCTTAGACAAGACACCGTATTACTGCTCCACTTAATCCAACGAGATTAAGTCCAGTTCTTTCAAACTCCTCGCTTACTATTCAATCGAAAATCGTTACGAAGGGAAAAAACTGGCCAAGTGAGAGATGGATTTACATGCAGAGGGTTCCTAATAAATGGTGTTTTTATAAATGTTATCAAGTTGTAGTACTTCGTATAAGTTTTTCTGTATTTTATAAAACGGAAACGATGTTTTTTTTTTTCAGAATTTTAATCTCAGTATTTTTTTCAGTCTCTCCGTCAAAATTCTTGAATTAAGTACTTTTAAACCTCAAAATTCGTTTTTTTGGAATATCCATGTTTTTTTTTTATTTTTAAATTACTAAAAGTAATCACAAACAAGCCCTTTCATTAATTTGATATGTCATAAGATGCAGTTCGCTTTTTTTCCATCTTGCCTCCCAATAGTGATCGCTTATTAACAAAATATTAAGCTATATTATCGCGTTTGAGTCCCAGGAATTAATTCTATGTACCTTAAATTCGATTACTTCTCACAATCAATATTGTAATAATATCAATAGTTTCGGAGAAAATTAACTGACGGACGGAAACATGAGCACACGACTGATAATAAAAAGGTTCCGTTTTTACGGAATCCTACAAACTCCGGGATTCGATCACAGACGACAAATATGGGTAATCCTAGATGAATGGACGACTTATCTTTGTTACTGTTTAGTGATAAATGGACAAAAACGAATGTTATGCGTGGGTAGATAATATCATTCTACTGGTTACATGTGAAGGTTTCTTCTTTTATGTTTAAATGTCATGTGTGTAATATTTGATTTTGTCAGCGGCTGTGTTCGCTTTACGGCCGAAAATGATTCCATGAGAACATAATTGACTGGCCTGTTGGTCTAGTGGTTAGTGACCCTGACTGCTATGCTGGGGGTCGTGGGTTCGATTCCCAACCAGGACAAATGTTTGTGTGATGAGCATGATCATTTGTTCTGTGTCTGGGTGTAATTTATCTTTAATATGTATGTATTTAGAAATATATAAGTATGTTTATCAGTTGTCTAGTACCCATAACACAAGCTGTGCTTAGCTTGGGACTAGATGGCGTTGTGTGATAGTTGTGGAATAAAAAAAATAAAAAATAATAATAATAATTTAAGTATTTCGCAATAATGCCTAAATTTCGAAACGTTTTTTCGAAAAGAAAATTTGACTGAATGACTGAAGAATGAAAGCTGTATCAGCTGCTTCCGGTTAGACTAGAAATCGACCTCAAAATGGTTAAGAAAAGTCAAGGCAGATGATTCGTGCGATCTTTTTGAGAAAAGTATCCGAAAAAGCTTTCTTTTATATATCTAAAATTAAATGAAAGGTGTTCTGATTCAATTAGGTCCGCTGATGGAACTGTGAAAGGTATTTTTTACTTTTCTTATTTTAACAAGATTTTCTATGCTTTAGAATTTTCACTCGATTAATTATTATTTAAAGTGTTGATTTTAATGATCGAAGTTTAAAGTCTATTTTTTATATTTTACTAGCGATACGCGCCGGCTTCGCTCTCGACTAATTTCGAACAAAATAATAAGTGCGCTTATTGCACAATTATTCTGTAACGCGTGTGTTTTTATTTTGCGATAACTCCTTTTATTGGGGTGTTAAACATCATCAGATGAGCCCTCCCGCCTAGTATGTAGAAGAATATCATACTGTAACACTTGAATGACTACAAATCATTGGACCTAGTCTGAGTCTGAGAACCAAAATGTTGTGCGTACCTAGCTTACAACGTCTTGAACAAAACCAGGCTTGTTCCAGTGAGTGAACGAGATAGCCCTAGACGACTTGTATAGCTCTGTCTCTTTCCCACAGCCTAAAGACTCATGCTTTAAGAATCATGGCAGGTCATCTCCTCCACGAGGTCATAGCGACTATAACGATAAAGTATTGATACTCTCTATTTTTTTAAGTATGTCTTAAAAAAATAGAATCCAAAAATATCAAAATGGAAAATTCCTATTAATTTTCCTGGAAACTGTTTCGGTAGTCAAACAAAGTAAAAAATTCATAAGTTTATAATGAAAAGCGATAAGCTATCAGTTTAATACCTTAATCCTTGATAAGAGATAACAATGGAGCCATTGAGTTTTTAATTATTTCGGTAGCTCTTTGTATATTTTTCTAATCGATTCATATTTTTATGTTGCATGTAGATAACGGTACCTTTTTAGGGTTCCTAATAGATACGGATGACGTAGATAACTTTCACAACTCAGAAACTTGACTGATTAAAAACTATCCTGTTCCTTCAGCCGCTTATTGTGTTCCACTACCGCGGTGCCCTTTTGTGGCAGTCTAGCGACCCCGACATATTATGATCTAATAAAGATGCGCGCAGACCACGACGCGCTCTCGTCGACTCAAACTGGTTCTTGATTGAACGGCGAGTTAGGGTGGCCGAAAAAAGATGGCCAAATACCGGCTTGACGCAACGGCTTATCCGAGTCATCGAGGTGACTCATTATTGTATAGATGATCATCCATCCAAGGACCATGCAACAACCTAATAGTAACGAGAATAAATATCACCGTGATTTTGATAGTGATACAGAGACAAAATAACTACGAAAGCCATATGAAAAGATACAAAACATCACCAACTCACTATCTCCAAACAAGAACTTCGTAACTAAACCCTCACCCATACATATTCCTTTTATATTCTTTCGCACCGTCCGCGCGGAAGGATCGGGCCATTTCTAAGGCTTCATACAGATGAGCGGCATAGCATTCGTCGGGGGCAGCCGTTGACGCGTCGTCGGCAGTCGGCCGGGGCACGGGCACCAACCCGGCGCGTTGTAAAAATTTTGCCGTACTGGCGGCGAAATCTTTGCGGTTCGCTTGCGTGTGCTCGAGCCGTAAGCGCTGGGGCAACACACAATTATTTATGGCATTTTACATGATGCGCTGCGTCCGCGTCACCGCACCGGACTTGCAACTGACGAGACGAGGCGGGGAAGGTTGAATGCGTTGGGCCATAAGAGCGGAACCACTCAGTTATTTATGCATCACACCACAGAAGAGGACAAGTTCGCACCTTTCGTTAGATTGTCCAACGCTGCTGTGGCGCCGCCGGCGACGCTGCCTCGTAACCTTGCGGCGTAGGACTCTTGTGACCTTCCGATACTTCAAAATATTTGCGTTGCGGCGCTGCAAAGCATCGTCTGCTCCAGCACAAAGCATTGAAGGTATCATTGCGCCGGTGACAGCAGTCGTATCTGCCGTCTATAAATTCCGCTCGTCTATACAGGGTGATTTTTTAGTCACCATCCAAACTTTAATATATTAATCTTTGGCGAAAATCTTGATTATGAAAATGGTTTTTCTTTTTGTATCACTCAATACAAAAATATCGAGATATCACGTCTCAATGTTATCTATAAAAAGTTGATGAATCTGGACACCGCGCTGTGATGTGTCGCTCAGGTGTAGCGGGGCGGGGCGGGGGGTCAGCGGGGTGCGCTCTGTCCGTTTCATGCATCGGCAAGTGTATATTATTAAAGTTTAGCTTAGTGACCACACAGAGCGGTCGAGAAAATGATTTAATATGACAATTTATCGTATCGATTTTTTTTCAAAAATGGGTTTAGTGATTGATACCTAATGCCTAGAAAAATTTTGGACGGTGGTAAAAAAGTCAACCTGTATAAAGCCTAACATTCAACTAAGATTGCCTACAGAATTTATTACCGGCACCTTTTGTCTCCGTTTGAGGAGCGTCGATATTGCGCTTGTAATATAGTGATTTAGAACTACGCCACCGTATGTTTAGGGAGTATTAACGGTTCTATTTTTGTGTTTATTAAGGTTTTTTTGGGTAAAGGTTTAAGTAGTAAAGCTGGATGTTTGTGGGCGTTTTCGGCTGTTAAAATGGACGTTTTTAAGGACGTCTAAGGGAAAAAACTGGGCAACTATACTTATTGATTAAAACGGCTATTTTATTAGGTACATTATACTTATGTATGTTAGGATCGTGATAGTAGGTATTTATCTACTATCATGATTCCCAACGTTCAGCAATGAAAGCAAAACTAACAAAGTATAATATTACGTTTTTAGTTATTTCCTGCAGAGTTTTCTTGAAAGGTTTGATAAATGCAGTAAACTAGCTGGAGCTGCTTGGTTTTAATGTATACATAATTTTGGAAGTAAATAAATTAAAGTGCCACTCCAATACCTTCCTAATAAAAACTTAACAAAACGGGGCTAAATTCTTAACGTTACGAACAAAAGAATTGTGAGACTGTAACCGGTAACTGTGACCCTGAGAAGTAAAAAACAACCACAAAAAAAGTTCAAAATAACCTACAAAAAAACTTTTGTTTCGAAAGTCGGTGACTTTATTTGTTATTTCATTGACTTTGTGTCACCGACTTTCGAAAGAAAAGTTTTTTTGTAGGTTATTTTGAACTTTTTTTGCGGTTGTTTTGAAGTCGGTTACATTTTTTTTTGAAAAAGTTTTTTATTTTGTCCTTTTTAGTTTCACTATTCAACCCAAATTATGGTCAAATACATAATTTTCTTACATGTGCACTAAAATTTTGTAATCCGTAGCACCGGTAATAACAACGCCCATGTAGGTATGTATGTACACAATAAGAACTACTAAAAATAAAAACTACTGCACCAAACTAAATGAAAATTTTATGGGACCAAATGGCAGATATACTGTATCGAACAAAAAAAGAATCATCGAAATCGGACCAGAAACCACGGAGTAATCGGTGTAGACAAAGTTGAAAACTTCTTAGGTTTTTGTTGATTTTTGTTGATTTTTCAAAAAGTGCTAGTCCGATTTCGATGAAATTTTAATGGGACCATTCCGGAAGTATAAGTATATAATAAGTATACCCTATCCAACAAAAATAGAATTTTTCAAATCGGTTGTTAAACGACGGAGTTATGACCGAACAAACATAAAAAAAATAAAAAAAAAATACGAATAACCGAATTGAGAACCTCCTCCTTTTGGAAGTCGGTTAAAACACAATTGATTTGAAATTATGGATTTTAGTTAGTACGAGTCTGACAGTCCCTACCACGTTTCGAGGATCCATTTGATGATTCCACCACCTAAAAAAAGAGAAAAGAATTGGTAGAAAAAAAACAAAATTTGCAAAAAATGAAAGAGTTTCTCCACACATTTATGGTCGAAAAAATCTACGGAACAGCTAACATTTTCTTCTGAGACATTTTCAGGAGCATATCGTACGTTTTTTTCCAGTCGAACTCTAACACCGTTTGGTGGATCAAATCAGATAAAAAATAGTTGGAAAAGGAAATCGAAAAAACTAATCTCGAACTATTTCAAAGAGACGGTTTCTGTTGGAAAATATGATAATCGAGGGAAGTAGGTAAATTCCCTGGCTGTGCTTTTTATAAAGATGTGGTCATTGTTTAAAAGTTAACTATTTAAGGTATGAAAGAGTTAACTTTATACATTGTAATAAATTATAAAACTGTAGAGTTTGTTTGATCGAACGCTCTAAAATTGGTTTGAATTTAAATACACTTTTTGTGTTGTATAGCCCATTTGTCGAGGATCGCTTATCGAATTACGACTTCTGGGATTTGGGGCATATCCACTTTATTCTTTCGCTGTATGAAATCGGTGTAAGTACTTATGCACATGAATAACTCTACCTAATTCCGACCTGTGGTCATTATTGTGCTTAATATTTACTCTGCAAAGATTTGTGTAACTTTATGTATATGGCCAATAATTGTAAGTACGGTCTTCCAAATTAATTAAACATTTCAGAAACCGCAATTACGCCGACATGACAACATAATTAATTTTTAAACTCAATTATCGAGGGCACGTTCAACGTAAAATTGGAAACGAACTTCAATTAATGCCGAAAGTTCGATGAAAAAAATATGTCTGATACCTAAATAAATGAGAAATTAAAAAAAATAGTCTAGAACCTTGTATTTGAAGGTTCCAAGAATTCGAAACCAATATAAAGTTCTGGTAAGAATTCTTATGAATATTTTCGCATTTGATGAAAACGAAATGTTCTCAAAGAATGTTTAATATTGTAAAGGCATTTGGTGAATTTAAATTCGAGTCCCTTTACGACTTTATATGCATTTAAAGTACAACGTGTTTTTCAAACCTCAAACAGTTTACCGCGTAGGTGTTGAAACTGCACGCGGTCGTTGACCTCAACCAACATTGTCTTCTTGATTTAATTTTACAATGTTTAACTAAGTTTTTAAGCATTTGGCACTTGTGTGTTGTTGATGATAAAATCAGTGTACTTCTGTTGTCGTCTGGCATTATGTTGTGCTCAGAGGCCTTACCACGCGCACTTAACGCGATCTAGTTTAGGCTGTGGGTAAGAGACAGAGCTATACAAGTCGTCTAACGCCATCTCTTTCCCACAGCCTAAACTGGATCGCGTTAAGAGTTCATGGTAGGCCACCTGGTTCTTTTGGCATGAAAAACTGTATTATTTTAGTTTTTAAATTTTCAAGTTGTTTATAGGGTTTCGTACCTAAAGGTTGTCAACAGGAACGTCTGTATGTCTGTCTCTCTGTTAGTTTGTCTGTCAGTTTTTCACCAGGCTGTCTCTAAAGAACCATGATAGTTAGACAGTTGCAATTTTCACAGATTTTGTATATCTGCCGCTATTACAACAAACACGAAAATATTGAATAAAATAAATACTTAAGGAGGCTTCCATAACTACTACTACGTATTTTTTTTACCGTTGTTATACTATAATGGTATTTATGGAACCAACGCGTTTTTCCCTATGCCAATTGACACATTTATATACATGTATTTATCAAAGTTGCAGTATCACTAGGTAGTTATTTTAACCCTGCACAACACCCATTCCGTAAAAAAAACAGACTAAACAGAGCCATAGAAATCAAAATTTCAAGCAAAGTCTGAGAGTTTATAAAATCACGGACACAAACAAAACAATTCTATCAAGTTCAAGAACAAAAACAAACAAAAAAGAAGTCTCATTTAATAACATAAATCAACGTAAATACGGAAAAAAGGCGAAAGTTAACACCATTACCAAAAATGTCTCGTTTTCTTTCATACGCATTTGCAAGTTTATTTTTCCCGTCTGCCGTCGCTTTTATTTATATTTTATTCAAGATATCAACTCCTAACCGAGATTTATAGCTACAGTCTATAAAAAATAACAATTGTACTACACAACCTGCATCTATACATTTCAACTATGACGGTACGGTTCCGGGGTCGCGGGACTTATTTCATCACCGTGACCTCGGAACATAAAGGGCTATTGAAGGACACCATTTTAGTCAGTACGAGTCTGACAGTCCCTCCCGCCCTGCCCGGGGTGGAAGGACTCATTTGATGATTTTACCACGTTAAAAAAAAAATGACGGTACGGTTGGCGCAATGGTTGAGTGATCTACTGCTAAGCAGCGTGTCGCAGGTTCGATACCCGCACGGAACAAATATTTGTATGGCCTGAGCGTAGTTGTTCTTGGTCTGGGCGTTTGCGTGAGTTTCTGTTTGTAAAAGCACCAACAACAAAAGAGAACTTCCTAGTGTAGGGCAAGTTTTTTAAAGGAAAAGAAAAGAAAAAAGAAGAACTATAAAGGAAGGTGTCAATGACCTTCATCTGTTAACTGACAGTTGCAAATAGCGTTTAGTAAATAAAATACTTTTTGCAATTACTTATAATATTTCAAGATGATTTCGTTAGTTCCAGCTATGGAAAAATATCAATAAATTTTATTTCTCGTTATGCACACCGGAATGTGTTTCTTCAACTTCGCCGTAACATTTGTCAGGTCGCACTTCGTTTATTTTATTATTCGAGTCATTATCGTTGAACTGAGTGCTAACAGTGAGTACTAAAAACATAAAGTAGCTTCGTAAACCTCTATTTAAGAGAAACATAACCCTAAAAGATTTTGATTGGCGCCAAAATAGCTGCAACGTGTACGTACGGTTAATTGTCCATTTATACGATTTCAGAACATCAATTGCCAAAAGTTGTTATAGTTACTACTTACTTACGTTACGACCACGATAAAAGTGAACAACGATCTTCATCTGTCAAATGCCACTTAAAAATTACGTATAACAACAAAATCTGTGTCAATTTTTCAATAATATTAATTGTCGTCTCTTGTTAATATTGTTTTCATATGATTATTTATGAGCGTGCATGTGTTAAATGTGCATGATGTCACAAAATGGTACCATTTTAGGTACAGACGCCAGCAGGTCAACCTACCCGAATTTGAAAACCTGCCAAATTTTACCAATCGAATATTAACCTTCCACTATTGTGATAAGGTTGAAAACCTATCAAAAAAATCTGACAGGTTGTGGTAGCTTGATGTGCTGGCGTCTGTACATATCGCGGTCACATAGTAGAACTTTTTTTTTGTAAGTATTCACCGATGCTGCGAATTACCAGTCAACGAACAAACCGTGATTATTTTTTTTCTATAATTTGATAATCAAAGCGGACGTCAAAGAGTGTATTGCACATTTTTCCTCTGTGGAAACATTTTCACAGAAAATCAAAATGGCACCCGGTATTGGCAGTGGGCCGATGTTTTGTTGGGTTAGTGGGCAATGAACGAGGGTCGCCGGGGAAATCTAACAGTTTAGTGAGAACAGGTGGCAAACTTGTCGATAATTTCATTTTACAAAGTAAATATTGTGAGTAGAAAACTTGAGCAGTTGTTTTGATCAAGAAATGAAAGGGGTGGAAATAATAATAAATTTCGAAAAAATAAATAATTGAGATAAATATAATTGAAGAGTAGGTGAATTTTAGGAAAAAAAAACTCATAATAATGTCTACAACACGAAAAAAAAGAGTATTAATAAGTCGCTTTTCTTTGTGAGGGTGGCTGTGTGTTACTCTTTCAAATGACAAAAACTACTGAACGGATTTAGGGTAGGTACTAAAACATAGGATATTTTTAACCGACGAAATAAAAAGGAGGAGGTTCTCAATTCGACATGTATATTTTTTTTTATGTTTTTTTTTTATGTATGACCACGCCTAACTTTTCCTAACGTGGTCCGATTTCAAAAATTCTTTTTTTGTTGGAAAGAGTATATCTCAAAGTTGGTCCCATTTAAATTTCAAAACTAAAATCGGCCTCTAAGGGTAGAAAAAAAGGAATTAATTGTCAATCTTCCTACAGAATTTTCAATTATGAACCGATTCTGTTGAAATAAAGTTAACAATTGTAGTTCTGAGGACATTATTATATAGCAGAGATGTGGAGAACATAACATGATGGCGTCACCATCATCAGATCAACTCCAGATCCCTGTTATTTTGTGAAGTCAGTGCCAAGAGTTCCTTAACAGTTAACAACAGCTATATCGTGTTTGGGCTCATTTCACTCAGCTTGATGAGTACTTTAGACCTAGCTGAGGTATCATTGCCATCCAGGGTCTGAGGATGGTGACGGATAGCAGGGGCAAGAGGTCCTCAACAGTTAACAGCACCTTTATCGTGTTTGGGCTCATTTCACTAGTCTTGATGAAAACTTTATATCTAGCTGGGGTATAATTGTCATCGAGGGTCTGAGGATGGTGACAGAGGACCGTAGCAAGAGATCCTTAACAGTTAACAGCAACTATATCGTATTTGGGCTCATTTCACTCATATTGATGAGAACTTTAGACGTAGCTGGGGTATGACAGTCGTTGAGAGTTTGAGAATGAAGACAGAAAGCAGGTGTAGGAGGTCGTCAACAGTTAACAAAAAATGTAGGTATTAAAAAAAAAACTTATATTTTTTTTAGTTACAGAAATTGACACGAGATAGGAAACTCAAAAGTAAAAAATAAAACCTTTAAAAAAAAAAATCAAACCGACGAAACATCGAACTGAAAAGCAAAAAATAAATTTTGAGGCGGCGCCAAAGAAACAATCATCGAATAGCTACGACGAGCTATTCAACCACGACAAGCTATACAACGAGCTATTCTGCTCTTCAAATAGTTAATTTATATGTTTGTTTGTTTGGCGCCGCCTCAAAATTTATTTTTTGCTTTTCAGTTCGATGTTTCGTCGGTTTGATTTTTTTTTTAAAAGGTTTTATTCTTCATGCAACATCACGCGGGCAACGCCTCGGGCATTAGCTAGTACTTATAATAAAATGATTACAACAATTCATTATTAACTTCGAGTAGGTGTATTTCTTTAACATATTAAAACAAGCAATATCAAAGTAATATACCTATTTAATGGCAAAATCCTTTGAAATAATATGATAATTCACAGTTTCAAGAGATCCCGTACTCCATTCTAAACTTCAATAATAATGGGATGAATTTAATTTCGCTTTCAAACTCATTCATCGACTTCAATTTCCGTCTTTAAAAATTTAAAGTCCTCTTCCACTGCCAAATGCGTAATGAACTTCCGGAAGATGGCCGTTTACTTTGAATTGAAAAATTGACCTTTTGGAGTATTTACAATGAGAATTTATTTTTCACACCGGTTTCTTTGTTAAAGTTCTTTTAAGATTTCTTTATTTTTCGGTCTCTGAAGTCGTCTGAAAGAAATCAAATTGATTATGACAAAGTTATCTATTCAAATTTTAAGCGGGGTTTTTATTAACAGATTTCGAACTGATTTCAAATAGACTCACAAATTATCGTGACCCCGGAACGTAAAGGGCTATTAAAGTACACCGTGGATTTTAGTCAGTACGAGTCTGACAGTCCCCTCCTGCTCTGCCTTGGGTGGGAGGACTCATTTGATGATTTTACCACAATAAAAAGGAGGTTTTGGATTATAAAAAGTCTATTGTCCTTGGCGTGTAACGTAAGTATGATATGGTAATTTTTCTTCCGTTTTTGGCACCGATTCTCAGCGGCCTTTTTTTTTTTTTTTTTTTTTAACGTGGTAAAATCATCAAATGAATCCTCCCACCCCGGGCAGGGCGGGAGGGACTGTCAGACTCGTACTGACTAAAATCCACGGTGTCCTTCAATAGCCCTTTATGTTCCGGAGTCACGGTGATGGAATAAGTCCCGCGACCCCGGCAGGCTTTGGCCCTCTGAGAGGGGGCCCCGTCATTATGCTGACGCTCAAAGCCTGCGTGGGACACAACGCGCCGTCGACCCGGGCATGATTCTCAGCGGCCTACAAGAAATCTGAACATTCTATGCCCTAGGTAAGTAGGTATTTTTCATATAATTCTTTAGCAGAATTACGTAACCTTAGAAAAACATCGTCCTTCAATTCAAGACCTGTAATATAATTGCCCAAATCTAATGATTGGAAACAACGACAACCAATTTATTACTAATAGACTCACAGCATACCCCCAGGGGCACCAACTTAGCTGACCCCTCACGTCTCATTCACTTCTGTAGTTTGATCCAATGCTACAAATTAGATTTTCGATAGTCAGGTCAAGTTACAATGGTCTGTTAGTTGATAACGATTTTGGGAGATCTTTTATTGTTAGTTGAAATGTTCGTTGTATTGTCAAAACAATGTCCCTACCCGAATCTGACAAATTTTAGTAGGTACTTAGTCGAAGATAAACCTTCCACTATTGTGGTAAGGTTGAAAATCTATTAGAGAAATTTGACAGGTTGATGTGCTGGCATCTGTACATAATTTTGTTCCTAAAGGAATAAAGCAAAACTTTGTTACGTTATAGTTACTTAAAGACGTTACTAGACTATGTACGTATAAAACAAATTTAAATCGTAGCAGCAAGGATATCCATATAATAATTATATAATTGGTTTCTATGCAACACTAAAGTTGGATCCACACCGCAGAAATGCAGCACATCATGCGCCTTCAAATGGATGTGGACGCGTCCAAAATCAAACTAAATTAAGGCTAATACTATGCTCGTAAGAAGCACGCAAAGCACACTACTCGTGGTCGCAAAAGAAAATTATATCTTGCACGCAAAATGCTCGTTAATCACTCGCAAAAAGGTCCAGAAGTGTCCATACTATGTTTCTAAGATGCACGCGAACCGCACTTCGTTGTTTATGCACTCGCACGGTGTAAAACCTGCTTATAACAGCCAGAACAAATGTAAAACCTGCTTATAAATGAGAGCAATGAGAACAAGCGACATTGTCGCCATCTAGGGAAACTTTTTTTTTTTATAACTTTGCGGCACACTAGTATTTTCTCCTGTATCGTGGGTGCATTTACAAATATTATAAACTCACATACACAAACGCCCAGAACCGGAACAACTACTTGTAGATCAATCAAATGTTTGCCCCGTGCAGGAATCGAACCCGCAACACGCGTAGCGTAGCAGTACAATCGCGATTTCGTCAAACATTCGATTTGTACCCTTAGCACGAGTTTTCAGTATTTGACACGTAAAGTAAACTGAAACTTTGACAATTTCAAATTGACAATTTTCAAGGAAAAATTAGTTCCTTCTTCACACACCAGAGGCGCTGTTCCATTTTTTCATACAAGAAACGCTGTAAATACTGGAAAGACGCTGTAAAGTAAAAGAGTGAAAACTCGTGATAAGGGTACAGAACAATTAGTCAGAGATAAGTCTGTTCAACCCAGACAAGGGTCATTCTCTGCCGTAGATCAAACGGCAAATTCAATCGTGTACCCAACTATTCCTTATTTATGATCACTGATCTTTGCCTTCCGAAATGGTTCCGTGCGGGTCAATGAACTTGAGTTTCCACCCTGGAAAATTTTAGCACTTTAAACATTAAAGCTATTAATTACTGCTTCACTAATTAATAATGGCTGCAGTAATTACTTTTTAACTTCACAATTTTCTCATAATTTTTAATTAATACAGTGTTTTGATTTCTATTTTTGATCCCTGTTTTAATTTGCATTTTACTTGTGCATTTTACTCCCTCTACTACAATGTAAAATTTCGGGTCAGTAAAAAGTGTATTTGTTAAAAAAAATTGCATAAAATAAATGTATTCAATTAGGCTATTATCTTATATGTGTAAAGGTCCAAGGTGTGGCCCAACATTTACAAAACTGCTATTCCATTTTTAGTAAAAATGGTTTCCTTGTTTTAGTTTTAGTTATGAGTGCAAAGAGTATAACATAGTTTAGAGGAACTTTTGATTGTGAAATATGTTTTGTTTTCAGCGAACTTGCTTGAACTTTACTTTGAGGAAAGAAATGAGCATATTTCTCAACTAATAATAGAGTGAATATTAGACAGTAATGATACACAAATAAAAAATAAGTACGCAAAAGATTCTTGTGAGTAAGTAGGTAAGGTATGTACTATGTACCTATAAATAAATATCCATTTTTATATTATATTTTGTATGTCACTATTCGTCATCTGCTTAGTCTTTTCCAAATGTTGAAATCAGTTTTCAATATAACTAGATACATCTGAAAAAATAAAACTTTGATAAATACTCATCATTGTCAATTTATTTATTTTTTTTATTAATGATAGGTTCGCGTTCGTTATAATTAATTTCATATTATAGAAATTTTTGTCAAATAGCAATTAAAAACATAGAAATACAAAATTTATTTACTATTTTATCTAAACCGTAATACTCTTGCCCTAATCCTAATTTATTTCAAAATACACCAAAAGTTTGTTCAAGCGGCACCCCTAATAGTATGATGGCTACTTTCGACGAATCCTCGAAACCATTTGGGAATTTCCCAACATTGGTGACCATTAATTTCATTGGTAGCTGGATCTGTACAGAATGACCCAATTAAAACTTGTGTGAGAACAGACCAATGTTTGTGGAAATAAAGTTTGTGGTACAAGAATTCAATGCGATGATATTTTGAAACTATGAAAATGTTTTTCAAAAGAACCAATAAAATTAATCATCTTTATATAACCTGTATGTTGCACAAAGTGTATGTGAACATATTGAACTCGCTGCACTAAAATAAAGTTAGGTAGGCCCTAAAGTATAAATAAAAGTAGCAGGCACTAAGTTTACCTTTGTACAGCTATTTTACCTTTGCTCTTTAAATCTTTGTCACACTTATTTTACCTTTGAAAGAAAGAAGAAGTTGAAAGAAAGTTTCTTCTATCAAGTCTGTGTCAAACAATTTCAATATTCTTTAGTCTAATCAACAATAACTTCGCTTTTAGCAAAAGCTTATTACTGTCAGTAGTAATGTAATTGTGTAAAACTTTATAACACAACTGACAGTTATAAGGATAGGCTGGAATAAAATATTTCAGTTACAATATTTCATTTCTAGTAAAACATGGCGTATATGCTACTAGATTACAGTCATAATAATCTTGCAGAAAGTGCTATAGTTAGGCATAGCTTTCTGTGCGCCACAAACTTTACTTGACCACTACAATAATCGGTTTTCGATAAGCGCGGTGTTGCGGGCACTGTTTACATTCTCATTTCTAGTATTTACCACGTAAAATACGCGTCTATTTTACTCCAATGTTCAATGTGCGAATGTTTAGGGCCTAAAATCTGCCCGTAGAGGCAATTTTGAACATATTCGGTTATATAAACTTGGTTATGTAATGTGTATTTACTTATGCGAAACTGGAGAGACTAAAAAAGGACTTTTTAAAGTAAATAGCCTTTTTAATGATATTTAAGTAAGCCTGGAGAATTCATGTTGGTAAATTAATCTGATTACCACAATTTGAAGGTTGTCTAGCTCGTGTAACTGGAGAAGGACATTTTCATGCATAGCATGTTACCGTAGAAGCAATATTGGCCGACGGATGAATGGACAAACTGACAGAACGTAGATAGATTTCTATCGTCTTAATAAGGCGATCTTTAAAATATAGAAAATTTTGTTATCTACGGAACTTTCCCAACGTACTTCAAAATGTTGCATGAAATAGAAATAACTGTGTCTATTCTTGGTAGAGTAGGGATAGAATTAGTCAAGCTACGCGCGCTGATGTAGGCAATTTTTTGATCAGAATTAAGAATTATTTACGCTACATTTTCCCGTCCAGGCAGCGACACGGCCCGAACGGGACACAACCGTCATCCAACTACTTCATACAAAAAGTACGTCTCAATGTTCGACTGTGTCCCGTCCGGGGCATGGACATGGCATCAAGCAGATGGCCCAACTTCTACACTAATTAAATCCTTTGTACGTGTAGAGAACGATTGTTATAATTTGAACCTATAATGGAAGGCTAGAAGAACGTTTATCGCGAAGTAATAAACACTGCAAGGATCAGTATCGCCCCCACTCGAGCTATTCAGGATTCTCTCTTTGAAACTCAATATTTACTGCAACTTATAATAAGCACCTTGGTATTGCCCTGGAGACTCAGTACATCAGGTAGTAAAATGAGATAAGATGGGATGGTGATTAGGTTACATAAAAGTACATCACACCTTTTTTTTTCATGGTATAATCATCATATTTATGAGTCCTCCTACCCAGGGCGGGAGGACTTTTTTGATGATTATGCCACGTTAAAAAAAAAACAACTAACTAATTTGGAAAAGTGAGGATTCGAAAAGTTGTCTGGAAAACATTTCTATAACTAGATCTAATTCGATCTCCATCATAACCACGATAGAAATAGCAATCTTGTAAAACAGTTGTGTATGTCGAAGTATATTCTGTTCTATAATTCGCTAACTCGCTAACCTATCCTACTACCCTCTGGTGCCATAAATCATAACAGAATTGGGACCAAAGCTTATTTATGCCCAAATTCGGTCCACACGCGTTAGATAAACAGCATACACAATGATGTCAATGCAACACACTTCACTGGTAAGTCCGGCGTTATTTCCACGCGAACTGTCATCGACAATGCCCGACAATCGAGCTAAAACCAACGCTGTGAGGCTTCGTATAGGTTGATAAGCTTAAGCGAGGCGGGCGTGGAATATAAAAACCTTCCTCAGGCATCATTAAGTGTGAGTAACTTAAGTTCAATTCCTGAGCCAGGCAGTGTTTTTCAGTTTTTTCAGTCGTTTTTTTTTTAGAAGTATGAATTTCGATTTTATGCTCGGTTGATGATACCTATTGCTATCATCTTGCCCTTATCGCGGCGCAAACATAAATAATGGCGACGGACGGGGCCTGGCAACCTAGTTAGCAAGTGACCGTAATCACTTTTCCAAGCGTTTCGTAGACATGTTGTCATTGTTAATTATTCTCAGAATGATACTTTGTCTAGGCCTCCTTACTTCTACTAACCGCTACAACAACTTAAAAGCACGTGGCCAACCAAATCGCTCCCGCCTCCGCAGCCGCTACCGTCCTTGTCACCACACATTCACCCTAAACCAGGTCATAGTGTTGTTCCACGCACGAATTTTCCGAAACCGAGTTCGTATTAGGCCTTGGTTAGTTGCGGAACGAAAACTGAGTTAGGATGGTCGGGATTATGTAAATATTGGGTTCGTTCAAGCCGAATAAGATTTTCACCGCGATTGTATATCTGATTCGGAATTTTCAAGAACCTGATGCTGTAAAAAAGGTTATCTTGATTAAGGGTTTTAGTAAAACTTGTTGACCAGGCAAGATTGCGAGATAATTTTGTGGAGTCGTGCTGATGTTTAAATGAGTAGACAGTGCTCAAAGCCTTATACTCGTAGCCTTACTACAAAAACTTAAACATCTGTTGAACACTTTTTTTTTTTTTTTTTTTAGCGTGGTAAAATCATCAAATGAGTCCTCCAACCCCGGGCAGGGCGGGAGGGACTGTCAGACTTCTACTGACTAAAATCCACGGTGTCCTTCATAGCCTGTTAAGTTCCGGGGTTACGGTAAGGGAATAATCCCGCGACCCCGGCAGGCTTTGGCCCTCTGAGAGGGGGGCCCCGTCATTGTGCTGACGCTCTTTGAGGCGCGCGTGGGACACAACGCGCCGTCGACCCGGGCATGGTCCTTGGTCGGGCAGCGAGTTGCCCTTTACTCGCCGCCCGCATGCCCGCGCCTACGGTGGCCGGAGATCATCTAGCGAAGTCCGTCGCCGTGGGCGCCTACCACTGCGGCTGGGGCGGAGGGAGGACGCTGTCCTCTCTCGCTCGCGGCCTGCCTCCTCCTTTACGAGCATTACTGCCTCGCAGAAGGAGCTGACCGCTTCCCACTCCGTCTCGCCCCGCAGCATGGCCGCAACCAATGCCGGGCGCGAGAGGTCTCCGCCTATCGCAGCCGTGAGGACACGTCGGTGCTCCGCCCAAGCTGGGCAGTCTTGCACCGTATGCTCCACCGTGTCCTCCGGGCGATCTTCGCAGTGGTGACACCCAGGCGTCTCCTCCTTTCGCATCAGACACAGGTACCTCCCGAAACTTCCGTGTCCGGTGAGGACCTGCGTCAAGCGGTAGGTCAGGACGCCATGACTTCTCTCCAGCCACTCCTCAAAGAGGGGTCTTACCGCCGCAATTGCGGCGTGCCCGGCCGTCGGTCGCGACAGTCGATCCTTCCATACTGCCCTGAGATCGCGCCGGAGGTCTTCGCGCCGCGCCTCGACTTCGCGAGGCAGCGGGGTCACGCCCCGGCGCTGCGCCTCCACGCGCCACTCATAGACGCGCTGGAGGGCAGTCGCCTCCAGATCCCAAGGCAGCAATCCGGCAAGCAGGTTGGCCGATTCGCCGGCAATCGTGCGGTATCCCCGGATCATTCGGATAGCCATGACCCTCTGGCATGCGACCAGCTTCTGTGGTCGCGTCCGGATGCTCAGGGCCCACACAGGGGCCCCGTAGAGGGCCATGGACCGCACGACACCAGCGTACAGCCTACGGCAGGAAGCGTTTGGCCCGCTGAGATTGGGCAGGAGTCGCCTGAGGGCGGCTGCTGCACGGTTCAGCTTTGGGGCCAAACTCAAGAAATGCTCCTTGAAGTTCCACCGGCTGTCGAGGACGAGTCCCAGGTACTTCATCGTCCTCTTGACGCCGATTGGAACTCCTTCCACCGTAATGCTGTAACTCGACTGTGGCACGTTACGGCTGCCATGAAAACACATGGCCTCCGTCTTGTGCAGCGCCACGTCGAGTCCCAACCGCCGGATCCTCTGAACGACTGTCGCGACCGCTTCCGTCGCCACGTCAGCCGCCGCCTGGTGCGACTCTCCCTGTGCAAGGACGAGCGTGTCGTCAGCGTAACAAATTACGCTGACGCCGTCAGGGAGGTCGCTGCGCAGCACCCAGTCGTATCCGATGTTCCACAAGGGCGGTCCCAGGACCGAACCCTGTGGAACACCGCACGACATCTCTCGCCGGTTCCACTCTCCCGAGTACCGGGGTAGATGACGGCTCTGTCCGTCAGGTAGTCCTCGACTATTCGGCGGAGGTAGGTCGGCACCCGGTGATACCGGAGTGCCTCCCTGATGCAACTCCAGGGCAGGGTGTTGAAGGCATTGGTGATGTCCAGAGACACCGCCAAGACGACCCTGCCCCGGGCCACTGCATCCCCCGTCGTGAGGGCTCTCACGCGCATGATTGCGTCCACCGTCGAGCGCCCCCTGCGGAAGCCGAACTGGCTCTCCGACAGGTTCGGGCCCACTCGATTCAGGTGCCCGGCGAGGCGGTCTGCAATGACTCTCTCAAAGAGCTAGCCCACCTCGTCGAGCAGCACGATGGGCCGGAATGCGGACGGAGAGTCCGCAGGGCGCCCGGACTTCTGGATCAGGACCAGTTTCCCCGTCTTCCAAGGAAGCGGGAACCGGCCCCTCTCCAGGCACGCGCTTAAGAGCCCCCCTAGTCGAGGCCCGAGAGTCCCGAAGGCCAGGACCCAGGCTTTTCCTGGCAGGCCGTCGGGTCCTGGGGCGGTATTTTTGGCTTTGAGCCGTTGTACCGCCACTCTCAGGTCTACCTCGGTCACCTCTGGAGCGTCGTAGACATCGTCGTCGCTGTGGTCCGCGTTCGCGTCAGCTTCCTCCTCAGATTCCGTCGGAGACGGAGCCATGGGCGGGGGAGCATGGTCCCCTCGCGAAGGGAACAGGGCGCTCACCACGTCCTCCACGAACTGAGGCCGGAGACTCTGCGTCAACGGGGGAGCCCAGGGGCGGAGCTTTTCTCTCACCCACTTGTAGGGGCGGCCCCATGGGTCCCCGTCCAGAGTCCCCAGCATCTCCTCGCGGGCCAATTCCTTGGCCCGCCAGATCGCGTCGCGGAGGGCGGCCTTCGCTGCCCTGTAGCCCTCGTGTAGCTCTGCCTCTACAGTCGCCGCATCCGGAGGTCGGGTGCGGCGCCTGCGGAATCTGGTGTACCGGCGGCGCGCAGCAACGCACGCTTCGCGCAGCGCTGCTAACTCGCTTGACCACCAGTACAGCTGACGCCGGGCGCGTCCTTGCCGGACCCGGGGCATGGCCACGTCGCAGATCTCCGACATGGCCTCCCGGAACCACTCAGCCTCGTCGTCTATGTTGGCAGGCCTGTCCGGTGGTAACACCCAGGCCTGCACGATCGAGGCTTCCAGGAATAGCTCCCGGTCCAGCTGCTTCAGCGCCCATCGCGGACCACTTAGGTTCCGTCCACTTGAGACCGGCGCGTCTGAGGTCTGGGCGGAGACGTCGAACCGGATATACCGGTGGTCGGAATAGGTCTCCACCTCCTCCACAACGCGCCAGCCAGTGACGCGCGGTGACAGGCTGGGGGTGGCGAACGTAAGGTCCACCACCGACTCGCCCATGTACCGCACGCACGTGGGGACGGAACCCCGGTTCTCAATCACCAGGCCATGCGCACGGGCCCAGCGCTCGAGCTTCCTGCCCCGCGAATAGTCCGTGTTCCGGGAACCCCAAGCCGGACTTTTGGCATTGAAGTCCCCCAGGACAAGCGCGGGGAGGGAACCGAGGGCGACGACGATGTCTCCCAGCTCCTCTAGGGAGTCGTGGAACTCGGCGATAGATCGGCTCGGGGAGAAGTAAACGCCTACCACGGCGATCTCCCCGAACCGAGCTGCGACAATCCCGTGCCCTCTCTCGACACGATCGAGGGGCGGGGTACCGGCGGCGGCCGACGAAATTAGGGTCACCGAGCCGTCCAGGTCCGCAACCCAGTCATTCCTGGGCAGGACGTAATACGGCTCGGAGACCACGGCGACGTTGATCAACCACTGCGCCATGCTCTGGAGCAAGAGATCCTGAGCAGCGGCGCAGTGGTTGATGTTCGCCTGGAGGAAGCGCAATGGAGACATTAATCTGAATCCATTGCGTCCTCCTCCAGGGCCCTCCTCGAGGGCGTGGCCACGGCGGCGGCGGCGGCGGCGGCGGGAGCGGCGGCAGCGGCAGCGGGAGTGGCGGTGACGGCGGCGGCAGAGGGCTTACCTCTGCCCCTGGCCTTGGTGGGTGGGGCACAGGACCTGCCCCCAGCCCGGTGATCAGCCGGCTTACCAGCCGCCGCACATGCGAAGCAGTGCGGCGGGGCAGAGCACGAGCCGGCCTTGTGTCCGGGCTGGCCGCAGCGGAAGCACCTGTCGCTGCGGTCCACCTCCGAGGTGCACACGCACGCCGCGTGGTTGCCCACTTGGCAGCGGAAGCACCTCAGGGGTCGGGGCTCCAGGACCTTCACCTGGGCAGACACCCAACCAACCAGGAGCCTTCGGCCCTCCTGTAGCTTTTTGGCCGCCGACACGGGGCAACTAACCGTAACGGTTTGCAACCCCGCGAAGCCAGGACGGAGGGCGCCCACCCTCACCTGATCGGTAGGGCACCCCCCAGTCCCGGCAACGGCAGCCGCCACGTCATCCGCCGTCACGGAGTCGTCCAGACCCAATATGCGCACGTCTGCGCGCTTGGTGGGTCTGGACACTCGGGCCTCCTCCGCGTTTAAGGACGCTCTGAGCCGTTCGGCTAGAGCGTCTGCGGTAGGGCCACTGGCCGCGCCCGGGAGCTCCAGCATCCGAGCCCCCGTTGCGGTGACCCGTAGCCGGAGGCCCCCGGCGATGCCGAGCTCCGCGAGGTTCACCGCCTCCCGCGCCTTGGCAAGCACGTTGCGGTACGACACGCCCCTCTTGACCGCGTCCGGCTGCAGTGTGATCACCACAGCCGCGGTCTTCGGGGCGCGCAATCGCGCCGCAACGTCGCGCTCCTTGCGCTGCCGCCGCCTCTCCCTCCTTTTTTTGGTCCTAGCCGCACTGGCAGCCTTCCTCTTCTCCCCGGCCACTTGCCAATCGGCGCCGGCCGGAGGAGTTTTTGGAGGAGGCTGCTGGGGCAATGGACTCCCGGCCTGGGCCTTCTTCTTTTTTGCCGCCCGTGCCGGCCCCGCAGGTTCCGGGGTCGGGGGCGTCTTGGACGGCCCCGGTTTCGCCTGGCCAGGCTTGGCCGGGGCCGTTTTAGGGGCCGTCTTCGCCGCTGGGGCAGCCTTCGTCGCGGGCTGTTTGGGAGCCGGCCTGGGCGGCTCGGAGGCAGCAACGGCCGCGTACGATGCCGCGAGCGGGGGACGCAGGATGCGGCTTTCGAGAACCGCGAACCGCTGGTTGAAAGCCGCCAGCTCCTGTCGCACCAGACTTAAGACATTGCTGTCGTCTGTTGGTGCGGGCTTCGCCGGCGGCTCCTTCCTCCGCGTCTGCGGGATCTCCTCCCCGCGGGTCCCCTTTCTTAGCCCGGCCAGCTCCGTTTTAAGATGGATGTTCTCCTTTCGGAGAACATCCATCGCCGCCGTCAATTTGGCGACCTCCTCCCGCAACTGGGACACTTCGTTCGATGGGCTCGATGCGGGCGGAGGCCGTCCGCCGCCGCCCGACACCGCAGCCATTATAGTTGCCGTGGCCTTACTTATGGCCAAGTCTTTTGTGGCCTTTTTACCGGGCCTGCCAGGCTTGGCCTTCACGGTGCGGATGGCGTCCTCCACCAACTTTTCTAGGGAGGGCTCGGCTTCCCGCCCTCTACCGCACGTCCCGCCTCGGCCTTTACCCCGCACACTGGTGGGGATTTTGCGGCTTGAGGCGGCCTCCTCCTCTGATGATGAGACGTCCCGGGAGCGCTTGAGGAACTCCTTCCTCCTGTTGTCGGCGCTCCCTTCGTCCATCCTTGCTGTACTTCCAGAGCCTACGCTCTGGAAGCTCACGGCGTCTGATGCCGAGTCGGACTCCGACTCGAGCACCATCGCCCCCTTCTTTTTCGGAGCGGCACTCTGTGCCCGCTCGGTGTTCGGTGCCGGTGAGTCGGACGTACTGGAGAGATCCAGTGACTCCTCCTCACGGGCACGTGAGCCTCCCTGGCTCGATGCGGCGACTGCCGGAGCAAAAATAGGGAAAAAAAGATTAGTGTTGCCCCCCCCAGAGTACGTTGGGGCAGACCGGACGTGTCCGGTGCGGGATTCCCCAGCTGCTGAGCAACTGGGACCCGCCTGGGTAGTCTTTGCAGTAATCTTTCGGTCCATGACTTTGTTCACTTTTTTACAGAGGTGAGTTCCTCTTTTTTCCCTACCCCCTTTTCCCTCCCCGGTTCACTTCACGGTTACGTCTAAAGACTAGACGCGTACCGGAAGTGAACATTTCCCGCCCCTGACCCAATCTCGGACGACTGGGCCCGCGCCGCCTGAAAGCTCGAGCTAACTGCTCGATCCTCCAGGCGGCGCGCTTTTCCCCGGTGTGTCCCTCTTAGTCTGGTCTCTCCCTCTGAGCCTGTCCGGCATGAGTGCACGAGTGCCTCTATCGGCAGGGGCCCAGAGATCATTGAGACACGCAAGCCCAACCACGACGACAACGTGGGGACACGTTGGTGGGATCTGTTGAACACTTGCCTAAAAAAAGTGTGATTGCAAAACGGACCTTATTTCAACGTCATAATCTGAATTTTTTTTAGACAAGTGTTCAACAGACGTTTAAAAGTTTTTGTGGTACCACGGTATATGTTTCTTCAGTTTTTTACTTTGCCTCAGACTTGGAAATCCTCTTGTTTCACGGGTGCTTTAACAAACATTAAAACTCATAAACATGAGTAAACCCAACCTAATGGTGCTCCCACATTGCCGTTAGAAAATGTTTAATAACGTTAGTAAACATTTGTTAGCAAACATTTAATCACAAATAAATTTTCATGTTAGAAAATGTTTAGTAATGTTAGTAAACATTTTATAACAAAACAAATTATAACAAAATAAAACATGTGTTATCTTTTGTTTGTAAACATTTTATAAGGGTGATGGCGGGATAGGCGGTGCGGTAGATGTTATAAAATGTTTAAACATTTTCCATCAATGTAGGAGCACTTATAACATGTAACAGTTTCTAACAAAGTGCAACAATTGTTAACATTTGTTAGTAAATGTTTTGGTGTTATAAAATGTTTACAAACATTTTATAACGGCAATGTGGGAGCACCATAATGCAACTACTACTTACGGTGCGTACAGACTATGTAACATAACATGTTATATAACATTGTTATATAACATTTTCATAGTGTGGTCATGTCATATAACATTGTTATATAACATTTTACATACATTAGTAGTGTTATATAACATTGTTACATGGTCTGTACGCACATTTACTGGGTTGTGGATTTGACGGCACGGTTAGCGCAATGACTGAACGATTGGACTGCTGCTGCTGCTTGTCGTGGATTCGATTCCCGCACGTAAAAAATATTTGTTAGACCTGTAAGTAGTTGTTCCGTGTCTGGGTGTTTGTGTATGTGAGTTTCTATGTTTGTAAACGCACCCACGACACAGGAGAAATTCCTAGAGTGGGGCAACGTTTCTGTTTAAAAAAAATTGCAGTCGCTCCACGTAAACCCTCGTTTTCATCTCCAATCGGTTAGTGGAAGTCGAGTCGAGTTGGGAAAAGGCTATGTAAATGATATCTTAAAGGAGATTAGCCAGTCACCAAATTCAATTTAACTCGAGAAGGAATATCTGATACCTTGTTTAACCTGGACGAAGTTTTTTGTTGTACACGAGCAAGGTTAGTATTATTAGCAAAGTGATTCGTCAAACAAAGGGTAACCTTAAGGAAGGTTCATATCTGACGTAAAATACGTCGAGCGTATCATCGAATGTTCTTTGATGCACTAACGTAACATCGGTTGAGTGTGAATCGGTCAAGTGTTTTTCTATACATTAATTGTCTGTTCTGGCGTTACGCGACGCATGTTCCGTCAGATATGAACCTTCCCTTATGCTTCGGCCTAACTGAAACGAATATCGCAAGTTTTGCCTCAAGGTGCGATCGAACCGAGCAACCACGAATAGACACTGAGACCAAACTTTGGCAAAATTATCTAAAACAGCTCACAATTTAAGACCTATTATATCAAATTAAATGTTTATCCGTAGTTTTAGGCAACTAGTTGTAAATCATCTTGTTTGTTCTGTCTCCAGCTTCACATAAGAAACATCTACCTTCGGTCCAAGAGTTCCAATATAAATCACTATCTCTGAATGGTGGTCGCCACTGTTGGTCTGTTGGTTTTGGCTTTCAAGAGTTGCAGTCTTCGAGAATAGTGTGGTGGGAATGTGAGATTGTCCTAATAAGACTGAATACCTTTTTTTAGTCAGTAATAGTCAGATAGTCGGATTGACTGAGTTGTGGAGGTCCGATAGGCAGTCGCTCCATGTAAAATACTGATATTCAGCTGCATCTGGTTCGACTGGAAGCCGACCCCAATATAGCTGGGAAAACGCTAGGCCGATGATGATGAAGAGTCAGATAGTCCGATCCGCTCCACACAGAACTCAGGAATCATTTGATGTCTTGATTACCCAAAAAAAATCGTCAACGTCTTTAATAAAAAATCTAATCGTCAAACAAGCGTTTTTTACTCAGTATCGCCTTTCAGGCTTTGATCTTGACCTAGAATTTAACAAAGAATGGAGTGCGTCTTCTTTTCAAAGTAAGTAGGTAAATTGAAGGACGCAAGATACGGAGATACCGAAGTGCTTTCAGATGCTGGGCACATCTATTGTGCGACGGTGAGCTAAATCTAATATTTTATTGATGTCAGGTCTTTTAAGAATACCTATTATGTAGTATGTGTTTGGGATACTAAATAGGTCTTATGACCCGACATTCTTTTATGTGTTTGTATGCACCTGGGGCCCTACCATTACGTCTTAGTAGTTTCACTGTGGGAAAGAGAAAAAGCTATACAAGTCGTCTAGCGCCATCTCATTTTAGGACTTCATGGTAAGCAACCTGTCCTTTAGTAGATTTACGTACTTATTTGGGAATAGTGAATATGATTGTATGTATACCTGTAAAAGTATCCTGTTTGGAGAGGTGATGATAAGTTCTGCTAGAAGAGCAGATGTTATTTCCAACGAATCTTTTCATTTTCAAAATATACAGTTGGTGGCCAGCATAACTTGACCCTATTTAAAATTATTCTGTCCAATAAGATGGGTCATATAATGATGGGCACAGACTGTACATGTACCTACCAATGCATAAAATAATTAAAGAGCGTAAATTATAATAATGTAAAACATAACACTTTCTTTTTTTGGGAAAAGCATGTTTTTATGGATAAAAGCTTGCAGATTACACATAAAATTAGGGAAACATTACTCTAATTCGCGAAATATTAAAAAAAAATACTGTCAATCAGTATTTTATCTTATGTAAATAACATTACTTAGGCCCGTCATCCAACAAAGCGGAGAGGAGAGGAGATGTGTTTGAATAACCAATCAGATGTCCACATCTCCTCTCCGCTTATTGACAGACGCTCATTACAGACATCTGATTGGTTATTCAAACACATCTCCTCTCCTCTCCGCTTTGGTGGATGACGGGCCTAACAGCCATTTAAATCCCATCATGTCCCAAGCACCAAAGTCCTAAACAAAATATAAACGAACTCTTAATCCCGCATTTATTCCCGGGATAGCGCGCTATAAATCCCGGACATCCCTTGAAAGTCATGAAAACTATTGGATAGAGACGTTGTGTTGCTCTTCCAATTAGAGAGGCTATCGATTTTATTTCCACAAACTTTTTAAGATAAGTTTTGTTAACTGTGTTGTGGTTTGGGAGATTATTTTTAATTATCTTGTTTATGGTTTGTTTATTTGAATTGGTTCTTTTGTTAGTTGAAGAAAGATTTATTTTGTGTGGTATAATCATCAAATTGGGTCCTCCCACCCACTGCAGGGTAGGAGCGACTGTAAGTCTTGTACTGACTAAAATTCAGCCACGGCGTCCTTCAATAGCCCTTTACGTTCCGGAGTCACGGTATATAGCTCGTTAGTCCCGCGACTAGCTGAAGAAGGATTTATTTGTGACTACTTTTGATACTATCTCATTCACTTCATTCTTTCTCTACTTTGTTTTGTTTTCCAATTTTTAGGGTTCCGTAGTCACCAAGGAACCCTTATAGTTTCGCCATGTCCGTCCGTCCGTCCGTCCGTCCGTCCGTCCGTCCGTCTGTCCGCAGTTTAGCTCAGAGACGCACAGTACTAGAGAGCTGTAATTTGGTGTAAATATATGGATTTGTTGTGCCGAAAAAGTGGTAAAATAAAATCTCGTAAAATATTTTTTTTTAGGGTATGTCCTGTACACGTAAAGTGGGGATGTTATTTTTTTTTCTCGCGTACCCCATAGTGTGGGGTATCATTAAATAGGTCTTTAAAAAATATTGATAGTTTCCATTAACAATTTTTTGATTAAAAAATTGGTTTGTGAAATATTAAGCTTTAAAGTGCTAAATTTTGCTCGACTCGAGTGTCCCCCCCCTCTACCAGCTAAACGGTTATGTTTGGGGGTGTGAAAAAATTCACAATAGTAGTATATATAACGAAGTTTAAAAGAAAATTGTCATGACTTAGTAGGCTTTACAACTTTACGAGTAATAGTCGACCAACTTATAAAATGTACTTGGATAATATTTTTCTCAAACAAAATGTATCGGAGAACATGTTATTCATCTGCAAATGTAAGTTTGTCAACTTTATTTTTACAGCTTTAAAAGGTATGTTTTACGGTATGTTTTTTGGGGATAGGTAGGTTTTTATCGTCAACTATTTTTAACTAACTTCAAAAAAAGGAGGAGGTTCTAAATTCGTCGTAATCTTTTTTTTAAATGTATTTTGCCCGATTTCTCAAAGACTTCTGGACCGATTTTGAAAATTCTTCTTTTTAAAATTAAATTCAGCGAATCAGTTTAGTTAGTTCGCATAAGTATTTTGATGGGCAACTACGGAACCCTACACTGTGCGTGGCCCGACACGCACTTGGCCGGTTTTTATTTGTGTTCTTTTAAGTTGTAAGGTTCTCGAATGGACACCACGCACCGGCAAGCTTAGCGTGTGCCGTCCACCTGCAAGGTGGACAGACTATCTGATGAAAATCACAGGATCTCGCTGGAAACGGCGTCAGTTGAGACTGGTCAACTCTTGGCTGCCACGGCTTAATTATTGATTGTTTTGTTTCTGAATTGTCTTTTTTGTAATTTTTACTGTGCACACTTTTACTTGCTGCATCGTTCTCACATAATGTAACATCTCAAAATGAATGATGTAACATAGAATTTGTAATAATTTTGGCGATCTAAAAAAGTGTTCATGGAATTCCTTGCCCGTTCTTCTCCATAGGGATCTTCTTCTTGGAATGCCCAGTCCAAGATAAAATGCAGTTGTAGATGCTCATCTACGGTATTTTCACAGTTTTTTTATGTCTTGTGACTGGGACTATAGCACCATCTTTTTTTTTAGTATTTAATTTTAATTAATTTTTTATGTCTTTGACAGTTCAAAAGTGCCTGTAACTGGTCTATTGAAATAAGTGATTTTGATTTGATTTGATTTGATGCAAGCCGCTTCCAGCCGGTCCTATTAGAAATCTATGGGGTAGCCCTATGTTCAGTAGTCGACGTTCTACGACTGATATGAATGACAGTGATGATGTTCTCTTAGAAGTAATCTAAGAGTGCAGAGTCATACGCCTCGACTTTTTACAGAAGTTACATGAATTCATTGCACTGTATGTTTACTAATACTGTTTACACTGTATGGCCAGTCTGTTACTATTTTCAAACGACATAATTGATCATTTTGAATCAGACACAGTCATGTCTGATTCAAAATGATCAATTATGTCGTGTGTTATTTCCTGACTAAACCCATAACTCATGACAAAATTATAGCCACAATATAATAGTTATACTCATGCATCCTGTAACCAAGTTAAGCAATAAGCTTTAAAATCTTCCCATCTATGACGGATACATGATCCAACTAAACGGTACGACCCGACAAAAAATATCATGCAAAAAAGATTCCATAAAGCTTCATGTAGGTACCTCACTTTCCTTTCACATAATGAACTATCGATTCTTTCCTCCGCTCAAGTTTCATCTTATTTCCATCGAGACTCTAATGACTTCGGCAACGGTGAGATACGCACTCAAATCTCTCGTATTACGGTGCGATATAATACTCGTATAACCATCAAGGAAAAGTTGCTCCTAAGAGGTGGATAGGATGTAGGCAACCTTAGTGCTCGTTTACACAGACGTCCGTTTTTTTCAGTACCGCTTGATCGTATACATTTTTATTCGACATTAGGTGCGTCTACACAGAGCGAGCAGCCTCGCGAGGCATTTGCCTCGCGAAGCAGCTAGGTTAGTGCGGACGTGTCTCGGCCAAGACAAGCGCGCGCTGCCGCGTGCGAGCGACCGAGCGCCCAAGCCGTCCAGTTGCCGCATCCACACAGAGCGAGCAACTGCCTCGCGAGGAAACTATCCCTCGAGGCTGCTCGCTCTGTGTGTATAGTATTACGGGTCTATTAAAAAATACGGGTCCGGTAAAATTTACAGCAATCCACCATTATACAGGATCGGTTTATGGTTTAAGTTTTTATTCGGCGAAGACGTCTATGTCGTTGTATGAGCCGGGTTCTCACACATGACAGTATTACGGAACCATTAAAAATAGGGATCCGATAAAATAAATACATCCTCCAGTAGCGACGGATCCATCAAAACGGTACTGTAAAAATGTATGCTCTGTGTGAACGAGCCCTTACCTGCGCTTATGTTACGGCTGATATCGATATTGCGTCTTAAAAGTAGTTTCAAAAGGTGCTGAAATTTAAGAATGTCGCAATTGTCCAGTTTTTTATTGAAAGGTGAATTTAATCTGACCTTTAGTTACGTTTATAGGCATGATACGAGTACCTACTTTATGGCTATGTCTAGACAGACATAACCATAAGTATTGTCATTTTCGGGTTTTTGAATTAAAACTTAGTTTAAAATATTTTTTTTCTTCTTTTTTATCAAAAGTTGCCCCACACTAGCAATTTTTCCTGAATCTTCGTGGGTGCGTTTACAAACATAGAAACACACATACACAAACACCCAGACCCGAAACTATTGATGGAACATACAAATATTTGTTCCGTGCGGGGATTGAACAGCCACTGTAACCACCCCAACCAGTGGTATGGTTTAGACCCACCATGCCATCAGGGGTATGGCCAGTGGTATGGTGGGTCTGCAGCATGTGCCGTCTGCTCGAGCAGTGCGGTTCAAGGCGTCAGGCGTTTACACTCTGTTATATTCGGTATTCCTTATTTTATGAATCCCAATATCAGACTTCAAAAGCATTGTTTTGGCGTCATCATCCTAATAAGATAACACCGAACAATAATAAAGGCGATCTGTCGTCAAAGCGACGTGAAAAACGATAACAATGTAACATTGGAATAAAAATCGTTTCACCTTTTGTTAAGAGCACAATTTCACAAATATTTAGGGGCGTGACAACATGTAAAAATAATGCCCTTGTTTTGTATTTTTTGTTAAAATTGAGTACTTACATGAGTAGCTAGGGTAACAAATGTTAGGGATCAGCTACAAAGCTTTTTTGGCGCGTGCTATAATGTTTTGCCCCGTAGATAAATGCAAAGAAGACTGGGCCTGTATTTGTTATGTGTGGGCCCGTATAGATAAACTTGCATTGTTCTATCACTTGCGCAAGGGTGTGACTCGCCGTCCGATCATGGATTATGCCCGGGTTGAAGGCGCGTCGTGTTCCACGCCTCAAAGAGCTGTCAGCAGTATGACGAGGCCACTCTGGGTGGAAGGACTCATTTGACCACCTGAAAAAAAGCGTCTACTTCTTCTTCCTTTTGCCATTCCAGGCCAGTTGTAACGGAATATTTATTTTTTAAGTGTTTAAATATCAGATCATCAAAAATATTTATTTTAAGTTGTAATGATAGTGAAAGTTTTGATGGAATCTGTCTTTTTTTAGATGCTGTAATATCCGTTAAGTACTCAAAATAATTCCGTTTTAAGCTGTTATGATAGTGGAATCTTTTTTTCTTTTTACATCTGGAATGTTTATATATTTTTATATCAAGGGCATTGATATGAACTATCGCAAACATCGGGTGTCTTGACACTGAAAGTACATACATAAATAACGTAAAGTGGTATTTCCCTGGAGTAATATGACATTTGTATTTTGTACATAACATACCTACCGCCTTTTTTCTAGAGGAATAAACAGTGACTATAGAATGCCGCCTGCTATCGTCCATCTAAACAAGCAGTGTTTCAACTATCATTACCCATGCGCAACAAAATTATTATTATACTAGCTTCTGCCAGCGACTTCGTACGCGGATCCTGTTGCTTATGCCAGCGACAATGGGGTCGTCAAAATCGAAGATCTGAAACGTCTGATGTCGAATTCTTAGAGCCTGGGGACGGAAAAACAACGGGACCGCATGACGATTCCAGACGTTCCAGATCTTTTATTTTTGTAAGTCAACAGGAAATGCCCATCAGACTAAACAACTCTTGCTAAGACGTGACTCCTATATATGTTATAGTGTAGCTGGGCTCTTGGAGTTCCACATCAGGTGTTCCAGATCTCAATTTTCATACGTCAACAGGGAGTGCTCATCAGGCTGAACAACTCTTGCTAAGACGTCATTACTGTATATTATGTTATAGTGTAGCTAGGCTCTTGGAGTTCCACATCAGGTGTTCCAGATCTTCAGTTTTTATACGACAACAGGGAGTGCTCATCAGGCTGAACAACTCTTGCTAAGACGTCATCACTGTATATGTAATAGTGTAACTGGGCTCTTGGAGTTCCACATCAGGTGTTCCATATCTTCAAATTTATTTTCTCAGCGGAAAATGCTCATCACGTGGAACAATCTTTGCTATGGCGCTATTTTTGTATCTCTTATAGTTTAGCTGATCTATTGTAGTTCTGCATCAGGTGTTCAAGTTGTCAAGATGAATTATAGCCTATATGTTGCCTAGACTTAACAGCTATACAAAAAAAAAAAACAGTCAAATCCGTCCAGTAGTTCCGAAGATTAGCGTGTATGGAGTAACTTCTCCCGTTTTCCTAACATTTCCCTTCACTGCTCTGCTCCTATTGATTGTAGCGTGATGAAAAGTATACTATAACCAGCGCAGGAGTATGAAAAATAATTGTACCAAGTTTCGTCAAAATCCGTCGAGTAGTTTTTGTTTCTATAACGGTTATACAGACAGACAGACAGACAGACAGACAGACAGACAGACAGACAGACAGACAATAATTTTACTGATTGCATTTTTGGCATCAGTATCGATCCCTTATCACCCCCTGATAGTTATTTTGGAAATATATTTTATGTACAGAATTGACCTCTCTACAGATTTATTATAAGTATAGAAGAATAGATGAAGAATAATTCTTCAGCAACAAAAAAAAAACACCATTTTGGATAAAATTTAACAGAAATCCACCCCGCTCCGCTTTCTCTGCGACAAACGCTGACATAAACCAGTCTCCATGAATTGTTTCGTGTGTGGGTGGTTGTACAAAAAAGTCCTCCCAGATTAAAATAAACCAGATTAGAATAAACCAGTCCGCCGAGATTTTTGCGATGTAAAAATAAAAGTGGAATACAATAATCATAACTTTACCTGTCCTCCAGTCACAGTTCTTTATGCTCGAAATAACTTGTGTCGAATGATAGGGTAGAATTTGTATTTTTAGAAATATGTTTTCATCCTAATTGGGTATTCCTCTAACGCATATTAATTTACTGTTGTAAATGTGAAAGTTTGCAGCCTAAAAATGCTTTTATTTATACTTTTTATCCCGGCAGTAAGATCCTGTGGGACGAAGCTGGGGACTTAAGATAATAACAGATAATCATGTAAATATGGGAACAGTGTATAAGACGGGAAGCGCGAGGTATAATGGGGACATACACTCTTTAGGCATACTTAACACAACACTAACGTAGAGCAAGCGCCATCAGGACGTCATTTGCAAGCGGCCATTAACAAATGGCGTCCTGTTACCGCTTGCGCTACGTTAGTATTGTGTTAAGTTTGCCATAAGTGTGTGATTTCCCATCATAACTCACGTAAGATAGGGATCTTATACACTGTTCCCCTATGTGTTGCTTGGAAAGTTGCTCCAATTCTTCTTCTGAGATCTTCTTTCTTTGGATATGGCCCTTCTGGTGTCAGAGTTAATTAATCGCCGCCACTGAGAACACTACCAAGCCTCTGGCATGACTTTGGACATATTATATTTATTACATAAGTCTAGGTTTCCTCACGATGTTTTCTGTCACCGATATTAGTGATAAAGATAAACTTAGAAAGTACACATACATATGAAATCAAAAGACACATTGGTACTTGCCTGAGTTTGAACTTGCAACCTCATGCATGAGAAGCGAGATGTTAAACCCCCGGGCCATCACGATTTCTGAGATGAAACAATTGGTTTGATCAAAATGTGAAAAATAATAAGTTAGTCTAATGCGATTTTTCATCTATTAAGCCATTAACCTATTTTACTTACCATTAACATATTTTTTTCATTAGTGCAACATTAATACACAAAACATAGCCTAACATCCCAAAAGTAAATCCAAAAAAGTGCAACAAAAACCAAAAAACAATATGTGAAAAATAAAGTGCCTAAACTACCACAATGATGAACGGAACTACAGAAAGGGGTGGCCTGTCCCTCCAATCGTCCCCAGTGAAAGTGTCAACATCCCCTGTAAGGGCCACTTCGAGTCCTGTTCGGGCCCCCCCATCCCCACTCAAATCCTCCCTCGCCAGTGGAAGGAGATCCCCTAGAAGGTGCCAGTTTGCAGCCCCGGTAGAAGATGCAAGGGATAAGTGTGGGGCATCGTGGTTGTGTCGAAGGGGGGCTGGGATTGGGGAGGAGTCCGACCCTGAAAGGTCACCAGGACCCAGTATCCCTGTGTTGCAGGCCTGTGACGATGCTGTGCCTCCGCCCAAGAACTGCTACAGGCTGGTCATGTTGGGGTAAGTGAGCTTCTTATGACTTCTTGAACAATGTGACTGCGATAAGGGTACCTAAAGCTGTGTGTCATATTGTGACGGCCATGTACGCTTTTGTAACACTTGCAAGCCCTTAAATAAACAATAATCACTTAAAAATAACGTAACATTATTTACGATAGTAAATATTACGGATCGGAAGATGCAACGTAGGCAGGCCTCCTACTAGATGACCGACGACATCGTGAGAGTCGCGGGCAACCGATGGATGCAAGTGGCGAATTGTCGTTCGGCGTGGCGGTCTAAGGGGGAGGCCTATGTTCAGCAGTGGACGTCTTCCGGCTGATGATGATGGTAAATTTTAATTGAAAATTAATTAAAAAGTTTTTTTTATTAAACATATTTTTTTAGTGACTTTTGACAGATAGGTGCTTGAAGTGCTTACCTAAATCGTAGTCGCATGATAATCCTAGTATTAGGTGTATGTAATATCAGCAATTAGTCAGATTTGGCTAAGTTTCTTCGTCCTAATTATAGGTAGTGCTGCCAACAATCTACAATCATGAGAAAGAATTCTCTGAATAACTATAACCATTTTGATTATTTCTTATTAAAATGTTGTAAATACGAATGAGGAACTATTTGTTTCCATCTAATAAAATAATGCCAAAGGCCCAGTTTACGTGAGTTCGTGATTAGGCCTCTAATTTTAGATATTACGAAACACAGAAATCGGTCCCGTCCTCTGTCCTAAGTACTACTTTTATTGTGCGCACAGCTAAGCAGTGGAATTCCCTGCCGAGGTCTGTGTTTCCCGACAGCTATAACCTTGGGGTCTTCAAGTAAAGAGAGAATAGGTTACTTCTAGGCAAGCCTGCTTCACCTTCGACGGTTAAACGCGAACCTATTGTTAATTTGAAAAATGAAAAAAATCTGAAACAACCAACAAAATTTCCAAGAAAACGAAGATCCGAAGTTAGTTAACCTTTATAGTAAACCGATTTGATTATATACATGTGGAGGGCGATTCCGATAGAGGTTCAATAGAGGATCATTCGGATTATTGGATTGCAGAATAACCCTATTGGTACGGAATTTTACCTACTTAATTTAGAGATGTACCACCTAAGCGGTCGTATTTGCTGTTGGCGAATAGTCGGCGACTAGTCAACAAAAATGTGAAATACAATTTTGATTGTCTATGTCTGCGATCAATTACGTTTTATGTTGTAGTCAAGTTTCAGCAAAAAGCTGTGCCCCACATTATGAATGTCTCCCTTATTGTGGATGCGTTACTTAAATACACAAACAACCAGACACGACAACTACTTGGAAATCATAGAAATATACGTTTCGTGCTGTAAATGAAAACGCAACGCAGCAGTCAATTGACATTGCCGACAAGAATGATCGGTTTGGCCGATCGAGTCGGTATTATTTGCAGCTGACTATTCGGCCAGTCGGCCAAAGTAGTCGAACCATCTCTTCTTAATATATGGGTATATGTCACCGTATTTTCGAGACAAGGGTGCTATTGAGGTGCGATCCTACGTGAGAGGTGTGTTAAGGTCCTTTTTTTCTGCTATTGGATTAATACAATTTTGTATTTGTTTATGAGCAGATGGTCTTTTATTCTGTGGGTTTGGGAAATTCCAATAAAATTAAGTAATTTTATTTTCCATGTAGTTCTATTACGTAAATTGCCAGTGTAGTGTTTGTTTTACATCATACATAAGTACACCAGTATTTAATTATTTATGAAGCAACTGATTACGAATTTCCTTCAGAATCTATTAAATTGTGATAGAAAGCGTGATACGTAATTGGGTTGTGGATTAAGACGATATTAACATAACTAAAATTCCCGAAACGTTTGAATTCTTGCCGAAATAGCTCTAAACTGATGGCTTTGAAATTACCCATTCGAAATTGCGTTGTTTGTAATAAACAGAGGCCTTCCTTATCACAGCGTACTTGAAGTACTTATTGACTACATACATGTATAAACTCACGCCTTCTGGCCATAGGGGTTGGCAATAACTGCAGAGCGCCACTTATAAAACTTTAACAGGAATTTTGCAGTTTATAAAACTTTAACAGGGATTTTGATATTGAATTAATATGATAGGTTACCGACAAGTACTCAATTTTATTTATTGACCTTGTTGGCAACATACCATCATAATTTATCGTTAAAATCCCTTTCCAAGTTTTGTTCCGATTCACCACGTTTTACTCGCTATGGAAAAATGAAAAGGCGCCTCTAGTACGAACGAGGAACTAATTTTTCCTTCAAATTAAAAAGGCCAAAACATGATAGGGATCTAACAACCAGGGAATTATATTACCTTATAAGTTCAATCAGCTAAACTTGGGTACATTTTACATCTCGTAACAAATCAAGTTTATGGCAACATTGAGGCTCGTAAAAGATCGTCTCAAACGGATAGCGATTTATGGGAACTGTTGCTATTTTCTGACCGATATTTTATTTTGGATTTATGTCCAAAGGATGTTGGAGATTCAAGGTCTGATTACTGAAACGAGCAAATTGAGGTCGCGGATAGAAGATAACTCCTGTGTTTGTTTGTGTGTTTTGGATAAAAGATAACTGCTCCATATTATACAAGTATGCACAGATAATGCACACATATGTATGACAGGCCTGAATATTCCCTATAGGTCCAAACGTCACGTCAGTTGGTTCCCTTCCGCTCCACCTAGAGCGTGTGGACTCATTTTATGACTTAGATACAAGTAAAAATGACTCTAGTGTGCATGCCGTCTAAAATCGACCTAGGCGCTCCCTCACCGCGAGCATTCACCTGTAATGTCATTTTACAGAGTCGAACATTTCATCAGTGAAGGAAGACAATCGAGCATCACAATGCGCACCTTGTATCAAATCTATACTAAGGCGCCATCTCCACGAGCGAGAGAATCAGCAGCGCTCGTCGCGGCGATTCCGTTGCGAGTCGTCGCGCGCCCGCCGCGCGCTCGCTGCGAGAGCGCCACAAGTGCGTGGCGATATGCCCGACTAATGTCACACATTGCCATTCGTCGCATCGTCGCGATAATATCGCCGTGTGGAGACGCGTTTATAGAGAGTGTATGGAAATACGTGGCACGACGATAATATCGCCGCGATTCTCTCGCTCGTGGAGATGGCGCCTAAATGTAAGCGAATGCTCGTCAGTCAGGGAGGTAGTATTGTAATGTAATGCTCAAAGTCGAATCTATAATGTTACATTACAAGTGAATGCTCCCGGTGAGGAACCGCCTTAAGAGGATCGTCTACCGAGCGCTCGTCCATACTAAAAGAGAAAACGTTTTCCTACCCCTAAATGTTATCCTATCTCAATGATTTTTTAGAATGCTTCTTACACAGTAAAAACTAGGTTTATAGGTTTTCTTTTTTTCAAAATTTACAATAGTTTGAAAGTTACAGGCGCCTAAGAGTTACTTTTGAAAAAAAGAAAACCTATAAACCTAGTTTTTTACTGTGTCAGAAGCATTCTAAAAAATCATTGAGATAGGATAATATTTAGGGGTAGGAAAACGTTTTCTCTTTTAATACGGACGAGCGCTCGGTAGACGATCCTCTTAATTAGAAGGCTTTCAATGCAACTTGATCATTCTCGATCAAATTGTAATATTCAAGTAAAAGCCGTTTAAACGGAGAATGGGGATGTGGTAATGTAATGCCAACGTTAATAATAAATTAATGCGCGTCTTTAGAGAAGCAAGCACCTGTAACGTTTATATTAACTGTTAGCTTTGCTCGCGGCTACATCTGCTCAGAATTTTCCCAAGAGAATATGCTGTTGCTGTTATTGTCAGCTCCTGCGTGTCATCCCACTGCCGGGCATAGGCCCTATGAGTTACCAGCCAACTATTCCGTCCAGGGCTATTGTGAGCCATTGGTCTTTCTTTTTTATACGAAATCCGTTCAGCCTGAAAAGGCTCGGATTGTAAATGGAAGACAGAATTGCTTTAAATAAAATTAGTTTGAAACCCTACAAATTACATTATCATCTTTTTTTGGCTACTAAATAGTTAATAAAACCTTTTTAAAAAAAAATCAAACCGACGAAACATCGAACTGAAAAGCAAAAAATACATTTTGAGGCGGCGCCAAACAAACAAACATATTAAATTAACTATTTGAAGAGCAGAATAGCTCGATGTATAGCTTGTCGTGGTTGAATAGCTCGTCGTAGCTATTCGTTGATTGTTTCTTTGGCGCCGCCTCAAAATTTATTTTTTGCTTTTCAGTTCGATGTTTCGTCGGTTTGATTTTTTTTTAAAAAGGTTTTATTTTTTACTTTTGAGTTTCCTATCTCGTGTCAATTTCTGTAACTAAAAAGAATATAAGTTTTTTTTTAATACCTATATTTTTTTTGTTAACTTTTGACGACCTCCTACACCTGCTTTCTGTCTTCATTCTCAAACTCTCAACGACTGTTATACCCCAGCTACGTCTAAAGTTCTCATCAATATGAGTGAAATGAGCCCAAATACGATATAGTTGCTGTTATCTGTTAAGGATCTCTTGCTACTGCCCTCTGTCACCATCCTCAGACCCTCGATGACAATTAAACCCCAGCTAGGTATAAAGTTTTCATCAAGACTAGTGAAATGAGCCCAAACACGATAAAGGTGCTGTTACCTGTTGAGGACCTCTTGCCCCTGCTATCCGTCACCATCCTCAGACCCTGGATGGCAATGATACCTCAGCTAGGTCTAAAGTTCTCATCAAGCTGAGTGAAATGAGCCCAAACACGATTTAGCTGTTGTTAACTGTTATGGAACTCTTGGCACTGACTTCACAAAATAACAGGGATCTGGAGTTGATCTGATGATGGTGACGCCATCATGTTATGTTCTCCTCATCTCTGCTATATAATAATGTCCTCAGAACTACAATTGTTAACTTTATTTCAACAGAATCGGTTCATAATTGAAAATTCTGTAGGAAGATTGACAATTAATTCCTTTTTATCTACCCTTAGAGGCCGATTTTAGTTTTGAAATTTAAATGGGACCAACTTTGAGATATACTCTTTCCAACAAAAAAAGAATTTTTGAAATCGGACCACGTTAGGAAAAGTTATGCGTGGTCATACATAAAAAAAAAAAACATAAAAAACAAATATACATGTCTAATTGAGAACCTCCTCCTTTTTTTTTCGTCGGTTAAAAAGAAACTAGACCGACAACACTTTTAGATAATGATGATGTAATGAGTGTAGAAACAACGAAGTTTCAAGTTTTTTTTTTAACCAGCTTTGTCCCACGCTTGGGCAAAGGTCTCTCTCATAACCTTATCCGTATTCACACTTCCTTTTTCTTTGTAAAATCATCAAATGAGTCCTCCCATTCAGGGCGGAACGGAAGGGACTATCAGACTCGTACTGACAAAGATCTAACGTGTCATTCAATAGCCCTTTATGTTCCAGGGTCACGGTTACCTGATGAGACAGTCCCGCGAGTCCACTCTTCCCTTTGTACGGCTTTCTTAGCCTTTATCATTCTTTATCTATTTCTACCATTTCGTAATCGATTAATGGTAAGCGTCCACAGGTCGGCATCGTACGTATCGGACGCATCGCATCAAACGGATTTCTGTATCGGCAGCGATCGGATTGCCGACGCGAGTATCAGCAATCGGATTGCCGATGTCACCTTCATTTGGATATTTTTAGTGATCGTACGTTCGGAAAGTGTTTGTGAGTAAGGAGGAAAGCCATGCAGAAGTTGTTGTTGCTTGTTTTTTAGCAGAAAAGGAATGCAAGAAAGAAAAAGAACGAATGATTCAGTAAGCGTGCGGGGCGCGTCCACTGATCGGCATTCCGTATGACGTCATCGGTACGCATCGCATGTAGGCATTGCCGATGAGCCGTCCGTACGATGCGTATCAGTGGACGCAGTTGTATGAGTTTTAATACAAGGCAAACTAAAATCCGTTACGTACAGTCGGCCAAGAAAGTGGTGTACCACCCTAAGGTTGAATATCGCTTGCAGATTCATAGGTGATAAAGATTAGTTTCGCTTGCAGATCGATCTGACAACTTCTATTGCTGTCTTTATCTGATTATTGATAACGACTATTACTGTTTGTAACGTGACAGCTGTTCTTAGTTTGAACTTGATGGAACCAATGACGTCGTAAAATCAACGGCAGGGGGCTGTAGATTTTGATGACAAAATTGTATCTACAAATTCAGAATTGTAATCAACAAGTTACATAAAATTGTAAAGGCACAAGGCGAATCCACAAACCTACAATTTCTGTAAACTTGTAATTACAATATCAATAAAAAACAAGCTAAAAATAGATTTATCCTTTTATTAAATTTCTACAATCAATTTTAAAATACTTATAACAAACAAAAACATAGCATATACACCGTGTTCCGGACGATATACATAAACTTCGACCAGATGTTCAGACCACGGAAGTAAGCATTTTTCATTATGGACACATTAATAAATTCTTATTTTTTATTTTTTGTTAATTTTCATACAAACTAAATACCTAGACGTAAATAACCCGATATGCATGCCTCTTTATCCGAATTGGCAACGTCGTATTTTCATTCATAACATTTGGCGGGCTGAAACTTGTCAAAACAGTTTCTTTGATTTTTTATCTCGTTCCTCATAGCACTATCAATGTACTATACTTATCTAAAGAGAACGTATAAGGCTACCAAGCAGGTAGATACGTATTTCGAATTGTCTTTTTAATTGAGGAATAAAAAAAAAACAAAATTCCATAACCAAATCATGATAACCTCTTCCCACGACATGCAGCCTTCGAAAAACGTTTCTGCAGTCCTTATTTTTAGTCTAGGCTTAAAGCAACGCCGGACCTCCAACGACGGGAAGGGGAGTAGGCTACCATAATTATCTTCCCATTCTGCCGTTTCGGCTTAAGTAACGAACATTCAATCTCAAAATTATTGACTAAAAGACGGGCAGCTCAACACGCAATCTGGGGACCACGCTTAGAGCTCACGTACATTCGTAAAAATACTCTCAAAAGATAGGTCTCGGTCAAATTAAGATAAATGGTAATCACAGCATATTTTTTTTATGCATTTGAGTAGAATAATTATAATTTATAAGCACACTTGTTGCGTGGGCAACATCAGAACTAACGCCACCATCTTATTTTTCAATACATTTCACAAATGAGCGCTCTCCTGTCAACCTCAATGGAGTGTCCAAAGATCCATATAACACTGTAGGTTAGACAACTACGTCAGCCGTAATGTCATTCAAAAATATTTTTATTAATAAAAAATAAACTCTAAAAAGCAAAAAATAAATTTAATGTAAAAAGTTTTCGAAATGACCACCTTCTTTTTCGACACAAATATTCAAACGAGTCCTAATTTGGCCATTTAAATTTACAGACATTTGTCTTATTTGTTCAGCAGCCTGAGATATTCTATCTAAGAGCTGTTCACGGTTCTGAATTTGTACGGAGTACACCTTCTCCTTTAAGGTTCCCCAGACATAAAAATCTAAAGGAGTCAGATCTGGGGACCTAGCTGGCCATGCGATATTTGTGCTACCTCGTCCAATCCAACGGCCAGGAAACGTTGCATTTAAATATTCACGCACTTGTGTGCCATAATGTGCAGGGGCCCCATCATGTTGGAGCCACATGGTTCGCAGAGTTTGAAGATCCACTTGTTCGAAAAATTCGAAGCTAGTGACGTTTCTTAGGAACTCTAAGTAATTGTCAGCATTTAGGCGGTGGGGAATCTCAATAGGGCCGATCAGCTGATTGTTAAAAACACCAGCCCACATGTTTACAGAGAATTCAGTTTGATGTGACGCCTGCCAATGTAAATTCGGGTTGCTCTCATACCACTGCACTTGATTTTTGGAATTGAATACTCCCGCTCTTGTAAACTGGGCTTCATCCATCCAAAGAATTTTTTGAAGCAGTATTGGATTATTTATCAGTTCTTGATTCATTCTCTGGCAAAAAACAATTCTTGAGAAGTGATCAGGTGGTATTATGCCTTGGGATTTTCTGTAGTGGTAGGCATGCAAACCATATCTTTTCCACAGTTTCCACACTAGCTTATGAGATACACCCACGATTCTCCCAACGCGTCTCGTTGAGAGTGTAGGATCATGAATAATAAGGTTCATTATTCTGTTTTCTTGAGCGACGCTCAAATTGATTGCTCGTTCAGGGCGGCGTGGTCTAATTCCGATCTCACAAAATCTCCTGTGTATGTTTATAAATGTTCGTATATCAGGAACGCGCCGACCAGGGAATCGCCGTTGGTACTCTCGCACAGCTGCTGTAGCATTTCCGTCACAGAAACCGTAGACGAAGTGAATATCAGCTTGGTGTTGAGCAGAATATTCGTGCGGCATAGTGAAAGTTGTAATCAAAATGATTGATTAAATTAGTCGGAAACCCAAAAGCAAATTACAATAAACAATAATCCTGACAGTTAAAATCATGCATGACAAACAATGACAAATAACAACTTAGGTATCCATAGCGACCAGTTTAATTTCTTTGAAAGATTCGTTATCGCAAATGATCGTATTTCTTCGCTAACTCTCGGGTTCCTCTCGTACGTGCAAATGAAATGCAAATAGTATTTGATAGATTTATCATTTTAATTGCACTAAGCGGCAACATAGGCCAAATTAAGATACTTTCTCACTGCATAGCTCAATTAAATTTCATTAAATGAAATTACAAATATCTTTGTAACGAAGCCTTTTTAAGTACTACTTCCTTTGTTGGATTTGATTTGTAAAAGCCATAGAAGTATTTGCTAAAGTTTATGGATAACGTGAAGAACACGGTGTATAGTAATATTTAGAAGATATTGAAAATTTTTAAAAATTAGAAACGGGTGTAACCGCCGTTGGCCTCTATAACCTCTAAAAGACGAGACCTCATTGAACCAACAAGCCGTGAGCAAATATCGGTTCCCCGCATTTCCTCCCAAATATAATTACAGTGACTAATAAGAGCTTGTTTGGTTCTTTCATTTTGATGCGACCATCGTTGGACCATAAGGCCCCAAAGATTTTCTATCGGGTTGAGGTCCGGCGATCTTGAGGGCCACTGAATTACCCTTACGTCAGTGTGTGAACGAAACCAGGCTCTTACGATCCTCGCATTATGAATTGAACAATTATCTTGAACAAAATCAAATTGTGGCACTTCGTTCTCCGGGTAAACATTACGGACTGTCGGTAGCATTGCATTCTGAAGCACGTCGATATAATTTACAGCCGTCGCTCGAGGAGGTAGAGAACACAATTCTCCTACACCATCCGCACTCATCCAGCCCCAAATATTTACGGAAATTCGACCTGATTCTCTATTTGGAATTACATGATCATCTTTATACCGTGTTGAATTATATCGCCAAAGGTGAAGACGTCCATGCTGACTGGATTTAAACGTTTTTTCATCACAAAACACTGTATTAGACCAATCAAACTCTAAGTGCTCTCTGGCGAAGTTCAGACGAGCAAGTCTGTGAGCATCCGTCAAATATATTTTCTTGGCGTAATGCCTGTGGTGCAACCCCATGCAATGTAGATGATTCCTTATTGTTTGGGCACTCACATCGAACATCTCCGCAAAATGTTTTGTGGGCTTAAAACCATTGATTTCATATTCCCGTCTCATGAATTCTCTATCGTTATTGGAGAGTGCAGGCCGGCGACCACTTCTTCTGTGATCCAACAAACTTCCCTCCTCTCCTTCACGACGAATCCAAAAGCGGACAGAACGCCTCGATATATTCAAATTCCGGGATATCGCACTGATACTGCTTCCCTCATTAAATTGGGCAATTATTTGTGCTCTTTCGGCAATGGTCAAGTTGGCAGGCATTGAGATGATTTTATATGCAGTTGATTGAAAAATAACACGGAAAATATATCGATTTTTTGCATATATTTGACAAAATGTCAATTGTCAGTTTTCTTTTTCAAATGGAATTCGGTTGTCTATTTAAATAGTTTTTATTACTTTTGTTTGGAAACATTTCAATTGCTTTGTAGAAACTAATGTCCTTTTCATTTATACTAAAGGTTAAAATGTCATGTACTTATATGTGACATATGACGTATGAATACTAAATACATAGGTTTACGTCATGATAATGTTGTCTCTTTCAGTAATATCTTTTTATAACGAACCTTGTTGTAATTTTCGATGACCGGGAAACTAAATCAAAACTGGTACACCACTTTCTTGGCTGACCGTACGATACGTCCGATACGTGCGATGCGGACCTGTGGACGCTTACCATTTACAGGCCATATTAGATGAATAATAAGTATGAACTTAATATACCATTTTATCATATAAAACTACATTCGTAAACACGCGATGCTTCTCATTTATTCCACAAACACGTTGAAAAGAGTCCCTGACGTCACTGTCCCAGACATATTCCTTTCCGAGAATAAAACAATGCGATGGAATAGATATCTGAAGTTATTCTCTTGCGATATTTTCCTTCCATTTAATGCTGCTTATTGAATTGGAAAATAAACTCGTGATTACTGAATTTCTTGACAGCCAGACTCCGTTGAATTTTATTATGTAAACACGTAATCGCTAAGTATTTCTCTGATATGCAAAATCGTAACTAATAATTATAAACGTGAATGATTGTTTGTTAGTTTCCTTTTTCACGGAACAATAGTCCATGAACAGGCGGCGAGTCACCGTTACTCGTCGGAAGTTTCATTATTCCCGAGTGAGATCAAAAAAGGCCAAGAAACTCCGTGCAAAAGCTAGTCAAGAAAAATTGAATAAACAGTAAGGCTACTTCCCATTTGGTAAACTTCCCATTTCGTAAACCTCAAACTGTACCTACTAAAAAGTTGCGTTTGGTAAACATTTCGTTACTTCATACATTTAATCCCATTTGGTAAACTTTGTTAGTATTGTTATTTTTGTACGGTACAGTCAGTGTCAAATTAGTATTAAATTAGAGATGTATATATTTTTAAATGCTTCAGTCTTGAGATAGTATCTCGACCATCAAAAAGAATGGCTGATCAAGAAGAAGTAAAAAAAACGTATTAAAGTCTGTAAAAATACCACGATGCTACTAAAAATACCACGTGCTTTTCCCGCAAAAGAAGCACCGAGCGGGTTCTCAGGTAGGGATTTATTGTCCTTACCATCGTTTTAAACAAAAGGTGTGAATGAGATAGACATAAGTAAGTATACGTAAATTATATCTATTACCGGGTTTAACTTATCAGTTCACTCGTTTTATGCATAGTGCAAGGTCGTTGCAATGTCGGGTGAGGGATCTTCTAGTGGTGCAGTGAATTTAAAAATTATTAATAGTACACGAGGCGGTGAAATTTTATTACGCGCTGGGCATCAATATTATAAACAGAAAAATAATAAGGACTCAAGTTGGTGGCGCTGTGTTAATAGAAAAGATGGATGTTCAGCAAGTGTAACTTTGAATTCAAATCGAAGCCATGTATTAAGAGAAAATGCTCACTGCAGTTCTTGTATTCCGAATTTTGAAAAAAATGAAGTGAAAGTAGCCATCGAAAAATGTAAACAAACTATATGTGAAGATCTGAAGCCGATTCCAGCTACATACAGGAAATGTACTAAAAAGCTGAAAGATAATGGTTATGAAATTATTAAAGAATTACCAAATTTTGACAAAGTTAAAGTTATCATTAGTTTCGTTTTTCTTTTTTTACTTGACTGTACCCATTTCATCTGAAAGTTTACCAAATGGGATATAACACAAAAAAATATTGAAATGTTTTCGAAATGGGACTAAATGTATGAAATGTATAATGTTTACCAAACGCAACTTTTTAGTAGGTACAGTTTGAGGTTTACGAAATGGGAAGTTTACCAAATGGGAAGTAGCCAACAGTAAATAGGCATTGGACAATTAACAACCTAATTGTTTCTTTATTGGTTTTTTGTACAATGAAACAAATCAATTATACCAGTAATTAATTATAAATGTTTCTTCGTTTGCTTCAGAATATAAACACAAGACAAGAAAATAACAAATCAATACATAGTTGTTAATTGAAACTTTAATTGCTTGTTTTTTTTCACTTTTATAAAGAAGACAAAACAGTTTATTTCTATAAGACCACGAATAGAACGAAACTGAGATGGCGTCATATTGTTACGCTATTGCAGCCATTCCAACAGCGGTGAAGGCATCACCAGAGCTTGATTGACTTCGCTGCGCTCAGGATCTAATTCAGAATCCTGAGCGCAGCGATGGTTTAAAAAAACTTTAGATTATGAAACAGTTATATATTTTTTATTTCGTCTCGGTGCTTTTAGAAAGTAAGCAAATGTAATATCGGCTCACTAGTGTGAACTATTACTTAGAAATTAACATTTAATTTAACACGCTGTTACATGATCTGGCAACACGCTCGTGTAGCTCCTTGTAGTGTAAACACGTCGGATGGCACTCAGTGAATCAATAAATCAAGGCGACAGAGGAACAAATTGCAAATATCGTGTCGTGTTGATGTATCCTGTCTAAAAATACAGAAGGTACAACGTCTGCTAAAACTATTAATAAATGGGTATACAATAGGAAGATTTTGGTTGTTTATTTCGGCTCACCTTCAGCACGGTGTTCAGTTTGATATAATAATAAATTATTTTATTTGGAACAACATAGGGACCATTTTTGTTAGTGTACACCTTAGGTACTAAATCTTAGAAACTAGGATTCGTAATAATAAAATTAAAGACTAACATATTTTAATTTTAGGGCAGGGTGTAGAAATTTACGTAAATTATGACGTTGTGGAGTCTAAAACAATTGAATAAATTAGAACATATTAATTGAATTCATAGTATTTAATTGTTGTGGTATTGTATTATAGCAAAAAGTGAAGTTACCTGAATGCAATCATTATTTATTTATTTGCTTAGAAAGTTGGTACAATATTCAGATGTTAAGTAACATATTAAATGAATCATTTAATATGTTACTTAGCATCTGAATATTGTGTAAAATGATCCTCATACTTTTATGTAAATAATGGGCGACTTGCTGTCCAACCGTGAACCATGCCCGGGTCGACGGCGCGTTGTGTGTTTCACGCGCGCCTCTTTGAGTGTCTTTATTAAGACGGGCGCCCCTTTAGAGGACCAAAGTCTGCCGACGTCGCCGGACTCACGAATTACCGTGACCCCGGAACGTAAAGGGCTATTGAAGGACACCGTGGATTTTAGTCAGTACGAGTCTGACAGTCCCACCCACCCTGCTCTGGGTGGGAGGACTCATTAGATGATTGTAAAAAAAAAAAAACGTCTATGTAAAAAGTTGTTCAGGTGTCTGTTGCTGGTAGTCTGCTGTTGACTCTGGCTTTCAAGACCTGAACAGTGGTTGCGAATAATTCCGATGGCTACAAAAACCAAAAAAAAATGGGTTTTTTCTTTAAATTGCAGCAATTCACTTATAAAAGGTTTAATGTACCCATTTTTTATTCTAATGGCCAGAAAAAAAGGAAAAATGGTTCAAACTTCTTTTTTTTTTTAATTAAAAGAACAAAAAAGAGAAGAATATGAACAAAGAACAGAAATGGTTAGTTATTGGTACAGGTTGATGCCATTGTTGGCTGGTCAAACCAATTTCATGGATTTCTCAGATTTGGTTAGAATCAAATAACGTCTAGAGAAAGTTGTACATAAAATAATGTTGCACATATTGATAACTGCCACACGAACATTGTATCAATAAATCAGGCCGGGTGACATTCGCAGTAGCGCGAGCGGTACAAATTGCAAATACCGCGCACCGCGCCCTGTCGAACCGTTGACGTTCGTGATAACTATCTCCGTTTCTGAATGTACCTCTAATCTACCAGTACCACTGAAACTGTTTGGATGACGCTACAAAATTATAATAATTCCTGTGCCTTTGGTACTTTTTTTTAGCATGGTAAAATCATCAAATGAGTCCTCCCACCCCGGACAGGGCGGGAGGGACTCTCAGGCTCGTACTGACATAGAATCAACGGTGTCCTTCATTAGCCCTTTATGTTCCTTTATACTCCCGCGACCCCGGCAGGCTTTGGCCCTCTATTAGAGGGGCCCCGTCATTATGCTGACGCTCTTTGGGGCGTGCGTGGAACACAACGCGCCGTCGACCCGGGCATGGTCCATGGTCGGACACCGCATGCCCTAGTACTTGCCGCAATAATATAAATTGGAGTAGTTATGAGCTGGGTACTATTTAGGATATGTTTCAATTCTGTTAATCTTACGCTTATTTATATCATACTAGCGGTTGCTAGCGGTTTCACCCGCTACAACACTAAAATTATCTCACGGGAAGATAAAATTGGGATAAAAACTATCCTATGTGTTAATCTAGGTTATAAACTATTTGTGTACCAATTTTTTTCCAAATCCGTTCAGTCACGCGCGCCTCAAAGAGCGTCAGCATGATGACGGCAGGCTTTCGCCCTCTAGAAGGGGCCCCCCTTTCTAGAGGGCCAATGCCTGCGGGGGTCGCGAGACTTATCTCATTACCGTGACCCCGGATAAAGGGCTATTGAAGGACACCGTGGATTTTAGTCAGTACGAGTCTGACAGTCCCTCCTGCCCTGCCCTTGGTGGGAGGACTCATTGGATGATTTTACCACGTAAAAAAAACCGTTCAGTGGTTTTTGCGTGAAATACTAACAAAAATCCATTCATCCAAACTAGTAATGTTGCGAATATTCGCATTCGCATTCGCAAATATTCGCATGTTTTTTGATATTCGCATTCGCATTCGCATCCGCATAAATCGATGCGAATGTTTGCGAATATTTCTGTAAAACTATTTTTTAATTTACTACTACGATTTGAATGTAGAAACTATAAGTAACGCAATAGTCTTGAAGTAGCCAACTAAATTGAAATAGTTCTGTTGTCCAATTGTATTAAAATATTATTATAATCGCAACAAAAATGACAAAATTCATTTTTATCGTAATAAAATCATCAAATGAGTCCTACCACCCAGTTACATTAAAAAAAAACTATTTATTTTTACAAATAATATCAGAAAAAGTTCTCTGTCCATGCCTGCGGAGAAGTGTTTTAAAAAATCCAGCTCCAATCTAAATTTGTTGAATTTTTATGTGTTGAATGAATGAAGTTACATGCATTCAACTATATCGACTTGGCTAATGTTCGATTTAAATACCTAGTCTATTATAAACCTATTTATCATTTTAAGTGCGTTTTATTTTAAACTCAATATTCGCATTCGCATTCGCGAATATTAAAATTGAATATTCGCATCCGCATTCGCATTCGCGAATGTCAAAAATCAGACATTCGCAACATCTCTAATCCAAACAAACATTCACGTTTATATACGAGTAGTACGAGTATTATAGTCGGAAGTAGGATATCTGTTTCCATATCTTTATTAGTTTTATAATTACACCTCTTTCTAGCCAACATTTCTCCATCCCCAAAGAAAAAAAAAAACACGAAAGTCATTCATCCGAATTGTGAAAACATGTCCCTTTTATACAGTTATCAGGATAAAGGGATGTGTAGGCTGTCAGCTGTTCGGAACCCTCGCAAGTTCATAAAGTCGACGGATAGAAGGATTACTGGGCTTGTGCGTGTGTTGTCACCTGGGGGCTCTAAAACGGCTACTTTAGCAGAATTGTAAACCTAACAAATATTTAAAATGAGAAAGTAAGTTTGTTTCTTCCCTTTTCACGCCATAACCACTAAATAGATCATCCTGTTGCATATTCATTGTCACGTGTAAAGTAACGGACATAAAGCACCGTTCATCCTAAAAAAAAAGTACTGTTACTGAAGAAAAATACGTTCTTATTATAACAGATGAGCTTTTTTATTGTTCCATCAATGCTGCATTAATTGCTCTTTGGCACACTCCATTGGATGCAAGTGGAGGGTTGTCGTTCGGCGTTCTGCCCCAAGGGGGAGGTTTGTTCACCAGTGAAAGTATTCTAGATGATGATGATGATTAAACTCCAAGCAAGGCGGAATTTTTGCATCTCGGTACACGATCAGATCTGAGTACCATAGGTTTGGACGGGTATGATACACATAAAATATCGAATAGTGTTCTCCTCAGGAATATCGGCAGATCTCCCTTCAAGAGCATCTTTGAGGTTCTAAGGCAAGCAGTACTAATCCATGAAGACGCGGGGCTTAGTTGGTCCGAACGCGGTGCGAATCGCCGCGCTAAAAGAAAATGAGCTCGATAGCCGGGTCGATCTCATTTTCCTTTATTTTACAGTAATTCGTAATATGAATTCGGTTAAGTAGCCTTTTTAAACCCCTGATCTTATACAATAAAATGTGTCCATTCATGCGATGAGAAAACACTACTTGAATAAACTTTAGTGAAGTTAATTCGGGTGAGGTAGAACCTTTGTCGTGTCAGCAGAGGATTTTGGCGCACGGCTACAGTTGCCAATCTTTTCAGTAAAATCCTTAGGTAAAAAATAGTTATTTATGATACTAGTGCGGTAAGTTGGTTTTTACAAACGAGTAGACGAATGTAAGCCCGAGCGAAGCCGAGGGCTTACCATAGTCACGAGTTTGTAAATACCAATTTCTGCACGTGGTGTCATACAATGTTTTTCAACACATTTGCGAGAAAACAGTACAATATGTAAATAAACAAACTTTTTCATTTGACTATTTTTAACAGCAAATGAAAATAACCGTTTTCTGCAATTTGCGCCTCATTCAAAATATCAGGTGAAGTAGATTGCATACTTATTCCTCGCTTGAACTCATATTATTATTTTGTTATAACAGTGGGAAAGTCGCAACAATTTTTGAAGTTTCTAATATGAAAATGGCGCGAATTTGCAAATGGCGCCACATGCACGTGGTGAAAAATTGAACTACATCTTTCGTCTCATTTACTCTTTAGTATTAAAGTGAGACAACGTATTGAGCAAAAGCGCTTCCAAGGAGGTTCGATCAGTCAGTTTGTTTATTCTCATAATGTGCAACTCTTTGGTGGAATTCTTTATTTCTTTTATGGAAATTAAAAAAAAAAACCGTAAAGAAAACGCACGGTGCTATACAACGGGGTGTGCCGTAAAATAGGTACTTAAGTGAGACCGTGAGAGTACCTATTTTACCGCACGCTCCGTTGTATGGTGCGTAATTTTTAACTTTCGAACAATGTATACATGCTTTGTAAATGCATTTTTCGAGCAAATGTGTTGAAAAAGCTATTTATACCCTTAACTGTGATTTCTTTTAACTTTAATAGTTTAGTTGTAAGGAAAATTTGTGCTTATAACACACTTATAAGGCCGCTATCCCACTGGCGTTTTACGAGACTCTCGATGTTGACGTCGCAAGTCTCTTGTGTTAACGTCCACTGAATGCGACGTTAACGTCGCGCAAATTATACTATTTGAGTACCTACTCGTACCCACACGGACAGAGCAGGACGGCGTGATTTTACCTGTTGCCAACAAACGCGAAGTTAACGTTGCGTTGGCGCGACGTTAATGGGCGTTTTTCCATTAGCCGGCACGGCACCGGCACCGGCGCCGGCGCCGGCGTAGTGCCGGTGCTGGGAAGCGAAAAATGTATGAACGCCGTGCCGGCGCCGGCGCCGGTAAGTGCAAAAGCGAGCCGTACATTTTCAAACATTTTTGCTTCCCCGTGCCGGTGCCGGGCCGGCCAATGGAAAAACGCCCAATGTTACGATGTCGCAAGGCGACCGCTAGCTACTAGAGACTCGCGATGTCAAGTTCACGTCTGCGTAGAGTTGACGTTGCGCAGACCTTGGAGAGACGCCAGCACTTGTAAAACGCCAGTGGAATAGCGGCCTAAGCCTGATCGACATCGCTTCAACTTATTTAAAAAACTTATCCCGATCCAAGGCGAAGCAGCTAAATTACTTTATTATTAGGACTGTATCAGTATTATCTAAACAACTTGACCCAGGCATTAAAGTTTCTTCTTCCGTAAATAAGGATCCGTTCGTTACAAACACAAAAATAACTACATTTTAAGTATTTGAATTACCCGAGCTCTAGGTAATGTTTCAACTTCTAACTAGGTTGTTAATCCCTGAATTTTATATTCATAACCTACCTGGGACAAATAAAACTAATTATAGTTTTCAGTTTTGGTTAGAAAACTACAAACTGTTATTTGTCGCTACTTTGTCCAGTTTGTTTAAGTTAGTTACGTTAGATTACTCAAGCATGGTCCTCGTATAACCTGATCTACATTTTTATAATCTCTGGACTTTATAAGAGACTGAGTTTGTTTCGGCTGTTTCTTCTCAGAGTAGTCAGGTAGGTACGAAACATCAAACACCGTCCCTTCTAGTTTTATGAAAAGACGTGGACAAGTGTTGAAATAACATCATTTCATTTCATTAAAGTAATCGGGCACTTTGCCTTGAATTTGATGGAAATAGTTATTTGTTATGCAAGGCTGCAAAGTAGATTTTTGGCGCGAGTACTTGCATTGAAAATTGAGCGAGCGAAGGATTCTAAGATTGAACCGCGAGAGAAACGAGCGGTTCAAATATAGAATCCTGAGCGATGCGAAGTTTTCAAAGGTACGAGACGCAGAAAAACTTTGCTGCCTAGTGCAACACACAATTTTTCACCTCACACAGCGAGGAAATGCAGTGGCAGTGGCTTGCCTGTCAGTGTAGAAAACAATTGAATGCAAGGCGTGTTCGAATTTTGAACAACACTTTGTGCTGTAGAGCACAAAATGGAGTTTTGCGCTCAGATTTTGAATGAGAAATAGAATCTTTGAGGTGAAATAGTTATTTGTTATGCAAGGCTGCAAAGTTGATTTTTGGCGCGAGTACTTGAATTGAAAACTGAGCGAGCGAAGGATTCTAAGATTGAACCGCGAGAGAAACGAGCGGTTCAAATATAGAATCCTGAGCGATGCGAAGTTTTCAAAGGTACGAGACGCAGAAAAACTTTGCTGCCGAGTGCAACACACAACTTTTCACCTCACTTAGCGAGGAAATGCAGTGGGGGCTGCTCGCCTGCCAGTGTAGAAAACAATGGAATAAAGTGTGTTCGAATTTTGAACAACACTTTGTGCTCAGAGAGCACAAAATGGAGTTTTGCGCTCAGATTTTGAATGAGAAATAAAATCTTTCCGAGCGAGTGAGGTGAAAAAAATGTTCCTTGTTCGTACACTAAAGGCACTTTCTGATTTTCCGTAAAATGAACGCAGTAAATAGTTCAAGTACGCTGTAAATGAAATACAGAAATCTTGTGATAAGGTCTCAGACTACACATCAACCTACTTCTATCTGTCAAACTAAAAAGTTAAAGTTTCGAAGTTCGAAGTACGATTATGTGTCTACCTACGGCCTTAATTGATTTTCAACTTTATCACAAAAACTTAAACGTTCAAGTTCAATTCAGAAAATTGACGTGTAACTGTACAAAGTATCAAATTGTTGCTCATCGGGACAAAGTAAGAATTTCAATAAGCTAACAAGAAGTAAGTTTAAATTAATTTTCATTAAAGTACTTCTCTTTAGTAACAGGTAACAGAACTTTGCAATTTTCTCACTTTTCAATACAGTGTTGTGTAAAATGAACTTAATATAACTTGAAGCACACAGGTAACCATATTTAGGCGCCAGGATAGCCTTTACAAGAGCTCTTGGCCAAATAATAACAGCTTCACAGGTCTTCAAGGTTAAGTTGCGCTTGCCAAAGCTATTCTGCGGGTGGGTGACCATTTATCACAGTTCGTAAAGCCGTTGCTCCCGGTTGTCATTTGTAGATCTTTGCTAATCGCAACTGTTAGGGACTTTACTCATGGCGCGATGCGTCGCAATACAACGCGATTCGAACGAATTCCAACTACAAGTGAAAATCAACCTTACTACTATGACATAAGACCTAAAACACGTTGTTTTCTATGGGTAGATGAAAAACAAAACACGATGGCCATGACAACGTCAAGTCAATCGAATTGCATCTTTATTTCTTAGTGGCAAGATCGATTTTCACTTGTAGTTGGAATTCGTTCGAATCGCGTCGCATTGCGTCGCATCGCGCCATGAGTAAAGTCCCTTAGGGTGCTCCCACATCTATCGACGCGGAATCGGCTTTTTCTGTCGCCCTTTCTCTTTCCGTCGCTTAGAACTGCCATTTGCTAGACCGAGACAATGCGATAGCACACGGCCGCCTCGAGGATTCCGCCGCGTGCTATCGCATTATGCTTTCTGTCTCGGTCTAGCAAATGGCAGTTCTAAGCGACAGAAAGAGAAAGGGCGACGGAAAAAGCCGATTCCGCGTCGATAGATGTGGGAGCACCCTTATGCCTTTGTCAAACTGACAGACGAACCGAATGCGTGGCGTAGCGTTTTTGTTTGTAATGTATGGAACTGTTTGAAGCCTGTCACATAGAGTATCGGATCGCTTTCGCATTTTTATATGGCATGATTCGGTTCGGTTCGCTATCGCCTGTCTGTTTGACAAAGGCCTTAGTAAGAAGCTCGAAAGTTTAATATCCCTCACCCAACGAAGCGGTATCGTGTTACAAGTAGTTTTTCCGGGTCTAGGTGTTTGTGTATGTGAGTTTCTATGTTTGCAAACGCTCCCACTACCAATAGTCTAATATATATATACTAGATGAAAACCCGGCTTCGCTCGGGTGAAACATGACTCATAACTACAGATCTGGTACAAAATGTAGGTAGATATTTCTGTAGTCATCGGTTCTCAAGGAATGGGTATTAAAGGTATGCAAGGCATAGATTCGTATAGCTTCATTCATTGTGTTTAATAAATATAGTACCTAAATAAAAACTGCAGTTTTTCGCCCATTGTTCGCGCCTATTGGCCGGAGATCGTTTGCGACAGTCGCTCCCTTCATACCGCCCTGAGATCGCTCCGGAGCTCTTCCCGCCGCACTAAACTTGTCGAGGCAGCGGGGATTCGCCGTACCAACACAGTTCATGCATGTACCACCATACCAACACTTTTCAGACTCCTAATATCTATTATGAAGAGGAAAGATTTGTATTTTTGTATGTTTTTTTAGTGTGTAACATCATCAAATAAGTCCTCCCACCCAGGGCTGTCAGACTCGTACTGACTAAAATCCACGGTGTCCTTCAATAGCCCTTTACATTCAGGGGTCACAGTAATTCGTTGGTCCCGCGACCCTGGCAGGCTTTGGCCCTCTACAGAGGGGCCCCGTCATAATGCTGACTGCACTCTTTGAGGCGCGCGTGGAATACAACGCGCCGTCGAAAAATATTCAAGTGGGATTCAAAAGTGGGATCCAACGGGAATAATTCGTTGGTCCATGGTCGGACAGAGATAGGGCGCAAGAGGTCTCCGCCTATTGCCGTCGTGAGGACACGGCGGTGCTCTGTTGCGCGCGGGGCAGTCCTGCACCGTATGCTCCACCGTGTCTTCCGGCCGATCCTCGCATTGGTGACACCCAGACCTTGCCTCCTTCGTCATCAGACACGGGTACCTCCCGAAAAATCCGTGTCCGGTGAAGACCTGCGTCAAGCAGAAGGTCAGGACGCCGTGACGCCTATCCAGCCACTCATCAAAGAGGGGTCTTACCACCGCGATTGCGGCATGCCCGGAGCTCGGTTGCGACAGTCGCTCCCTCCATACTGCGCGCCGCAGCGAGTAACATAGGCTATAATTATTATATCATGTCCACCCGTGCGATGCCGGGACTGGAAGCCAGTAAATAATATTTTCATAGGTCCTTTCCTCTCTGAAGCGAGTCGGCCCTTTGACGTGAAGAAGCCGGAGGTACACTGAGAAAAATGTAAAGCCAAATGTTTCGTAACGAGGGCGAATTTATTCGTAATGAAGGCGAAAAAACGACCAAAAGTCAACCGACTGAAAACGCCTTCCTAGGTTGGAGGCGTTTTACGCCTTAAGCGTAAGGCGCAATAAACAAGCAGCAATATGCTCTCTAATGTACATTTTAGACGTAATTATTTACAGATAAGCCTTAATTAAAAGCCATAAACGTGGTAAGTCAGATAGGATCGACGGATTGACGATGAGATTTAACTTCCGGTAAGGCGATACAAACGGTAAAGAAGGTGCTCGGGTCACACACATAAAACTTTCCGACGTATCATTGTCGCAATTGACTTCTAGTAAGGCGTTTTACGTCTTTTGTTACTGCGGTTTAATTTATTCACAAAGCGCTTTTAATGGTTATCGGCTTCTAGTAAGGCGTCTAATGTCTTACCTTACTGTAGTTTAACCTGTTCACTGAGCATTTTGAACGTTTCCTAAGGTGTAATCGACTTTTAGTAAGGCATTTTAAGTCTTTATTTACCGTGGTTTAACCTGTCCACTAAGCGCTTTTAATGTTTTTAAAAGTAGTAATTGACTTCTAGTAAGGCATCTTAGCCCTACTCGGCTAAGCGCTATTGTTGTTTTCATAAGTCGTAATTCACTTTTCGTAAGGTGTTTTACGTCTTTACTTACTGTGGGTTTAACCTGTGCTCTAAGCGCTTTTGATGTTTTTATAAGTCGTAATTTACTTTTAGTAAGGTGTTTTACGTCTTTACTAACTGTGGGTTTAACCTATCCACTAAGCGTTTTCAACGTTTAGTAAGTCGTATTTACCTTCTAGTAAGTTGTTTTAGAACGTCCCATACGATTAGGTAAGCCGTATCGTAAGGTAATTTATGCTTTCTTTTCGAGCAGAAACGTTTTATGAAGACCGGAAAAAAAGCCTTCTAACGGCTGGTAACGCTTTCCCCTAAGGGCATGATTGACTTGCTTTACTATCATTTAGTTCATATTAAGGGCATTGGGCCGCTCAAAGTGCGCGTTCACTCTAAGGGTCAGCTCACACCGAGACGCGACGCGACGCGACGCTGCGTGCAGATCGACTCAAAATATAACTTTATTTACTATAAGAAAAGATACACATTTCATTGTGAGAATTCAGAATACGTTGAACCATGCAGCACTGCGCCTGGACAATGAATTGTATATGTTTTCGTGTAGTAAATCAAGTTATATTTTGAGTTGCTCTGCGCGCAGCGTCGCGTCGCGTCGCATCTCGTTGTGAACTGACCCTAAGGTAGCGCGAGCCAATATCCTTCACATGAACTTCATGATAGTAGATCAGCCAACCGTGCCTTCAGTAAACAGCGTTGCCTGCTGTTCTCAGAAAGCTGTTCTCCCAGTCTCTGTAAGCTTCTGCAATCAATAGAACAAAAATGTATTAAGTACTTCAATAATAACTGTTAACAGGATAGGTACTAAGAAACATACTGGATAAATTAGTACCTCCTCAACCCAACATTACAACCTCAACCTAACCAACTATTATTAAATATACCTAATAAGCCGATAGCGGCTCTATCTAACAGGAATGATAGTGGCATTGCAATAAAACCATTAAAAAAAACAAAAAATCTGTATTTTATAATCAATTTAAATACTTAACTATATTTCGACTTACTTAAAACAAGATAAAAAAGATAGGTAGGTATATAATTATTATAAAATTTTAATAGTAGTAGTTTGACGAAATGAAAAGGTTCGTCAGTTTTCAACTTGATTTGTTCAACATAACGAGCATGTGCTCGTGATGATACGTTCATTTTGAAACTGATTAGACAAAATACCTACACTAAGTTAAGAGAAAATAATGTTTTAACTATTCGTAATCAAACTTCTAAATTAATCAGATCAAAGTTGTTTGACTGTTTATCTCGTCAAAACGTATTCTTGCAATCTAGTGCAAGCGAAAACCGGCTTTAAGGTGACGAACCTTTTCATTCCGTGACTGTACCTTTAGGTAAAGGAACTTACTTATATCAATCTAAAACTAAAACAGAGGTCTAACTAAGAGTAAACTTATGAGTAATTAGACTTTTATATTATCAAGTACCTAATCATTGGTAATATTAAATTTGAAGGGTAGGTTATGAACTTATGATAGATAGGTAATCATTTTCTGAATATTTGGAGTCATCTATGCTTATCAAAGACACAAATCAAAGTTTCAGCAATTTTTTTCTATATGAGTATTAAAGACAATCTTAAGATTAAAGAAAGGTAGGTTATTAACTTATGATATCTACGAGTACATAGCGCGTCGTTTCCGGAAGGATGTAACAAAGCTGTTACATTTCGTTTAATTAGGTTCTTCCTCTTCCTAAGGTATGTATTATATATTATACCTACTTGAAGCATTCCTTTTAGCTTGAAAGGGGCCTCCCTGCAAAAACCAAATAGAACATTAAGTAATAAAATTAAGGAGCACATTTCAAACTTTACCTATATATAATTTATAATTTTAATCACCTCTTAATTGTAAATTCATCATCATCATCATCAGCCTATAATGTTCCCACTGCTGGGACACAGGCCTCCTCTCTGTGAGAGGGAATTGTAAATTAATAACTTTAAATATACTATTAGTTTTAAGAATGATAGCTTACCTACTTACAGCAATATTGCGGCGTAATTTATATGATTGGTGATTCCTTTTTAAAAAGTTCGCCAATACCTCGGGTCCATGTTTGGATGTGCTTCTAGCACTGAGTCCAATTATAAATTGGCCAATTCCTTTCTCTGGCTTGAATCTAGCCCGTCCGTAGCAAGTAAAGCCCGTCCTCGGTACGTGTTATTTAAAATTGACCGTATCTGAAAAAAAAAACAGTTGATTTACACAAGTTCAAAAACTCCTTTCTATCACAAAATTAAATGCATGTCCAGTTTTGGAAGAAACTGGAAAAATACAGTTTTCCAGAACTGGAAAAAACTAAGAAGTACGCTAATGTTTTGATAACATGAAAAAAACGGTCAAATGCGACTCGGTCTTGCCCACCGAGGAGGGCTCCGCATTTTTTTTCTTATATCTAAAACAAAATCTATATAGGCACAAGACTGTAGGTTATCGTATGCATGACACGGTTAACTCAATCCAACATTTGGAACGCCGCCGTTCCTTGCATAAAGACTCTGTTTTTTATGATTTTTCTGTAAAAGAATAAAATAATTTTCTTTCTTTTCTTTTCTTCTTTATTTACTTATATAAGTATAGTTTTCAGATTCTTCCCTAGACTTGTAGTAAAAGACGGTATTACCCCTATAGGATCACTTTGTTGTCCGTTCGTCTGTCTGTCTGCCTGTAGCAAATAACACCGTCATAAGCTACAAGTATAGGGAAAAATCTGAAAACAAACAATTGTAATTAAATCATGAAAAACAAGGTCTATAAGAAAGGAACGGCGTTAAAATTTTTAATTGTGTTAACCGTGTCTGGTTGGGTATCGTATATATTTGGTTTTCGATTTATGAAAAAAAAATATGTATGGAGTCCTCGATGGTCGAGTCCGACTCGCACTTGTACTAGCGCTAGGTATTCACCATAAGCACGAAATGGTTCACTGATAAAGAATAAGGCACTAAACTAACCTTATCTCTGCCATATATTGGTTTTCCATCGCAACACGAAGCGAAAATGGCAGCTGGTAGCTTGTTGTAGTAGTTCAACACCACTGAGCTTAAAATCAGTACCTAACCTACGTGTTCAACACCTACAACCTGGTTACATCCGTTTGCATGTGCCTTCAACACTGACACAGACAGTAGCGTTCAGAAAATGGGGGACTAGTTAGTAAAAGTCAATAAAATAAAATCCTTTAAAACAAGACTCAAAAACTAAACCAACCACTTCAATTCAAACTCCAAACTGTCGAGTCGAACGAACGAGCAGTGTTTTTCCTGACAAATTTAGGGTTGCCGTATTTTAATTCTAAAATTGCCGATTTTTAGGGAAAACTAAAAAAAAAAATACAAAATGTTTATTTGAACGATTTAAATATTTAAAAAAATACAAACGATGTATGTACTATGCGTATACTACTTTTAAATTTAATTATTTTATTCTTCACCATATAGGTTTTGAATACTTAACAAAAATATGCTACGCGTAAATTTTAAGCCAAAACCATAATTATTACTAACTGCTAACTGTAGTCACAAACGAATTCGACAGTGAGTGGTTAAAATGGGTACCCACAAAAATACCATGTTTCAATAACGTCACTTCACTCGACTTCTTTTTCCCTTCAACATACACATTACACACAGCGCAGAGCAAAAGTATGAGTCTCGCTTTTCGGAGAGATGGGTATTTACCCGGAATCATTCCAAAAAACGAGCAAACTCAAGGAATGGTTTTAAATGGAACACCCATTTGGAACCATTTCCTGAGTAACCCGTTTTTTGGAATCATTCCATGTATATTTAATTGAATTTTTCTAAGTATGTTACCGCATAGCTTGTAAGCCGATTTGAAAAATTCTACCTGAAAGTAGGGTTGCCAACCATACTTTATAATAAAGTATCCTACTTTATTTTTGATAATTATACTTTATACTTTTACATACAAATAAAGTATGCAAAAATACTTTATTTTCAACTTTTACTATGATGCGTAAAAGGTCAAACTACAAGACAGATTATATAATTATTAAATTAACATGGACGATATGTATTCCGAATGTATAAGACATATAGAGATCCAAAGAAAATTCACTAATGAATGATGAAGAATTTTTAATGTACTCGTACTTAAAAATGCATCTGATAGCTTACTTAGTATAAAAGAATTTTTTTTTCTTACCTACACTCCATTCCCGCCACTTAAGCTTTCACCGAAAGAGTTTTTTCAGTAATTAATCTAAAGTGGCGGAAAGAGAGAAATAGAGCATCAATAAATTTAATTAAAAACGAATTGTTTATCTATTTAAATTTAAATGTTGAGTGTCAAACAAATTCTGCAACATTTAAAGTTAACAAAAAAGTAATTTGCATGTCATAAAAGCACACAAAAATAGGTTATTAAAGCAAAAAAAATAATTAAAAATACTTTTTTTTCTTCCTAATACTTTATTTTTTTCCTATCAAAACCAGTTTATACGTTTTTTTTGTCAAAAAAAGTTGGCAACCCTACCTGAAAGGTAAACTTTCAGATTGGTCTCACAGAAATTTCATCAAAATCGGTTCACCAGTTTTGAAGTTGGGTTTTCAAGTTTTTAAACTCATATAATATTACCTTAGGCAGATGATGTTAATATTACCTCCTAGAAGGATAATTTGCTTTAGTAGCTGGCAGCATTATTAAGATTTTCGACGTAGGTACTTAGGCGCCTTATGTGTTTCTCACCGTAACTAGAGAGCTTTTTAAACTTCACCCACGAACATAGGTAACTGACTGAAAGTAATTGTACTAGTAAAACTGGGTAAAATAGACTTTTTAACCGACTTCTAAAAAAGGAGGAGGTTATCAATTCGTCGCGTACCTATCTATCTATCTATCTATCTATATCTATTCTATCTATATCTATCTTCTATCTATCTTCTATCTATCTATCTATCTTCTATCTATCTATCTATCTTCTATACTTATAATAAATCTGTAGAGAGGTCAATTCTGTACATGAAATATATTTCCAAAATAACTATCAGGGGGTGATTAGGGATCGATACTGATGCCAAAAATGCAATTAATAAAATTATTGTCTGTCTGTCTGTCTGTCGGTCTGTCTGTCTGTCTGTCTGTCTGTCTGTCTGTCTGTCTGTATAACCGTTATAGAAACAAAAACTACTCGACGGATTTTGACGAAACTTGGCACAATTATTTTTCATACTCCTGCGGTGGTTATAGTATACTTTTCATCACGCTACAATCAATAGGAGCAGAGCAGTGAAGGGAAATGTTAGGAAAACGGGAGAAGTTACTCCATACACGCTAATCTTCGGAACTACTGGACGGATTTGATTGTTTTTTTTTTTGTTGTATACCTATTAAGTCAGGGCCACATATAGGCTATAATTTATCTTGGAAACTTGAACATCTGATGCAGAACTGCAATAGATCAGCTAAACTATAAGAGATACAAAAATAGCGCCATAGCAAAAATTGTTCCGCGTGATGAGTATTTTCTGCTGAGAAAATAAATTCGAAGATATGGAACACCTGATGTGGAACTCCAAGAGCCCAGCTACACTATTACATAAACAGTAATGACGTCTTAGCAAGAGTTGTTCAGCCTGATGAGCACTCCCTGTTGTCGTATAAAAACTGAAGATCTGGAACACCTGATCTGGAACTCCAAAAGCCCAGCTACACTATAACATATATAGGAATGACGTCTTAGCAAGAGTTGTTCAGTCTGATGGGCATTTCCTGTTGACTTAAAAAATGAAAGATCTGGAACCTCTGGAATCGTCATGCGCGTCCTGTTGTTTTCCCGTCCCCAGGCTCTAAGAATTCGACATCAGACGTTTCAGATCTTCGATTTTGACGACCCCATTGTCGCTGGCATAAGCAACAGGATCCGCGTACGAAGTCGCTGGCAGAAGCTAGTATATAATAAGATAATATTGCCTTATATATCTACGGTTTCATTCACCGAATATTATGTAGGTAGGTACGTCGTTATTGACTTTTTAAACGTTTAATTAAATTGTACCTAACTCGAGTACCTATCATTCGCCTTATCATAATTAGTTATGGTGAATATTGCCGTAAATCAACGGTTTCATTCACCGGATATGTAAGTCGCTATAAGACGTTATTCACCGTTTGATTAGTCGTAACTTGAGCGTATTTCGCTTTAAGATAAGACAAATATTGCCAAATTTACGGTTGCATTGGCCAAACATGCACGTCGTCATATGACGTAATGTTACCGTTCAATCAGTCGTAACTTAACCATGTTTTACCTTATGATAAGGTGAATATTGCCATATTTACGTTTATATGTGCCGTATATGTACGTCGTTATAAAACCTAGTTACCATTTGATTCGTCGTAATCTGAGCATATTTCGCCTTATGATAGGGTAAATATGGCCACATTATACGTTTATATTGCCGAATACATACGTCGCTGAAAGACTTTACGTTTACGTTCAAATTGTTGTGACTGAAGTATATTCCGCCTTATGATAAGGTGAATATTGCCATATTTAGGTTTATATGTGCCGTCTATGTACGTCGTTATAAAACCTAAGGTTACCATTTCATTCGTCGTAATCTGAGCATATTTCGCCTTATGATAGGGTAAATATGGCCACATTATACGTTTATATTGCCGAATACATACGTCGCTGGAAGACTTTACGTTTACGTTCAAATTGTTGTGACTGAAGTATATTCCGCCTTATGATAAGGTGAATATTGCCATTTATACGTTTATATGTGCCGTATATGTACGTCGTTATAAAACCTAAGGTTACCATTTGATTCGTCGTAATCTGAGCATATTTCGCCTTATGATAGGGCAAATTTGGCCACATTATACGTTTATATTGCCGAATACATACATCGCTGAAAAACTTTACGTTTACGTTCACATTGTTGTGACTGAAGTATATTCCGACTTATGATAAGGTGAATATTGCCATGTTTAGGTTTATATGTGCCGTATATGTACGTCGTTATAAAACCTAAGGTAACCATTTGGTTCGTCGTAATCTGAGCATATTTCGCCTTGTGATAGGGCAAATGTGGCCACATTATACGTTTATATTGCCGAAAACGTACGTCGCTGAAAGGCTTTACGTTTACGTTCAAATTGTTGTGACTAAAGTATATTCCGCCTTATTGTAAGGTGAATATTGTCATGCTAAAGATTATTTATGCCGTTTACTAAAGTTGGTTTTATGACTTAAGTTTACGTTTGTTTAGGTTTTATTGAAGTATTTATCGCCTTAATTTGAGTTAAATATTGCCTTAATTACGGTGATATTCAACACATATTCGTCGTCGTAAATTTAAAGCGTTTTTAGTAGTCCATTACTGCTGTATTAACAGTATAAAGTTGAATTCCAAGACTACCTTACGGTAAGACATTTTTGACGGTTCGTGTTTATCATAAAAGACTTACCATTTTAACAGAAACGCCTAGCTAAGCCAAAATAATCGTAAGCGTTACAAAATCGCCTCGCGTCATTACAATTTAGCCGTAGAAGACGGAATTCACCTTAGGCCAGAAATCTATTTTTCTCAGTGTAATATCGTTCTCGATCAGAAAGGCATTCGTGGTTGCCACTGTCATCATTGTTTACGGCTACACGTTTGTTTGACACTGACATAAGTTAGGTCAGGTTCACACGGTGACCATTCGATTCGATTTTTTCACGTATACGGTTTTACCGTATACGATGCAGTCGTTCACACGGCAACCATTCGATTCGATTTTTTCGGGCCACGCATGCGAGTGCGTACGATTCTCGAATGGGCGAGTCGTGTGAATGACACAACATGAACATAAGCGCCACTGCGAGTCGTATTCGATAAAATCGTTTCGAGACGCGGCGTTCCGGTGACAACTTCGCACGGTATACGGTAAAATATATTTCTCGAACACGGGATTTTCCCGTATGAACGCCGTGTAAACAATTTTTAAGTTTTCACATATATTCTGTTGTCACTCCTCTATTCGATAAAATCGTTTATACGGTATACGGGAAAATAATCGCCGTGAGAACCTGGAATAGTTTTTTTTCTAAATAATATCGCAACGTGTCGAGGAGGTTTAGTACTTAATACACCACATGACACTGGCATGCTAACAGTGCTATCGACTCGGTTGCCAAAAACAAAGAAAATTAAAAAAGCTTCTCAACATGTTACCCGATGTCAAAAATGGCGGCTGCGATCTGTCTGGTCAGAAAATCATTAGAAATGTACAAAATACTCGACAATCCGAATTTTGCGGATATATGTTGTCGACTCGAAATCTTTATTTTTTAATGTTTTATTAATCAGGCAAGCTTTCGATCGAGTCTACCGTAGCCCTGCACGAAATTATTAATATAGAAATCCTAGTGTGGAGGAACGTTGAAAAAAAACAATATTACCCAAATCACTTTCGAAAACAACAAGTAAAGGTGTTCTAACACCATTATACAAGCGCGGTTTACGTGTGAGATTAGCGTTTAGCGTTCACATCTACCTTTGATCGTTCGCCCGGCAAATTGATAGATTTACCGCCATCCAATAGGTTTTCTATTACATTACCTAACAATGGCGTCCCCGCGAAATGTTTGCGTCGCGTTTATTTATTAAAGTGGTATCACTTATCTGCTTTTTGCAGATGTCCATGATGTTATGGAGGTTTTAGGTTCAATAGATTTGATGTGATGACTGAACAGTTTACACCTATCCTATCATCAGCCTGAAGCCTTCAGCATAAATGTTCCCACTGCTGGGACACAGGCCTCTTCTCTGAGAGAGGGAGTGGGTCATAATCCAACACGCGGGCCCAGTGCGGGTTAGTAGATGTCACATGTCTTCGAATTTTTGGTTTTAGGATATGCTAGTTGCCTCACGATGTTTTCCTTCACCGTTTTGAGGGCAGTGGTGATGAAATAAATTACACTAAGTAATGCGCTAGTCTGGGTTTGAAACCACGTCCTAAAAACTCGTAAGTCGAGTCCGATACCACTGGGGCACCACTACTTTTAATGCATGCAATGCATTACGTTAAGGAAAATATCGTGAGGAAACCTGGACTCATTAATCAATATACGTCCAGAGGCATGTCAAAGGCCTGTGGAGTAGCCATAGTCGGCTTGATTAACTGATATACCAGAGGCTGGCCACTTCCTCACGAGAAAGAAAGGTAAACATTTGGTTAGATTGGCAGACACGTCTGGTGGTTAGATCATTGTGGGTGATGGCGGTGGTTGGCCACATTTGGGCTGCGATCACGTACCAGTATCCCCGTAGGAGCTGGAACTTTATCTAATGTCTAATCTTTGCTTCTGCGCGAGATTGAGGCCAGGAGTAAAATCAAGGTAATTAAACTTTCTGACGGGGCTAACGAGAAACTTTCGCCCCGGAACGTAAAGGGCTATTGAAGGTCACCGTGGATTGGACCGTAGAAGTCAGTACAAGTCGGACAGTCCTTCCCGCCGACTCATTTGATGATTTTACCACGCTAAAAAATAATTAAGTTACACGTTTCCTGGTACGAAACATCCCAATTACTGTTGCATTTCAGTTGCTGTAGATATATTCTACAATGAATCATACTATATTCTACTACGTATCATCTTTGTAGTCGGTATTCCCAGCAGCATCCACATTGTTCTCGAAGAACGGCCATCAATATGCAATGCGAATGTTCCACGTGTTTATACGTTGCGATTGCATTGTGTGCCGTAATAACTTTGTAATAGAAGATGCAATGGGTTTTGTTGTTTCTTTTCTTTCTTGTATATAATAAACATTAGTTATAGGTAATGACTATTTGTTTTGCTTTATTTTTCTTTCAAACGGCGATTTCGTTTAGGCATACAAGTAGTTTTGGTTTGAAACAATCTATACATATAAATAAAATTGGAGTGTCTGTTTGTAATATTGAAATAGGTAACCGTTTTTTACTACATGCGGTACATACACCAAAATAATTTTATTTTACAATTTTTGTCTGTCTTTCTGTTTGTAATGGCTAATCTCTGGAATGGTTGAGCCGATTTTCACGGGACTTTTATTGGCAGGTAGCTTATGTAATAAGGAGTAACTTGAAATACTTTTATTTTAAAAAAATCCTTTGTTCAAAAAAAAATACATTGTTGAGTTCCGACATCCACGCGAACGAAGTCGCGGACACAGCTAGTTATACAGATTTTTCTTCAAATGAGAACAAAGTCAACAAGTTTCTACTAAATAAATATGATGGCAGTGTGTTACTGCTGTTCAGTTGGTAACAACATTCATAAATCAATGTTGAAATGACACTGTCATCGGATGAGCATTGTTTGCCGATATTTACAGCTCACCTCATTGAAATAAAACTGATATATCGCTTTCAAACACTCATGACGCTGAAAAGTTGACGCATTTGTTGAGTTACGGCCGCAAATTCATTGAAATGTGTTGATGAATTTTATTGAATTCATGGTTTGCATTATCTATTGAAAGATTTATTGTTATAATTTATATTAGGTATTGTTGTCGTTTATCAGTTAAAAACTTTTTTAAATAATTATGATAATAAACATAGATTTTGTATGATGATAATTATAATCTGGTCCCAGAGTTAGTTAAGCCGACTTTGGAAACTCCACATGCCTTTGACATCGCTTTTAATTTATTAATTAGAAAATAAGGAGAAATATTTGTATGTCTTTGCTTGGTATGGAGAAATTGAAAAAAAACGACTGATCACATTTTTTTTTAGTTCTTTCATCTGTAAAAGCTTGATTATCAGCGGCATTTTATTTTCAAACAGCTATTGAAGCAAACCCGGGGTCGGTTGCTATAGTCGCTACAGTTGTTTTTTTTATGTTACTTTTTTGAAATCTTGCCCTACACTAGGAATTTCTTCTTGTATCGTAGTTGCGTTTACAAACATAGAAACTCACATACACGAACACCGAGACCCAGACCCAGATCATACAAATATTTGTTCCATGCGGGGATCGAACCCGCGACACACTAGCGCAGCAGTCGTCAAAAAAAAAACCATCAATAAAAAATAAATTCACCCTCGTCACAAGCTTAAACATCAAATGATTTACGAAAGTCTAACACACCAACTGTGTACAGTAAAAGTTCTTTAAAATTCAACGCTTATAAATTTAGAATTGGCCTGGATTCCATGCACGCCGGTGTTACCACCCTAGGGCGTTTTCGTTTATTCAAATATTTAGGTAAAGCAGGCACAGGTATAACATAATGGTATGCTTAATAGCGTTTGTGTAATGGAAATAGCGGTTCCCGCAATAGAATTAGTCTAGACAGAGATGAGTAATTTTCATATTGAATGTATGTTGATTTTGTCAGTGTTACAGCGTTACGGGAACGTAGCTTTATTTGAATTTATGCTCGTGGTTATTTACTGTTCAAAAGGCTTTTTTTTGGCGACAAAAATTCATAAATGAGTCCCGAGAGGAAAGGACTGTCAGAATTTGACTGACCTAAATCCATTGTTCCTTCATGAGCCCTATTAATACCTATGTTTTAAGTTCACCCGTCAACACGTCAAACGTCAAAAGTTCTAAAGTATACTAAGAATATTTAAAAAAAAATGAGCGATCCTTACAGTAATCGCATATAATAAGTACCTTTGTAAAAAGCAACACGACTTCGACTTCCATTTCAATTTTGACTTCGTCTTTAAATTTACATTTGACCAGGATTGGTCCACTTCCTTTTACACACTTTTGTTATTTTTCACGAAATTACTTTCACTGAAAGATAATGATACAGATCAAAATAGATAATTTTCTTCATAATTACAATCGCTAAGTCTAGTTCTAAGTCCTGTACTTAGCCCAACTAATACTAAACTGAATTTATTAACAGTAGAGTTCGACTATGTAGGTACCTAATAAAGTGTGAACTGTGCAGTAGACCTCTACTAGGTAGGAACGCCATTTATCAACTATGTCATGATCTATTGGTACAAACCTGGGTGCTGGACTAGGTTGTGCCAAATTAAGGCGAGGTTGCAACTTGCAGTACAGTGTGTAGATATAGAGAGTACGACCTCACCGCTCGCAAAAATTCGAGCAATATAATGCCTGAAGATTGATTGTTTTTTCTTCTTGGAGCAAAATAATATTGAAATTAGGTATAAATATTGTTTAACATTTAATTTATACTAAAAAGCTACATCTATTGATATAACTTTTACATAAATTCTTGGTGGAATCTCTAAACAGTACACGTTTCAATTGTGATTTATTGTCATGTTTGACATTGTTTTTACTATCCAATTAATACAAATATCGTTTCTAATAAGACAATTTACTTAAGGACGTGTTATTTTTTATGTAATGGCTTTTAGTTATTAAATTGTCTATATATTTAATTTGATTTTCGGACGTTAAAAATCTTAAAAAGTACTGCAACCTCCCCTTAATAGTAGCACTTAATTAATGTTCTATGGTTATTGCCTTAGAACTTTCCAGTGCTTTCATTAGAAAGTGGGAGAGAGTGTATTAGCACTGTGAGTTATTGGGAGACCGTTAGAATGCACTTTTGGTATAATTTACACGACACTATTTAGTTTCATAACTTTGTGCTGAGCTTAACAACTCAACAAGATTCAAAACATTTTTTTTCTCGAGAAGATCTCTTTTCGTAGCACCGTCTAAAAGGGCACAGCGGCAGCACATAGTTCCTACAGCTCTACCCAGTGCAAGTTTATTTGATGATTTTCAAATATTTGAATAACGTCCTACTTCATAACAATGAGCTTCTAAAACACGAGCTTACGTAAAACGTGAATATTTTAATCTTCGGAAGATATTATGTTGCTCTCAAAAACGGTGAAGGAAAACATCATGAGGAAACCGGCATGTCCTAGAACCAAAAAATTCGAAGACATGTGACATCTACCAACCCGCACTGGGCCCGCGTGGTGGATTATGGCCCACTCCCTCTCACAGAGAGGAGGCCTGTGTCCCAGCAGTGGGAACATTATAGGCTGATGATGATTATGTTGACAAACATTCATACATCCAAATATACATGTTTTCGAATGTAATATTGACCAATTTGTCCCCCATTCTTTTTTAACTGCAGCAACAGCAATTTACCTTAACAATTGCGGGTAGGTTTTTATTTAAACCCGACCTTTTGCTTTTGACTGTTTTAAAACAGGAATAAAATCGCTATGTTTTTATTTTCGCTTCGTGCAGCGAAAACCTTTCGGTTTCGTGGGTGTTAAGAGCCGGATTAGTGGGTTTTATAGTATTTTATATTACTGCTAGAGTTGAAGTACTTTAGTGGTTATTTCGAACGTTAAAAGGTACTTTTTCGATTTTTCAGAGGGATTTTAAAGCGTTGCTCTTTTCGCATATATTCTTCTTTTTCTGGTGGTTTATATCTGGCTTACAAAACTGAGTTACTGAACACGATTCCCCTTGGTTATTCTATTCGACGTTTTGAACTTCTCCTGATTTCTCTTTGTTAGTTCAAATCGCCACGCTCCTATGCCTTAAGGTTATCCAAATTTTCCCCTTTTCTTAAAGAGAAAATGTTGAGTATTTTCTTTATTAGAGTTTTATTAGGGTGGCCCTCTCAGGACTACTGCTTCGATTTTAAAAACTATTTTTTATGTTGTTTAGTCCATTTATCTGGGAACAATGGCGTCGCTAGCTTGTGAGTAAGGGAGGCGGGGGCAATGGGGAAATATTTTGGAAGATAAAAAATATGAACGCCGAGAGCATGAAGCGTTCGCTACACTTTGAATAACGACACGACGACGATAAAACTTCACAAGCCCATGGCATGCTTCATAATGCCATGTATAAAACTTCGCAAGCCCTCAACATCACAATAACTAAATCAAACGTTTTGACATGCTATGCGGAATTTATTAATTGCTCGCACTTTGGTCGCTTTGCGGCCAGCGGCTTGTTATATTTGATTTGACAACTGCCCCCCCCCTGCCCCCACTTGTCTAGGAAGGCTATATCATGCTACGACCAATAAGAGCGGGGTTGAAACCTCGGGGAAAACCAGGTAAAAATAAACCCACAGTTGAACCTTCCATGCAACATTGCTACATAATTCATAACTAAACCTCTAAATCATTAAAATCAAGATAAAGTATCTAAAACTTAAATGGATAATAATGCTACACGGACTCAACTGATTGTAAAAGCCAATTCAGCAATATTTTAGGATTACAAAATGGTGTCAGCCGAGGTATTTCAGGTGTTTGACATTAATTTTAATCCATTACTTGAGAGATTATTTGTGGCACCATTTTTTGATATCCACTGTTGAATGTAGACTGTTATTTTTAAGTTTTTTTCTTTTTGTTTTTATTGTAGATTTTTTGAGGTTTTTTTTTGTGGTAAAATCAAATGAGTCCTCCCAGCTTGAGTGGAGTGGTACATTCACAGTTAAATCTCGTCGCGGACGTGCGAAAATGTATGATAGTCGCGTCCGTGCCCCGTCTCTTCTATATGTTTTACGTCGCGACGCTTCTATACATTTTGTAAGAAAGAGACGCCGAAGAGACATATTCACATGTCTCCGCCCCGTCTTCGTCTTACGTCTTTTCTATGTGGCCCGTGCCTTAGACAGATCCAAGACGCCATTCCCACTGCGTAGTTCATTGATAGTTTCTTCTTTTTCTCCTGTTATGGAGATGTAGGGAATGAGCGAAATGGATATACGGCAGTAGATTAATTAATGGTGTGTAAATACTTTTTCTTTTTTGTGTTAGGAAACCATGTGACCTTTACATAATACGCGTACTAATAGACGCTACGGAACTTATAATCCCGTTGCACAATCTTGGGCCGACGAAAACTACTGAATAGGGTATAACATTCCGGAGGATAATTAACAAACTTTACGCAAGGAACACTGAGAGTATACGCTGGTTCCTAATATAATAACGTTGTGTTCAGTCAATATTTTAACTACCGAACAAGCTTTACGTAGGCTGTTATTATATGTTAAATACATAATAATATTAATAGAGGCTTTTCATTACGAGGCTTTGGTCAATTGGACCCGCTCACTTCTGGACCCACTGATCACATGATTTTTATTTTCTGTATTTTCAATGATAAACTAGACCCAAATCAAGATTTAGAAAAATACCGATTTTTTTTTTAAATTAAATGAAATTTAAAACAACCAGTAACTATAATATTACACTAAAGAGATAAAAGCGTTATTATATGCATCTAACTAACAGAAATGACTAGTCAAAGTGATAAATTATTCACTGTGACTAGTTAATATTGAGCTGGTCATTGTCAGTTGAATTAATAAATAGGTACGGTTCAACCAGCTAACGTTACTTGGGTAAAGTCTGAATAATTACTCAAATATATTTGAATTAGAGAATTGAAGGAATTTGGGGCTCCCCGACATGGTATGGATAGTTTAGTTTTAAATGTATTGGAAATTACAACTAACGGTTTTTTATTTTTTGTGGTTTCTTTTTATGTATATAACGGGTTTGCTCTTGACCTTAGTCGAGGTCAGGAGTGACTAAGACAAGGTCGACGATGGAGCGAGCTTACCCAGAAGAAGCCTGTTCACTCTAACTTTGACAAGATTAGGGTTGTACGTGTTCGGAAACACAGACGCAGGCAGAGAGTTCCACTCCTTCGCAGTCCGCATTATAAAAGACGTTTGGACCAGAAAAAGACAATTGGCGACATGGTCACCCCGAAGTTCGGTTTGGTTGGGTTCCAACTGAAGAATTAATCAATAAAATATTTTAACGGGGTTGAGTGATCCCGCGGGTCCATTTTGAGTGGGTCCAGTTGACCAAAGACTCTTACATGAGATTACAGGGGCCAGTAAATGAGGTTCCGCACATATCTCTCAATGTTGTTTTAGGTCTAATTAATACGAAGTTTTGAATATCAAATACGGGGCAAATATCTATTGTACTTAATAGCAAAATGTTATGTATGTTAAACGGGTGTATTCATGAGTTAGACCTATTCATGAGTTAGGTTTTTACATTTGAGATTTTTAATAACCCATTTTTGTTGGTGATTTTGATTTTTAATATGTGATGTGAAAAAGGGATTTTACTCTAATAAAAGTGCAGAAATCATTGCGAAAAGTTTATCTAGAACAATTTTAAAAGACTTTTGACATATTTTTCTTGCTATAATTATGTACATCTACATACGAGTATCTATTGGAGCGTGCAAACTACGAAAACCAATTTTTATATACCGGGTGGTGTGTATAAAAATGAACAGGGGCATGGGAGAGGTCATTTCCAATATTGTTAATTCTGAGATATTTGGTGCTATTTGGTGCTTATTTATGGTTCAAACGTTTTAATGACCTCTTTTCGTGCCCAGATAAGCAACAAATGCCTAGAGATTGCAATTCAATTTAATTTTCTAACTTCAAAACTAATTGGAATATCTGAATGATTAAAACCTGTAAATAATCTCTATGCCTTGAGGAAGTTTTCAGAGGTAAAAAGATTGGAAATGACCTCTTCTATACCCCTTATGTCACTGTTCAATTTGACCCACTCTTCCCGGGATACCCTGTATATCTGTATCCCAGCTGTGGACATATCATATTATTATGAATTATTTAAATTCTTAACTTTTGAAACGTATCTAAAATTAGTGCTATTTAATATTACCCTTTTCAGTGGACGACGGCGGACGCCATTACAGAACATGTAAATTAAAATATTTTCTCCTTTCAATTTAAACGCTTTCAGTGAGGTTGACGTGGACGTTGATTAATTGTTTTCTTTGTGCAAAACAAATTAGGTAAGTTTTAAACATTGACTTTTGAAAATGTGCTTGAATAAAAAGGTAGTGCAGGGAATTACAAAAACTTAAAATTATTTAAAGTTAGCGAAAGTTTGTGGGGAAGGTTGAATGGATGTGGTTACAATTCCATACAAATAATGGCTAAATGGAAATAAATACATTTAATTATTAATGATTATTATTAACTAGCGGCCCGTCCCGGTTTCGCATGCATGACACTCAGAGTGAAAGTAGGAATCAAAAAAAAAAAATTGCAACTATTGTGCCGATTTCAAATTGTTTTGCTGAAAATGATTTTGAATTCAGCACAATAGTTTTTGTATTTATTCTTTACAAACATTCACAACAAATACAAATCTTTCCTCCTATCTCTCATAACATTAGTGTACTGCTATTCTGTATATAAGATGAGTTGATATGCAACTTTAAAAAATTGCTACAAGCTTAGATAAAATATCATACAAAGTTAATGTTTGCATATATTTTAATCATACAGGAAAAAGTGCCTGTACTTTCTGATTAAAATCAATACTTCCTTCGTTTAAATGCAACTAATAAAGTACTGAAATGATAAATAAATATACAGAAACATTTTCCAGTTTGCCATGCGTTAAATGAGGATGCAATTCCGAAAACATTGCGGGATTTTCTCATTATTTACACATCACGATAATATTTCAAAAGAACCACAGCCTTTTGAGGTTACTGAAACGTATTTCGTGTCCATTTGAATTTCGCTTTTTTTAATTTTGTTCAACAGAGGCCGATAATTGTTCCGCGGGAGGTTTTTGCAAGAGACTTCCAAGATTATTTATGTCTGTGCTTTTACAGGCTACCTTTCAGATGCGGAACATTTTTTTCAGACCATTTGTAAGCCCACAGCCTATTTTTCATTCGGACTAAAAATTCAAAGGACTTTTAAAGAACATGATAGTTACTTTCCTCCATTGTTCTTTTTGAATTCTAATGTAGGATCTTTATAGGTCTCCCAAGAGATATAGTGGATTCTTGTGAATTTTGTAAGACGGCTAAACAACAGATTTTATAGCATATCGTATTTCGATTACGATTCGTAAGTATCCCATATAAGTATCATATTTTATATCTTAGTTATTGCTGATATAGAACATCTTTTTCTAGGCACATAGATAGGTAGTCTGTCCACTTACCCCATTTACAAAGAACAATGGCAAGTTTCCATACATCCTGGGTGACACACTTAACTTCGCGTACCTCCACAAAACTTCACAAACCGCTTTTCGATCATTAACCTCAACATGATCTTTAATTTCCATATAAAATTGCATCATTATTCGTGGAATATAAAATGAGTTTCATGCAAATGTAAACAGCGCGCGAGCAGCAGCCAATTAGTCAGATAAGTGCGATACGCGTTCCACTGAGCTTTGGCGAAGGTACTCGGATTATTACGCCGGAGTGAGCAAAGAATGGCGGATACTGATTGTATAATAATATACGCATAAGTTTCGTTTTAAAGTTTTATCAAAAGCGTGGTATGATTCGCGGTTTTGTCAGCGTGAGTTTTATTGCAAAGTCTCATTCGCTTTTGTTCACTTTGCCTTTTTATCACAAGTTGACAATAGTACAGACGCCAGCATAACAAGCTTCTTTTTTTTACACACACACAGTAAGAGAAGTTACGTTTTCGATTTTAAAAGATTCAGGTAGGTCTGTGTCTTAAGTTGTAGTGTTAAACTGTTTTGCATGCCTTAGTTAAGGTAGAAAGTATAAGGATCACCTGTTACTTAACATCGCAATATTGTACCTAACTTTCTGTGCAAATAAACAATTATTCTATTCTATTCTATTCTAAAAATAGAAAAGAAACATAAGAAAGATTTCACTTTTACACAATTAAGCCCATGGCTTAATTGCCAAGAGCCTTGGCCAACATTATTATAAGGAGGCTCTCGTTAGGCAGCTGGATTAAGGGCCTGATTCAGAAAGCAGTTCTTTTGGAAACGGCGGGCATTGTAAGGAGGTTCCTTTCTCTGGAGCCCTGACTGCCGGTAACTTGGACCCTGTTCCCGATACCGGTGGGCCACTCTTGTTTATATTTTAAATGTTTCTTTTAGTTCTATATGTCGGAGCCACCGGTATTGTTCCGTCAGATTCAGGCATCATGTGGGCAGAGTTTGGGTCTCGTGCAATGAAAATACACTGGGTGCGGTTCACTTGGTTATTTTAATTTTAAATCACAAATTAAATCAAACACAATTTAATTTAATCACTCACTACACTTATACTGGGCACAACGAATCGAGTACAGTTTCGGGATGTCTTCACACTGCTGCGGTCGGGCATTGAATGCGCTCCTCGCCGCCCCGATGAAACATCACGACTCTGTATAAGCGCGCGCAGACCACGTGATACTCAAAATGGCGCGCTTACGATTCGTTTGCTGTCCGTACTATTGACCGGATCCGACACGGCCATCCTGCGATTAACACGTCCTCGTGTGATCTTCTTCTTCTTCAGCCTCTTTCTACCATCTTGATGTAGGCCTCCTTCAACTCTTTTCACTCGTCCTCGTGTAATAATCACTCTGAAACACAAAATAGTCCACGACAGAATACTGTTCCACTCGGTCATTCCTGACCAAACTCTATATTCAGTTCTTTGGTGAAAATAAGGAAATTTCAACTCTACTGTACCATTAAAACCAATACTCTTTAACTAAATCAAACATTGGGAATAGCCAATTGAAAATACATCAATCACTACCCTAGGCCACAAACAACCACCCCGGGCCACCAACAACTACCCCGGGCCATGTACCACAGTCGTTCGAATCTACTTTCACAACTCTATTGCAAAAAACTACCGATTTTCCAGTGACCTTCAACTTTCGAGTAAAACTTCTAACGCCACGGCTCTCTAGCCGACCAGCAATCACATTGCTTTCACACATCCAATGCATGGATCAGAACTTCTGTGCGCATCCACCACGTGGATCGCCCGAGTGCATCACCCGCTGACTACACACTATGGTCTCTCAAGACCCCGACCTCCGCCAGAGCCACCCGCGCACCGCGCTTCCATGGACACCGGGATGTCAATAAGATACGGATTACGGCTACGAAATGGCTACTGGTACAGTCGAAAACAAGACGGCCAATAGACCGTTTTACTCGACCTCACACCACAACTTAATCAGAATCTATGGTAACTTCGACTGGTACATGACCCGTTGGAATGTTTGTAGGTACACTTAGAATTCAAGGGTTTCAATGTGTAACGGTCACCATCTCAAAATCTTTATCACTCTAAACAGACCCTTAAACTTTGGATCTAATTAAGACTGATCGGAAATCCCAGAGCATTCAAGTACCTTTGCAATTGTATTATCACAATGCAGCAATATTGTAATCAAAACAGCAGGAATCAAATTCGTGGCCTGTGGCTAACACTAGCCCCACTAACAAACCTCTGTTTGTTTCACACCGTTCACCATGAACGCACAATACACGACCTCCGCCAGTGCCATCCGCACACCGCGCTTCTATGGACACCGAGATGTCAATAAGATACGGATTACGGCTACGAAATAGCTACTGGTACGGTCCGACCAGCCGACCTAAGATTCCACACTATCATTCAACTCAACATCTCTACTTCAAAATGGTACTTGAACCTCAGGCATTCCCCCCAAATCCACAGCACTTAACCAGCACTATGCATCACTACTAACCAGTTCGTAACATTGTAGCGCTTAACCAGCGTTACAAATCCTATCACTTAGACAGTAATAATAAAAAAAGCTTAACCAGCGATATTACTCACTAACGCTTAACCAGCGATAGTCAACATAAAGAACACAAGGCACCAGAGGCGTAAGTAAAAATGAAACGATTCACCTGTGTTGTAACGTGTCTGATGGTGGTTGCACGATGCAGACATCGACGCGTCGCGCCGCATCTTGGACTGGTCCGTTGCCACTGCCGCCACTACTGCTCGTACAGCACACGGCTATGTGACATGGCTTGCCACATTTGAAGCACACCAAGGTCTTCGATGCCGGCTGCTGCGTCACTTGACTTGATGCTGTAGGTCTTCCCTTCGTATCCATCGCCTTACTTCTGCACTCTATACGCTTGGGCGTTTTAGCACAGTTATAACACTTAATTGACGTTATTTTTCCTCGCTTGGTGTCACTTGTTTTCGATGATTCACAGATAGTGTTCATTTTTCGCATCAGATATGAAACGACTGGCGAACGTGGGTAATGTTTCTTTATCACTCGGTTTTTCACCACTCATTTTTTTTTAATGAGGGTACCCGCCTTTGCGAAATAAATCTTGTTGTAAAAAGTACCTTAAATTCTTTTGTAGGCTATTTGAGATAGCCAGGTTGATGCTTCACCTTTAGCGCCTTGCTCAGCGTCAAAATAAGCTGGCATCCCTCCACTGCACTCCCGTTAAAACAAAAGTCGGTGGTGGCGCACCACGACCGCGCATCGGAATCCGGTTTGTCGGGGTCGAATTCCGGCACTAAAAACTTGTTTTTCACTGGCTGCGTTTTCAAAGTTTGCTGGTTTTGCATTTCAAAAAGTAACTAACTTCCACTGATTGTTATTGTCACTGTTCCCGCGTGTAATTTCATTAGCACGATTTGATCCCAATTCTGATGTCGGAGCCACCGGTATTGTTCCGTCAGATTCAGGCATCATGTGGGCAGAGTTTGGGTCTCGTGCAATGAAAATACACTGGGTGCGGTTCACTTGGTTATTTTAATTTTAAATCACAAATTAAATCAAACACAATTTAATTTAATCACTCACTACACTTATACTGGGCACAACGAATCGAGTACAGTTTCGGGATGTCTTCACACTGCTGCGGTCGGGCATTGAATGCGCTCCTCGCCGCCCCGATGAAACATCACGACTCTGTATAAGCGCGCGCAGACCACGTGATACTCAAAATGGCGCGCTTACGATTCGTTTGCTGTCCGTACTATTGACCGGATCCGACATATAGAAATATTTAAAAATGTAAAATATGGAAAAACGATGAATAAACAACAATATTTCACTAAAAGCATATACGAGCATAACTCACTGTGATGTGACAGAACAAACGAGAGGAAATATATGTGACAAAGATATTTAATGTCCAGGTAAGTCTCATTGTTCGGTCGTAAAGGAAGTTTGGAATGAAACTTTCAAAAATGTTTCCTTAATTTCAAAACAATTCTTCTTTTTTTGTCATAGAGATTGTTACTTTCTATCGAATAGGGAATTTCCACAACAACTTATGTACCTAAATTAATATTTTTGAAACTAATGTCAAAGTTTATTTTTTCTGCTAACGCAATTACATCGGGAATTGAGCAAACCGTAACATCTTGAAAAGCGTTTAAGACAATTGCTGTTCAGTTTTAAAACAATTACAGTGCCACCTTTTCTTTAAAGAACAAAGGAACCTCATGTAAATGTAACAATTAGCGCTTTAAGCCACTTCTAACGAACTTTGGTGAAGGTATCTACGCCGGAACATTCTACCCCAGTTTTCTACGATAGCGCTGTAGAAACATACCAGTAAAAATGTTCGGTTTTAAGACCTAATGGTATAGTTTTAAGGAGTTGGGAGTATTCCGAGCCAAGTTAAATGCATTTGCATAATGTTTCCGCCGCAATTTAGACTAATTTTTCTGTGAATTGCAGTGGGTAACCAGGTTTAAAGTTGTGATAATATTATACCTACGTAAAGATATTTTTAAGACTATCGTCTACCGAGCGCTCGTCCATACTAAAAGAGAAAACGTTTTCCTACCCCTAAATGTTATCCTATCTCAATGATTTTTTAGAATGCTTCTGACACAGTAAAAAACTAGGTTTGTAGGATTTCTTTTTTTCAAAATTTATAATAGTTTGAAAGTAACTGGCGCCTAAAAGTTACTATTTTTATGAGAAAATCTTCATTGAAGTAAAACCTTTGTATTTTAAAAACAAAGAAGTTTTAGAAAAAAAGCAAAACCTACAAACCTAGAATATAATATGCTGAAACGATTGACACTAGAATCTAAGAGATTGGACGTGATTTAGTATGTGAAAAACGTTTTCTCCCGAGAGACAAATTTCATATAAAAAATACTCACAGTCAGTCGCGAGCTGCAACGCTCTCTATCGCACGATCGGGGGATTTTCAACGAGCGAGCGGGACAGCACGAGTTTTTATAAATACCAATTTTTTGAAAAGGCAGCCGCTATACAATCCTCTTAAGGAACGAAACATTCAGCTGCGAGCAGGGTTCGAACCTGCGTCTACTGGATAGGTACTCCAGACGCCTTAACCAATTAGACCATCGCAACCACTACTCTCGAAGCTGAATTTCTCATTCCCTTGTTTTTTGTAATAAAAAATTATAATATACTAGCAAACCCGGCGAACTCCGTTTCGCCACCAGATGGCTTCGTTTTTTTCTTTGCTATAAACCTCACGGAGCCCGAGACCTTTCCAACGAATGCAAAACCGTGGAAATCGGTTCGTGCGTTCTGGAGTTATAGCGTCAGGAAGGAAAACCCGACTTATTTTTATAAAGTAGACTAGCTTCTGCCCGCGACTTCGTACGCGGATCCTGTTGCTTATGCCAGCGACGACGGGGTCGTCAAGATCGAAGATCTGAAACGTCGAATTCTAAGAGCCTGGGGACGGGAAAACAACGGGATGCGCGAGACGATTCCAGACGTTCCATATCTTTCATTTTTGTAAGTCAACAGGAAATGACCATCAGACTAAACAACTCTTGCTAAGACGTCATTCCTATATAGGTATGTTATAGTGTAGCTGGGGTCTTGGAGTTCCACATCAGGTGTACCAGATCTTCAATTTTTATACGACAACAGAGGTTGCTCATCAGGCTCAAAAACTTTTGCTAAGACGTCTTTACTGTATATATGTTATAGTGTAGCTAGGCACTTGGAGTTCCATATCAGGTGTTCCAGTTTCCAAGATAAATTATAGCCTATAATTATGTTAACCGGACTTAATACCTATACAACAAAAAAAGCTCAAATTGACTACGTTTTAGTTAGAAAACGTTTGTATGGGAAAAAGAAAAGGGCTGTTTTAAGGGTTTTTCCGGCAATTATTCGAATTTTTCTCGCCGTAACAAACCATCCTTGAACTCCAACGAACATTTGAAAAAAAAAAATAGCCAAATTGTTCCAGGCGTTGTTGAGTTATGCGCTTACCAACACATTTTGCGAGTCATTTTTATATTATAGATTATACGTGTCTTTTACCAGTAAGCGTTAAGTGGGTATCACGTTTGTGCTGTGGGTGAGCTGTCGACTGCTGCACAGCATGTCGCAGGTTCAATCTGCGCTCTGAACAAATGTTTGTATGATCTATAAGTAGTGTTCTGGGTCTGGGTGTTTGACTGTTTGCGTATGGAAGCAAGCTTTCTATGTTTGTAAACGCATCCACGATACAGAAAATTCCTAGAGTCTGACAACAATAAAATAAATGTTATTTAGAACATTTTTAAATATCGGGATCAGTGTCCAAGCTGCTGGTGGTTAGTGTTCCAGAGGGAGGACCTCCTCACTATGTTTTATGATAGAAAATAAACAAAGTAATCTCATATTTTCGTAGTGATTTTTATAATTTTTTAAGCGTTTGTATGATCAACATAATAGCTTCTAGAATAATTTGAACTTATTAAATCAACAAGATGACTTCAGACAAACTCAAGAAGTTTACTCAACGGTTTTCACGAAGCAAGATCACACGGCAATCACGTTCTACTTTAACAAGAAAAGCCAATTATATTCGACGTCAAACAATTTACAGAAAGGTCACAGTTGTGTAGTTACAGCTCCCACACCGACGCGATCTTTGTCATGTAACTGATAATATTAATGTTTATTGAATCAAAATTATCATTCGTTAGGTATTGTAGAGGTTTCTATTGGAACGTTGGTGGACCGAATTTATCAATTAAAGGTTTTCAAAACAAGTATTATCATACTTGTTTTGAAAACCTTTGTTTTGTTCAAACAACGACACAAAAAAGTGTTAAACAACATTTTTTTCCGACTTCCGGGCCATAAATTGAACTAATAAGTTCAGAATATTATGATTTCTTCATTATTATGAAGGACCACTTGCGCAGTGTCCCTTTAAAAAAAGAATAAGAATTTTCTAAATTGGTCTAGACCTCTCAGAGAAATCGAGTCAACAATAAAAAAAGTATAAGTCCAAATGAGATACCTACTCCTTTTTTGGGTTGGTTAAAAATAAAGAGAAGACAATCACTTAAATTGGTATCAATTATAGGAGGCTACATGAGCGAGGGATAAACATGGCGAAAATCGACTGTGTAAAATCAGGTGGCTAAAATGAAAACCTCAATGTTTGCTGTCATCCGACTTTTGCCGTTCGGCGTAACTAAAATCGATCGAGTAAATGGTCACATGTAGACGATAACCTGCCCATAAGTATTGGTATTTCGATCACATAAAAGCTCTGTCAAGTTTTTTCGGAAATGAACGAAAGATACATTTGTATTTTTTGTCGACCGGCGTAAATGAGTGACTGGTGACTTGCTGTAAGGCTAAAATTGCTCCATGTAATCTCCCCATAAGATAGGCTTGTCACGTTAGGATGGTAATCAAAAGACGCTGCTTATACGCGAGGTCGGTCAGTGAATCGAATCTCACATCGCTTTGGCTTGTATGGAATTCGTCATCATCATTATATGATGTGTACACAGTACCTTAATTGCTAAAATAATTATTTTACACCGTGGAAAATCAACATTATGTCTAGAGAGTTGTGTGGAATTCCTTATCTAAATAGAATTTATGGCTTATTTCGCACGCCTTCTCGCTTCCCTTGTGTATTAAGGGGTCTCCCGCCACACCTTTGCGGTGCTCGGCGGTACGTGACCACTACGTGTTGGTGACTTCCCCAGAGTATCTTTACCGACATCTTCAGTGTCTACATTTAGCGTTCGTATCGGTCGCATTTATTAAGGTTCTCTTAAGATCTGTGTGACCGTTGCCTACCTGTCGTCTTCGAGTATAAACGGAAAGGTGAGCATTGTAATAATTTATCGTAAAATTTCCCTTTCTATCTGGTAAGAGCAGTTTCTCATGATTGCTTGAAAATCAATAATAGTCAAGAAGTATTTTTATTATTATTTTTGTTTTTTTTTTTTATTTCAGTCATACAACAGCTTACTTTATAACGATGTTTAAAACCAGCTAAATATCCATGGTTAATTGGTTATATGTATTGTTGTTTTGTATTGTAGGTATAACGGGCTGGTATCCGCAACTCCACGTCATATGCGCGTATGGTTATAAGCAATGGATTAAATTATTATAATTGAAAAAAAAAAAATTACAAGAGCAAAAGGAAAATCCTCAGTGCTGTCAGCTGCTAATATACCCAAGGGAGGGACTGGCTACGTTGTATGGTAAAGTCACTAGTCTTCTTTAAAAAAACTATTGCTTTCAATAGTTTTTATTCAATTTTTCTTCATTGAAAATAATAGTGTCTGCAGTAGAACAAAGGTGCTAGTGTACAGCATAGGTTTCAGATTTACTACTCTATAAGGCTAATTTAATGAACTCCAAAAGAGAGGTCTAATTAGGTTTCACCTCAAGACTGAGGATCACTTATTAGGTTCACACCATTAACCACTGCACAATTAACTTCATAAACAAACAAGAAAAGGTAAAAGCCCTGCAGACTGTGTCCACTGGTATCATAAACAAAAGAGGGTCTACCGTCACCTCTTTAATTGGAAGCAGTAAGGACGCGTCAAGATGGTCTAAAATTATTTTGCAATTATATCAGGATGTTTTATGATGACTGATGATTTTTTTACGGTCACGTAAATAAATAATATCTGGGGGCACGGCAGTGCCCCGCCAAGTCTCGAGCAAAAGGGCACGGCCGTACCATCTTTCTTCGACGTGGACAAAGCTAGGAGTTTAGGTTTTCGGTGAATAATAGTAGGCATTAGAACAAGCTTAAGTTCGAAATTACATGCCAATTGAATGAATAGTTTAGGAGTTACGGTCGATCAAAGTTACACCATTTTGTCACTCACTCACTGACCGATCATCAAAAATCTAAGGTACTTCTAGCAGACTTAGAAACTTCAAATTTTGCACCAAGATAGGTCATTAGCCACATATAAAGGAAAAATTATAAAAACATTAAAAAATAATATACCTTAAAAAACAATTTTATATTTGCGGTTTGGCAAGAACATTGTCTATGGATTTTGACTGCATTGTTAACTTTGTTCGTTGTTTAAGTTAGTATTCAATTGGATGAATACATACATAGAATAGAAAGGAATAATATAAATGTAATACATAGTAATAATAATATAATTAATATAAATTAATACACAAAGTTCATAATTCATTAAATTAATAAAGCTAAAACTCCATTGTATTGCGATAAATATTGTATGCGCGCTCGATAGATGGCGTTGTACCTGCCTGAATCGCGCTATGGTTTCGTTACAGAGCGCAGTCTAAGTAGTACTTTAAAATAATTCAATAATTTTCATTTGATAGCGCCATCTATCTATGAACAACCATTTCGAAACTAAAAAAATATTGTAGCGATATTCGGAGTAGATTTATTATTGTTACTGAAACAGTTATTTAGGAAAATAGTTTATTAATGTAACATAGACATAGTTACATATCTAGTTGTTTACGTGTTATTTAGTTTAGTTATATTTTTAGTTTGTAAGTTAGCAGATATAATTATATTTATTTAGTTATTTGTTAGTTAATTTAGTTCTATTTAGTTTGTTAGATAGAGAATGGGTCCTAAGCAAAAAAGTAGCTGAAGTCCAAGAAATTATGAGGACACCTAAAAAAAAGAAAGAAATACACTTACAAAAAATAAATGAGATCCCACCAAAAACATTAAATGTAAAAAATGCCAAGTCTCTCGATGCAGTCTTTCCATCGTAAAAAGTTTTGAGATCTCACAGAAGCCAAGTCCTATTCAAATTATTTTGTAGTTATAAATCAACATTTAGTAATTATATCAATAGTTTTCTTTATATTATAACTATAGTGACTTGGCAATGAGCACAAGTAAAAACAAATAAAACGGCATATTTGGAGGAGTTGAAAGTTACTCACACCGCATGCGTAAACATTCTCTTTTACTTTATAATTATATTCTCTTAACATTCATCATTTACTTTCATAAAGCGATGGCCCGTAAGGTATTCTTAATTATTATATTGGAACATGTAGTCGGTAGTGACCATCATGATTCACACTTAACAAATAATCTGATCACAGGTCTCGTCAGTAACATTTGCACATAATTCCAGGCAGCAAGTTAATTTGTGCTCATTGCCAAGTCACTATAGTTATAATATAAAGAAAACTATTGATATAATTACTAAATGTTGATTTATAACTACAAAATAATTTGAATAGGACTTGGCTTCTGTGAGATCTCAAAACTTTTTACGATGGAAAGACTGCATCGAGAGACTTGGCATTTTTTACATTTAATGTTTTTGGTGGGATATTTATTTACGTGACCGTAAAAAAATGTAAAGACAAAATCAAATCATGAATTTTAATTAGGTTTAATACATAGGAAGGAATAGATTGGAAATTGATTATGCAACCATATTTTTTTTATTTAACCAGGTATAGTAGCCCACCAGTATCGGGAACAAGGGTACAAGATAACAGCGGTCAGACCTCCAAAAAACCACCTCACATTGCAGGTTATATCAAGAAAAGCTGCTTTCTAAATCAGGTCTTCAATAAAATAACTAAAATATCAGAATTTCATGAAATGAGCTTTCAGTAAGATTCATAAGAAACCTGCAAAGTAACTATACATCGATTGGAGCTAGACGTCATACTTGACTTCACACACTACTTAAGTAAGACAAAAATAATATTTCTATAAGAGGTGGTAAATACCCCTGAACATCGTGAGTAGTATGTCGTCAAAGGAAATGGCTCAGTTAATTATTCAGCGGCAGGTGAGTAAGAAGCGACCTGCATCGGACCTGAACAAACAGGGGCCGAGTCTTGAGCGAGGTGGTACAATGTACCTACGGGTACTATGTACTTGTGAGGGTACATATACCTACGGGTACTGTGTACGTATAAGGGTACATGTAGGGGTAGTGTGTACGTATAGTAAAGGTTTTGGAATTACGTTTAAGGAGTGAAAATGTTAGGACCGGATATTGAAGGTTGTTGCCTTCTTGTGGACTGTCTGTGTGTTTCCTTGAAACAGATTTTGAAGCAGTTACTTAGGTAATTGTTTTTTCGACTAGTCATTTTTCCTGTACTGTGAGTGCGTTTAAAAATCTTGAATATACAAACAACCAGACCCAGAACCACTATTTGTAGATCATACAAAGATTTGTTCCGTGCGGAAATCAATCAATTGATCGCTTGGCCACTGCGCCAACCGCTGTCGACATAAACATACCTAAGGTTTGATTATTAACATAAGTTCACGCTTTCTTCCTTGGGGATAGCTTGGTAATAACTCCACCTACTGACAACTCCTTTTGATTTCTTTCGCATTCATTGATCATACACAATTGGGAGAATAATTTTAATAAATTCCAACAAGAAAACTCAAACACGTAACGATTTTATACTTAGCCCATCAAAATTTTCATTATTTTGTAAACAGCACAATTTCGAAAGAATTTAACCATCACAGAATTTATTCCAGTAATTATTGTAAACAGAAGTCCCTGAAATACTTACAGTAAATTCTTAGTACTAAAAGATCAACATTTATTTGAGCAAAACTTCGTTCACGATCTAAAAGTACAGCAACAGTACAGTATTGTGGAGGTTTAAGCGCTTCGATCAACAATGTCCTAGCACAAACGCGCTACAAAAATGATAAGTAAATTGTAGCGAGTTTTTTATTAAGCTATTGCATACCGAATAAGAATTTTACCCAAAAACATAACGAACATACCTAACGAAAAAACCTGACATCACGCATCGTCTAACGTCGTTTCGGTGCGAGATACGGAGTGGGAAGCGGTTGCCTCCTTCTGCGAAGCAGTCATGCTCGCGAAGGAGGAGGCGGGCCGCGTGAGGGAGAGGACAGAGACAGAGTCCTCCCTCCGCCCCAGCCGCAGTGGTAGACGCCCAACGCTACGGACGTCGCAAGGCGATCTCCGGCCACTGGAGGCGCGGGCATGCGGGTGGCGAGTAATGGGCGACTCGCTGTCCGACCATGGACCATGCCCGGGTCGACGGCGCGTTGTGTTCCACGAGCGCCTCAAAGAGTGTCAGCATAATGACGGCCCCCCCCTCTAGAGGGCCAAAGCCTGCCGGGGGTCGCGGGTCTTCATTGATTTTACCACGATAAATAAAAAGTGTTAGTGTATTTGATGAGTTTTGTGTATTTATATGAATGAAATATTAAAAATAATTGCAATGCAAAAACATAATTATTTCCAATTTAAAATCATGCGAACTGACATTATGTCTAGTTCACACGTTCGTGCAAAGCCTACTAAGCACTGGAAAAGACATACAATACTTTGGAATCACCGTGCACCGGTTCGGGGCGTCGGGAAATATTTCCCAACAAATAGTTTGCACCGGGAGTATTTCCACAAAATAATGGTCCGGGGAATATTGTTCTACGAAACCTGGTGGCTAAGGAGGATGAATTAGACAAGGTAAAAGTTTTGGTGAATAATTTTTAATGTGAGATGAAGTAACAAAAAGACTTTATGAGAATTATGAGGTATGTTACGTTCTTTTCATAATTTGATAGATATTTTTGCAAAAGAACTGTTGTTATGGGTACCGTATGAACGTCTTTCTCAACTATTTGAGTTATTTGACATCCACGTTCAATAATTACTGGGGTTGCATCGTAAGCTTGCATGTGAAGAAAAGGAAGATTTTATTTTGGTAACCCGACATTTTTGCCCTTACTCTAATATACTCGTATTTATTTATCCCTGTCTAATTAACGTTTGCCATACAGCAATATACAAATGCTATTTTTTAAAAGACTGAAAAAAATTAAGCTGTAAAAATGTATATAAGGGAATATTTAGAATACGACGTGTATTTTTGACAGGTACACAAATTGTATTTACTCAGTAAAACAGAAGAAACAAACTGCACGGTCGTTAAATAATTATTCTCCGGCTCTAACTTCACCCAAGCACAAATACAGCCTTGTCTTATCCATACTCTAAAGGCAAAACTTTACTGCGCAAATTGTAGTGCAGTTTGCGTTGTTCAGAAAAATGCATTTAGCACGCGACTTTGTAATTCTAGTTTTGTTCAAAAATGGTTTTACCTGGCAATTTATACGTAAAAGGCCAAGAGATAAATACACGAATACTTTTTCAAGGAATTAGATTTAGAATATTTATGTGTTTACTTATGTTGCCGTCTTTTGATCAGTTTTATTTTGAGAAGGAATAACCAATGATTTTAAGAAAATACCTACATGGTAAAATATAAGTAGTGGGTTGGTTCGTGACGCTTTCACGTAAGGGCTTCACACACAGCAGCTATAATGTATAATGCTCAGTACCTTCGATTCGAAGATGTAAAAATATACATTATAGCTGCAGTGTGTGGTCTCCTGACGATTTCTATGGAAAGATGTAATGAGATGTATCGTGCTATAATGTACATCTTTACATTATAGCTGCTGTGTGTGAAGCCCTTTAATCACAAGACTGATTTTCGCGAATTTTAATACACAATAGGCTATTCTACTAAAAAAAAAATAGTCAGAAAGTTAGATAATCAAAAAATATTTGACCCGTATTTTTCATTTGTTACGGAAACCAATATTGACGAAGATACAACGCTTCTAAAAATCACAAAACGTCACTCGGTCGGTATAATTTAGAAGTCGTTCTGACGTCAGAAGCCCCCCACTCTTGAATTTCGAAGCATTTTATATATCTCAACTCAATATTCATACGAGTAGATTAAAAAAAAAAAACAAAAAAATGTGTTCATTATTTTTCAATACTGTACTACTAATATTGACGGACTAAACAGATATTCAATTTATTTACGCAGTAATAACTAGAAGTCCCTGAAAAGGCTTGCAAAAGTTCGTAAATAGCATGAATGTCTGCTTCCTATCAAGTTATTCGTCTATTCTAACTTCCCCCTCCTACAAGAATAGCCTTATCTTATCTATACTCTCTGGACAAAACTTAACAGCGCAGACGTAGTGCAGCTTGCGTTGTTCCAGCACAAAGTGGTGCAATGCTTTGTCTTCGTGTGAACGAGATAACGAGATGTGCCGCACTAGAATTTAGCTGGTTTCACGTAAAATGCATTTCGCTCAAGACTTTGTTGTGCCAGTTTTGGTAGGAGACTGCATTTTCGCGGCTATTTGTATTTAAAAAGATCCAGAGAAACAGGCTAAGTTTGTGAGAATTATGTTTAGATTTCTATATAATTTTTGGTTTGATGGTGTTTTTGACATTTAACGACATTTTGATATTTTTTCTATTGTTTACTTAGAATACCTACCTGATTAATTAAAATAAAATAGGACATAATAAACCTGGTACAGTAAAAAGCTAGATAGGAAGCAGGTAAAGACGGACGACGTCATCCTGCAAATCCCGCGCCGCCTCCGCCACCGCTCCGCTTACTGCAAAGTTCGAGGCAGAGGCCTTACAAACATTTATATTCTCGTATATAAACCCGGGATAAATACACTAAGGCCATACAAATATTAAATCCATGCGGTAATCGAGTCTGAAATACACAGCGCCTCAGTCAATTGCTCAGCAACCGAGCTATCCGTGCCGTCGTCGATACAAAAATATCTATAACATTATGCTAAAATACATGTCTAAATAAAAAGGAAGAAGGAGGAAAGGAGGAATAAGATATAAATCTTATTCATACTATTTGAGCCTAGTTTCCGTCTCCCAGGTTCTCACACACTTTCTCGGTACCTACTAAAGCCTCAGTGAGTCGGAATAAAATAACTATGAACATGTAGAGCAGCTATACTCTAAGTGTGTTCCGCGGAACCCTAGGGTTCCATGATACCTCTGTCGGGGTTCCGCAAGAATTTAGAAAAAAAAAATCAAAACACCTCTCTCTGGTCGCTCCGCGGTTGCGCAGACTCCGCGGCCGCGCGGGGACAAAACGCTATGAACGTTATTTATTTGTATTTGTATAAACATGTGTTACAATAGCTGGTACAATATCTCATAAGTTTGGTATCAACAATTTTATACTTGTACAACCCGTTCGCTCTAAGTTTGCCGGTCTGTGGAATGCGCGTACCCTCCCCCACGTGACAACAAAACTTATAATGTGTCATAGTTTTACCCAAATATGTACGTACACAATTTTTATTGTTACAATTAAATAAAAAAACGACTCAGAAATGTTTGAAGACGATGTGTTTGAAGAATTGGTCCAATATCTCAGTTCGATGCGCGCATCTTTTGAAAAGTATTTTCCCGAAGAACAAAATATAAAAATTAAAGTGAATTCATGGATTTATAATCCTTTTTTACCCAACTTGGAAAAGCCTGAAAACATGTCAAACGAGATATATGAATCTCTTTTAGAAATGTCATCAGACACAAGTATGGAGTCACTGTTCAAAACGACGCCTGTTAATGATATTTGGTGCAAAATCCAAGATGAATATGCAATGCTTGGCCAAATGGCTCTGGATATTCTTCTCCCGTTCCCAACTACATACTTGTGCGAAACAGGATTCTCTATATTTATGCTGATTAATAAAGAATAAAACAATTGTTTTATTGTAGGGTTCCATCAAGTATTTTGCTTCCCAAAAGGGTTCCGTCATTAAAAAAGTTTGAGAACCACTGATGTAGAGGCATCTTGTATGAAATTATAAGGCTGAAGCTGCACTGGAGATTTGGCTAGTGTCAAGATTAATTCAATTCGAATTGTGATGTGTGATTGAACAAAGATGTTTTGCTTATGTTGATTTGGTCTAAGTTTGTTGGACACAGCCATTTATTTAGGTGCTAAAATCATCAAATAATAATAATATTTAATATTCCACAACTATCACACAACGCCATCTAGTCCCAAGCTAAGCAGAGCTTGTGTTATGGGTAAGTACTAGACAACTGATATACATACTTATATATTTCTAAATAGGTACATAAATATTATAGATAAATAACACTCATAACGCTCATGGTGGGAATCGAACCCACGACCTCCGGCATAGCAGTCAGGGTCACTAACCACTAGACCAACAGGCCTGTCAATAAAAATGAGTCCTCCCGCACTGGGTTGAGCGGAACCCCCTATCAGACTCGTACTGACTAAAATCAATAAAAAATAAATCCTTCAATAGCTCTTTACGTATCTAGGTCACGGTTACTTGTTTGGACTCTTCTGCGACATCGGTCGGGGCTCCTTCCACAACGCGCCGTCGACTCGGGCATGGTCCATGATCGGACGGCGAGGTACCTAATACTCGCCGTCCGCATGATTACGCCTACGGTGGCCGTCTTCCGCAGCTGCTGGTTAGTGAGTGAGGTGGAGGTTATCCTCTCCAAAGTTTCAAAATTTCAGCGTTTCATCGAGCAACTTTTCATAGCAAATTATTAGTAAGACTGCACAAATTCTATATGGCTATTGCTGTAGTAAAATTATACGTTGGTGTACTATTTAAATCAGGTGATCAGGTCACGTAGGAAAGCTTCTGTGTGTCCGTAGCCTAAAGAGTATTGCAGGTGTAGGTCGCACCAGTACGTTTTCCCACAGGAAATTCTGTTTGTTTCTATCAATTTAGCTTGCTTTGACTAGCAACACGATATTTCCTATTGGGAATTTTGTTTATCTGTGAGGTATTCGTTTTCTGTTCACGTTTGTGGGTAGTTCGATGTTTTTCTTATTACTACTGCAACTATAGTTGGTTACTATGGTGTAAATGATAACTTAAAATGTGCAATTAAATATGAGTGTACCCTGGGAACACCTCTTCATAACTCTGGGGATGCCATACTTGTTGAATAACGTTTTTTTTTTTTTTTTTTTTTTTCTTTATTTTTTTTATAAGGGGGTTTTTTCAATAGTGAGAATGTCACCCCCATTATTGTGTACAAACAGAAAAACTATAAATTTAACTTATTATAAACTAACCTACCCGCAACCTTAAGCCTATGATAATAATTCTAACCAGCATCCTGGCTTCATCCGACACTGGACGGGACAGAATACTATTAAAAAAACCTACACTAATAATATTATTTCCAAAGGTTGACCGTCTTTGAGGCTCCGTTCGAACACATTCTGATAAAATGTGATAGACGTCTTCTATAACTCCACACACACTACAATTAGGCGAGTCGACTTTACGCATCAGAAACCCAAAATTGTTGAGAGGAACATGTCCAGATCGAAGCCTCAAAGCCGTCACGAGTTCTTGTCTTTGAATCCCGGTCACACTGAACCAAAGCGCACGAGATAGAGAGGGTTGAATTGTTTTATACCAAATTCCCTTTGTCAAAGATCTCTTATCAAAATATTCCGACCAAACATCAAAACATTTATTTCTGACTATAGGAAGTAATTCAGTATACCAAGGGGAACAAGGATAAGATTGTCCATCAGATCCAGCTTCATTAGCTAAACGATCAACTATTTCATTAAACTCCAGCCCAATGTGAGAGGGAATCCATTGTAATATAATAGTTTTGTGTTTGGTGACAAATTCTCTAAGAAGTCTTAAAATACTATAGGCCAGTGGAAGCCCCCTAAATGGTGAAGAACATTTAATTAAATGCAATAGTGAACTTTTAGAATCACTGAAGATCACAAATCGATTCCCATTCAGAGATTCAATATACGCTAAAGCCTCAGCAATAGCGATTAGTTCTACATGCATGATGGATAGGTTTGAGGAAATTTTGAATTTCATTGAGGCGCCTATTTGTGGATCTAAAAATGCTGCACCCGAATTATTATTCTCTTGTTTGGAACCATCCGTGTAGATATGATAGAAGTCAGAGTATTGATCATTAAGTGATTTACAACAAAGGGTTTTTAAATTATATGAGTTGTAGCAATGCTTAGGTTTGTCAATATTAACTAAATTAGGCTTAATATTGGATGTGTCCATATTGCTAACCCAGGTGCCCATGGAGAACATATCTAATTTTGTATTGCAATAAATAGGCTCTTCTTGTAAAATACCATGAAGTACGACTAAAAGAGGTTTTTTCTTCCGTCTCCAATAAGAATTGTTACAAAGCTCACTTAATTTACTAATTGTGTTCTTAACAGGACAATCGATGGATTTTGATTTCAAATAAAATTTGCCAGCCAGATATTGACGGCGCACACGTAAAGGGGGCAACAGTAACTCGGATTCCATGACATGGATAGGAGTGCTTTTGATAAAACCACCAATCAATCGTAGACACAGGTTTTGTAGTCTATCAAGCTTAGTTAAATGTGTTTCTGCGCAATTGTCAAATAAGAAGCTAGCAAAATCCATACGACTACGAACAAGGGCAATGTATAACCGTCGTAAGTGAATAGGATGAACACCCCAACCAGGCCCCACCAAAACTTTGAAAATGTTAATCAATTTAACTATCTTATTACACATCTCATTAATATGTTTTTTCCACCGAAGACCCCTGTCTAGCCACATACCCAAATAACGAACACTGTGAACTAACTCCAAAGGCGATCCGTTTAAACGAATGTCAACATCTAATTTACGAAATCCTCTATTAAACAAACAAATTTTGCTTTTGCTGGGAGAAATATCTAAGCCCACTTCAACTAATAACGAATCCATCAAATTAAGGGCAGATTGCATCTTAGATTGACCTTCTAGAATGGACGCACATTGAACATATATGACAAAATCATCCGCATATTGGGATACGTAAACGTTGTTTTGTAAGTGTTTACAAACCTGAAGCGTTACTATATTAAATAACAACGGTGACAATGGGTCGCCCTGAGCCAACCCTTGACCCGAAACTCTGCTGATTATTTTATTTCCTGATTTAATTTTGAGCCTTCTTTCATGAAGAAAGTTCCATAAGTATTTACAGATATAAGACCCAACTTGAAGATTATTCAAACTATTAATTAAAGTACAATTATTAACATTATTGTATGCATTATTTACATCCAAAAAACAACCTAAAGTAGATAAACCCTCGGAAAATCCTATATGAATTTTAGAAATGAGAACACTTAAGCTATCTAAACATGATCTACCCCTACGGAATCCTACAGTATTTTCTGAAAAAAAGCAGTTTTTCTCAAGAAACCATTCTAGTCGTCGATACAAAATGTAATGAAAAATTTTACAAACACACGATAATAAAGAAATCGGTCGGAGAGATGTAACGTCAGTGGGATCACGTCCAGGTTTTGGGATAGGAATTATAGAAATATCGCGCCACTGATAGGGAACGAAGCTGTTTACCAGAAAACTATTGTATAAAGATAATAACACACGTTTGCCTACAAGGGGTAAATTTCTAACCATAGAATACGAAATATCATCACATCCAGGAGATGTATCCTTACGTTTAATACATTTTTCAAGCTCCTGCATAGAGATACTACATTCTAAGGTAGGGTTACTATGGTACATGATTGGGCACGAGGGAGATACATAGTCGGGGGTTAGAGTATCTAAAAGGTTTTTAGCGCTTTGAGAGTCCACGAACCGTCTGGGAGTACGGTATCCTTTTAACCATTTCATTTTGCGCCACATAACACTAGAAGTGGTTGACTCATCAACTGAAGAACAGAAATTATGCCAGTTCACTGCTTTAGCTTGCCGCAACGATTTCTGCGCTGCATGTATCCTATCTTTTAAAATATCCAAATTTTGAGGAGTTGGGTTACGCCTGAATGTAGCTAAAGCTTGTCTACGGCGGGCAACGAGGTGTGAAAGTTCAGTAGTCCAATATGGCTTAGGGGAAAACGACGAAGAAGGGTTTTGACTAAATTTAAATACTGGAATATATTTGTTTGCAGCATTGTTTAGAATATTTAAAAATAAATCATAGGCTTCTTGAAGATCACTTGGTAAACTTAAACCGCAAAATTGTTGTTCTAAATAATTTGAATATGAAATCCAGTCTGCTTTGTGAAAATTTCTTTTAATAACTGGGGGTGCATCGGACTCGCAGCTAACAGATATTTTAATTATTAAATGATCGCTGCCTAAGTTTTCGTTTAAAACCTTCCAATTAAATTGTAATGCAATATCTAATGAAACGAAAGAAATATCGGGTGAAGACTGTTGTAGATTGTTATCTACGTAACGAACACGTGTGTGTGACTCATCATTCAAAGAAATATAGTTACTGTCAACAAGTGCGTCGTGAATAAGTCGACCTCTGTGATCAGTTTTATATGACCAACTATTGTGGTGAGCGTTAAAATCACCTAAAATTAATGTTTTGGATTGTCGTAGTGATAAAATATTATCCCAGTCTTGTTGTGAAGTGACGATCCTAGATGGACAATAAATAGAAATAATGTTCTCAATCGGTTCACAATTAAATAATTTAACGCACACTAACTCAATACCGCTATTGCTAAGGTGTACACGACTAAGCTGGGCTTTGATCGACTTATGTATAAGAATAGCCACACCGCCGTATGAATCATCGCGATCGGTACGGTAAACATCATAACAACTAACTTTAAAATTGCTTTCTGGTTCAAGCCACGTCTCACTAAGGGCAGCAATATGGACTTTTTCCTGGCGTAAAATTTCTGAGAATTCTGGTAATTTTGGTCTAATACTTTGGGCATTCCACTGAATAATATTTAGTTTAATCACAGTAATTGCGTAATAAAATTCAACAACGACTTCATCCACGGCCACTTCGAAACATAACCCACCATCACTAACATAAACCACTCTAGGCACAACTGGATAACAGAACGTATCTTGGATGATACACCTGCTTGACGAAGAAAGATAACTTCCTTGATTCGGGATAAAAGTTCATTAAAACGGGGTATATCATCTTTCTGGTCCACACCATCCTCAGATGTATAGCCATTATTATCTGCGTCGGTACTCCTGAAAAACAAATCCTCCTCAGCAGACTGTTTTTTAGTTTTTGACCCAGTTTTACTAGGACGATGGTCAAATCTGCCGCCTGACTCCACCTTGTGAACATTCACTTTCGTTTGGACAGTTTTGGCATAAGTTGGGCGCAGAGGAGAATCTGGCGTGAAGTCTATTTTCAGCGGTGAGGAATCCTTTCCAAGAGGGGGAAATGAGTTTTTGTCCATGCATTCTAATGTATTCGGGCGCTCGGGGGGAACGTAACATTGTAAAGCCTTCCTGTATGTACATCTAAACTCGGCCATGATTTCCCTAAGCCTTCTTTCCTTTTTATATATTGGACAAGTCTTGCTCAACGATATGTGGTTCCCACCACAATTAACACAGGAGAACAGCAAGGCGTCACAGTTTTCATGGTGACCACCACATTTTGGGCAAGTCACCTTTTTGTTAGGACACATTTTCCTTACATGACCCAATCTCCAGCATTGGGAACATTGTGAGACCTGGTGAATGTATGGCACAACTTTAACGAGGATGTCACATACATGAATGTAATTTGGTAAATAGTCTCCTTCAAAACATAGTCGGATGGTTTCGCTGGGGCACCAACCTCCCTCATCCCTGTTGCGACGGCTTAATCTTTTTAATGATAAGAGCTTTGCGGGGGCAGGGCAGGAAATATCTTCTAAGATTTTGTCATCAGGGAGGTCAAGATCTACATCCTTAATGATGCCATAGCAGACAGACAGTTCTGTGGCCTTTTGAAATCTCCAACCTTTCTCTAAGAGTGTTTCACATTCAAAAAGCCTCCTTGAGTCTGCTTCACTCTCGAACTGAAGACGGATTTTAAAAGGGCTCAAGTACTTAATTTGACAAACATTCTTTATATTATTGTCTTTCAGAATACGAGCCAAAGCAAATTGTTTTGGTAGTAGTTCCTTATAAGAAATATATACCTCATATTTATCTTCTTTCGAGACGTTAATACTACTTCGACGTGACTTTTTTCCCTTTACTTCTTTCCAACCTTCCTCTTCCTCACTACTGTTCCCATGTTGTCTCTTTGCCGCTCTTAATAGCTCTTCTTCACTTTCTCCGCAATCTTCCATAGGGTCAATGTCAGACATATTTAACGAAGGCAAAGGCGTATCACAACGCGGAGGTGCGCTAACGTTATCCATTTCTGACTGGCTCACATTAAAACAACAAACGGTATGTATAAAAAATAGGCGAAAGGTTTGGCACACGCCTCAACCGCGTGGCCGATAACGCGTAAACAATTGCACAGGGAGATTATATAATTAACAGCTCCGAGGCAACGATAGAACACGACCGAACCGCACGAGTGCCGAAGCGGTATGTTGAATAACGTTGTTAAATGCATTTACTTCTAGCTACGTAAAAGCCATTTTCTAAAAAAAATGTTGTGTGTTTTAAAATAAAACTGTGTTTTAAAACACAAAATATTTTTCGAAAAGTATTAAGTAATCAAATATTTTTTTGAAAAAAAGATAACAATGAAAACAGAAAACTCACAATAGAAATAATTTTACTCATTTTTGTAACTGTCTATCAAACAATTCAAATTGTCTGAAAACTGACATAAAGTCAAGCTTTACACAACTAGAAAGGAGATGGCTAAACGAGTGCTCCAGTCGTCTATAAGAATTTCATTTTAACTCGTAGTATTTGAAAATTCATTAATGAATTGTTCAATGTTTAATAATTTCCTAAGACTTATATAAAATGTTAAACATAAAAAAGTATCTGAATTGCTTTTCGCTCATTTTTTATTGACATGACTTGGTCACGACGAAGTAATGAAAACTAGGGAAGGGTAATAACGCTTTTCCAGATTGTTAAAAAGAAACTGTATTTAATCGATTTTTACTAATGTGATTTAAAACGATTTGTTTTCTGAAATTAAGAATTGGCGTTGAAACAGTATTTGGCGGGAATCGATAGATTCAGAGTCGTTTCGTTGCTTTTTATTGTGTTTTCATGCGTTTTGATTCGGAAAATCGGATTGTTTTAAAGTGATTTGTCCACTAAACTCAACTTTATTATTTTCGTTAAAAGCTTCGGAATGAGCTTCTTAGTTTAATCTTAGTTCATATTTTGTGCAGAATAATATTAACTGGACAGGTTCCGTCTGAACTGGAAGGAAGACGCCTAACATCGTGAAAGGTATGAGTGGAAAGAGAATATTGCCCAGCACGCGTAGCATGGCGATTCTATCTCTATTCTACCAAGAAAAGACAAAGTTATTTCATCGTTATTTCTACACAAATCGACTGTTTTTTGCACAAATATGACACCATTCGTACACTATTGAAGAAAAGAACGTTTATTTTCCGTATTTTTTACATTACCATGCTTAAAACGCTAAAAATATTTCTACGTTCTGTCATTTTGTCTATTCTTGCACAAAACCTCTTTCTACGGCGCCATGCTACACCTGCTGGAGTGGGAGAGAAAAAAAAATAACTGAAATATGATCGATACTACTTTCTAACGATTTCAATCGATTCTTTTATCGCTTCTGTGACACTTTGAGTCCAATCCCTTCTTTAAGAAAAAAACAAACGTCAGACGTCATTTGAACACTCTGCGCTCTGCTTATTAATATTGTTCGTTGTGATTCTTCCTTTTGCTTTTCCTTGACCCCCGCTTGTTTATTGGACTTCCTGCTTGCAAACCTACCGACCTCTCGCTTCTCGACCCGGACTTAACTTGTATACTGTGAATCATGCAATGCATAAACTGTGGTATATCCACGCGAAGACTACGGCGTCATATACACGCGAGAGGAGCTCGTGGCTAAATAATTATAACCGCACAGGCCGATCTTTCAGCCAACATTGTCATCCTTGTTTTGAACTGCTGCATTCAGGAGTAACTGGTGAAATTCGTTTATTCGGCTATTCAACGGAGTGCTTAACTTGTGGTCGTTCTGTGAGAACATTGCAAGGCCATCGCCATGTAGTGGAAAGAAACAGTTCAAAGTTGCAGAAATTAACAACATCACACCCAGATTTCCATCATCACGTAATAAAATGACATTTAAACACAGTCCGTCGCTTCGTATTCTTTCAGACTTTATTTATAAGAATCACAGATTATCGAATAAATATAGTATTTCCTATTTTTCTTGTTTCATTTCGCTAATAATTAAATAATTTAGCTAATTAGAGGGTTCAACAACGAGTTCAGAAAGGATTTATCAATCACGACATGTTATACAATATGAAGGCGCCCAGCGTGTTTATTTGACTTTACCGATATAACTAACATATTATTAATGTGTTTATCATTAATAATGTAGTTTGAAGATATTTAATTAATCTGAGTGGGTCACAAAAAATGTGGTCATCAATAAATAAATACAATCGCAGATACATTAAACTAAACGCCTACGTAAAAGTTTATAGCAATATCAATATTTGCGATTTTTGTAGTACTTTTAATGGTAGGTGTTCACGTTTTTTTTTATCATGATTATGAAGATATAACAAGTTTTAGAAACTTTTTTTATGTGAAATATGAATATTGAGCTATTCAGCGTTATACAGTGCTAGGTCCCATTTCTATAGCCGTCTGAATTTTTCCACATACTTGAACTTTCCATCTCCTTTAACAAAAACTACAGCTCTTTTGTAAATTACTCAAACCTAAATATAAAATATAATTTAAAAACATTAATTCACAATCCCTATATAAAATCTAAACATAGGAAAAAAACTCCAAAAATACCTGCCAAAAACACTTATATAAGTTCAATGAAAACCCTTAATTATAAAACCTAATTTAAATTCTAAGTATACCCTAGGAAGACCGCCGGCTTCGCCTGAAATATAAATGAGTGGCATTCCGAAATTAGGGACCGCTTTTCTATAATTAAGTAATTATGAGAATAGGATTGCTTATTATGACGGCGAGATATTCCGGAGATATTCAATTAGTTTTCGTAATTTTACCCAGACAGTAGGAAATGGTGTTTGTATATGTGGCAATGAATTTTTAATTGGGGTTTTTTGAATTGTGAATAGATTTTCACCTTTATCAAACTAATGGGATACAAACACAAAAGTGGGGTACAGCCACAATAGTGGGATACAATCACAATAGTAGGGTATAATCACAATAGTTTTCGATTGGGATATTTTGACAGATTGGGGTTGGTAGTTTGATGTGCTGGGCTCTGCACATTCTGTCTCGAGCAAGCTTTTTTTTTTTTTTAGCGGGTAAAAATCTTCAAATGAGTCCTCCCACGCATTAGTTACCACTTTCCAGGAACGCAAAGGGTAGTTGATGAAATAGGTTGGGTTTCTAGTCAGGATTTGGATGCTATTGCACACAGTTTATAGTTTATAAACTGTGTGCAATAGCATCCAAATCCTATATTGACCTATAAGATACTTTTTAACCCAGTGGGACTTTTTAACGTGGGAGAATATTTAAGTTACTCGCAGGCCAAGCCGCTGGCAACATCTGGTCTATCTAATAAATAAACTTAATATTATTCCAGATATTTGCACAAACTGAAAGCCCAACTTAATCTATAGAAGCAGTCGAAAATCACGTTTTACGCAGTAATTACATAAAATATCGGACTATTGGCCTTACAGAAGGACAGAAATAAATTGCCATTTATTGGTGTTCTCGTCAAGGGTAAACATTAGCTCGTCGTAACCCAAACAATCACGAGACGATGTATTAAGTAACGAAGAGAAGTCGAACGGGCGAAAAAAAGTGGAACGGGCAAAAAAAGGTGGATTTTTTCTCACGGAAAGTGGGACTTTTCTCGTGACATTCGTCTGTGAACGGATCAAGTGACCTTTAAAAATCACATTAGTGGAGCAGCGTGATCTCAGTAGATTCGTAACGATGTTAACGTGTTTTTAATGTGAAAGGAAGGTGCGATACGGCGGTAATGAAGGATGTTACGCTATACGTTCTAAAAATATCGTGATACGTCGAAAATATTAGCGGCAATAGCGCATCAAATAGGCTACAAAAATGGAAACAATCGCTTTCGAAAGATTTCGATGCAAACATAAATATAAGCACAATTAGTTAAGTTTCCAAAGAAAGAAAATTGTGTTTATTAGCACTAAAACTTAAAACGTTAAGTTGTAACAAGAGTAATACAATAAAATAACTAAGGCAAGAATTTGGATGCTATTGCATAAAGTTTATAAACTGGATTGACTATAGGATACTTTTTAACCCAGTGGGACTTTTTAATGTGGGAAAATAGTCAAGTAACTTGTGGGTCAAGCTCATGGGTAAAACTAATTAAAGTTGGAACAAGAGTAATACAATAAAAAAACTGAAAAAATAATAAAAAAACTAACCGTTTAATGCCAAAGGACCTCAGCTCAGCATAATGCCAGATGGCAACACTGAGTTTGCCATTTGACGCTGATTTCCACTACTTGTCAGTCAGTCATTTTCAGAGAAAACACACCCTTTTGGTAGTGATGTCATTAACAAAGATATGAAATTACCTACAATATAATGTCTGGACTTTAAAAGAGACTGTGACCTCTGAGTTTGTTTCGGCTATTTCTTCTCAGAGTAGTCAGGTACGAAACACCGGCTTCGTCTAGTTTGTAAAAGACGACGTGTAAAAGTGTTTATAATAACCTACTTGCATAAAAAAATATTATTTCATTTAATTTCAAACGGGGGTGAGATTTCTTTGACGCTTATCAAACACAGGACTCTACTCTGTAAGAGTAGGATATGGACCATAATTCACCACAGGCTTTGTTTTTGGCCATTTTTTTTTGTTTCTTTTTTTTATCGTGGTAAAATCATCAAATTAGTTCTCCCACCCTGGGCAGGGCGGGAGGGACTGTCAGACTAGTACTGACTAAAATCCACGGTGTCCTTCAATAGCCCTTTGCATTCCAGGGTCACGGTAATTTGATAAGTCCCGCGACCCCGGCAGGCTTTGGACCTTTAAAGGGGGGCCCCGTCATTATGCTGACACTCTTTGAGGCGCGCGTGGAAGACAACGCGCCGCCGCCGCCGCCGACCCGGGCATGGTCCGTGTTCGGGCAGCCAGTCGCCCATAAGGGTTACACCACATCTGGCAGCACGGAATCGCCTTTTTCCGTCGCCCTTTCTCTTTCTGTCGCTTAGAACTGCCATTTGCCAGACCGAGACAGAATGCATAATGCGATAGCACGCGACGGAATCCGCGAGGCGGCCGGCTGCTGTCGCATTGTCTCGGTCTAGCAAATGGCAGTTCTAAGCGAGAGAAAGAGAAAGGGCAACGGAAAAAGGCGATTCCGTGCTGCCAGATATGGTTCAACCCTTACTCGCCGTCCGCATGCCCGCGCCTACGGTGCCCTTTTTTTTAGCCATTTAAGGCTTGCATTCATACAATGATCTTGAGCACAACTTATGACAAGACAACGAGAGAGGCGGGTAAAAGTGTGGTGACAAATAGACACAGTTTTTAATCGGACGCATTTTTTATTACAATGATAAATACAGACATTTACGAGTGTGTAGTGAAACTCCTTGCTTGCCTGTCTAGAATTCCGTTGCTATGGATAGTTCAGATAAGTTATGAGCGCGCAAAACGTGAAGACCAGAAAAAGTCCTACGTGGGACTACGAGTGACACATTGCGCGTTGCTACGTAACTGTCATCAAAAATGCCATCGTGTGTTTATAAAAAGTGTACCAATCATGATACCAAAATTAATAAAACACAAGGGATCTCATACCACACGTAAGTACCTACTTCAATTTATTAATATATTTCAATTATTTTCGTAATATTCTGAAGTCGTAAGAACGACAAGAAAGCGTGCACTCTGGACATAGAATAAAAATACAGATGCGAATATTAGGCAGAAAAGTCGTCTTTACTCCGGAGTTCTAGTTTCCTTTTTAATAACTTTCTAATATTGTTTGATTTACTTAATTATAAATCAAATATGTCATAATTATGTAGGAAAAGAAAATGTAAATAGTAAAGTTATTATGAATAATAACTAGTAATTATGTATAATAACAAGATTTATTACTTTGACTGTAACATAATGTACAGTTTTCTTTCTTTTAAAAAAGTCTTTTATTTTTTACCTACCTTTTGTCTTCCAATAGTGTTTATTCGTTGCATAGGCACAAATCCCGGTTACAAATTCTGTACACGCGGTTTGTACCTTCTGCCTAGTTAATTTGCTAGTCTATGATGCCGAGGTGCGGGGGGATTGATGACGCGTGGGTGGCGTGGCGCTGTTTGTTTATCTAGCTGTCACTTTTTTTCTTATTGCGTTTTATCAAGCTATCCTTTTTACTTGTAGTGAAATGTAATGTGTGAATAAAAAAGTGTGTATGTGTGCTGCCGCTCGGCGGGAACAGGTTTTTTGGTTGAATTGTAGGTGTATAACATATCTGTTTATTATAATATCATTGGTTAACTGTCATTATTAATTCACCTGTATTCATGCTGAATATAGCCAATGTTTTGGTTAATAATATAGTTTTCACTATCTAACAATTTATAGTTTAGACATTTTTTTTACACATTATTTATCTTTAAATGACGACGAAAATATGCTTCATCTGCACTTCACAAGCTTAATTTTAACCTTTTTTCCGAGGGAAGCCTTAATTGTCAGCTTTTTAGAATTCGATCCGTTGACGACATAGTTAAACTTGCTCAAATAAGAGCCTGAAATGCTAGTGATGTCTCAAGTGCCTTTCAGGCACTAGTAATATGAGACCAAATAAAAATGGTTCTGTCATACTATTTGGCGATGTGAAAATAATAATGGGCACATTTGATGTCACGCATCGCCTTTCAAAAGAATAATGGGCGCTTTTTTTCTTTAGTTGCTTTCGCAGTGTGCTGTTTTTTTTTTTTTTTTTGTAGTTTATTTAGTAAACGTTAGAGATTGTTGCATAACATTTTGTTGGCTAAATTTTAATTTACCAATTGTATCAAAACTTTAATATTTTACAATTGTAATTATTAGTGATTTGTGTATCTAATTGCAACATGATATATCAAATTATAACTTTTGTTTTATAACATCACTCTATGAACCAGTGTGGGAGCGTATAACATATTAAATAACATTCTAAACATATTGTAGCAAAATGTTACATATTAATAAGGTTTTATAAAATGACATTCAGCTGCATTTAATTAGACCCGAAGTCAACCCCCTCCTAGTTTGTAAAAGTCGGACAAATTATAACATACCTTGCTCTGACTTTGCTGATCATCGTCATCATTAGCCGGAAGACGTCCACTGATGAACAAAGGCCTCCCCCTTAGACAATTCGTCACTTGCATTTTCGGTTGCCCGCGAATCTCACGATGTCATCGGTTCACCTTGTGGGGCTTGTCTTTGCGCACATAAAAACATCACAAAGAATAAAAACGGGAAATGGTACTAGAGCTACTATTTTATTCAACGTTGCTTTTTACTTTACAAAAGTCCTAAAAAAGTGCAGTCATAAAACTCTAGTTTAATTATGACAAAAAGCATAGAAATGGTTGTATGCAGAATATTTTTGCCATTCGCAACATTAAAAGAATTTTATATGAACATCGTACCTATCGCGCTTTTTATTCCCACTTCAATGTTTTTTTGTTTTAAACTGCGATGCTTTCAGCCACAAAAGCGAATGTGAAAATGCAATGGTGAAAATATGAATGAATGAGTATTTTGTAGCTTTGTTTGAATACTAAAATGAAATGTTTCGAAGAATCTTTTTCATACTTACAATAAATGGAAATCCTATGTTTAGGCTTCTGTCATTGTAATTGCTAAATGAATGAGCTTCGTTTACAAATATAAAAAAAAACTAACTATTGCATTCTTTACCTTTGCAAGTTTTAAAATAGGAAAATTATATTTATACTCCACACAAAACATTTTCAAAGTCTAGCCATTAAAAATATAACCGAACAGTTATTGTTTATTTACGATTTGTCATTACCTCGATCTTGTTCAGTATCAATAAATAAATAAATAAAGAATGCTGACGAGTCAAATGTCAAAGCAGTTATCTAATAAGACTCTTGAGAGGAATGCGAGGTTATGGTTTTTCCCTCCGTTTTTCCTGTTCCTTTAACCGTTTATTGAAGCTGTGATCTGATTGGACCCTTTGATACGATCATAATAAAGAAGTATTTATGAAACCAGTCATCATTTTGTATTTTTTTCATCAAGCATTTATGAAAATACGAGATGTTGCCGGCAAGTTCACACGCGTGTATATCGAAAATTATCCCACCTAAAATTGGGATAAAAAGTATCCTAATTGTTAATCCAGGTTATAGACTATCTGTGTACTAAATGTTTGGTAAGTACACATCTGGTACACAGATAGTCCGGATTTTAATGTTAAAATCCGTCAACTACTTAGTAACACAGACACATATACCTACATTCACACATAAAAAAAGTTTGTGATCACTATCATAAGCTACTACTTTTTTGAAATTGTATGGAAAGCGATTGAAATATTTCATAGTTTCATTTTCTGAATCTTTATTTTTCAAATAAAAAATCTATAGAGAAGAAGAAATCATAATATTATAATCTACCGTAACAAAAAAGCTGTCGATATTTTTTTATGTATGTGTTACTCACAAACATTGCTAGGAATTATTCCACTGTCATGGGTGCATTTACGAACATTTATATATCCAAACAGCCAGACCTACAAAAACTACTTGTAATCAAACAAATTGTTTCGTGCGGGAATAAACCCTATCTGCTCATGCCAACTTCTGAAAATAAAGAGCATCAGTGGAGCAGTTGATCGTCCGACCACTATGCCAACCGTACCGTTTCAAGTTTCTTTGAGAATCTCCAAGAGCATCAAGTAACAATTTAGTCAGACCTATACAAATGTTTCAACCGTAACTCAAACAATTTTTTTTCGGAAATCTTATCTCCTAGAAGTGATAACTGGAAATATAAGAACCTTATAAACAGAAAGTCATTTTCGACCCCGTTTTCCTGAAAATATTAAAGTTCAATCAAGTATCAATGCTGAAATCGATAGCTGAAGTCTTCACATTTATCGTTCAGTATCTATAAAACCGGAGAACTCTATTGTGAAAGTTTTCAAACGCTTTCATGAAACTTTATGGTTTTATTCCGGGTATGTCCGGTGAACAGTTCCGGTTTTAGCGAAGCAACGTAAAGGGTCTGATGATTAGGGTCGGATCCAGAGTTGTTGATACCAGAAATATGAAGTTAACAAGTTTAAAATCCAGTTGTCAAAAATAATGTCAAATATGGCCACATCTGACATACTTCGCTAATCAGAGGAGAATGCTCAGATATGTATGGGTAAGAAAACTCAGAAATATGTTAGAAGTACCCCCTTTTATTGGCATTTTTTGTTCTTTAGCGTGGTAATATCATCAAATGAGTCCTCCTACCTAGGGCAGAGCGGGAGGGACTGTCAGACTTGCACTGACTAAAATCCAATAGCCCTGTACGTTCCGGGGTCACGGTAATTCGTCAGTCCCGCGACAATTATTGTGTTACTTATTATTATGACGGAAACTAAGCTAAAAAGCACTATGGAATAAAACTTCGCCATTATATCTTTTGAAGGCATTACAAGGATTCCTGATTAAGGATTCCGTTAGCTTCTATGATGCTAAGAGCACGTTAAGCCGCAGTTCCGGCTGTCAGCGAAATGTCTTTGATCGTTGGAGTATGTCGGAACTTAGCACTGATTACAAAAAAACGTTTTGATACGTTGTTTTTGATGATTGGTGTCTTTGATTGTTTAGAACGACGGAAAAGAGAATGGTTTGTTGATTATAAATAATATGTAACGTAATTTTTACTAAAAGAAGACATTATCTATCTAATATCTTTAAACGAGCAATTCTTGTATATTTATGTATAATCAGGATCTCGGACACGGCTCCAAGAATTTTCATGAAAGTTAGGCTGTTTGTCCACCGCCACCGTCACCGGGCCGTCGCCAAGAACGAGATTATTTCGGGCCGAGATTAATATGACGTGACGGCGATCGTTTGTCCACCTAAACCGATTTCGCTTGTTTAGTTTGTTCCAACTGTCATGCGTGGTAGTCACGTTTTCGAAGAAATAAAGTGATGGCTAGGTTAAACCGGCGACAACTTCTTCTCCTGCTTTTGTACTTTCGAAAGCATTTCTACGCAAAATTTTATCTTTGGACACTTTCTTATCCCACAAACATTCTTTACTTTCTATAACTTGTATTAATTATTAAATATCGTATTTAAATTTTTTGGCCATTTTATTAAAATTATATATTATGATAATTGATGACAGACAAAATAATAACTGAGCTCGTGTACGGTGCGACGGCGACGGTAGTGTGTGGACAAGTTCATACGTGTTTTGTATTGCCGGCACATCGGCCCGTCAAAATCTCGGGCTACGTTCTAGCGGTCACGCCGATCTACTCGCAATTTCGGCGGCCGGGATGACGGCGCTCGGGTGACGGATGTGCGGTGGACACGCGGCTAAGTAAATGTATTGTACCCAATGATATTATAAGTAAAAAGGTGTAGATACGTTATACGCGCTCAAAAACACACGCGCTCAAATCAGGCTGATTCACATATCTTGACCTCAGTGCGACGTTGCCGGCGACAACAGACGCACGTCACGAAGTACAAAGTAATATGACCCAAAACCACCGAAAATGTCGTCGTGTGTTATGAGATATTGTACAAATTATGCAAGCAAAACTTCTAAAAGTCAAGGAATCACATATCATTCGAAAATATACTATTTATCTTAATATTTTCACAAATCAAACATTACGTTTCTAAAATATGGCGTCAAAAAAGAAAGAGTGCAACAGAGATAGATGTCACTACCGAACATCGCGTAAAATTATATTTGTCTCTTTTTCACTTGCGATGCCATCCTACTTTAGTGCCTAATAGTGATGTAGTGTGCTATTGCAATATTTAGTTATTCATGTGTGCGTTAGTGTGCCGTTTTTGAAGATGGATTGTCGTGTAGGTAACGTATCTATTCATTTATAATATCATTGATTGTACCGCTATACCGCTACTTCGGCGCCGTCATCTCGTTCTCGGTGACGTGACGTTGACCGCGGCGGTGGACAAACGGCCTTACAGATTAGGGGTTTTTCGGGAATCGACTTATCAAGGTCCCAGGTTCGCCAAAAAGCTCGGTTACCAAGATATAGACATTTTAAAAACCGAGCGAAGCTCGGTCAACCAGATATTTTTAATTTATAAGGGTTATTTTTCACTGAATAACATAGTGTCAGAAATAAAAGGAAGACCAGTTTATTTCTGATACTGTGTGTCACCTTTGCGCCACACTGGGAATTTCTCCAGTATTGTGGGTGCGTTTACAAATACGAGTATTTAAACTCACATACACAGAACCCAGATCCGGAACAATCGTGCTCGTACTTATCTACACGTAACAACAAATATTTGTTCCTTGACCTTTTCAGAGATCTTTAGATTTTATGTTTGTCAACCTGTGCGTGTTAATTTATATATTTATGATAATGTTTCCCTTCAAAAATCAATGTGAACAATATTTTAATAATGTACTTAGCTAACAATGTCCTGTGCACAGTGTGACACGTCTGATAGTTTTTTTTTTCTGTAATGGATACATAAGAGGACTTGTTTTGCAATTAATTCTTTTTTTAGAAAACCTCTAATTCTTCCATGATACGAGTATTGTTTACCTTTCGGGTCTAAACAATTATGGTTGCTCTGCAAATATTGACCAACCGTATTAAACCACATTAATAAAAACCCTTTCATAATTATTTACTACAACATGATCTCCTCTCTTCACCAGGTCAGCTCGCGTTGGCAAGACGTCTCTGGTCTCCAGGTTCCTGGGCACCAAGTTCGAGGACAGCTACACGCCGACCATCGAGGATTTCCACCGAAAGCTGTACCGCATCCGAGGAGAAGTGTACCAGCTTGACCTGCTGGATACTTCTGGAAACCACCCCTTTCCTGCCATGAGGAGGCTGTCTTTTCTTACAGGTGAGTCACTTATTATACAACGTGTAACGTTAATAGCGCAAAACCTCTCGTGGGATAACTATGCCCATGTTACTGCACAACGTTAAGACTTTTGGAACAAAAAATAATTATTTTTCATACTGATGGCCCGATCAATTTCTCATTATGTATGAAAAACCATTTCATTTTTTTTTTCCAAAAGTCTTAGAACAAACATTGTTCAGTAACATGGGCTGAGTTACCCCACGAGAGGTTTTGCACTATTAACGTTACACGTTGTACGAGATATAACAATACTTCCTAAAGTTTTTTTTTTTCTGAGCGTTGAAATTGTAATCGGGTCCTGGTGGCCTACCATAAACTCTTAAAGCGTGAGTCTTTAGGCTTAGGAGATGGCGCTAGAAGACATGCATAGCTTTGTCTCTTTCCCACAGCGTAAACTGGATTGCGTTAAGGCCTCTGTAATTGTAATCGAATTCTATTGGAAAGGTAAGACAACCGACGGTATCCACATGAAATCCCTCATGATCCTTTACCATCTGTGATGTACATATATTTTATCTGTGGTATCAAAGTATAAGGCTGTATTAGCACCACCTATTGCAGATCTAGAAAAAAGTGACATTTATGAGAACATCGAACGCTTTATAACTAAAACAAATCTACGAGTACATGAAATCAGCTCCTTCTTGGCGGCGTTGTTAGTAGTGTCCAATTATCCATGGGTATAAACATTACCATTGTTTTTTTTTAAGAACCAACATAATAATGATTTTTATGTACATAAATTTTCATCGCATTGTGCAGTAGGATGATCGCGCTTTATTGCTAACTTTTTAAAGTAGACTTGGCCTAGTCTAGTACGAAGTTTCATAGAATAAAGCCAGCTTACACTGGCCACAAATCTAGTCCAAGCTGGCCTTTTGTTACTACTAATGTGAGGCCTAATGTAGGTGCCATAATTTATAATATAGGTTGTTTTACGTAAATACAAATGAAAAAAAAATGAATTCGACATGAATTAAAAATCAACGATCGGAGAAAGCCGTAGGTTATCTTCTAAAAATAATAAGTAATTGCGTTTCAAGAAATTTTAAAAACGAATCCCTATTTGCTATTTGTCTTCAAAAATAGGAACAATAAAGGAAGGAAATTCAGAGAATGAACAAAAGCGAGGACAATGGGGTCCTCAACTAATATGATCGGGAATTCTTTGATGAATTCCGATTGCGTTCCATGGATTGTTATCAAATTATTGTTGTATTTTTGCCAATATATTGTTCAAGATCAATAGGAAACAAACAATAAATACTTACATCATTAACCAGTAACGTAGAAGTGGGCACGAGTAAGCTGGTTTTGACTATAAATATCACCTTTTTCAACCTATACAACGTGTAAAGGTAAATCGATGGCAGCAAAGTTTAATACATACTTGTAGATTATTATCTACAAGTAGACATGTAGGTATTAAATTTTTTTCAAAATTCAAAATAGTGAAGAATTTTTGACATGTAAATGAAGACATCTACACTGGATTTTTAAAAAACATAGTATAGTCCAGTCAAATTAGTAAGTTCACCTCGGAATTCGAGATACCCAGCTGTAAGTCTGTAAATACTTGTATTTGGACACCCTAAAAGTTGTCTCAAAACCTACATATGGTAGGGTGTACGCGACTATAAAATTTCAAGGTCAATATTTCATATACGGGGTTACTGGTTAAGTCGACCTAGATCCTTTGAGGGGTTATAGTAGACGTCATTTTTGACTGATTTTACTATGGGAACCCCTATCCCAATCCTTACCGTTTTTGAGTTATTAGACTTTTAATTTTTTTTTAAATATTCCACCTCTGCGTCATAAACTGGTTATTGTAAGAATTTTACGACGTTAAGGACGCTAATGTGATACTTTTTTGATAGCTTACAAAAGACTCATTCTATTGAAACCAGTATATTTGATAAATTACTCATATCTTGGGAAATAAATGACTGGAAAGTTCAAATATGTATTGAAAAATTTTTTGGAGCTACCCTTGTCTTTCGGGCCAAATTTCTCAAAATAAATTTACGGTACTTGATTGGCAGATTGCAGCAAAAACACTCTGCTCTGCTTAATAGAAATGTACATTCGAATTTTGAACCTCCTTTTTCTAATGAAATCGGTTAAAAGAGTATTGACGAGTTTGGTTAAAAAACCACCTTGTCAGTATCAACCTTTGTTTTCTGGACATTACTTACTAAAAGTGGATATTGTGGTACCATTTTAAAAAGCTAATGAGACAAAAGTGTTTTTGCTGCAATCTGCCAATCTAATGCGGTACATTTATTTTGAGAAATTGGGCCCGAAAGACAAGGGTAGCTCCAAAAAAAAATCAATATTTGAACTTTACAGCCATTTATTTCCCAAGGTATGAGTAATTTGTCAAATATACTAGTTTCAATAGAATGAGTCGTTCGTAAGCTATCAAAAAAGTATCACTTTAGCGTCCTAAACGTCGTAAAATTGTAACAATAACCAGTTTATGACGCACAGGTGGAATATTTTTGAAAAAAACCAAAAGTACTAATAACTCAAAAACGGTAAGGATTGGGATAGGGGTTCCCATAGCAAAATCAGTCAAGAATGACGTCTACTATAACTCCTCAAAGGATTTAGGTCGACTTAACCAGTAACCCTGTATATGATAATTTGACCTTGAAATTTTATAGTTGCGTACACCCTACCATATGTAGGTTTTGAGACAACTTTTAGGATGTCCTAATACAAGTATTTACAGACTTACAGCTGGGTATCTCGAATTCCGAGATTCTTACCTAATTTAAGCTAAAATGACTGGACTAAGTAGTAGAAACGGCCATGTGGTATTTGTCCGCCTTTACTTCGGAGCTTTGACAGATGAATGAAACGTCAACAAAGGCATCTGTGAGTCACTTGTCACATTCTAGCACGTACCGGTTATGTTTTCGTGTTTTTTTATTGAATTGACACATTCCCGTGGCTCTTTCGTCATTCTGGTCCTGGGCATCAGAATAAACGGTTTTTAGGCAGATGTCTTCTTCTACGTAAATGTTTTTTCAGCGTAAATAAAGACATCTACAGTATTTCAGTAAAACAATGTTGTAGCGGTAAAACCAAATTCATAAAGAAGGTTATTTTAAAGCATCATAGAAAATTTCAGGTTAATCGGTCCATAACTGTCAATATAATCACTCTTTTTTTTTAGTTTCGATTTTGTAGATGTCCGATTCTACTTTGCTGCCATCGAAATGCGCAAAACCTCTCGTGGGGTAGGTAACTCAGCCCATGTTACTCAACAATTTTTGTTCTGAGACTTTTGGAAATTCGCAAAACAAAAATGATTTTTAGTACTGATGGGCCCGATCAATTTCTCATTTTGTATGAAAAACCAATTTTTTTTTGCGAATTTCCAAAAGTCTTAGAACAAACATTGTTCAGTAACATGGGCTGAGTTACCGTACGAGAGGTTTTGCGCATTTAACGTTACACGTTGTATACATACAAAGTGTTTCCACTACTATCCAAACAATTATTAGGTACAAATATTAAAAAAAGCTTTGAACTACGAACTATAGTGTCACCTAAACAATGTCTGTACTAACTACGCTAATCCCATTTGATGGATGGCGCTGCGTTGTCCGTCATTGTGTGCGTCCGTTGAGATCACAATATAGCCCTGTGTACTCAAACCTGTGCACAGTGTTTTAGTGATGGGACTACCGATGAATTTAACTATTAATAATGTGGCAGTGAGCAATCGCCAGCGGTTTCACCCGCTAACACTAGATTTTTTTTCTACCGGGACCACTGAATAAATAATAGCCGGGACCATAAAATAGGAATGAAAACAATCCGATATACAACATTATTTTTTATTTATGCGAAACCTGATACACCTGTCCAATATTTTTGTGCAAAGAATCTATATACAAATTTTGAAAACCTTATCATAAAAAATCACAGAGTTATGTTTATAACCTTGTTTTCCGTTCAAAAACATACTCATTTCGCGGTACACCCGCGTAAACCGCGTCTACTGTGTTATACACTCGTGATAATAGTTTGGCTATAGGTACCTAACCGTACGGTGCTTGTATTGTAATTAACTGGTACCTAATTAAATTTAATTAAAATATCCAACCAAAAACATTTCATGAAAAATGTTGCCAAAACGAGCACAAGGTTTGCCCTATCAAAAAGATATCAAATCTCATGTAGAACCAAGCTTCTGAATCTACGCGGCCTAACTTTACCGACCCTAACTTCATAAATTCTACACATCAGTAAAAATGTATGGTTTCACCGTTTCGCTACCGTCATGGAGGTGATGCTAATATTTAGTTTTTGAAATAAGTAACGAAACGGCCAAGCAATACATTTTTACTGATGTGTAGAATTTATGAAATTAGGGTCGGTAGAGTTAGGCCGCGTAGATTCAAAAGCTTGGTTCTACATGAGATTTGATATCTTTTTGATAGGGCAAACCTTGTGCTCGTTTTGGCAACATTTTTCATGAAATGTTTTTGGTTGGATTTCAGTTCTTTTTGTAAGTTGCTAGCATCTTGGATTTATAATGACGTAACGTTATTCTTCGAGTTGCTTTCAACGAGCCCTTTCATTTGATAAATAGAGGGCTGGGAGTAGAAATTCAAAGAAGCAAAGTTCGAAAATCACGCGGACGAAGTCGCGGGCGGTAAATCTATAAGATTTATAGAGTTCTTTAATAATCAAGATAGAGTATACGTGTATTAATTAAAACAGACAGTTCGTGTATTAATTAAGAGAGACCGTACGTGTATTAATTTACAATAACAGTTCGTGTATTAATTGAGAGAGACAATTCGTGTATTAATTGATAGAGACAGTTCGTGTATTAATTGCCAGAGACAGTTCGTGTATTAATTTACTGAGACAGTTCGTGTATTAATTGATAGAGACAGTTCGAGTATTAATTGGCAGAGAGAGTTCGTGTATTAATTGCCAGAGACAGTTCGCGTATTAATTGATAGAGACAGTTCGTGTATTAATTGCTAGAGACAGTTCGTGTATTCATTGATAGAGACAGTTCGTGTATTAATTTACTGAGACAGTTCGTGTATTAATTGATACAGTTCGAGTATTAATTAGCAGAGACAGTTCGGGTATTAATTGGCAGAGACAGTTCGTGTATTAATTGCCAGAGGCAGTTCGTGTATTAATTGACAGAAACTGTTCGTGTATTAATTTACAGAGATAGTTCGTGTATTAATTGATAGAGACAGTTCGTGTATTAATTTACAGAGATGGTTCGTGTATTAATTGATAAAGACAGTCCGTGTATTAATTGACAGAAACTGTTCGTGTATTAATTTACAGAGATAGTTCGTGTATTAATTGATAGAGAGAGTTCGTGTATTAATTGACAGAGACGGTTCGAATATTAATTTACAGAGATAATATCTTTTTATAATTTTCGTAAGGTTTACTTATACACACGAACACTATAAGGGGCAGTATGCATAGCCCGTACAATGTTGTATGGTAGGTTTATCGTGTAAGATTCCAACTTTTGACACGACGACGGTTACAAACGCTAAAACACCACCACTTCAAGGGTTGTTGTGCATTTGCCACAAATTTAATTTGCAGCAACACCTCCATAATCCCGTTTTTCTAGAACTTTCTGTTCAGATTCCACATTGTGCCTTTGATTTCTGTAGTTTTGTGCTGGATTTTGTTATCCTTGCCGAAAAAAAAAATTAGGGAAAAAACAAAAACTGTGGCTAATTTACAATAATTACATTTTTTGTAGCGAATTAACTTTTTAGCTTTACAACGAACCCACTAAGTGTTCGCTAAAAACCATTGTTCAAAAAGATAGTTCCAGCCACATCCTGTATTTGTTCATCCAATATCACTAGTTGAATCGTTTCAATATCACCAGTTGAATTGTTTGTACGCCTACATCCCTAGTTCGTATCCGTAATGGTCGCTTTGTGAATACGAGTTTCAATGGATTTCCGAGACTCAACTTCGCCGTAGTACTTGTTAATGCATTGACTAAAAGCCTAGTGGATCTACTTTGTGCTGGTCTATGAACAGGTTTATGATTAGGAGTGTATTCGTTCGAAAATCATGTTGGATGTGGTGTATTATTGGCTGGGAGAAAATGAGCAGCTTCGACATGCGACCGTGAAAATTAGATGGAGCAGAGAGTAAATTGAAGAGACAGAAATACTTGTAGATCATACAAATATTTATTGAACCCACGACACACTACGCACAGTCGACGACGATCGACTGTGCGTAGTGTGTCACTCAACCACTGCGCCATGCATACCGTGCTGTTATAACTTTGATTCGTACTTACCAAACAACTCTGTTCCTTCAGTATCCTGAAAAATCAATATCATACAATAATATCATAAATCAGAGGATTTACTAAAGCAAATCACTTTATTTGATCGCCTTATGTTAGTCAAAAGTTGATTGATTAATTTTAAAACTTTAACACCAAAGTCACGTAAATCAACTGAACAAAAACATCTAAATTAAGCAAAACAAAATCAAGTTGAACACGTTCAAAGGTAAAATTATTTTCAACTTGGTTCCGACATGTTCGCACATATCACAGTTATATAAAACTTTGAAGGGTAAATTACAAGAAATTAATGCAGAAGTCCAACTCAGTATACGCTTAAAAAAAGCGAGTCTTAAAGTAGTCAATTTTTGTTTGTCGTTGTTAAATCATCAAATGGCGGTGCTCTCTCCAAGCGGGGCAGACTTGTACCGTATGCTCCACCATGTCCTCCGTGCGATCCTCGCAGTGGTGGCACCCAGGCCTTTCTTCCTTCCCGATGACACACTGGAACCTCCCAAAACTTCAGTGTCCGGTAAGGATCTGAGCGGAAGGTGGGGACGCCGTGGCGACTTTCCAGCCACTCCTCAAAGAGGGGTCTTATCACCGCGATTGAGGCGTGCCCGAAAGTAGACGCATATGATACTAAACTTCTCTGACATCTTACATTGGTGATAAGCGCAACATGAATTCGATTTCGACTTAAAGACAGCAATTGACTCATCCATAGAGAAACCTCGGACCAAGACTTGTGTAACTTTCGTGACACATCAAAAGCGAGACCTTAGCAAGAGTCACTTTTTTACTTGATAAAATCATCTTATTAGTCCTCCCGCCCTAGGTGGAGTGGAACGGAATGTCAAGGCGGGATACCGTAGCCTTTTTTTGACGTTGTAAAATCATTGTATGAGTCCCCCTACCCAGGGCAGGGCGGGAGGCACTGTCAGATTTGTACTAACTAAAATCCACGTTGTCCTTCAATAGCCCTTTACGTTCCGAGCCGGGGCACGGTTACTCGTTAGTCCCAAGACCCCGGCAGGCTTTGGTCTCAGCTCTTGGACGCACGCGTGGAACGCGACGCGCCGTGACCCGGGGCATGGTCCATGATCGGACATATACTCGCCCCGGTGGCCGGAAATCGTCGGACGGCGGTCATCAGTATAAATGGTTCTTTATCACTTCAACTTCTGATTTTCCTCATATATGTAGGTGACTTATTAAAACAAAAGTTAGCGTGTATCAGACACCGTGGCGTGTGCGAACGTACCATGTATTGTTTGCCATCATAACTCGCGTTTCAACTATGTACAACACTGCGCAACTTGAATTTTTGTATGTAATTGTACTTGCTATAGGTGTGAGTATTTATGTATTTTACTACGAAGTTGTAACATTTTGAGTGACTTGCCGTTTCAAAACGGTGAATGTAAGTTAGAAACCTTATTTAGAAATTACGGTTTTGTGCTCGCCTTTGGACACCTGACTCGCGAAAGCCATCATGCTAGAGATCAGGCCTCATAATTGCTTCTGGGCTAGATTAAGCCCAAGAGGCACTACCAGCAGGCAGACAAGTCGAAGTTTCCACTCTATTTCTCATTATACTAAATTTCTTTTACAATAGCCAGTGTCTCTTACAACAAAACCTCTCAATACATAATTATGTGTAAATCTAGGCAAAAGTACTAAAAGCAGAAAGTTAGTTCTATCTAACAAAGTGCACGCGACAAAGGTGTTAAAAATCCTATGAAGTCAGTACTGGTCATTTTTACTCACCCTTTGAAGGACGTCCGCCGTTCGTTCTAACAATAAAGTCGCGTAGTCAAGTGCAGATAAACGAGAAATGCCTTTGTCCACCTCACCTTTAGCCTTAGGGGTGTTACAGACGAGCATTGTAGCGTCGAGCGAAGCGTAGCGTACAGGTGTGTGGCGCTTTGTTGAAAACTTCGTATAGGTAAAAAAAAAAAAAATGAAATGAAATAATGTTTATTGAGGACCAAACATACAATTTTCATCTAAACCCACCAAACTGCGCAGCAGTTTGTCGGCGGGATTGGCGCTTGTTTTAATAATGTTTCTTGTTCTAAGCTTCTTGTTGCAAGCAATTTACGATCTAAATTGTTATGTTAGTAACGGTTATTATTGTTAAACTAGCTGACCCGTTCGCACTTCACTGTGGGGGCCAAAATATTAATGGGGTAGGGTGTAGTAGGGTGAAACATACAGTCATATGTATTTTACGACTCATGTTCTTATTCTTAACAAATACATATAAGCAAAAATCGGTCGAACCATTTCGGAGGAGTGCAATCACAAACACCATTCAAGATTTGTGTCTAGGTAGGTATTAAATTATTGAAATTAATTAAAAAAAAACGCGTAATACAGTGTTTACATCGGACCAACTCAAAGGTGATACCTGCATTGTAATATTTTAGCACTTAAATTACAAAAGAAAAAACTTTAGAAGAGTTATACAAGTCTTCAACTGCAATTACTCAATTTAGAAACCGACAATGAGTTCCCAAGTTGAAGATGAACATAACTTTGAAATATTTAATCTGCATATTTGAATATAATTTGTTACATTTGAATAATATTTTGAATTTGATGCATGTTATGGAGGAGCCATGTAAGGCTCGAAATTCGTAGTAATGTGTGTACATAACGCAGCGTTAACGCTACGCACATCTGATAAGCCTCTAACAGCCAACGAATGGTTAATAACAACTTTATGACCTCAACTTTATTCGGAAGGGCTAATGTGGTCCGGGGTTTAGTATCGCAGACCTAATTGGAGAAATAAAACGAGGAATGTATGGCGTTTAGGCATTGTGTTCGTTGATGAGAGAAAGATGGGAATGTTCGCATTGTTGAAGGAAATATGTCTTTTACGTTCGTTTATTGTTTAATGAAATATGGACCTTACTGCTATTTTTAACCGACGAAAAAAAAAGGAGGAGGTTCTCAATTCGACATGTATATATTTTTTTTTTATTTTTTTTTTTTTTATGTATGACCACGCATAACTTTTCCTAACGTGGTCCGATTTCAAAAATTCTTTTTTTGTTAGAAAGAGTATATCTCAAAGTTGGTCCCATTTAAATTTCAAAACTAAAATCGGCCTCTAAGGGTAGAAAAAAAGGAATTAATTGTCAATCTTCCTACAGAGTTTTCAATTATGAACCGATTCTGTTGAAATAAAGTTAACAATTGTAGTTCTGAGGACATATTATATAGCAGAAATGTGGAGAACATAACATGATGGCGTCACCATCATCAGATCAACTCCAGATACCTGTTATTTTGTGAAGTCAGTCCCAAGAGTTCGTTAACAGTTAACAACATCTATATCGTGTTTGGGCTCATTTCACTCAGCTTGATGAGAACTTTAGACCTAGCTGAGGTATCATTGCCATCGAGGGTCTGAGGATGGTGACGGATAGCAGGGGCAAGATGTCCTCAACAGTTAACAGCACCTTTATCGTGTTTGGGCTCATTTCACTAGTCTTGATGAAAACTTTATACCTAGCTGGGGTATAATTGTCATCGAGGGTCTGAGGATGGTGACAGAGGGCAGTAGCAAGAGATCCTTAACAGTTAACAGCAACTATATCATATTTGGGCTCATTTCACTCATATTGATGAGAACTTTAGACGTAGCTGGGGTATGACAGTCGTTGAGAGTTTTTAGTTACAGAAATTGACACGAGATAGGAAACTCAAAAGTAATAAATAAGTCCTTTTTAAAAAAAAAATCAAACCGACGAAACATCGAACTGAAAAGCAAAAAATAAATTTTGAGGCGGCGCCAAAGAAACAATCAATGAATAGCTACGACAACCTATAAAACGAGCTATTCTGCTCTTCAAATAGTTAATTTATATGTTTGTTTGTTTGGCGCCGCCTCAAAATTTATTTTTTGCTTTTCAGTTCGATGTTTCGTCGGTTTGATTTTTTTTTAAAAAAGGACTTATATAGGTAATACACGCCTTTTGACTCGAAGGCACGAGTATTGAACATCTTATTGACAATTTATGACATAAATAAGGATAAAAAACGTTCAGCTTTTTTCAAACGTCGCCGAAAGATGTTTTAGTATGGAATGAAAGATTTTACCTCGATGGCAAGACTTCAATAGCCTAGTTCATAAAGCGTCAGGAATACTTATCCAGAAGGACGCAGGTTCAGTCCAGGTTGAAGTTCAGAATTTTTCATCTTTTAACAAGATTATAATTTTATTTGCCTTCCATCCCTCAAATCAATATACGTATATTTTTTTTAATGTTGCCCACACTAGGAATGTGTATCGTGGGTGCATTTACAAACATAGAAACTGACATACACAAACACCTAGACCCGGAACAACTACTTGTAGGTCATACAAATATTTGTTCCGTGCGGGAAACGAACACGCGACACGCTGCACGACAGTCCAGTCGCTTAGCCACCACGCTAACCATGCCATTATCACAAGGATATTTATTTAATAAATCAATCATTAATTCCTAGACAACCAAAAGTTGGAAAACAATAATAGAACCCAACAATAAAAAAGGGTAAGTCCAGCCATACACCGTCCAGTTTACCGTCAAGTTTGCAGTGCGCTTGAAGCTTTCTGGCGTCCAGTAATCTTGACGGTATGTGGCTATTACTCTATCAGTGTGCATGACAAGTCTACTTTTGACTCCTGTAAGACAATACACAATGCACCATCAAGAATGCAGCGTATTTGAAGCAGCAATCTGTTCAACTTGACGGTGAAGCTATTAGACTTGTCATGCACACTGCACATTGATAGTCACTGCAAAACTGGATCGTGCATAGACAGCTTGACTTATAATAAAACGTTAAATTTTAAGAAGCAAATACTAACTCGCTTTCGTATATTCACAGAAACAGGATTGAAAATCGAAAACACACAGATTTTAACCGAATCTGGCTGAAGCGTATACGTGTGTACGAATCGGTTCCGTTGCGGAAATCGAGCTCGCGATCTATGTACGAAGCTAAATTGAACACTCTGGTAAATATTGCAACATTTTGGGGTCAAAATTGGGGTCATGTTTGAGTGCGTGCAAGTTTAGATAATAAGAGGAGCTCGTAGCTTCTTTATTATTATTTATTTATTGTATGTTGATAGTTTCAGTGTTTTTATATTATGGATGGATGTAAAGACTACTTACATCTGGAATAAAAGTATAACTAATACTATATAGATCGTTTGAAATATAATGAGATTAATTAGAAAGCATAAGATAAGAAAGCATATGCATGTGTCAATCACCCCGCTGGATGCTGCCACCGACTCTAAAGGGGTCGGACGATACAATTTTTCCCATGTAACCCGTTGACGGGAAATGAGCAGCGGATCGGATGAAACCAACCCGTAACGGGTAGTCAAATGCCCGAAAGTCTGACAACCAATATATATTTATAAACAGTTTATTTGGGAAAACGCCAGGCTATATGATAACCTGATCTTCCACATCAATAACGAAGGTATAGGCGTAATATAATATCACCTTATTCTAACGTCATGTCTAAAACTGTTACCACACACAAAACTTTTACACGAAAACTACTTCTAAGGCAAAAGAACGTAAAACAATTTACGGTCGGCATAGAAACTTGCCGACTCCATTCACATGGCCTCCCGCGTCGGTGTTACTCAAACTTCTCCAGATTTATGGCACAATAAATAGTTTTTTTATGTTCAATTTCTGGACGAACATCGTCCGTATCGTAATATGAAGTTTCGGGGCAAAAGTGAAATATGAAGTATGTGTTATTATTACTTTTCTGTATGAAAGTTTTTGGGGTGTGAAAAGATTTGGTTATTTCACTGTTCTAAGAATATGTTGTACTAGCTGTGCCCGCGACTTCGTTCGCGTGGATGTCGGAACTTAATAATGTATTTTTTAGTGCGAAGCGCTGTGGGAGGAGGAGGATACCGATACAAATCATTTTCTTTATGCTTTTTTTTAGCGTCATAAAATCGTTGAATTAGTCTTCTGTCAGACTGTCAGACTTGTATTGACTAAAATCCACGGCGTCCTTCAATAGCCCTTTACGTTCCGGGGTCACGGTAGCTCGAAAGTCCTACGACCCGCCTGGCTTAGGCTCTCTAAGGGGTTTGGCCCCCGTCATTGTGCTGACGCTCTTTGAGGCGCGCGTGGAACACAACGTTGACGTCGACCCGGGCATGGTCCATGATCGGACAGCGAGTCGCCCATTACTCGTCGCCCGAATGCCCACACCTGTTGGCCAGAGATCGTCCTGTGACGTCCGTCACCGTGGGCGTCTACCACGGCGGCGGTAGGTCGTGAGGTGGACGCTGTCCGCTTCCTCACGCGTCCCGCCTCCTCCTTCGCTGGCATGACTGTATCGCAGAAGGAGGCGACCGGTTTCCACTCTATTTTACGTCAACCAATGCCGAGCGCGAGATGTCGCCGCCTATCACCGTTGTGAGGAAATGTGCGATGCTCTGCCCAAGCGGGACAATTTTACACCGTATGCTCCACCGTGTCCTCTGGACGATCCTTGTAGTGGTGACACCCACGCGTTTCTTCCTTCCCCATCCGACACAGGTACCTCCCAAAACTTCCGTGTCCAGTGAGGATCTGCGTCAGGTGGTTGGTCCGGACGCCGTGACACCTTCCAGCCATTCCCCAAAGAGAGGTCTTACCGCCGTGACTGAGGCGTGCCCGAACCTCGGTTTCGATAGTCGCTCCCTCCATACGCCCCCTTTTTTTGTTATCGTGGCAAACTCATCAAATGAGTCCTCCCGCCCAGGGCGGGACTGTCAGACTTGTACTGACTAAAATCCACGGTGTTTCTTCAATAGCCCTTTATGTACCAGGGTCACGCGAGTGAGACAGTCCCGCGACCCCGGCAGGCTCTGGCCCTCTTAGGGGGCCCCGTCAGATTGCTGACAGCTCTTTGAGGCGCGCGTGGAACACAACGCGCCGTCGCCCCGACGCGTCGACGCGCATGGTCCATGATCGGATGGCGAGTCACCCATTACTCGCCACCCGCATTCTCGCGCCTACGATGGCCGGAGATCGTCTTGGGCACCTCCCGCGGCGGCTGCGTCGTGGACGCTGTCCTCTCCCTCACGCGTTCCGCCTCCTCCTTTGCTAGCATTACTGCTTCGCAGAAGGAGGCGACCGCTTCCCATTCCGTCTCACCCCGCAGCATGGCCTCGACCAGTGCCTATCGCCGCTGTGAGGAAACGGCGGTGCTCTGCCCAAGCGGGGCAGGCCTGCACCGTATGTTCTACCGTGTCCTCCGGGCGATCCTCGCAGTGGTGAGACCCAGGCGTTTCCTCCTTCCCCATTCGATACAGGATCCATACCACCCCCTGAGATGGCGCCGGAGCTCTTCCCGCCGCGCCTCGACTTGTCTATGCAGCGGGGATTGGCCAGTGCTTCTCTTTTTAAATACATGCCGTTCGACGGCAAGCTACCCATTACTCCCCGTCCGTAAGCGGCTGGAATATGACCCACTATTTCCGACGCCCTGGGCGTCTTCAGCGGTGGCTCGGGTGAGAGGTAGAGGGTGCACTTTCCCTCACGCGCAATTATGAAATGCTCAGTATTGCCCAGGCAGTAATAATTTTGTTGTGACATTATTTTGAAACTATGATATCTCCTAAGATATTCATTGAAATCAAACGATGTCAAGGGCAATTTTGTTCAAAATTAAATGCTTGTGATGATTAACGTATTTATTTTGATAAGGATTAATATCATATTAATGAAAATACCTTCGCAAATAATGCATTACTTTAAAACAAATTTGATTTCCATAAAAAAGGTTATAGTGACTTAATCTTAAAAGATAGATATATGCTCTCGCGGACTTTATTTTAGAACTTTTTATGAGGAATAATTCCGTAGTACATAATTTTTGCGTGTCTTTAACCGTTTACGCAGCGCACGCAACGAAAGCTCTCGAAAAGGAATACATTTTCCCGATTTTGAAACATTTCTCATTGCTGCTCCGCTCCTTTTGGTGATAGCGTGATGATATATAGCCTATAGCCTTCCTCGATAAATGGACTATCCAACACAAAAAGAATTTTTCAATTCCAACCAGTCGTTCCTGAGATTAGCGCGTTCAAACAAACAAACAAACAAACAAACAAACAAACAAACAAACAAACAAACAAACTCTTCAGCTTTATAATATTAGTATAGATTTGTAAATGAACGACATAATTGGCGAAACGTGGGTATACTATTAGGATACGCCTCTGTTTGCCTGTGTTCCTTCAATTGCCATTTTCGTTCCACACCGTTAAATGTTACAGATCCCGGCAAATGTAGTAAACATGGTAAAAAAAAACCGTGGTTCTACAAGATCGCTTGGTTAGTATCTGGGGTTATTTTTTATCCTTGGTTTTGGTACCACGGGCAGTAAAAGGTCCTTTCGTTGCACGTATAAATACCCGCTAATACACTAGACTATCATCATCATCAGCCTATAATGGTCCCACTGCTGGGATACAGGCCTCCTCTCTGTGAGAGGGAGTGGGCCATAATCCACCACGCGGGCCCAGTGCGGATTGGTGGATGTCATATGTCTTCGAATTTTTGATTCTAGGACATGCCGGTTTCCTCACGATGTTTTCCTTCACCGTTTTGAGAGCAGTGGTGATGAAATAAATTACACAAAGTAATGCGCCAGGCGGGGTTTGAACCCACGACCTACAACTCGTAAGTCGGGACCGATACAACTGGGCCACCACTGCTCACTAGACTATACATACTTCAAAATATCTTATAGTGGATTTAGAATGGAATAAGGGCAGGAAAATGATGATGACTATTTCGTATTTACTTTTTCATTTCTTTTTCTTAAATAAAAACATTACCCCAACTAGGAATTTTTCCTGTATCGTAGATGTGTTTATGAAAATTTAAATTTTGCATAGGTACACATGTTTGTGTACCTATGCAAAATTTTTACAAGTTAAATTTGATCTACAAGTATTTATTCCGGGTCTTGGTGTTCCAAGACCCGGAATAAATACTTGTAGATCAAACATTTTTTTATACACAGTAACGACTGTTGTGTTGCGAATCGTAAAGATATTTGTGAAAAGAAAAAAGCGGACAGGACTTGAACCTGCGACCTTCCGATCAGTACACTGCACCGGATGCTTTACCAACTGAGCCTCCGCAATCATATCCTGCTAGCTCGAATTTTTCAGAGCATACTTGTTGCGTGCGACCAACAGTCACAGCGCAGCAGTCCATCTGTTAAGCCTGCTCTACACTACGTACTCGTCGAAGTTGATTGAAGTCCCGAAGTATGTGACTACATACTCGTGCAACTTCGCGAGGAGCTCATTGAGCCTTTGACTCAGTCGCAAAAACCGACTCCATTTGTTGTCGGTTTTTGCGACCGAGTCACCGAAGCACAGTATAAATATCTACAGTAGTGGAACTCGGCCGCACGATAGAAATAAATACCTACAGCCGCGCGGTACGTAAACATGCGTTAGGGCTGTCCGACCCCGTCTCCAGCATTTTAATTACATTTGCCTACTTTCTGTTTCTATTTAGTGTTGCGATTGTAAATATACTTTTCTTATATAAGTAAACAAATAAAATACTTTATCTACTCTCATATCGTAAAATTCGAAATACAAAACTCAAAACGAGTTTATAATGACATACTTTATACCATAGAGTATCGTAATGAAATTAAAAAATTAAATTATAACACTGTTTCTCTAACAAAACAATGTTATAATTTAATTTTTTTTCATTATGATACAGATTACTGACCATAGATACATCTATTTCATTTTTTTATCTGTGGCTGCGCGCGCTATAAATAGGAATGTTGGAATTTTGACGTTTGTATTTCGGTGGATGAATATTAGTGTTCATTAATTTTTATCTTTTATTTGATATGTTCGTATTCAATGAGAGTAGATAAAGTAGTGTATGAAACTGTACATAACTAGGTATTATACCACTCGTGTGATACTATTAAAAAACTCGCTTCGCTCGTTTTTTAAACTCACACTCGTGTATAATACCCCTCATTATGTACCAGTTACATAAACTACTATTGTAAATTGAATAGGAAGTGTTCAATAAAAATGTATGTATGTACGCGCGAGCCCTAGATATACTGTAATCTACGTTCCTAGATTAATATTCATGACTGTGATATAGTTTATGTAGTACACTGAATATACTCGTACGTTGATTGTACACCGTACCGTAGGTAAATGAAGCTCACTGCTTCATTTCCGTGCCCGCCGACAATCCCGCCGCGCCGTTACACCATGTCTTTACTTTGAATTATACAAACTAACAAAACACACATGCACCGGAGTTTTAACACAAGAGAAAGTACCTACCGTATCATGATTCATTCAGAACCGCCTATAACTTACCTATTTCACTTGTCTCAGTAACTTTCCTTTACTTTATTCATTTAATTTACTGTATTTATTAATCCAAATACCTTTTTTTTCGTGAGATAAAGGAAAATACATAACCATTAAAAAGTCACACATTATGTACCTACCTACTAGCTACTAGTAAGTAAAATTATTTTATAGTCAGTACTTACCTTTCAGAGGTTGCAGGTAATTTAAAAAAACTTATGTCTGGATGCGTTATTGTTGAATTCATACACCCAAAAACAGCACAATATGTTCTACTCGTCAAATTAAAATAGGTATTTTAACTGATTTTGCTAAAAAAACAACACACCGTCCGTTCGTCACTACGGTACAGCCGTGACTGTCTGCGCCCCGAGCGCGCCCCGACATCGAGGCGCGTAGGTATAGCTCGCGTTTCGTCCGTTTGTAGGGAGTTCTAGTACTGTTAGATATTATTACCGTGCCCGAAGCGAGCCGAAGTTGCACGAAGCGAAGCGAAGTGCCCTTCTACACTATCGTATTCGGTCAACTTCGACCAACTTCGCGAGTAGTATAGAGCAGGCTTTAGGCGCGGGCACCAAAAAAAAGACGTAAGACGCAGACGGGGCGGAGACATAATATGTCTCTTCGGCGTCTCTTTCATACAAAATGTATAGAAGCGTCGCGACGTTAAAACACACATAAGAGACGTCCGCGACGCGTCCTCGTCTTACGTCTCTTCTATGTGGCCCGCGCCTTAGTCGCTGCGCCAACCCTGCCGTAGCAATGTCACTTCGGGGTCGCGGGACTGTCTCATCAGCTAACCGAGAACCTGGAACGTATACGGCTATTGAAGGATCACCGTAGATTCTAGTCCGACAGTCTGGGTAGGAGGACTCCTCATTTAATGATTCTACCAAGATAAAAAAAGAACAATGTCACTTTACATTTACTATTTTTAAAAATAACATCGAGCTAACACCACACATCCATGTTTCTAGTCGGTCTAACACTAGCATAAATCATCCTTTATTCATTGAACTGACAAGCGCGAGGTTTGACGTGATCCCACTCTTGCATAGTAAGCGTATTTAGTTTAGTTGGAAAACGACAGATTTGTAGCTTTTTTTCTTTTTTAGCGTGGTAAAATCATCAAATGAGTCCTCCCACCCCGGGCAGGGCGGGAGGGACTGTCAGACTCGTACTGACTAAAATCCACGGTGTCCTTCAATAGCTTTAATATTCATGTTCCGGGGTCACGATAATGAGATAAGTCCCGCGACTCCGGCAGGCTGTGGCCCTCTAGAGAGGGGCCCCGTCATAGTTTATAGCCTTGTACTTTTTTTTAAAACGCAGTACAGAATTATTTTTTCTGTTGATACATTAAGATTATAGCTATATCGACAATACAATTTTCCTTACACATGGCAAATGATATTTTATTCCTCCCTCATGATAATCCTATTCCAGGAACACACTGTATGGTAATAGTCCTCCTGACCGATTTCGGCCATGGCTTCCAATCTCAGCGGAGACAAGCCAACTGCGCGGGTCATATTACAGTGTACAAATGTATGCGAAGGCACAGGTGCACTCTCTGTTCCTTTACTTTCATAGCCCGATTGGACGGCGATCCATCACGACCGGAGAGACATCAAGCGCTGGACCAATGGCTTATGACGGCCCCTTAGAGGGCCAAAGCCTGCTATAGTCGCGGGACTTAACGAGTAACCGTGGGCACCGACAGACACCGTGGATTTTAGTCAGAACAAGTCGGACATACCCTTACCCTCCTGCCCTGTAGGTACTGGGTGGGACACATTTTTGATGATTTTAACATAAGGGGGTATTATACCGCCACTTCCAAGCTCGCGGATACTACTGAGAAATTTTAATAGAAAAAACCCACGCGCAGCAGTAGTGCCTATTATTATTACAATAGTCCATTTTGTTCTACCCTATGATTTTACCACGCTAAAAAAAAACCCTTATAAAATACTGCCCATTATAGACCAAAAATAACAAACTGTCACAAATGTACGTAGCTACAAACATGGATAAGGATATTTCCAGCTCGTACACACGAACCCTTTTTACAACATGTGGCAGCTGACAGGTCATCCCCGCTCATAATCAGCTGGGAGACCGAACGACACTGACCTTCCCTCTGACAGGGTTATAATTTCCTCACCGTGTAGGTTTTGTGTCAATATTGTATCTTTTGTTGGTGACTGAATGTGTAGGTGTTAATACTATCTTTTGTTTCAACCTTGTCCAGACGTTTTCCCCTGTATCTTGAGGTGGTATGTAAAAAACTCACATAATACAAACACCTTAAGCCCGGAACAACTCTGGGGACTGTCAGACCCATACTGATTAAAATCCACGATGTTCCTTCAATAGCCCTTTACACCTCAAACAGTCTACCTTTTTTTTTATTAAACAGAAAAGTAATTGTGGTTGGTTTATATAGCCATGGTTTTGGTTTCACGGTTTCATTTCGATGGTTATAAAAATATATATTCCGATAATAATCCGTCATAAGTTTTCGAACATAAAACAAAATATTCACTAAGGTAAAAAAAAATACGTAGTACTAGTAAGTACCTTTTTAAGATCAAAATTAGCTATTTTTCCTTGTGATATCTTCAACCAAAAAAATCCCAGTTAATACGTATTTTTTGTCAGTTTTACTTAAATTAATCTAGCACTTAAGCTAATACCGATGAAAATTCAACCTTTGAACATTAAGAATAAGGTTAGAATTAGTAGAACTCGATTTATGTGATTAGTTACTAATTTGGGGAAAGTTTCTTTGATCAGTATTTGATTAGGGTCATGATTGGACGTCGCTTGGGACTTGAGGTCTCATTAGTTGGCAAGTACCTCTTTTAGTGGCCAGTTTTTAACATTTATTAAAAGGAAAATTTTAATTTAATATCTTTATAAAATTAAGAAATAATAAATATAAGTTATTGGCCAAGGTTCGGCCAAAGAAACTAGAGCCGCCCAAAAGCCCGTTGGGTTGACGATATAGTCAAGATCGCGGGGAATAGATGGATGAGAGATATAGAGACCCTAGAAATAGGTCAAAAAAGGGCGAGACCTATACCCAGCAGTGGGTGATCCCAGGCTGAAATGATGATGATGATGATGGGTGACAGGAGATGGACGGCACCGCCAAACTGGGTCCAGAAAGAGGTGGCAAGTCGACCTGGATGCATACCGTTAGGGTTATTTCGAGGTGAAGAGCTTTTGGAATAACTTATGGAGGCCTTTCCCCAGCAGTGGGATAGCGTGGGCTAGACGAAAATAAAAAAAAACAGTATCGACACTAAATTAATAAACTTTAAAGAGAAGTTTTTTTTTACACTTTGCCGAGCACTAGGAATTTCTTCTGTGTCGTGTGTGCGTTTACAAACATAGAAACACACATCAAAACACTCGGACCCAGAAAAACTACGTGTAGATCATACAAATATTTGTTCCGTGCGGGAATCGAACTCGCCACACGATGAGCAGCCAGTCCAATCGCTCAGCCACTGCGTTAACCATGCTGTCAATTTTATTGTTAAAGTAAAATAAACGGGATGGGGGGCAATTCGTCTACTTAAAAACTGGTGCCAGAAACTAATTTATTAAAAAAAAGTGGATCTTAACAAATCTGACAGTCCCTTTTGCTCCACCAAAAGCGGAAGGACTCGTTTAATGTATTAAACAGCTTAAAAAAAAGCAGTAAAAAAAACTATTTTCTTCTACCACCCATTCAATCAACCTGAAATGTTACCAAAATATTTATAGGTTTTTCGTTGTATAAAAAACTAAGGAGTCTCTGATGAACGAGCCATTTATCAACGTCTGTCCCGGAACGTTAAACTAGAGGCGTTTTAGCACTAAGTATACCTAGTTGAGGTATACAGGGTTCATCGCCCTCGGGAAATATCTATATTTCTCGAATAATTAATCTTCTTACTATGAAATATTGGTTCGTTGGCCTATTTTCAAATATTCAAGTACGAACAAGGTTTTAATTCTTACCCACGTTCTAATCAAAGCGATTAGTTGTTCAATGTTGCGTTCTTATCTTACTCATTTGTATCGAAGGCATTCATAGTCCTACTATGGCAGCTAAACTATGAAGGAGAGTCGTTGACGCCATATTGTGACGTCATACACCACTTTTTAACACTTGTACCGTAAAGTAAGTTTCCCAAAACAACAATTCTTCTTCTTCGTCACCACTCTTGAAGAGTGGTCGTGGTCAGCATGTTGCAGTGAGACATCGTGCTGCCATAATTCGCCTCACAATGAGAGGCCATTTCTCCCTGTTGGCTGTAACTCGTGTGCACTCATGCAGCGGACCACCGACTGCAGACTTGATCTCGTCAGTCTTTCGCATGGGTGACCGGCCGCGTGCTCTCGTGCCGTCTACTTTCCCCTGGACAACGAGCCGCTCAATAGAGTCGTTGCCACTCCGGGACACGTGACCAAAGAACTGAAGTATTCGAGCCTGGACTGTAGCTGATAGACGCTGCTTGTACCGAACTCTTGGAGAATGGATACGTCGCCGTCGGTACGAAATTCTGTCCAGGATACTCCAAGCATTTTCCTCCAGCAAACAACAAAAAAACAACATTTAAAACAACATACTTACGTCAAAACAAAATGAAATGTCGTTTGACTCGTATGATGCTCGTTAAAGTATCGGGTTTTATTTAAACTGCTGCAAAAAATAAAAACCTTTTTTACAATTTGTGTATTTTTCAAGACTAACAAAATACACTTCTTAAGAACGCCTTCTTGAAATCAGACTTAAGTTATACAACAAATATTTGACGGAATTTCAGTAAAGAAATAATCTCCGGCGAAAAATATCTGTTTACGGAGACCTACCTATTTAAAAAAATGTTTGGAGTGAATTGGATCCAACTCCTACTCGTAACATAGCGTGATGGCTCAGTGATCCCTCTGGTAGTAGTAGTACGTCTCACCAGAACTGCTTCAAAAGTTTTTCTTCCCGAAAAAGTCAGACTTGATTATATTATATTATATTAGCTCGACAAAAAGCCACCAGATCGCTCGTTAGAAGACGTGCTAAAACGCTCTTATATGTTTTTTCGTAATGTAAAGTACTCAAAAATGCTCATCATAAGTGAATGTTCAACTTTATCAACATCTTGGCCAATTTTGGAACGACCTCGGACTATTTGGTTTGATGGATTCAACCATTTGAAAAACAAAATTGTTTCCTGATACCGATAACCTATGAAGTCAAGCGTGCTTCACCGTCAACCTTATCATCGCTTGCCATCAGGCGAGATAGTGGTTAATTGTAAGCCTATACCAAGTTGACGGGATCCTCCTTTAGAGGGCCGAAGCTTGTCGCGGGTCTAACGAATACCGTGACCCCAGTACGTAAAGGGCTATTGAAGGACACCGTGGATTTTAGTCGGTATAAGTCTAACAGTCCCTCCTGCCCTGCCGTGGGTGGGAGGACTCATTTGATGATTTTACCACGCTAAAAAAAAGCCAAGCAAAACCAAGAAAAAAGAAATAAAAAAAAAACAAAGATAGGAAATCAAAGGATACAGAATCTTAGCTATTCTAGGCCAAAGTGAAGCTTAATAATAAATCCGCTTACAACAAAACCTTGCTATATTCATGAGAACTCATCGTATAAAATGATAGATGCGAGCGATGCATCATAGTATGTTTACTAGGGCGTGAAATAAATATAAATGGGTTTTAGTTAGATCACTAGAGAGATTGATTGGTTTTACTGACTTTTTTTCGGTGGTAAACTCCTGTTTTTCTTCTCCCGTCCTGGGTTATGCAGAAGGTACTGTCAGATCCGCAGGAGATACCCACGGCATCGGATTTCAGGCCGGTATGCGGACGGTGAGTAATGGGTGACTTGCCGTCCGTGGACCAGGTTGAGAGTGCGTCGTGTTCCATGCGCACGTCAGAGAGCTGTCAGCAATCTGACAGAACCCCATAGAGGGCCGAAGCCATGGATCCAATGAGTGAATGATTTTACCACGTAAAAGAAAAGGTATTTTTTTTATCTTTTATTCTTTATTTCTCTTTATAACTAAATAAATAGCCCCAAAAAACTACTTACGCAGTTTAACTTTAAGACCCTTACTGACTAAAAGTCAACATAGTTCTTTCGGTTGCCCGTTCCGTTCCGGGTCTACGGTATCCCGCTTAGACAGTAGCGCGACCTTAGTAAAAAGTTTTACCACTATGAATTTAGGATTAGTGACCCGACGCGAGGCCCTGATATTTTAGGGAGTTTATGCCTATATATGAGCCAAACAGATTAAACAAACTTCTAGTTTAAGCCAGTTTTAAATCGCGGTCCATTTATTTTAAAGGAAATTGAAGGTACACATCGATTAAATAACTACATTTTTGCATGCGGATTTCAAGTGTCGAAATTGTTCTGTAGGAACAGTCGTTGTAATCAAAATTGTTAGAATTCACTTGAAGTAAGTCAACTGTTAAAAGGTTACTTCTAGGCAAGCGTGCAAGAGGCAAGATTGTGTCAGTCAAACGCGAGACTATCTCTAAATAAAAAAGACGTGTGGCACTCGGGGACTGCCGCGGTAAAGCTATTGCATAGCATTTTGTATCAACTTATGCAATTATAATTTTATTTATTTATTTTATTCATGCAGTATTGCTTTTTCTTTGATATTAATTCAAGTTACAATTTTAAATATTTCTTTTCAAAAAAAAATATTATTATTATTATTATTATTATTATTATTATGGTTTTATTATTTTATTATTATTATTATATTAATAAATCAATAATTAATTAATTTTAATAATTAATTTAATAATTTAATTAAATTAATAATTTAATTAAATTAAATGAGCGTGAGGTTTTTTCGTTACGGAATTTCTGGATTCGGTCCCCGCGCTCAAGGCCCGCGATAGAAGCTATGCAATAGCTTAATAAAAAAAATTAAAAACCAAAACACGTGTTTAAAACCCTTATTCTCATAAACACAATGGCTAGTAATTTTCTGTTCATACAAAATTTCCACTGGTTTTTCTGTAGGACGCCTTAGAACCGATGTCGTTTCATGAAATATTGACGGACACTTTCAGTAAGTGTGCCTGAAATGTCCTCCAGTAAACTATGTGATAGCTGTTATCTCGGCTAGTAAGACTTAGATAAAAAGGAGTTACATTTTAAGTTACGTAAGGAAGTTACCGTGGTGTCAAGAGAAGAAGATTTGAGAGTAAGTTGTAATGAATTGTTGCTACGAGTGCTACGAGCGCTACGCACGCCTACGTCAGCTACGGCGTAGCAAACAATTTGATTAAGGGGATTGGTCAGTAAAAATACGGTTTTTATTTTTTACTTTTCTTCGTACATATCTGGACTACAGATCTTACAAGTTGGAATATAGTTATTGACTATATGATCTAAATTCTCACAAAGTTGAAAACACGATTCAATGAAATTTTCTCGATACAAAAAAAATGCAAAGTTAGGTCTGTGTTTTTTATTTTTTGAACTTTATGGAATAACTACTATGAGTTATTGAAAGGATGTTGTTTTAAATTGTAGAAAATACTAGTATCTACATTCTGTAAAGACATTTTTTCAATTAATAACAATTTTAATTCATAAAAAGACGTCAATATGTTTGGGGACATACGCCGTTTTATTCTGAGCACACATTCACTATCGTCCTCTCATCTTTTGCCTTTTAAAAGTAGTGTCATCACTTTCGTTCCTTGACGAATCAGTCAGCCAGCGTGGCTCTTACAGGTTAGACCTGCGACACTTTTTGTCAGACCGCGGCTGTCAGATTTTCGTAATAATAAAATTGGAAATGGATAAAAAGATCGAGAAAATAAAAACGAATGATACGTAGGCTTATAGATTATTCAAAACTATGTTTCGCTGTGTTCAATGGGACGTGATTAAACGGACATGACTGTAAATAAGTCACTTAAACTTTCTATTTTAAAGAACACATTATTTTCATTAATAATTCAAGAATAAAATAAACCAAACTTACTGAAAATCATCGCAGGAAATTCCTGACGACCCCTACAGAGCAAACAAGGCAAATGTTAGAATACGTATGATTCTATACATTACGAATTGTTCCTATCAATATAATAAATTACTCACAGTGATATTATATCAATGCTATCGTGATATCGTACTATTGTTGTCGGATGGTTCCTCTGTGTCCATCCTCCTCCCATGTAATCTTTATGCATCTAAATACCATTTCACATGAACTAATGATAAATGCACTGATTTGCAGTCAACAATTTGAGACAATATGTTACTGAAAACAACTTCTAATCGTATCAAACTGCGATATAGGATAAGAAGCACTTCACTTTTATTATTTTTTATTTAGTTTCGTCACAGATTTATAACAATTTCGAAGAAACAGGATTAAAGTAAATTAAATGAAAACTACTGTTGTCATTTTGAATACTTCAAAATTACTTGTCAACTACAAATAAGGCATAGCACCCACCACCCTGTTAAATATCGCCTATAGTATAATGCTGCGACTACGATGAAAAATCAGTGGTCATTGCTGTCTCACCGCGTGTTCGGTACAAGTTGCTTCTCGCTCTATTTATTGCTTTGGAGTCAAAAAAGATCAGTACTGGGCTCATGCTTTTGGATTCGATAGATAATATATCTAAGGGTTTCATTTATCAGAAAAGTGATAATATTACAACCTTGTCCCAAAAAAAAATACTGTGGATAAGATATTATAGAATGAAGATTACTTTAATTATAAAGAGGTTACTGACAATTGTTGTACTGTACCTGTATCTCATATGAGTAAAAAACCACTAAATCCACGCCGCGGCTCGACTAATGTCCATTTTACGCGGCGCTAGTGTCTGTCATTACATCAAAATGCATCAAAAATTAGTACCAACACCAGGTGGTGGAGGACAGGGTGTTAAGCACCCTTAGCTTTCCACTCTCATAATAAAGATATAAAGATATCACGCAACCAGCTTTGTGAAAGGACGTTAATAAAAGAAGCGTGTGTTTGGGGCTTTTTCTAGCGTGGTAAAATATCAAATGAGTCCTCCTACCCAGGGTAGGGTAGGGTAATCTACGATGTCGTTCAATAGCTCTTTACGTTCTGGGGTCACGGTATTCTAAAGAATACTGAAAACAACACAACTCACATGCCTATGCCCGTGCGCGCGTGTGTTTGGGGCTTAATAGATAATTGGGTATTGTCACTTTCGCAAGGTATGCCAATTTTATTAATTTTCTACCAAATAGTAGTTTTTTTCGTTATCTCGGGACGTCAAAATCTGTGTCAAAGTGTCATAAAATAAATTTAAGACTGTGAATGATAAAAATATTTACAATAAGTATATTTATCCATATCAATAAGTATTTCTGTCATTTTGTTTTAGTATATGTTTCGATATCCTTTTATTAAAATATTTCTATTATAGTAATACATGTATTTTGCGTAAAGGGAACACTTTATGAAATGTCGAAGTTGACGAAATGAAATACATAAAACTTTGGATTGCGTTAATTTCGCGATACTGGCGCCTGCTGGTGGCGGTGCGTGGCAACTTTTTCGACTCATCAAACGACGCTTTCGCTTTGACACGCGGCCTTAACATAATACGCATGAAACAATGTTTTTATGTAGCTTCTATATTGTAAACATCTGGATCTATACTATTGCAATTATAAAGAGGAAATATTTGTATGTCTGTTAAAAGAAAATTTTATCGTGGATAATATAAGATATCAGAGGGGGAGGGAGGAATAAAATGAGCGGGCGAAGCTGCTGAGATATTTTTGAGCTTCGACATTTTTTATAAAATTTATTTATTTGTTAATAGCTGACCCGGCAAAGGTCGTACCACCTCAGAATTTGATTTCTGAACGTCTTTTAAATTTATTTGATTTCTGAACGACGGGACGACAGGTAGGAATAGTTTCAAAGGGAAAACTAAATTGTTGCTTTTACTGAATTACCAATATTTTTATCATATTTACTCACCTCTTAAACCGTCCCTGGACTTCCAAAAATAATTTAAAACCATAATTAGGCAAATCTGTCCAGCAGTTCTCGAGCTCTAGCGAGACTAACGAACAGCAATTGATTTTTATATATATAATAGACTAGCTGACCCGACAAACTTCGTACCGCCTCAAAATCACCTTTTAAACCTTTCCTAGACTTCCAAAAATAATTCAAAACATAAATTATCCAAATCAGTCCAGCCGTTTTAGAGTTTTAGCGAGACTAACGAACAGCAATTGATTTTTATAAATATAGATTCGTAGCGTTGTTGACACGTTGTTATAATTTATTTTTCAAATACTTCACCACTTTGTTTTCCTACGACCTAATACTTAAACTTAGCACATAAAGATATACTAAACATCAAAACAAACAGCTGACCGCTTAGCTTACAGGCAGTTGGTCGTTACATGAAATATTGAAGCACACTACATGTAAGTGGGACCTAATGGTTGTCACTAAACTACTTAATAGCTTCTATTTACTAGTAAAAGTGGCTTAGAAAAATAGCTCTGTACTAAGTACATGTGTGTAAATATTTAAAGAGTATCCAACGATTTTCATTTAGATTAGTATAGAGAGAACTCGATTTAAGAGTGAATCTCGCATATTATGAAATAAAATGTTGCTACGCTGCTACTAGCGCTACGCATGTCTACGCCTGCTACGGTCTCGTAGCAAACAATTGTTTAATCTGAGATCAAAGCCATGAGCAATGTATACCTTTCTTATCGTAGCCATACACCATACTGCCTATCGTCCAATCGGCATGATACTGCCAATTGGATCAGTTAGAATTGACCGTATGTGGGCGTGGAATCCATCAAATTGATAATGCCAATTTCATAGGTAATCCAATCGCCATGACGATCGATTTGATAGGAGATCCGATCGCTTTGACACAACTTCAAATCGGTGCAGATTTGAAGTTGTGTCAAATCGATCGTCATGCCGATTGTTTGATAGGCAGTGTGGTGTATGGTGTATATGGACGAACTGCCAATTTGAAACAATTGCCAGCGTCATTCCGATTGGACGATAGGCAGTATGGTGTATGGCTACCATTAGAATAACCCCTGTATCGTGTGTGCCTTTACAAAATTTTTAACTCACATCTCATCACCCGGACCATTTTCATGTAGATCATAATTTTTTTTTTGTTCCGTACGGTTATTGAACCCACGCGTGGGTTCCGTAACGTGGGTTCCGTAACCCGTAGCAGACAATTGTTCGACCACTGCGCCAACCGATTGTCAAACATAAGACAAGTATTCTGTTTAAAATAACCAAACACCCTAAACTTTGCACATCAAAATAATATAATAAGGATTAAACACAAAACTGACCTCGTCGCCCCTAAAACCAGTGTAAGTATAAAATGAAATATTGAAGCTCACTTCATCTAAGTGGGCTCGGAATGTCCCCCACTAAACTGTTTGATAGCCCTTATTGTCTCTTACGCTGGGCAGTAAGTACTAACTAGAATGTCTTTTTTTTTGGGTGCTAAAATCATCAAACGAGTCCTCCCACCCGTGAGACTAAAATCCACGGTGTCCTTCAATAGCTCTTTAAGTTCCAGGATTATTAATGAAGTTCTTATACTGGTAAAAGGTGGTCCTACGTATTTTTCCAAATACGACTGTTACGATTTTGAATCTTAATATTATTACCAGCAGAGTTGATTGTCAAATTCTAAGATCACAGAAGTGAAGTAGGTACACAGAAAAAGTATAAATAAATTCTATTAAATAAATTAGTTTTTGTTGTTTCCTAAAACAGTAAAGAGATCTGTGAATTACATAATATTGTTTTCATCCCACCTATTCGAAAAAGACGACTTGGTTCGCCTTTAAGTGCGCCCAAAACTAGTGTTTTCTATATGGAACTTTTAGCGGGCAGGAATGAGTTTTTAATCCTCTTTATAAGTGCGCCGCAAAGAACTTTGCCGCGCACTTTATGAATTTGGAACATCTTAGTGCTCGGCACCAAAGAAATCGAACGCAATAGTTATTTGTTATGCAAGGCTGCAAAGTTGATTTTTGGCGCGAGTACTTGAATTGGAAACTGAGCGAGCGAAGGATTCTAAGATTGAACCGCGAGAGAAACGAGCGGTTCAAATATAGAATCCTGAGCGATGCGAAGTTTTCAAAGGTACGAGACGCAGAAAAACTTTGCTGCCGAGTGCAACACACAACTTTTCACCTCACACAGCGAGGAAATGAAGTGGGGGCGGCTCGCCTGCCAGTGTAGAAACGTAGAAAACAATTGAATACAAGTTCGAATTCGAAATACGTGTTCGAATTTTAAACAACACTTTGTGCTCTAGAGCACAAAATGGAGTTTTGCGCTCAGATTTTGAATGAGAAATAGAATCTTTCCGAGCGGGTGAGGTGAAAATACTGTTTGAATAAAGACTGGCTGGAATAACGGCCCATAGTCACCAGGGTCATCAATCTTCTAACTAAAAGCCTGGCACGACTTAGATCATTATACTAAAAAATTGTGGAGTACCAAATGGCGATCAAAATTCCATGCGTACGCTATCAAAGAAATTGCTTAACGTTTAGTGTGACTTATGACCTTCTACTTTCGAGATACACAATAATCCTTCAACTATTAAGTTCATAATTTCAACGTCTAAATATGAGTCCAGTTGGCTCAGTGGTTTTGGCATTTAGGATATAAATGCGTTAGTCGAAAGAGGTGCGAGTTCAAATATCACGCAGCAGTTGATAGACTTTTTGTGGGTTTTTACTCGATTGTTAAAAATTATAATTATTAACACACAAATTTTATTGCGTTTGTTTGGAATTTCCGTGTGTTTTTTCTTGTATTTGTTGGTTAGTGTCGTGTGATTTAATATAATTATAACGGTATTGTTAAATATTCTCAAAATGCAAGCAAAAATTAATATAAACACAAAAATAATACTTAATTCAATAACTAATATATAACTTATTTAAAAATAAATAAGCGTTAAAACAAAATAAAAATAAATAAGTTATTTATTAAAAATATTATCATAAAATCAACTGACATTTCAAAACTTAAGATTCGAACTCAAACTTCATTGATCGTGAACCCACGCTATCGGCACAATCATATTGTTAGATCATTACTAATGAAAGCAATGCAATGGTCACCATCTGTTTTTGTTAGTCAAATATTTTTACTCGTTTCGTTAGTCTATTACTACTTATTGTCATTTTATTTCTTTTTCAATTTTTACTAATGATTATAATTTATTACCTACAGGGTTTATAATAAAAAAAAAAACATGTAATAACAATATTAATATATTTTAGTTGAAATTATTATAATTCTATGTTTAAAGTTATAAAACTGCTAAAATTATGAATATTATTAATAATATAATTATGAATATAAACTCGACCTGGATATAATGTGAAATAGATGTCGAAATCATAGATGCATTTTTTAATAATTAAACAAAATTATGAAATTATTAAAATTAATATAAGTAATATAAAACAATAAATAAGAAAATTTAAAAATTCAAAATAAAAACATTATTATTCTAGTCAAATTAAAATAAGTGGTTTTAACAAGGGACAAGGGTAACTTACGTATTATTATAAGCTAATTAGCAATTACAGGGTATTTTTATACATTGCGGACATTTTTAACAAAGTTATCATTAAACGGCTTTACGTTTATTTGGAAACAGTACCAAGGCACCGCGGCCATGAAACGCAAAGGGCCAGTTGCCTTTTTGCGTTCCAGTGCCGCAAAACCGAGGAAGGCGAGCTCACTATTTGGGTCATCCCGACTCGGACATGTTAGGTAGGCCCTGGAACACAAAAGAGCAGTTGCCTTTTGCCTTCCAGGTCCGCAAGAACGAGCGAAGTGAGCTCGTGACTTGGGTTATTCTGACTCAGACAGATTATCTTAAGCCCTGGAATGCAAAGGGCCAATTGACCTTTACGCTCAAGACACATTTCCATAATATAACTTTTTTTCACTAAATTGAATTTGGTGAAACTGAAGAAACTTGTTATGCTCGATAACAAAAATTTTTTGACACCGCGGTACTGGAACGCAAAGGGCAACTGGCCTTTTGCGCTCCAGGGCTGCTATGCTAAAAGGCGATTATTTTGTAACAGTAACGGGGCATAGCGGCCTTGGAACGCAAAGGGCCAGTTGCCCTTTGCGTTCCAGTACCGCGGTGTAAGTTTCTTCAGTTTAACCAAATTCGATTTAGTGAAATACAGTTATATTATGCAAATGTGTTCTACTTCTGAAATAGAACCACGGAAAAAAATATCCAAACTATACATAAAAAAATACCCTGTTACAAGTTATTGAGGTAAGTTTAAGGATCGTTTTCTTTACGAAAAGATGTTTGAAACCATACCTCAATTCTTAATCCTTGAATAATAAGTTATCAAATGATGTTTACGTTTTCAGTCTATTTACAATAAATAAACAAAATTCAGATCAATAAAAGGTCCTCGAGACAATCTTAACGTTTTTTTTTTTTATTCCTTTAAACATAACAGTTTTTAGTTGATAGTCGTGGATGCCTTCAATGTTGAGTACACGATGAACGGTTATTAATTTTGTGTTGAATTAGTTATATTATGGAAACCATTTTCCTTCGTATTCATTCGACATTCCCGGACGTCCCTGTTTATTCTTATCAACTCATCTCATCATCATGCCATATCTCATCCCACAGACTCATAGTATTTCGTCACTGGAACAAAACATAGAATACTATTATATTATTTATGCAAAAACAGCTGTTGATCTATTTTACTACTAAGAAAAAAACTTTAAAACCACATACTAAGTATCAATCACTTTTTTTACTTTTAAACAAATACTTTTGAATAGGGAACCTTATTTATAAAAATATAATTATTAACATGTGGAATGATCAAAATTTAAATGTTAATACTCACACTTAGTCTGGTTTCATTTGATATTTGTTTTAAGTTTAATCCACATATTTATGCAGGGCTTTAATGTTCGCCCTCAATATTTATATAAATCCAATTGTTAATATTTCACTGCAAAACCACAGGACAGTGTGACACTTATATGCTGTTTACTTAGTCACACAAAATAACCAAGGATCAACAACGTTCAAATAAGAGACTCAAAACGAGATAACATAGTTATGCCTACCGCACAAATCGAAATAGTTCACTTTTTTTTTTTCTACGATCTACCTACAAAACTTTCTTAAACTTAACCATAGATATAGATAGACCTATATCTGTGATTATAACGAACGACCCACAACACTAATGACTTATATTAGTAGTTACACAAAAATCAATTTTAATTATCAAATTCCTACTAAAAAAAATATTAAAAATAACAAAAAGAATAAAGTAATTATTAAAAATTAAATTAAATAAAGTATTTGGGAAAAAAAAAAGTGGGATTCGATCCTCCGCAATCGAACGAACAGAAGTTCTATCCGAGCACGATTACCATTGCGCCAGCATTACTTGTAAATCAACGGTTGAAATTATGAACTATATCAAAAGTTAATTTGATATGTATAGTAATAAAACAACTTATAACAAAAGGTCGTAAGTCAAAGTGAAGCGTCAGTCTATTGCTTTGAGAAGTTTATAATTCATTTTTGAACCTGACTGTACATAACTTATAAATCTTCTTAGACATGTATTTTTTAATTTAGTAGTATTATAATACGAGAGTTTCGATCTGACGACTACAGACGTCGCTACTATAGCTTTATTCTTTAATTTAAACAGACATTATATATTTTTTCTGAAAGCTTTTGGCGTGGTTATGAGGCCTTTATACCAAAAATACTATTATTTATCATGTATTTTATTACGTTCCTATAATATTGTTATCTTTTTTATTGTGTCGTTTTTCAATATTTATATAATATGTTTTTCTATTTCGATATTTTCCCAAATTATTAATAGAATTCTATAATTATTTGGGCTACCTACTGGTAACTTTAATTTTCACACATTCGCACCTTCGGTGCAACAAAGACGTAACAGCTCATTTTTAAATTTTACAGGAGAAGACTTTTAAATTTTTTTTTTGCATGTTTATCATCGGTTCTGGATAACTATCTAAAGGAGGTTTGAAATCTTTACATTTAATTAATTGTTTTTTAGCTGGCTATAGTTATACGTAAAAATCTTGTATTTAATTGCCAAAGAAATCCTAATAAAAGACATAACAAAAAAAAAATGTCCTGAACAGACTGTGTCTTTGTTGCACCGGAAGTTATTTAGTTTTATGACTGTTATGTTTTATGCCTTTGTTGCTCCAAGATTTTGAGCGAAAAAAGACCTCAATATAAAGTCGCGGGCGAGGGGGCACTACTTACAATGAAACGGTGTCGGCCCAAAACGCATGGAAAAACCGCCAATAACCACAAAGGCACTTCTGCCATCTAGTGTAGTTTCGAGATACTTTCGCGGATGTCTTTGTTGCCCCAAGTAAAGGCATGGTTTAGAAACAATTTGGCATACTTAGGTCGATTTTGCAGTTTTGGCTATTTGTGACTTTGTTGCACCGAAGGTGCGATGTCTTTTCAATACGTCAATAAAATGTCAGTGTCACATTGCACTTTGCTGAAAAATTTCGATTCTCGTTTGGTGCGGTTCGTTATTTTCCTGCATTTTCTGCTTTTGGTCCTATTCTAAAGTAGTGTATCCGTGTGTTATTTCCATGCTAATAAAATTCTTACTGGAAAGCAAGATACTATCAGTGACACCGATAAATATCAAGTAATGGCTAGAAATTACTGTAAAAAACACTGTAAAAGGCCTCATAGTTGATGAAATAAATATAATTACTTAACAAATTCGTTTTATTTTTTACTAATGTAGGCATATAATTATTAATAGTCAATTAAAACACTAAAAGGAATGAGCAAGCTTTGTATATACCTATATATAAATAACTATGTACAGAAAAGTTTTCGTAGGAGAAAACTAGATGTCGCTGTTGTCCATTGTTCGAAAAACCCGTGAAGTTAGATCTCTATGCCCTAATAATAAAAGTACTCTGTGATAGTCACGCCGGGTCGCTGGCTGAATAAAAATTGTAGATTGTATGACAAGGGACAATATAATTATATAAGTAAGTACTTTTTTTTTCGGACAGTGGCATGGATGCATTAACTGTAGGTTGTAATTTAATGTTTTTCACGATGCGTTCACATGTTTTCGTCTCGTTCTCAATGGAATCTTGTATATAATTTATAACACATTTGCTCGTAAAAGGTCTCTTACTGCACCTATTTCAGTATCGTAATGTATCTTATTACGCACTAGTGCGTAATGGTAAAGTAAAACGCACTAGTGCGGTAATGGTAAAGTAAAACGCATGGTTTATCAAGATGCTCCGTCTAAAACGAACGGTACTTTTTTAAATCTTAGCAAAGAGTTTTTATGTCAGAAAAGCGGTCAACATTTTATTATTAAAATTAAATTTGGGAGATGAAATATAATAAATAAACATTTTATTCTTTAATTTAATTAATTTTGACAATTAATTACAACCATTTATCTGTAATAAAACCACAAAAGAATTAATTTACTTTATTAGTAATACTGGCTGTTTTTTGTGCCTTTGCCATAAACAAAAGATGCTGGTGCGCGCGCATCGCTAATTTGTGAAAAAGTAAAAATTATTCCGCTTGCTTTTCCTTTTCGATGTAATGATTTTATTTATTTACTCACAAATGTGTTATAAAACGTCGTATGACATACGTGCGGTTTGATAATTACAGCCTCTGCTTTCTTATAGCACTCGCCTTACGGCTCGTCCTACCAATATCGCCTCAGCTGTAATGATCAACTTACCGCACTTATATCATAATGTACTATTTCATAATTGCGAAAATGTCTCAAATGTAAATATAAAATTTTAGTTGTTTTATTATTAGATAATTTTAATTTAGTTGTTACTATGTTTTATTTAATAATAATATTACAATAAAATATGAGGCGCTTTTTATTTTCTCATAGTGGGTGATGAAAAGTAGAGTGTATCACTCGGGCGCAAAATATATTTTTGGCTCGGGCGACGTACTTTGAATCCCTCGCTACGTTCAGGATTCTACTAAAGAATCCCTCGCTACGCTCGGGATTCTACAGTAGAATCCCTCACTTCGCTCTGGATTCAAAAAAGCGCCCTCGCCGTAAAAATATCATTTTGCTCCCTTGTCATACAATCTACTATTTAATAGTAGATTATTGCATCGAGCACAAAGTAATTTATAATTGCACCGAGTAATCTAACAGGCACGAGGGCAATATAAATTACTTAAGGCGATGTGCATTATCTGCTTTTCTTTCAACTACACACATCAAAAGTGTCTAGGGATCAAGCATTTTTATGCGGATTTCTTGAGATTGAGATGTGGCTTTGTAATAAATTTATGATTTTATAAATTTATATGGATCCTTTTTGGTGCATTTCATAATTTGAATCAGGAACTGTAAATCAAATTCGAGTAAAAGATGAATTATATAAAAACATACAACGCATTGAAGACATTATTAGTGCTACTGTTTCCCTACTACTGATTAAAACCAACGTTATTATGGAGCGGCGACGTCATTTAAGCAGGGAAGAAATGCTCAGAGCCGTGGGAATGATAGAAGCTGGTTCCCGGCAACGTACTGTGGCTTTAGCTCTGAATACAAGTCAGAGTGTTATCAGTCGACTTTGGACACGTTACCGAAGCACTGGTACCGTGGCTGAGTGCCATGGAGGACGGTATCGCTGCACCACACGGAGACAAGACCGATACATTCAAATCTTAACTCGAAGAGCTCCAACAATAACCGCCATGATGTTAGCTTAGCCGTGAGGCTTCATCACTCTTCAGGGAACTTAATTAGCGACCAAACAGTCAGAAACCGTTTGCATGAAGTGAACCTTCATTCCCGAAGACCGCTACGGGTACCGCCTATAGCAATGCACAATCGTAGGATTCGATATCAATGGGCTCTTGAACACAGAAATTGGGCAGAAGAACAATGGCGTTTCGTGTGCTTTTCTGATGAGTCTCGTTTTGGTATGAGACCGGATACAAGACGTATACGACACTGGAGAACCCCTGGACGCCAACAGCGATTAAAATCCTGCCAGGAAGTCCATCCTTATAGTGGTGGAACCATCATGGTATGGGCGGGTATTTGGATCGGCGGAAGAACTGAGTTGATTTGGATCAGAGGCAACCTCAACGCTCAAATTTATGCTGAGACGATTGTATCAGACGTCATCGTTCCTCTACAAGTGCAAATCGGTCCCTTATTTCAGTTAATGCATGATAATGCACGACCGCACACCGCAAGAGTTGTAAGACAGACTCTCGCCGCAGCTAACATCAATGTCCTGCCCTGGCCTGCTCAGTCGCCAGACTTGAACCCGATTGAGCATGCATGGGATATGCTACAGAGAAGAGCTCTGCCGAATATGGAGGGTATCCAGTCGCAAGAAGACCTTTTTTTGTTGTTGCAACGAACATGGGCGGCCATTCCACAGCGTGATTTGGATGAACTCATTTTGAGTATGCCAAACCGATGTTCTTGTGTTGTTAGTGTTCGCGGTAGAAACACGGATTATTAATTGTTTAAGTTACCCAATAAAATTTTAAAGAAAACTGTTATTTCAGTCTTTTTTTCGAACTTTAATGTTAGTGGTTCAAATGTCAAAAATCCCTTTATTAGGAAAATGGCAAATTTCTTTATGAATGCAAAGGTGACTTGGTTTATCGTTACTGTGACAAACGATAACACTTTATTTGATGAATCCTTAAAGAACATTTTAATTAATATCAATCAGGAGAAAAGTTATTGCAAAAATATATGTTGATCCCTAGACACTTTTGATGTGTGTATTACCTATAGGAATAGTAGATAAAAAGATTTTCTATAACACTGTCGGCTTCATTTAGAATGTTTTCCAGGGTTATTGTGTCGCTAGATGATTCCATTTTAATTCGAAGCCGAAGCACCCAAAATCAGATAGTATCACACTTTATTGCTTCCAAAAATATTGCCAAGCAAAATTAACAAAGTTCCCGCCAAATCGTTTTTTTAAATTTCTTTCATTTTTAATCAGAGATAGCAGCAATCATTTTTTTAAATTTGGAACAAGTAGGATAGAAACGAATAAAACGTACGTAAAAAAAAACTGTGCAATAATGAAACATACATTTTAATTGCTCTAGAGCATTAAAGACTCGCTTTCTACTGAGTTTTAGTGTGATTGTGATGAAATTAAAGCATAGATGGAAGAAAAAAAAGATAATTATGACCAGTTTAAAGTAACACTCAGCATCAAGATATACTAAACACCTATCTATCTATCTAGATTTAGGGAAATACATACATACATAAACTGACGCCTTTGTCCTTTTCCTACTCACGCTAAACTTAGCACATCAAGACATAATAAAGATTAAACACAAAACTGACCGCTTCGCCCCTAAAACCAGTGTATCATTACATGAAATATTGAAGCTCACTTCATTTAAGTGGCCTCGGAATGTCCCCCACTAAACTGTTTGATAGCCCTTGTCTCGACTTACGCTGCCAGTAAGTACTAACTTACGAGAATGTCTCGGAATAGTAAGTGAAGCCTCTTAAGGCTATGTAGTGGATAAACTGCTTTTTAGGTTAGTGTCGCATTAAAGAGTCAGTAGCTGTGTCGGGTTTTTATTTAGTTGTTTTTTTTGCCGCAATTTTAATAGGCTGTCACACAGTGTTTAGCATAATCAGTATACAGGGTGTATTTTTCAACTGGGCGTGGATGGCTATATCCGAAACTATGAGGAATATCGAAAAACGTTGAAAGTAGTCTCGAGGCCGATTTTGACGAAAACTAAAATTGCATCATTCGATTTTAGAAAAATCAATAATCCTGGTCAGGGATCGAACCTGGTGATTTTGGAAAAAAAATCACTTCCTGTATCATTACACCATTTCATAGCGTTGCTAATAAGGATCAAATTCTGGGAATGAATCATGTACAGCAAACATTAGGCCATATATGATTACTTCCCAAAAGGAGATCGGGCGGGTGTGGCCCAAGTGGCGGCGGAGCATGACGTTAATTTTATTTGAAAGTTCCCTACCTAAGCTTACTTTTTTTGTATGGGTACAAAAAAATCTATCCTGGGAGAAAAAAGTTATAGCGTTATAAAGAAATACGCATTTATAGAGCTTTCAACTAATTATTCAATTTAAATCTAATTATTTTAACTTATGATGTTATGTTTGCTATTAACTAACATTCTTGATGACTCATAGCCGTGGTGTCTACTTATCTTTTTTTATCTTGGTAAAGTTTTCAAATGACGTCCTCCCACCCAGGACAGAGCGGGAGGGATTGTCAGACTCATACTGACTAAAATCCACGGTGTCCTTCAATAGCTCTTTACGTTCCAGGGTCACGGTAATTCGGTAAGTCCCGCGACCCCGGCATGCTAGTTGGCCCTCTAAAGGGGGGCCCCGTCATTATGCTGACGCTCTTTACACAACGCGCCGTCGACTCGGGCATGGTCCATGTTGGGACAGCGAGTCGCCCATTACTCGCCGCCCGCATGCCCGCGCCCACCGCGGCCGGAGATCGTCTGCCGACGTCCGTCGCCGTCGCCGTCTACCACTGCGGCTGGGGTGGAGGGAGGACGCTGTCCTTTCCCTCACGCGGCCCGCCTTCTCCTTTGCGAGCATGACTGCTTCGCAGAAAGAGGCGACCGCTTCTCATTCTTGCCCCGCAGCATGACCTCGACCAATGCCGGGTGCGAGAAGTGCTCCGCCCACGCGGGGTAGTCCTGCACCGTATGCTCCACCGTGTCCTCCGGGCGATCCTCGCAGTGGTGACATTCAGGTGTTTCTTCCTTCCCCATCCGATACAAGTACCTCCCGAAACTTCCGTGTCCCGTGAGGACCTGCGTTATGTGGTAGGTCAGGACGCCGTGACGCCGCCTATACAGCTACTCCTCAAAAAAGGGTCTTACCACCCGACGTGGTATCTACTTTAGAAATATGTAACTACTCCATTGTTGTAAGGATTCTGGTTCAAGTGTTTGAAGATGAGGCTAAGTTATAATGTTTGAATAAAATACTGTTTTTGAGAAATGATTTAAAAGTGTTTAACTGACTTTATAATATATGTCATCGTAAGTACAGTCCCACATAACGGTGGGGAGTTCCCATCGGTGTCGGGGGGACGATGAAGTACCTGGGACTCGTCCTCGACAGTCGGTGGAACTTCGGGGAACATTTCCTGCACTTGGCCCCAAAGCTGAACCGGGCATCAGCCGCCCTCTGGAGACTCCTGCCTAATCTCGGCGAGCCAAACGCCCCGTGCCGGAGGCTGCATGCTGGTGTCGTGTGATCCATGGCCATCTACGGAGCCCCCGTTTGGGCCCTGAGCATGCGGACGTGACTGGCAAAGCTGGTCGCATGCCAGAGGGTCATGGACGACTGTCACAACCGAGGTTGGGCAAGCCACAATCGCGGCGGTAAGACCCATCTTTAAGGAGTGGCTGGATAGGCGTCACGGGCGTCCTGACTTACCACCTGACGCAGGTTCTTACCGGACACGGAAGTTTCGGGAGGTACCTGTGTCGAATAGGGAATTAAGAAACGCATTGGTGTCACCACTGAGAGTATCACCCGGAGGACACGGTGGAGCACACGGTGCAGGAATGCCCTGCTTGGGCAGATCACCACCGTGTCCTGACGACAGCGATTGGCGGCGGCCTCTCGCGGCCGGCATAGGTCGAGGCCAGTCTGCGTGGCGAGACGGAGTGGGCAGCGGTCGCCTCTTTCTGTGAAGCAGTAATGCTAGCGAAGGAGAAGGTGGGACAGGTGAGGGAGAGGACAGCGTCCTCCCCCTGCCCCAGCCGCAGTGGTAGACGTGGGGGTGACGGATGTCTCAAGACGATCTCCGGCCACCGTAGGCGCGAGCATACGGGCTTTGATTATGGACGACTCGATGTCCGACCATAAACAATGCCCGGGTCGACGGTTTTTTGTGTTCCAGGCGCGCCTCAAAGAGTGTCAGCACAATGACGGAACAAAGCCTCCCGGGGTCGCGGATCTAACAAATACCGTGACCCCGGAACGTAAAGGGTTATTGAAGGACACCGTGAGTTTTAATCAGTACAAGTCTGACAGTCCCTCCTGCCCTGCCCTAGGTGGGACTACCCGGGAAATGAGTATCCTCATTTGATGATTTCACAAAGCTAAAAAAACGTCGTCAGGAAGAAATATAACACATCAATACAACACAGCCGATTAAGAATAGAGGAATAACAGAATAGATAACGCAGTTCAAACACAACACTATCACACCAATCAGCAGCGTGCGGAGAGAGTGAGTCAGCTGCAAATCTGACTGAACTGCCATATATGTTGCGTTAACCGTTGAAGTATTTGAATATGCATAACTTTTTTTCCCAGGATAGATTTCTTTTGTACTCGTAAAAAAAGTAAGCTTCTTTAATGAACTTTCAAACAATATAAGTGTCATGCTCCGACGCCACTTGGGCCAGAGCCCATACAAAAATGTCCGATCTCCTTTGATCCTTATTATCAACACTATCGATTGGTGTAATAATACAGGGTACTATTACACCAAAATATTTCTTTAGTATTTTTTTATACCATTTAGCCACCTGATGTCTTTCCCTTTGCGTTCCAGGGCCATTGTATCTTGATTAGATAGTCCCGTAACCCGAGTTAATTACCCGAGCTTTCAATCTTGTTAAATCAAATAGTTTGAACAAAACAAAAACATTTTCCAATCTTGTCACTTTGCTATGCGGTTACGTGCGATGACGTCATGGATACGCTGCTACGGAGCGTAGCTTGCTGCGCATTGAAACAATATTCTTTGTTCCATTTCTTCTATAGAGGCGCTCCTTCTGAAAGCCTCAATGAAGTTGGTCTAACAGTTTAATAAACATTGTTGTGTATCAACTTACAAAGAGCAACACAATGTAAAGATGAAAATGGCCAGTCTCTTTTCCTATTTGAATATTAATTTGCAATAGACGTCTATGGTAAAGGGTAGACCAGACGGTTAAAAAGAAACATGATGAAATTATTTCTAGGCCAAAGACGATTTTTTGGCCTAGATATTTTTTTTAAATAAGTTGTATTGCCATACAACGAGCCGATACTGACAGTGTCCTGGACACTGTTCCCGTTGAACGCGGTGATGGACGTATTTTTTTATGCTCTGTGAATGAATTTTCTTTTTAAATATTTGTAAATATTTCTATTACTATTACTTCTTTATGGATATTAGAAAAACTTCTTTTATAATTTATTGTGTTAAAATATTATACAAACTTAAAAACACCTCAATGAACGCGTAAATAAAATTGTGTATTTGAATTTACAAAGTACGAAAATACAGCTTGCAGATTGAGATTTAAGTATTCATTTAAACTAACTATTGTTATTTAAAAAGGGCTATAATAATCATAGCAATTTAGATAATCCAGTCTGAGATCTTGTGTCATTATGAACCGAATACAATCTCCTTCGCGTCGTTACCATAACAATCTCTTCTATTGCTTTTTAAAGTACATTTAACTAAAAAAACTGCCATTATATCACAATTTCTTTGATCCCGAGATCCGCGCACCAGACATTATTTAACCCTAGAAGCCTAATCTACGTCTGCGAGGCGTACACGAAATCGAATATTTTTTGTCTCTTTGTAACGGTTGAAGCTAGCGCGTCGTGCTTTTTCACCAACTCAGTGGTCACCGAGAGCTAGCATACGGTGCCCATAACGTTAAGGTAAGTCCCGTCATTTTTGATTTATTGCAGTATTGCACGCCTGCGAGACGTATGTTTAGGCTTTGCGTAACTTTTAACTAGGTTTACGTGATTTTACTTTTGTTCGTTTTTCATATATTGATGTGTGTATTTACGGCGTTGTTTCAGATAATTTAAAATATGTCACCGTCTCGACGATTAGACAATATTTTAACAATCCTAAACGAGGAAGATGATCCTTTTTTGGAATATCCGGATTCCGGATAAGTTGAGGATGACGGATTATTGATGACGTTCAAAGCGAAGATGAAAATAGTTATCTGACTGAGTATGTTTCGTCTTCACAAGAACCTGCTTCCTCTGCGCTTTTTGTTGCTATAAAAAAAGAAGAATGTCCGAATTGGTTTGTTATACATGTTAGGAATCCGTGTGTGGCGATCACAAAGTTGATGTTTGTGTAAACTGCTCTTAAAGTTTACCTAGTCTTTTGAAATATGTATATTTTTAATATTTGCTCTAAGAATAACAAATTAGCATCAAAAAATAAAAAAAAACATGAAAAAATAATATGTTTCTGTTGATTTTGAAGATATAGATTTTCTTGTTCCAATTTATTCACCTGGTTTTATTTTTGTAATAAATAACTGTGATTATAGTAATTATTCATAACAGTGTTGTTTTAATGTTAGCTTATATACCAAATTTAAATTTCCACTACAAACAAACAACAAATTACTGCTATTTTTACTTAAAAATGGAATTATAATGTGTACGTCTCTGAGACGTATGTTAAGGCTTTGTGTACTTCTGAAATAGATTAGGCTTCTAGGGTTAACCAGCGATTTACCAACTTATGTAACAAGAGCCACTTACTTAAACTTAAACCCGTTCACTTCACCACTGAAATAAAATACGACCCGATATTACTGAGAATAACGCCGTATATACACGTACTGCTCCAGCAGTTAGCCATTGATCAACTTACACGGACTGCTCAAGCAGTTAGCCATTGATCAACATACACGGACTGCTCGAGCAGTTAGCCGATGATCAACATACACGGACTGCTCGAGCAGTTAGCCAGTGATAAACATACACGGACTGCTCAAGCAGTTAGCCATTGATCAACATATACGGACTGCTCGAGCAGTTAGCCGATGATCAACATACACGGACTGCTCGAGTAGTTAGCCGATGATCAACATACACGGACTGCTCGAGCAGTTAGCCAATGATCAAAATACACGGACTGCTCGAGCAGTTAGCCGATGATCAACATACACGGACTGCTCGAGCAGTTAGCCAATGATCAAAATAAACGGACTGCTCGAGCAGTTAGCCGATGATCAACATACACGGACTGCTCGAGCAGTTAGCCAGTGATAAACATACACGGACCACTTGAGCAGTTAGCCAGTGATAAACATACACGGACTGCTCGAGCAGTTAGCCAGTGATAAACATACACGGACTGCTCGAGCAGTTAGCCAGTGATAAACATACACGGACTGCTCGAGCAGTTAGCCAGTGATAAACATACACGGACTGCTCAAGCAGTTAGCCAGTGATCAACATACATGGACTGCTCGAGCAGTTAGCCAGTGATCAACATACACGGACTGCTCGAGCAGTTAGCCAGTGATCAACATACACGGACTGCTCGAGCAGTTAGCCGGTGACGAACTGCTCGAGCAGTTAGCCCGTGATAAACATACGCGGACTGCTCGAGTAGTTAGTGATAAATATACATGGACTACTCGAGCAGTTTGGCAGTGATCAATATATACGTACTACTCTAGCAGACAGTGTTTATCCGGTGACTGCTTGAACGCTTCCACCGCCCGAAGTAGTTCGCTTCTCGAGATTATTTGACCAATGAGCGCGCGCGGTGGTAAAGTTAATTTTCAGATGGTAGAAACTCTGGCTGAGGTCAGAGTTCGGATAAATGAGCAAGATTGAGCAACGCTTGTTTAGATCTATATGTTGAAAAGTCTGTTATCTCCAAGTTGAAGTCAAAGTCAAATGTCAACGTCAGTTTTCTTCAAGCAGTCGATACTGACTCCTTTAATCAGTCAGTGTGTAGCCGGTCTAAGTCGAAAATCTTTCAGAAGTAAGACCGTGCATCAATTTTAGATAAATCCTTTACGACTACAGAATATTAATCGTTTTATTCAGTTCTTAATGGCTTTAAATGGTGCTCTCCAGCAATAACTGGATGAAGTTGGAAAAACGTCTGGAATATTAAGTGACTGCCTGATAAAGGTCTGGGAAACTTAATTGGAACTGTTTCCTCATAATGCCTTCTGTTCTTGGAGTTTTTATCCGTTTTCAGTAAGAAATTTTAATGAATACCTAAATTTTATTGTATTTTTGGCTTCTTCTTCTCATTTTTTTTTAAACTTTACCACCTCATAGTCGTTCAAAGACCCTTGGACTATCACGACGAACGACAATCGGCCACTTCAATCTCTTAAATCTCACGATGTCATGATAAACTTTTCCTCGCACTAGAATTTCTCATGTTTCGTGGGCGCGTTTAATACAAACATTTAAATTCACATACTCAAACAGAGTCAGGCAAATACCCAGACCTGGAACAACTACTGTAGGTCATGCAAATATTTGTCACGGGCTGGAATAGAACATACGCCATACACTACGCAACACAGATACATTCTTTATCAAAATCAGGCTCGAGACTCTAACCACAGTATAAATATCTACAGTAGTGGATCTCGGCCGCATGATAGAAATAAATACCTACAGCCGCGCGGTACGTAAACATGCGTTAGGGCTGTCCGACGCCCGTCTCCAGCATTTTAATTACATTTGCCTACTTTCTGTTTCTATTTAGTGTTGTGATTGTAAATATACTTTTCTTATATTTAAGAGCGCTAGTACATACTGAAAGAACACAGTTTCTGTCAATTTGACATCGTGATGCCCCCCGCATAAAAACAAAACACTAACGAAACAGCTATGCCTCGTATACCAGGAAGAAAACAACATGAGCTTTTGCCACTTTTCTTTCGAATAAACAAAGTAAGATCCCGAGCTTCTAGACACTACTTGTATTCTTAAACGAATGGATAATATGATAAATGTATACCTATCAAAATAAAATAAGGGCCATTCATTATATTACACTTTAAACCGCACATTGTGTCACACTACGAATTGGATATATTTGTAATTTACAAAGTGTGCATTATAAAGATTAATTAATTCCATTCTATAATACGAGTAAATTATCTTGTTATGATATCTTTCAAGTGTTAATTTTGTTTCTAGTGGCTAATTTGAATTCATAACTTATTTAATTAGATTTTTGAAATTATTTAGAATTTACGATTTGGTGTTTAAAATTTTTCAAACTTTTTCTTTGACTTATACATCAAACAGTCATTTATGCCATCTATTCAGAGACATAATTATGGACGCAAAACCAGCCACTTGGGGTGATTACGGTGACATAGATAAGGAGATATAGCCAGAAGTGGTCGGTTTAATGCTCGAATATTTCCAACCAGTGGTACAAAATATTTGTCAAAAGAGACGGGTAATATCACCAAACGCCGTGATCCAGGAAGAAAGTGAGTAAGGCCCAAGAAGACCATCAAGTTCGTTAAACCGCGCAAAGAGAGCGATAATCTACTGCGCGGATCATACAAACTCCATTGCGACCAGCCAGGAAAGCTTGTTCCCTATAATTGATAAGACAATTTCGAATCGGCACCATGAAGATTAAAAATTAATATTCAAGAAGATTCTTGGTTCGCCTGCTGTGAGCGGATGGTGCAAATCGTTAAACATTTGCAAAGGAGAAAATTTATTGAACTGTTTTGACTGGGCTTCAGTGCTTCATATACTGGGTTACAGCTGGATTATTTTTTTAATAAAGACAGATCTATCAGAGTTCAACAGGTTTCGGATCATTTCACTCTTGAAACAGAATGTTTTGCTGAGCTTTAAATTATAATCTCTATCTCGCAAAACTGAGCTTTCACTTCCTAACGAAGGTACGTAACTGCTCAAAATTGCGTAGAAAATGTGGTTCAACTCCACATTATCTCATTTGCACAGCAAGTAGTACCTGATTTCATCTTCGATCAATCGCGACTAACAGTGCATAGATTCGTTTATGCTCGAATTACAATGCTACAATTGGTCACTCAGGCTTTTTACCTGATTTCTATTGAAATGGTATAGAAAATGTTCGTTATTTAATACAGAACATTTCACCTTCAGTAAAATACTCTCTGGAACATTGAAAACATTATTTTTTCGATTTCATTATTTTATTTATGAAACTTGACACATTCCTGTAATTTCTCACTTTTCATTCAATTTCGCTTATTTTTACGATTTATTGGAATGGTAACTTATTTGTTGTATGTTTTGTTCTGAGTAGTATCTGTATTCATGAATAAAATTCACAAAATAATATCAGGCGAAAGAGCCATGGCCGGCTGAGTGCTTGAACTTCAATGCTGCTAAGACGTGAATTTTTCCGCAAAAAGGAGCCAATCCGACCCGGTTCAATCTTTCTGAGGTGTAACCGTAAAAATGACAGGCCATCTTGACCTTTTTGGGGTGCCGTTGACATCGACCCACAATATTAGTCCACTTATTGAGTTGGCTGCAAAAAAGTTAGGTACATGGAGTTGGTTTGCCAAATCCCAACTCGATGCAATTGAGGCCACGATCTGCGGGGCGAGACGGAATGGGAAGTAGTCCTCGAATCATTATGCAAAGTAGTCATGCTAGCGAAGTAGGAGGTGGAACACGTGAGGGAGTGGACAGTCGCGTGACAAATGCCGCCGAGAAGCGATGTCCAATCAGAGAGGTACGCCTTGGAGGGCCGGATCTTGTCTTGGTCACTGGACTGTCTTATCAGGTAACGGTGACCCTGGAACGTAAAGGGCTACTGAAGGATCACCATGGATATAAGTCAGTACGAGTCTGGTAATAAATCCCGTCCCACTCGAGAGGACACATTTGATGATTTTACCAAAAAAAAAAAAAAAATACAATGCAGCTGCCAAAACGGAATACCGCAATTGACTGGATGCCGAACCTGATACAAGACTTCAACTCTCTTCGATCAAACCTAATAACAAGAAATCGACTGATAAAAAAAACTTTTTGAAAAAAAGTACCGACTTCAAAAACGAATAAAATAACTTTTCTTTTGGAAGTCAGTGGCTTTGTTATTTATTTCATTGACTATTGCCATCGACTTCCAAAAGAAAAGTTATTTTAAACTTTTTTGTATTCAGAAAAGTTATTTTGAACGAAAAAGTTAAAATAAATTTTCTTTTGGAAGTCGGTGGCTTTGTTATATATTTCATTGATATTGCCACCGACTTCCAAAAGAAAAGTTATTTTAAACTTTTTTGTATTCGTTTTTGAAGTCGGTACTTTTGTCAAAAAGTTTTTTTTTTTTAAAGTTACTTTTCTCTGGGTTAACCGCTACCTCAAAACGATCAGATCAATTTTTCACGGATTTTCGGGGCGCACGTTAGAGAGCCAAATCCTGCCGGCGTCGTGGGACTGTCTTATCAGGTATCCATGGCCCCGGATCGCAATGGGTTATTGAAGGACACCGTAGATTTTAGTCAGTAGTGTCAGTACAAGTTTGTATGTCCTTCCTGTAGTCCTGTCCTTCCCTGGGTGGAAGGGCTGATCTGACGATTTTACCACGTAATAAAAAGACATACCACCAGGGGCATGGTCGGTGGTATGTGGTTCCCGCAGCGAGCTATATTATCCTAACGAACTGGAATGTTTGGGAAGTTAGCAAGTCTAAAATTACATTTAATTACCAATTCCGAAAAAAAGCTATCAGAATTATTTACATTATTTTATTATCTACAAATTATATCCACATTCGAATATAGTAGGAAAATACAATCAACACATTTATATATTTATGCAAACAGATCAAAATTAAATTAATTCAAAATATTAGCTTGTATCAAGAAAGGTAGGTTATGCTGTATTCTTGGCGATTGGGAAAATTACTGGCCACCACTCATGACCTGCGGAAAATTCGAGGTACTACATTTTTCACATGGAATTTGATGTCATGACAAAGACACTAGCGCCGCGTATGAAGGTCATGAATGGTGGCGTGTATTTTAAAATTTAATAATTACGTGACTAATGTCAAAATGGTTGCGAGCGATACGTCCTCCCTCAAAAGGCGCCCCGCGCCGTCTAAATCAAAGAACAAACCGTTCTTGGTTTTATGTTGAATTTTGTCATTGCATATTATAATTTTTTAATACTATTATTTTACTTTTAAATGAGCTAATTATTTTTTTAATGCAAGCTAAGATAGTAACCTTAGTTATTCAATACTTTTTGATTGAATATTCAGGAAATATTGATAGATAAAAAATATAATTTCGGACGAAAAAATGTCAAATTCTTCCGGTTTTGAAAAATTATTTTTGGTGTATTTCTGAATGGAAAATAAAAAAGTGATTAATGCAGTCCAAATATAATCTTTCAGATGTACCATGGACATTTTCAAATATTATTTTACTATTATACCTTCTATGTAATTCGGTACCAAAGTATGACAAAAAGTAGAATTTTATGAAACATCCTTTGCAGAGACAAGGTTTTTACTCATGTATGTAAACAAATCTAAAAATTTGTTTAAAGCACTCCACACAGAAATAATCAAACTTTCTCGAGTATTTAACTTTTTTTTATTTGTGGCAATGACATACCCAGAATCAGGTTCCAAAAGTCGCACAAAAACAACGAAACGTGTGAAAGCCCTCTTAAGTAAACAAATAAAATACTTTGTATATTGAAAAGGAAGTGTTCAATAAAAATGCGTGTTGTTTTTTATTAATAGATTTAATTTAAAAACAAATGTTTGTTTGAAAAACAAATTGTGCTTATAAATTTGCGACCGAAAAATATTTGCGCCTTGACGGACTCGTACGAAATGCTTTATTATTGAATTTTAAAGTATAATAAACTCGCATTCTAATAAAAAGCTTCTCGCATTCCAATAAAAAGCTTTCTTCTTTTTAAAATTAAATTCAGCGACTCAGTTTAAGTTAGTTCGCATAAGTATTTTGATGGGCAACTACGGAACCCTACACTGTGCGTGGCCCGACACGCACTTGGCCGGTTTTTCTAGTATTATTCATACACAAAACACAGATAATAAACAAATATTACTGTAGCGCCGTTACGTAAAACGCACCCGTGACGATTTAACAAGGGTCTGACGTCGTCGTGTGGATTCGCGTCAACCGCTCCTTCAAGGTCAGTGCGCCGCTCGCGCTACCTCGTACAGCGCATCGCTCGCGCAGGCAGTCGGCCTAATGCAACCGAGTGCGCACACTCAAATACGGAGCGAACTATGTACTCTTACGTTCCAAGATTCATGACTGTGTTAAAGTTTATGTAGTACACTGAATATACGTTGATTGTACACCGTACCGTAGGTAAATGAAGCTCACTGCTTGATTTCCGTGCCCGCCGACAATCCCACCGCGCCGTTACACCATGACTTTACTTTGAATAATACAAACTAACAAAACACACATGCACTGGAGTTTTAACACAAGAGTAAGTATGTACCTACCGTATCATGATTCATTCAGAACCGCCTATAACTTAAGGCTGCATATTCTGAAAGTTGGCAACGTCGCAAAAAGCTGTCAAATAATTACAAGTTTTAATTAATTTGGCAAATTTTCTGTATGAAAACAAGAAATATCGTTCTGTAGTGCACTAAAAAAATGATGTAGGAATGCAATTAAAACACTGAATTTGATGTTGTAACCGTTTCCGGTGTATAAAAGGCATTTGGAAAGCTTTCAAATGCTTTTTCTACATCTAAAACTATATATTCGGTGTTACGATATTAATTATTGCATTCCCTTATCAATTTTTTAGTGCACTACAGAGCCATATTTCTTATTTTCATACAGTAACAATGCTAAATTAATTAAAACTTGTTAATATTTGACAACCATTTGCGACGTTGCCAGCTTTCGGAATATACGCTCTTAACTATTTAACTTGCCTCAGTAACTTTCCTTTACTTTATTCATTTTACTGTGTTTATTAACCCAAATACCCTTTTTTTCGTGACATAAAGGAAAATACATAACCATTAAAAAGTCACACACAGGGTTGGCATGATTAAAACAAGTTGTTTTAAAACACATGTTTAAAACAGTGTTTAAAACAGTTTGAAATTAAACAGTGTTTTTTATTACATGTTTAAAAACAAAGATTAAAACACGTTTAAAACATTGTATAAAACAGTACGAAAAAAAACATGTTTTAAAACTACTTTTCATGTCGCAATAACTGAATATAAAATGAAAATAAAATAATAAGTATTTGAGTCTGAATAGTTCAACATCAAAACCAATCGAGTCTCTATTGCTGTTATATTTTTGAACTTTCAATGGCATCGTAATTGACTTAATCATTTTTTTTATAAAACGTTGCCCCACACTAGGAATTTCTACTGTGTCGCACGAATGCACCCAGCGTTTACAAACATATAAACTCAAACATGCCGCCAACATTATTTTTATGTTATGTAGGTATTTCATTCAATCAAACAAATATCTAAGTACCAGGATTTGTATGGGACAAGATAGCACCTATTTTTGAAACATTATCATAATAATTTCAAAACAATTAAAATTGTAACAATTTTAATTAATAAACAACATTAGTCATAAATAAAAAACGTAAACTTCGATCCCTAATGTCGGCTGTCGAAAGAAATTTGGTAATTCCCCTATTTTTTAGACATATAAGTAGATCGGTGTTTCTCAGTCCATTGTTCATAAGGTAAAGCCCCGCACCGTGGCGCGGGGATATACCTACCTTATGAACAATGAACTATTCAACGAACGAATAGGAGGCGCGCCGCCTGTCCCGCTAGGAAAGTCCCTACGTGTCGCAATCAACATTAGAACATACCTACCGGGTGAATGTGAAGCGTTTGATTACGCAACATACAAATAAATGTTATCTATTGATCGTTTTTTTGTAAATATTTAATTTATTAGGGCGAGTTTATAAAGATCTAGCCTAGAAAAGAAACATAGTCGAATTAATTTGAAATAATGCCCTAAACTAAAAAAAAAACAAAAAAAACACTTGTTTAAAACATTTTGAACTGTTTGTTTTATATAATTTAAAAAAAAAACTGTTTTTTTTCCAACCCTGGTCACACATTATGTACCTACCTACTAGCACGGCTACTAGCTACTAGTAAGTAAAATTATTTTATAGTTAGTAGGTACTCACCTTTCAGAGGTTGCAGGTAATGTAAAAAAACTTATGTCTGGATGCGTTATTGTTGACGTTAAACACCCAAACACAGCACAATATTTTCTACTTGTCATATTTGCTAAAAAAAAAACAACGCACCGTCCGTTCATCACTACGGTACGGCCGTGACTGTCTGCGCCTCGAGCGCGCCCCCGACATCGAGGCGCGTAGGTATAGCTCGCGTTTCGTCCGTTTGTAGGGAGTCCCAATACTGTACATATTATTACCGTGATATGTACCGTCTTACCATAAGAAAGATAAACATCTGTTGAACACTTATCTAAAAAATCTGTCAAACTCAAAACGACATTTCACATTGATATAAGGGTCGTTTTGGAGTCACACTTTCTTTAAGGCCGCTGCCTCGAATCTTGCGGGCAGCGGCGCGGCGGCGGCGGCGGCGCGGGAGCGGCACGTTCGTCGCAGACCCGTTCTCGAAACTAGCGGGCAGATCGCGCGTCACTATAGCCGCGTAGTGTTGTGTTCATGATTTTGTCGTCGAGATATTTGTTTTTATTCGCGAACTAAATGTCTGAACAATGACGGCAACATCTTTTTTATTCAAATTTATTACTAACGCTCGATTTATTGTGGTCAAAACACTAGAGCGCAGGCGCGCGGGCGATGACTGTTCGTTGAGTACACCGCTCACTGCCCGCTCCCGCCCCGCTGCGCGCTGCCGCGCCGCTGTTTTCGAGGGTCGGTCCATTTGATTATACGCATAACATCATGCCGCTCCCGCGCCGTCGCCGCCCCGCTGCCCGCAATATTCGAGGCAGCGGCCTAAGGCGCTCCCTCACCGCGAGCATTCACCTGTATCACACAAAAGTGCGCAATTTGATGCTCTATTGTCTTCGAATGTTCGAATCTGTAACGTTACATTACAGGTGAATGCTCGCGGTGAGGGGGCGCCCTACGACGGATGTCTATTCTTTTGTGGTAAGGCGGTAAGCATTTCTCACTCTTCTTCATAGTTTCGCATAAAGCCATTTTGGAAAATTGACCCTAGGGCCTAGCTAGATATACCTTCTCGAAATAACGCCAACGTTTTTGGGTTCTTATAATGAGAAAAGTCCATCTCACTTTAACAAACCACTGCAACTCCATTTATTTGTCTAAATACGTGTACCAACAAAACGTTTATTAACCTACTAATGCTTGTTTTGCAAAGTGTTCCCTAATTAGTGTTTTCCTTAATTAAGAACCAGTGTGGTGAACATAGTGTGTACTTTAAAGCCGTACGTGGGAACTTTTACTTACGTGTTTGTACTATTTCTGTTTTGAAAACAAAAGTTTGTTTCCAAAAACACAAATAAAACATGGCAGAAAGGTTTAATCAGGGTTGTAAATTATACAAGGAAATAAAAATATTGTATGTTTTTATCGTGGGCAGGTCCGTTTATAATCCTCATGTGAAATATTACATAAGTCGGCTATAAAAACACATAAAAACCATAATAAATTATACAGCTATGGCATTATGCTAAACGCTGAGGTTTATGACCCCAGTTCTCATCTTGACCGCAATTTTATCGCCCTGAGGATATATTGTTTTATACTAGTAGCTCAGATTAAAAGAAAAGCTACTTTACTATTATAAACGTCATTATCATCGGTCTAGCCATTTTCGGATATGTTGGAATCGGATCGAATTTAGTTGAACATCATTTTTTTACATGGAGGAACTGCCCATCTGCCGTCCAAAACTTAACATCTGAGTAAGATAGGGTGTCATAAGTTCGAGCTACAATCGTCAATGATCTACTGTTGACAACGGCTTCCCGTGCATTCCAAGATCACGACAAGAAACTCGATATACTATGATAAACAGTCAACCATCCACCGCATTACTTTTACACCGTGTAATAGCAATTCTGCTTAGCAACGTAAATAAATAATTAAATATTCGTAGCACATTCCGCAGTCGAAGCTATTTTCACAAAGCTCAAGACAACTACAATATTTTCATTACTTTATACCTAAAGTATTATACAAAACGTTTCATTTTAAAACCGCGCTCTTCCTCTTGACCCCTTTTTTCCCTCATAACAATCTCTTGGTCTTAGTGAGACATTGTGTCATAATCACCTACTTTGCAGCCGCAGTTGTTGGTCTCGTTGCTTATAAGTACCTACTGGGTAATTAACTAGGAGATAGAAGAAACACCAGCTGTGACGTTATAACAGTAGAAGTTGATGGCGAAAGACGTCCTAGAAATAGCACAACACTTTAACAATATTTGGAGAAGTTTTAATAAAGGAAAGCAGTATGGTAGGTTGATTATTCTCATGAAAATTATCTCTGAAAAAAAAAATGAATAGATTATCAAATTTTGAAAAAGAAAAAGTTATTGATGAACTTTTTTCATTTTAAACTCAATTATTGGTTTTATTTAAATTCAATTATTCTTATTGCACTATGAAGATGTTGGTCCCTCGAGTCGGATTACTTCAAACGTCAACAATGTTGATACAGATGGCCGACCTGTAAAATCTTACTACACATTCTTCCATAATAATTGGTCGAGTAAATAAAGCTCCAAGAAATTAATTCTAAATTCTGCACTTTTCTTTTTTTATTCAATCTAGGCTATAAAACGTCTGATCCAACACACGCTAAATTGTCAACTAAAACTATTAGCGAAGACAATTTACCGATACACTGGAGACAAAATTAACATTACACAGGCGTGCAATTCCTTGCACTAACTAGTTTAGCGTTTAACTACATTGCAACAGCCTCCGACGTGTTAGTAACTACTAGGGCTTGTCATTTTGCGTGAACTACAGTGTAATCTCGATGGCCTTGCTGGTGACGCCTTTGGTGAAGTTACCGAGTTGTTTTTGAAATTGCGTTTAGTTGATAATTTAAGGAAGGGTTTTATGTGGAGATGGATTGCAAATAGATAATTTCACGTGAGAATAGCAAAACCTCAATTACCAATAAAGACCGTGAAAAACTCTTTTCCTTCGTGGTAAAATCATCAAATTAGTCCTCCCTTCCAGGGTGGGAAAGGAAGAACTCTCAGACTCGTACTGAATAAATCCACGATCTACTATCATTTATGTTTAAATGTTTATTATAAAGAGATTCTAGAAAGAGGTAGAATCCATGACCATTCTCGTTTTATTACAAAGCGTGTATATTTAGAGCCGAAAATACGATGGCAGCTTACGTAGACACTTGACTCAAGCCTCAAGCAACAGGTGAAAATTCTAGTTAGCTTGCGGTCAAGTATACTCACCACAAAGACGCTATTCTCTTTAGCCTAGATTTATACATTATTGTATAGTAATTTTGTTATTTAAACCCACAGTATTTATACAACGACTGGTCACGTCTGATATTTCTGGAAAATGGTCAAAATTTCTGGATACGTCCATGGATTTCTAAACAGTCTCATGCCTATTGGAACGTTCCACAGAACATTTTCGGAACATCTAGTTCAGTGTAGAACTTTCTAAAAACTACCAGGGCAAACTTCAGTAGAATTGTCGGGAACCTTGTGGAAATTTCGAGAAGCTTGTAGATTGATCTCGCAATACGATCGACATAACAGTTCTACCTTATCTAAAGTTTCTTCTTCCCCTGAGGCTGCATTTTCATTTTTAAGCGAACAATGAGCAACTGAAGGTTTGCTCCCCAAAACATGTTATTGTATAGCATTTGCTGGATACCAGTACCCTTACCATGAATTTTCAGTATTTGAGACGTAAAGTAAACTGGAACTTTGACAATTTCAAATTGACAATTTTCAAGGGAAAAATTAGTACCTTCTTCGCACACCAGAGGCGCTGTTCCATTTTTTCATACAATAAACCTCAAGAAACGCTGTAAATACTGTAAAGTAAAAGAGTGAAAATTCGTGCTAAGGGTACAGAATCCATGCTCAAGAAAGAGGAAGATGATGACTGTAGTACATCGCTAACTTACAGATTCAGCCACTCACTGTTTGCTTAAATGCAAGGACAGCCTTAGTTAGGAAAGGGATAGACGGATGATAATTAAGACTGAGCCTCTAAATATACCCCAAGCCAGGGGTATTACACCCGATGCCTTACCTACGTTGCATCAGGGACGACACGGAATCACGAGCTCAAATTGGGCGTGCGTTGCATTTCTCCGTCACGGAGTTGATAGTTACAGAAGGCTAGCTCCAAACAACTGGTGCGTACATCCTACATAGCCCTAAAATAAATATCATCATGCAAGCTTATTTGATCAAGTTGTAGTTTCTGAAGGTGGAATGAATGAATTTATATGAAAAGTGACAAGTTTTGGTCGTGAACTTTTAACAATTGATTAAAACTATCTACTATTAACTCAACTTTATTAACGAGTTTTTACGTTTTTGTGATGTAAATTACTCATGTAAGGTCGTTGACGTTATTGAAAAAAAAAGTTCCTGAGTTACATTAAAAAGTACTTAGTGTACAAAACACTAGATGTAGGTACTTTAGAGGTATTCTTTTTTAAAAAAAAGCATACCTATACAGTTATCTATATTCTCGTTGCAATAAGGCTGCTAGTAAAGTGCTACTGCCAGCGATAAAGTACTAAAAAGTAAAGTATTAAAGTAGTAAGTAAACTGTGAAAAATGAGTATACGGTAACAAATGCTTCTCCATGCAAGGATGCGCTTTCGATCATTGTTGTTTCTAGCCTTCTGTACCTATCTATTCCATGTCTCAGTGGAGGCAATTAACGTGGCCCAGTTCGTACGTGTTACGTAACACGGTACGTAACACGCTACAGTAACGTTTAGCTGAACGTTGCCGATCTCTGGGCTTCATTTGTGAGAAATCATGCCGGTAAACAGTTATTGAAGCTCGTTAAAGTGTCTTTGACGTGACTCGAGCTGGGTGTATATGTCCCAAAGTGCTTACGGTCTTGAATTAGGTAAATATGACCCTGCTTTTACTGATATTGGCTCAAAACGTCACGGTTTTGACGAAGAGTTTGGGCGATCGACTGCTTGGTGCGTGTTGCAGATTCGTAGTATCACGCACGGAAAAAATATTTGTATTTATGATCTACAAGTAGTGTATGTGCATTTAAATATTTGCCAACTCACTCATAACACAGAAGAAATCCTAATATGAGGTAAAGTTACTTAATTGGTACACTTACTTAATTGGTAAACCTAATTAAACTTACATAAGGCCACGGTCTATTTTAATTATTACTTGTAATAACTTTATTTCTGAATTGTGTTTTTATTTAACTAGGGACACTATTAACTAGCCACATCGTTCTCACATAATGTAACGTCTAATGATGAGCAATCTAACAAAGTTCTGTAACAATTTTGGCGATTGAAAAAGAGTGTCCATGGAGTTTTTTGCTCGTTCTTCTCCATAGAGATATACGCTTTGGAATGAGCACCTACGGTACTTTCACAGTTTTTATGTCTTGTGACTGGGACTGTAGCACCATAACTATTTTTGTACTAGTTTTATTTTATGTCTTTTGACAATTCAAAAGTGCCTGTAATTGGCCTAGTTGAAATAAACAATTTGATTTGATTTGATTTGATTAATAAAAAACAATTTAATTTGTTTTTAAGGTTATTCACTTAAATCTCGTTCATCGTCTAATTGTACCTAATACTTTTATGTTTACGCAAAAGTAAACATTACCGGCATTCCATTCGCATTAACATTAAAGTGAAATTCGCTTAAAGTGACCAATTGGTCGTGAATTAATGTTAAAGTAATTAGACTCGGACGAAATGAGCCAATCACGGGCACTGACCACCAACGACGATGGATTTAATGATGAAACGTATAAAATGAAGTGGTTTCATTAAACTTTTGTGTTTGTTTCATTTTGTAATGAGATTTTACTCGATCGTGTATGTGTAATTGATATTGGAAACATTTTTTTTTAACTTCATTAGATGACAATAAAAAATATCTGTGTTGGCATCAATTTCTTTGAAGGGTGTTTTTATTGTGCAGCTAAGCATAATATAAAAATAACATTAACATTTTATGCCGTATCTAATTTTTATAAATAAACGCATTAACGCATGTGTCGTAAAATTCAAAGATTTTCTATGAAAAGAAAAATTTGAACTTCGAGCAGGATTTGAACGTTCGACCTCTGGATTCAGTATATCTGATCGGTTTTATTGGTATACTCTTGGTCTCAATCTAGTCTAGTCTAGATGAAAACTTGACAGAGCGAACTTACCCAGAAGAAAGTGGAACTCGTACGTACCGACAGAACACAGTAATGACTGTTTGGCGCCGGACTCCGACAAAATAGTGGCCACGTACCAGGCGGCCTTGGTGAAGCCTCCCACCGTCAAAGCGATAGCTCATTACGTAATTTTTTTTTAAATTTCAGCCTAAAACTCAGATGTACTAAAAATCCACTATCTCCGTGGATGGTAAACAAGGTTCCCGGATGGACCTCTAGGAAAACTAAACACTTTCTCAAGAAGAGCTTCTTTTTCTTCTCTCTGAATTATATTAGGGCAATAAAAATTATAGTTGAACATTAAAAACTTTTCCTACAAACTGTATTAAATGCTATAAAGCCTAATTTTCAATAAAACCGTATCGATGAAAGGTTAACAACTTATCAAGAATAACTTCAAAATTTAACAAACAACTTTACCTATAATATTCTCAAACTCAGAAAAGACAACATTATTATCTTCTTCAACGAGATTATAACTTACAAACAAATCATTTTGCTAAAAGTTAAGTTAGTTAAATTCGAGCAGTTTGGGGTTCAAACTTTACAGCTGAGCTCCGAGTGCTCACAACCTCTTCAAAGGGTACGGTTACTAATATCTGAGCAGCACTAAAAGAAAAATGGCGAATGCTGAGTAGCATAGGCTGAGACAGCTGTCAAAATGTTTCACTCTCGTCTGAACTCAGCATGGTTTCCGCCCATAATTTAGTCAGCATAGGCTGAATGCTGTTCAGCATTGTCGATTTTTGTCCAGATTTTGTATCGGCTAACCGTACCCAAAGAGTTTTCAAAACGACTAGTTGACGGTTCCCGTGACCCAAAGACTTTTTTTTTGTCTGTCTTGACAGAAAAAAAAGCCATTGGGTGTCAGACTTGTACTGTCAAAAAAAAATCTGTAAATCCACGGTAATACTTCAATATCTCTTTACGTTCCAGAATCATGGAACCTGATGAGAGAGTCGCGCGACCCCAGCAGGCTTTGTGCCTCTAAGGGGGCCGTCAGGTTGCTGACAGCTCTTTTAGGCGCTAGCTTTTACTTTGGCCAGACGCTTGCCGTTGCCTAAAAATGTGCCAACGTTACCAGTCTCTTGGACAAATAACCAGCTGTCATCGTTGAGGAGAAGTTTTTCGATTCTTCATAATAGTTTAGTTTAAGTATAATATACATGGGGATAGGCAGAAACTGCAGAGCGCTACCCTGCTACGATCCTTACGTACTCCTTTCGCCCCATCCTCATCATCGTTTAAGTATGTCTCATTTGTAGTTAATTTTTTGTAATATTTATTCATAATTATATTATTTTCTAGCTCACATTGACCCTTTGTTGGGCAAAGTTCTCTCCCAATTTTATTCATGCCACTTTGAACCCCGGGTCGACGGGCGCATTGTGTTCCACGCGCGCCTCAAAGAGTGTCAGCATGATGACGGGGCCCCCCGTCTGGAGGGCCGAAGCCTGCCGGGGTCTCGGGACTTATCTCATTACCGTACCCCGGAACATAAAGGGCTACTGAAGGACATCGTGGATTTTAGTCACTACAAGCACAGAATATATAATAGTACCTACAAGTCTGACAGTCCCTCCCGCCCTGCCCTGGGTGGGAGGACTCATTTGATGATTTGAACACGAAAAAAAAAATTCACTTCGAACTAGTCCTCAGGGAATAATGTCAGTTATGCTGTAATTCTCTGTAGCAAATATCGGTTAACTATACGTTATGCTCTTTGACGAAGCGGCTTTGAGATCGTCTGATCGTGCAGCGCGAGTGGTGCCACTGTTGGTAGGTACCTTAGTGAATAGCAAACTTTAGTCGAAGCGTGGCGTAAACTGTGTTAGTAAAGAATAATACTGTTAGTCAGGAGGGCAGGACTGGGAAGTCTTTTGTCCAACGGTCAACGTTCATGCGGCTGACGTGACCCGCCCAATACCACTTCAGTCTGGCAGCCTTCTTGTCAACGTCCAGTACACCCATTTTAGAACGCAGCGAAGTGTTTTGTACTCTATCATCATCTGCCTAGCCTTTTCTAAACTATATTGGGGTCGGCTTCCAGTCGAACCAGATGCAGCTGAATATCAGTATTTTACATGGAGCGACTGTCTATCGGACAACCCATTAACTGGGCAATACGATACCTTCTGGTAATCGAAAAGTTATCAGACTTTTTTGAGCTTCTGACTAACAGTTACGACTGTCAAAGATCTACAAATGACAGCCTGGACCAGCGGCTTTACGTGCATTCCGAGGCACGGAGGAAACTCGCTATGGCAGATGGTCACCCATCAACAGACCAACCTCGGTAAGCGCAGCTTAACCCTGAAGATCGGCCTGTGTGGCTGTAATTATTTAGTCACGAACTCCTCAGCTATTTTGTACTCTAATCTGCTTTTTAATACCCAAAGAGGTTCGAACAAGGATGTCAAATCTTATCCTTCGTCAAACTATGGATGGTTATTACTTACGACAGTCAAAACATTGTTTTAGGAGTTTCTCAAAGTTTCTCAACCCCTTTTGTACCTCAGTATACAACGTTTAAGTAATGAGATTTTTATGCTCTTCGAAAGAAGAAAAAAAAGTTTTTACTTACTTAGAGTTGTGTTCGGACCATGTTCTGCTTGCTTAAGAGTCTCAAGTTTTCGTACCTACTACGGTTAAACTTTTGTGGGTATAGTTTAGGTAATTATATTATTTGAATAGATTTTTTTTTTAATTTTCGAACGGTGCAATGTTTAACTATTTTGGATTATAAAACAGATTATAAAATAAAAGAATGGCATAATCCAATTGACGCAAGTCACAATGCTGAAATAAAAATGTTCTTAAATTGAGAATTTGATATTCAGTCTACTAACGAGTTAATTCAGGAATTCAAAAATAGTGTTAAATTGACTATTGTTGTTTTTTTTTTCTATTTTGAATGTTTTGTATGTTTATTTTAGGTGAGGTCTTCTCCTACATATAGATTTAATTACGAGATAGTACTAGTGGTAAAAAATATTAAGTTATTTGATAAATAAAATCCACAAGTCAAACCATTGCACATGGAACTCTATGCTTGAGGATATGTCACGAGCAAAACTTTTTTCATTAGTTTTAGGAAATAGTATCTAACTGTATTTATACAACTGTTTCATGAGAAAAATGCATTTGGTATGAAAAAAAAATGTGTTGTATTTTTGAGTTTAAGGAAACCATAATTTTTTTTTTTTTTAAGTAGTCCCCTTTTTGGATAGTATTGCGTTCGAGTTCAAACTAACTTAAAACTTTTTTATCAAGTAAAATGACAGTGTAACTGTCACATTTAATTCATGTTTTAGTACATTTCATTCATTACAAATGTCATTTTACTGACTCGAATTAATAATTGCACTTTAGTCTATGATCTTTAGTGTTGCCAGCATTCAAACTTGAATACAATTTGAATTTCAGAACGAAAACTTTGGTGTGCAAATATGGCACGCTGTGCGATAAGGGGTTAACATTTAAGTGCTCGTTATTTATTTATTTCTTAAAACGAACTCTATTCCATATAGAACTATTCTTTGATGTGTTATAACCGTTCTGTATGTAACACTTGTTAGAGATAACAAGGTCTCAAAAGAGAATAGAATAACTAAAGTATACAATATTTTCCAGCATTTATTAACTGCTACATGAACCTAATTTCTATAAATATGTATCTTGGGAGCGATAGACAGCGCCATATTGTTATTAAGTCATATATAACCAACAATATATTGGATTAGTGTTACGAGAATAATTTATCGCCAATTGAGAGCAAAGTTAGTTAAACTTTCATCCTTGGAGAGACAAGTTTGACATCAGAAAGTTGATTTGTATTCTGTTCCTTTCACGGAAAAGTCCCATTTATGTTTAATTTTTTGGATGGAAAATTATCCACTGAGTCCTCCCGCCCTGAGTGGAGCACATGGGACTGTGTGTGTCTGAGACTCATATCCATATACAGGGTGATTTTTTAGTCACCATCCAAATTTTAATATATTAATCTTTGGCGAAAATCATTGAATACGTGTTTTTTCTTTTTGTATCAATCAATACAAAAATATCGAGATATCACGTCTCAATGTTATCTATAAAAAGTTGATGAATCTGGACACCGCGCTGTGATGTGTCGCTCAGGTGTAGCGGGGCGGGGCGGGGGGTCAGCGGGGTGCGCTCTGCCCGTTTCATGCGTCGGCAAGTGTATATTATTAACGTTTAGCTTTGTGACCACACAGAGCGGATGAGAAAATGATTTAATATGACAATTTAACGTATCGATTTTTTTTCTAATGGGTTTAGTGATTGATACCTAATGCATAGAAAAATTTTGGACGGTGGTAAAATGGTCATATTAAATCATTTTCTCATCCGCTCTGCGTGGTCACTAAGCTAAACGTTAATAATATACACTTGCCGACGCATGAAACGGGCAGAGCGCACCCCGCCGACCCGGGGGCCCCGCCCCGCTACACCTGAGCGACACATCACAGCGCGGTGTCCAGGTTCATCAACTTTTTATAGATAACATTGAGACGTGATTTCTCGATATTTTTGTATTGAGTGATACAAAAAGACGTATTCAATGATTTTCGCCAAAGATTAATATATTAAAATTTGGATGGTGACTAAAAAATCACCCTGTATTAATAAACGTGGACTAAAGTTATCCTCGGATTAACCATACATTTTTAAAGGATTAACCTTGGCGTAACTTTAGTCCACGTTTATTAATAAGGGGTATACTGACTAAACACTACCCTGTTGCTCTTTGTGTTCCAGGACTGTGGTAGATTTATCCTATTTAAAGAAAAACAAAACCCTGTCTATTAGCATTTTCTATATATTGTGTCCCACTGTTGAGGCGTTCGTAATAGTCTTCCGAATCTTTATTTCGTGTTATCTCTGAACTGCCTCGTAATAGGATCTTATTGCCATACCCAGAACGATTTCACTATAAACAGGACACCATGGAGAATGGAGACATCCGAATCCAAAACAGATACTGGAAAACTTCCTTAGTAAAACTTTCCCTTTCGTTTTAATGATAACAACCTGAATATTTCAATGTTTGCCCCTCGTGATTATGAATTAGCTGTGACTAAATTTCACCCATATTAGTGTAACCATTTTAAAGTGATTGACAATATTAGTAGGAGTTTGGTTCTCTTTGCCGTCCGAATTAAAGCAATATCTCTGTTATATTGCTCATAAATAATAACTCTTTGTTACAACAGACTTCATAATCAAACAATTTCAGAGTAAATCGAAGATAATATAGTCGAAAGTACATTGTATCAAAAGCACCACTAGTGTAGTACTCCATGCGATTCAATTTATCAATAACAGATAAATGCTAAATCGGAACATTGCATGTGGGTTTTTTTATAATTTGTAGTATCAATACTGGGAAAGTAATTTAAAACAAATGGATTTTCTGTGAAAATATTTGAACTGTTCAATATTGATAAAATCTGTGTGATACAAATCATTACAAAAGTCTTCACCAAGTTCAAGCTAGGTGAATAAAAAAAAACTACCGCTCTAGCCCAGCTCCGCACGATAAAAGTTACAAAATAAAATACAGTTTAAGAAATTAATGCTATTAATGTAGTTTTTTTGCAGGAACTTGAATTAATAGTTTGGAATTTTTAAAGAGAGAAAACCTTCTCCGTGGGAGGGCCACTCCTTTGTAAAATGTAAGCAACGTCGTATACTAGGCGACGCAAGTCTCCAATACCTTACAACTTTGGTATATAGGTGACTGGCAAAACGAATCCAAAGGGGTTCGTACAGAGGCACTTGTCAATAGTTACCAAAGACATAAGGTTTCGGAGACTTGTGTCGCCTAGTGTACGAAGGGGCTAAGTATTTTAGGACATGCCAGTTTTCTCACCACATTTTCACAGTTTTGAAAGCACTGGTGATGACTAATGATATTAATAACACAAAGTAATGCACCTGTCTGGGTTCAAACCCACGACTCATTATTCGGGCCCATTACTGCTCCATATCCCTCTGTCAATCTTACCATTTGAACACAGAATACTTTAACCATGAAAAAGGGCAAACTTACTTTTGCACTTACGAATAATAATGTCCATCTTCACTTAAGTCTGCCCTTGGTGCCTTCCCTTTAGTAAGGATTAATCTTTGCCCTTAAGAGCATCTTTGCCCCGAACCATATTAAATATGTGAGATAAGACCCAGGAAATAACTAATCCTTACATTACCTACTTGACCTAAAAGGTCGTAAGCAACGTAAATATTGTATTAACTGGTTTAACCTCCTCTCCATGGAAGAAGTAATTTTGAAAAGGGCTTTTAATCGACTTCTGTGTCATGACAAGTTTAAGTGTTATATGGGTCGTCAGACTGTCTAAATAGGTATCCATCTCTGGAACTGTTATTGGTAATACCAACACTAACTGATAACAGGACCACTCAAATCTGTGTGGTTCTTTCTTCAAAAGACCATCTCAGACGAGAAGCTACCATGTAGCTTCTCGTCTGAGATGGTCCTCAAATAAATTAACCACAACAGTCTCAGGACTTTAAAACAGAACTGGAACGGTGACCTCTGACTTTATTTCGACTGTTTCTTCTCAGAGTCGTCAGGTACGCAGCAGCTGCCTTATCTATATAGTTTTTTTTCAGGAAAGGTTTGACCACACTAAGAATTTCTACTGTATCGTAGGTGCGTTTACAACCATATAAACTCACATACATAAACGCCCAGACCCGGAACAACTACTTTTAGATCATACAAATACTTGCTCTGTGCGGGAATCGAACCCGCAAGAAGCGTAGCAGTCCAATCGCTCAGCCACTGCGCTAATCGTGCCGTCATGACAATAACGTAATAGTTTGTGATGACAATATCAGTTAAGTTACTTGTACCTATCTGATTGGGTGGGTTGCGGCCTCACTGTGTTTATCAAGGTGTCTTTTGTATCATTTAAAATGTGTGGAAAAACTTATATTCAATTAGTTTTATTGCGGAAGTATCCTTTTTGATCAATAAACATCAAAATATTAAAAAAATAAGAAAAAATATGTCACTACTTGTACATGTTTGACAGCTCATAACTCGGAAACGTGACGGTTTACGAGGTTTTGCCCCTTACATTTTATGTTTGTATTGATGTGATCTATCGATTTATCAATGTTTCATTCGTGTATGCCGTTTTGAAAAAAAATCAAAATGGCGGATGGCACCTGGTACACGGCCCATACAAAAAAGTTCGAACCCCTTTAATTTATTCGCAAGAAGCGTAGCAGTCCAATCGCTCAGTCACTGCGCTAATCGTGCCGTCATGACAATAACGTAATAGTTTGTGACGACAATATCAGATAAGTTACTTGTATCTATCTGATTGGGTGGGTTACAGTAAGTGCCCCATGGTGTTTATCGAGGTGTCTTTTGTATAATCGCTAAGAACAAATATTGCGTGGCGTTGGATGCGACTCCTACTTTTTAAGCGGCGATTTATAAATAAAACAAAAAGATTCCGACGAATTGCGAACCTCCTCTTTTTTTCCAAGTCAGTTAAAGATATCACTAAAACGGGAATAGCGAAGAAAAGGAAAGGGATACTAACAAAATCTTCTCTCTTGTCACCAGGCGACCTGTTCGTGCTAGTATTCGCGATGGACAGCCGCGAGTCCTTTGAAGAGGTGATCCGGCTCCGGGAACAGATCTTGGAGACGAAAGCCAGCGCCAGCAGTGGCGGCAGCAGGGGGCGGCGACAGGCACCCAGGGTCCCCATGGCTATAGCTGGCAATAAGTGCGACAGAGACCTGAAGTAAGTGTTCATAATAATAATAATATTCCACAACTATCACACAACGCCATCTAGTCCCAAGCTAAGCAGAGTTTGTGTTATGGGTACTAGACAACTGATAAAAATAATATTTCTAAATACATAAATATTATAGATAGAATACACCCAGACACAGAACAAATGATCGTGCTCATCACACAAACATTTGTCCTGGATGGGAATCGAACCCACGACCTCCGGCAGTCAGGGACACTGACCACTAGACCAACAGGCCTGTTCATAATCCTGCGTCATAACCAAAGCAATCAGGTGGTCAACCAAGTGAGAGTTATTCCATTCCAAACGATATTTTACGATTATTCCAATAGATAGTCAAAATGGGTCATGATTCAACTTAGTCGATTGTACATAATTATGAAAGTTTACATTAGCTGGTGTGTTGTACTATCGACACAATTTTTGACCCTGTCGGGCACAGCAAAGAATAATCATGGGCAACCAGGCTCACTATGGGATGGATCAACCAGTATTACCCAATTACTGGGTTGTGGAGGCTGCAAGGTGGTTCGACTGGAAGTGACCTCAATAATAGTTGGGAAAAAAAGACTACGCAGATGGTCCCGCCTGACCTATTAATAATAAAAATGACTTTGTTGCTAGCCAAAGCCTTCTTAATATTCCTTTAATTAGTTTTTATTACACTCTCGAGATGCGCCACGCTGTTAGGTCATAAAGCAACCAAACTAAATTATGTTCTCCATTAAAGCCTCGAATCTAATAGGTATAATCCCGAAGACTTAGTCGTCAACTCGCCCGCAATTAACTCGCCCGTTCGGGCGAGTTGGCACCTTCTGATTTTATCTTTTTTTGTTGTCGTCAACTCGCCACTGAACGAAAAATGGTACAGTCATCTATAAAAGTGTTATAATAAATTGAATATAGAAACCTACTTTATAAGTATAAGGCGTTGTACGATTTGAAATAAAAGGAATGTAGTTTTTTAATAGGTATATTATGTATTATAATTTACATCACTTGCCAAACAAAAAAAAAACTGCTTATATGTTACCTACATTTTGAAGATTATCAACAATATCACGTTTTTTCTAGTGTCTTTTTCATAAATAACCTAGTATGTAACATGACTATACTAAACAATATAACAAAGTAAAATCAACAATATCAAAATACAATTGGTTAATTATTACTTAATACTACTATAAAAATAACAGTCTTAGGAACTATAAAATCACAGATCAGGGTTTGTTGTAAATGATTTTTATAACAAACGTGAACATATTACTTACTTAAAAAAACAATTTGTTTTTTATTTCATTGACTTTTTGTCACCGACTTTCGAAAGAAAAGTTTTTTTGTAGGTTATTTTGAACTTTTTTGTGGTGGTTTTGAAGTCGGTTACATTTTTTTTTAAGTTTTTTATTTTATCCTTTTTAGTTTCACTATTCAACCCAAATTATTGTCTTACATGTGCACTAAAATTTTGTAATCCGTAGCACCGGTAATAACAACGCCAATACATAATTTTCTTACATGTGCACTAAAATTTTGTAATCCGTAGCACCGGTAATAACAACGCCCATGTATAAAAACATTAAAAACTAAAAATAAGAACTACTACACCAAACTAAATGAAAATGTTATAGGACCAAATGGCAGATATACTGTATCGAACAAAAAAAGAATCATCAAAATCGGACCAGAAACCTCGGAGTAATCGGTGTAGACAAAGTTGAAAACTTTTTAGGTTTTTGTTGATTTATGTTGATTTTTCAAAAAGTGCTAGTCCGATTTCGATAAAATTTAAATGGGACTATTCCGGAAGTATACCCTATCCAACAAAAAAAGAATTTTTGAAATCGGTTGTTAAACGACGGAGTTATGCCCGAACAAACATAAAAAAAAAATACAAACATCCGAATTGAGAACCTCCTCCTTTTGGAAGTCGGTTAAAAATCACAGATCAGGGTTTGTTGTAAATTTGTAATTTTTTTTTTTATAACAAACGTTAACATGTTACTTACTAATGAAAACAATCTACTGGTCCTCAGTTAATCAACTCTACAGTCATTTAGTGTCTTAAACATGTGAAGCAGGTTCAATTAAATTAAATGTTATAGAAACACTTTTGTAGACGACTGTAAATTCGTCAGATTTTCGCTCAGTGGCGAGTTGACGACAACAAAAAAAGATAAAATCAGAAGGTGCCAACTCGCCCGAACGGGCGAGTTAATTGCGGGCTAGTTGACGACTAAGTCATCCCGAATGGCCGAGTTATTAGCAAAGTTTACTTAGGACATCTTGGGGCCTAGACAAATGGGGCCTTGGGACTATTTTAAAAGGTCACTACGGGGAGGCCCTTGCAAGCAGATAAAGATAAAGGGCTAGTTAAGAAACGAGGTTGATTTAAGTCAATCATAAGTCCTTTTTAAAAAAAAAATCAAACCGACGAAACATCGAACTGAAAAGCAAAAAATAAATTTTGAGGCGGCGCCGAACAAACAAACATATAAATTAACTATACGAAGAGCAGAATAGCTCGTTGTATAGGTTGTCGTGGTTGAATAGCTCGTCGTAACTATTCATTGATTGTTTCTTTGGCGCCGCCTCAAAATTTATTTTTTGCTTTTCAGTTCGATGTTTCGTCGGTTTGATTTTTTTTTAAAAAGGACTTATTTTTTACCTTTGAGTTTCCTATCTCGTGTCAATTTCTGTAACTAAAAACTCTCAACGACTGTCATACCCCAGCTACGTCTAAAGTTCTCATCAATATGAGTGAAATGAGCCCAAATATGATATAGTTGCTGTTAACTGTTAAGGATCTCTTGCTACTGCCCTCTGTCACCATCCTCAGACCCTCGATGACAATTATACCCCAGCTAGGTATAAAGTTTTCATCAAGACTAGTGAAATGAGCCCAAACACGATAAAGGTGCTGTTATCTGTTGAGGACCTCTTGCCCCTGCTATCCGTCACCATTCTCAGACCCTCGATGGCAATGATACCTCAGCTAGGTCTAAAGTTCTCATCAAGCTGAGTGAAACGAGCCCAAACACGATATAGCTGTTGTTAACTGTTAACGATCTCTTGGGACTGACTTCACAAAATAACAGGGATCTGGAGTTGATCTGATGATGGTGACGCCATCATGTTATGTTCTCCACATCTCTGCTATATAATATGTCCTCAGAACTACAATTGTTAACTTTATTTCAACAGAATCGGTTCATAATTGAAAATTCTGTAGGAAGATTGACAATTAATTCCTTTTTTTCTACCCTTAGAGGCCGATTTTAGTTTTGAAATTGAAATGGGACCAACTTTGAGATATACTCTTTCTAACAAAAAAAGAATTTTTGAAATCGGACCACGTTAGGAAAAGTTATGCGTGGTCATACATAAAAAATAAAAAATAAAAAAAAAAATATACATGTCGAATTGAGAACCTCCTCCTTTTTTTTTCGTCGGTTAAAAACACGGTTGGTGCAGTGGATGAGCAATCGATGGCTGCACAACATATCGCGGGTTCTGCAAGCACGGAACAAATATTTTCATGACCTAAGTACAACAAGTTGTTCCGGGTCTAGGTTTTTTTTTTTTTTTATTAAAGCTAGGTTCGCGTTTGACCACTATCTCGCCTGATGGTAAGCGAAGATGTGGTCGACGGTGAAGCACGCTTGCCTAGAAGTAACCTGTTCACTCTTGACTTGAAGACCCCAAGGTTATAACTGTCGGGAAATACAAATGGCGGCAGGGAATTCCACTCCTTAGCTGTGCGTACAATAAAGGTATTGGCAAAACGATTTGTACGCACCGGAGGGATGTCCACCATATATCGATGGCGCATTGCCGTACGTCTTGTAGTCCGATGATGGAAAGGGCTAGGCGGAATCAGGTTGTGCAGTTCCATCGCACACTCTCCGAAATGCAACCGATAAAAAACAGACAGGCTGGCCACACGGCGAATATGTTCAAGGCTCTGGAGCTAGGAGTCTAGGTGTTTGTGTGTTACTATGTTTGTAACCCACGATACAGGAGAAATTCCTAGTCCGGGACAAAGTTAAAAAAAAAATACTATTTTTTTGTGCTGCAGGGTTTGCTAAATCTAGACTACTTTTAGATTATTTGTTACTTAGTTTGAAAAGGAAAAAACTAGCTTTTCTTAATAAGAAAGTGCTCAAGTCATGAATAGACGATTTTATTTGAAAAGAATGTTCTTTATAAGTAGTAAATGGAAACAGAATTTTGCTGAAAGTTAAAGTGTTTTTTCAGCAATTAATTTTTTATTTGAGTAGAGCGAAATAAAGAAAACAGTTGGCACTGCTAAATAGCAAATAAAAGAAAAAACTTGTTTGTAGCCGTTAGTTTGTCTGATTAAAAATCATTTTGTTACTTTTTGTTTTAGATTCAGTATTTATTTATTCCAGTGTCTACAATCTGGTTCACCGAGCTTGGCTCGGTTTCTAAAATGTCTATATCTTGGGAACCGAGCTTTACTCGAACCTGGGACCTTGATGAATCGATTGGTTCCTTGAGCCGAAAAACCCCTAATCTGTAACTTTCATGAAAATCCTTGGAGCCGTTTCCGAGATCCCGATTATATAAATATACAAGAATTGCTCGTTTAAAGATATTAGATTAGATAAATGACACATACATCTTTATTTATTTCCAGCCATGACAAAAAAAAAAAAAACTTAGCTGACCCCATTGGTCTAAGATACAGCACCCTTATCACGAGTTTTCACTATTTTACTTTACAGCGTCTTTCCAGTATTTACAGTGTTTCTTTTATGGAATTACATACATACGGGTCGAATTGATAACCTCCTTTTTTTGAAGTCGGTAAAAATGGAACAGCGCCTCTGGTGTACGAAGAAGAAATTATTTTTTTCCTTGCATTTTGCAATTTGAAAATGTCAAAGTTCCAGTTTACTTTACGTCAGAATAACTGAAAACTCATGATAAGGCCTCAGGTTAAGAAAAAATTATAGAAAGAAAGAAAATTACCAGTTTACGATGGTCTCGCTTTGTATGATCCTTCCGCATATTCAACGGTCAACTTACACTGGTTTTCTTTAGCTTGATGTGGAGCAGTTTGTACGTTTAATCAGAGGCCTTACCACGAGCTCTTAACGCGATCCAGTTTAGGCTGAGGGAAAGAGACATAGCTATACAAGTCGTCTAGCTCCATCTCTTTCCGACAGCCTTCCGACAGACCACCTGATGCGTGAATGTTGGCGATGCGATGCAAAAGCAGCATGCAAGAATTGTTGCATGCTTCTTATGCAAAAGAAGCATGCGAATTGTTGCATGCTTCTTCTCTGCATACTATGCAGTAAGTACGGAATGCCACACCACCACAGTGCATACCACTGTGGGAAGTAAGGCACGTGTGACCTATGTGTGTATGAAGTATTATACTGGTATTTAGTTTTGAAAATAACTTGAGCATTATCAACTTCTTCCATTCCTTGACCCATTGTGTTTTTTTTTTTTAACAATAGGCTCTCGTTTGACAATTATCGCTAAGCGATGATGCTGTCGACGTTGAAGGACGTTTGCCTAAAGATTTTTTGAGGAAAGACAAATTCAGCTGCGAGTGGGCCTCAAACACGAGTCTTTTGGATAAGTAGTCCAGACGTTCATTTCGTAAAACGTTCAAACAAGGGTTCTTGAGTTGACCCGTAAACATCGTTTATTTTTTATTCCCTCCTTTTTGTCATTATTTTTCTTTTTGTCCTTCTTTATACACCCCGACATTATTGATTTTTTTTTGTTTATACAAACTGACATTTGTGTGATTTATTATATTTTATACAATATGACATTTATAATTATTTTTTATACAATCCGACATCATGACTATTTAATTACTGTTATGTGTGAATGTGAATGCGACTTATGTGGGTCACGCTTTTTTAACCGACTTCAAAAAAAGGAGGAGGTTCTCAATTCGGTCGGTATGTGTAGAGATTGCTGTTTGGGATGTTAAATGATAGACTGAAATGCTCACAGAAAACTGTGTATTGTTCAGAATGTTACAAATAATGTTTGTTAATAGAGCGAGGGAGCACGCGCGACGGCACTAGTTGCGATCTGATCACGTACTAAGTTATACGTAATTTGGGTCGTTTGGCGTTAACGCGTAAACTGATGATTTAGCTATTCATAATAAAATGATGATGTGCGGTTCACCGTACAGTATATTTTTCTTTTTTTTTATGTATGTACAGACGCCAGCAGGTCAACCTACCCGAATCTGTCAGATTTTACCAATCAAACATCAACCTTCTACTCTCGTGATAAAGTTGAAATTCTATTAAAGATATCTGACAGATTGATGTGCTGGCGTCTGTACATCGATTACTCCGAGGTTTATAGTCCGATTAGTGTGATTCTGAAAATTTCATCTAATTTGGTTCAGTACTTTTTATTTTGTGAGCATTTTTATTGATATCGGCTACTTGGATGACTTTACTTTTTGCGTGTTTGTTACGCGATTACTCCGCCAATTGTGCTCCGAATTTTTTTTTTCCATTTATATTGAATGTCTGACAATTTGAGTAACTTATGCGTCCTATACAAATGTCCTATCTTTGGTATTGTTCGTTGTTACGTTGAGCTCCTTGAATTTATTATGAGTAGTGCTACACGATAACTGACAACTGCTTGCACTGACTGGACAGGTCCTCTCAAATCTATGTGGTTCTTTCTTCAAAAGACCATCTCAGACACTAACCTACATGGTCCTCGTATTCATGACTACCAATTTAATGTCTGGACTTTAAAAGAGAGTGACCTCTGAGTTTGTTTCGGCTGTTTCTTCTCAGAGTAGTCAGGTACGAAACACCGGCTTCATCTAGTTTGTAAAAGACGACGTGTAAAAGTGATATTAACCTACTTGCAATAATAAATATCATTTCATTTCATTTGAACAAAAAATAGCATCATTTCAAAGAAGAAACTGTTAACTTATGTTTTGAACATAGTCATGCCTTGAAGATAGATCATTTTTATTTTCATTTACGTACTTTTTCCTTAAGTTGGCCGTATACAGTAATTATTTTCCAGAATTTAATCCTTAAAAGCAACACTATCGACTGGTGTAATAATACAGGGTGTGATTTTTTTTTTTTAAATCAGCGGTTTCTATTCCTGGCCAGGATTATTGAATTTTCTAAAATCCAATGATGCAGTTATAGTTTTCGTCAAAATCGGCCTCGAGACTTCTTTCAGATATAGCCATCTACGCCCAGTTGAAAAATTCACCCTGTATATAAAACGTTTGCTTTAAATTAACCTTTTTACTCTAGACCCCAAGTTTCGGGCACGCCGCAATTGCGGCGGTAAGACCCCTCTTTGAGGAGTGGCTGGAGAGACGTCACGGCGTCCTGACCTATCGGATGACGCAGGTCCTCACCGGACACGGAAGTTTCGGGAGGTACCTGTGCCTGATAGGGAAGGAGGAAACGCCCGGGTGCCACCACTGCGAAGATCGCCCGGAGGACACAGTAGAGCATACGGTGCAAGACTGCCCAGCTTGGGCGGTGCACCGACGTGTCCTCACGGCGGCGATAGGCGGAGACCTCTCGCGCCCGGCATTGGTTGCGGCCATGCTGCGGGGCGAGACGGAGTGGGAAGCGGTCTGCTCCTTCTGCGAGGCAGTAATGCTCGTGAAGGAGGAGGCGGGCCGCGAGCGAGAGAGGACAGCGTCCTCCCTCCGCCCCAACCGCAGTGGTAGGCGCCCGCGGCGTCGGACGTCAGCAGATGATCTCCGGCGACCGTAGGCGCGGGCATGCGGGCAGCGAGTAAAGGGCAACTCGCTGCCCGACCAAGGACCATGCCCGGGTCGACGGCGCGTTGTGTCCCACGCGCGCCTCAAAGAGCGTCAGCATAATGACGGGGCCCCCCTCTCAGAGGGCCAAAGCCTGCCGGGGTCGCGGGATTATTTCCTTACCGTGACCCCGGAACGTAACAGGCTATTGAAGGACACCGTGGATTTTAGTCAGTAGAAGTCTGACAGTCCCTCCCGCCCTGCCCGGGGTTGGAGGACTCATTTGATGATTTTACCACGCTAAAAAAAAAAAAAAAAGACCCCAAGTTTTTTTTTTATCAGCCAGCAAATAGTTTTAAACCTCATTTTCTTCCAACAGGACTGTCCAGCCTGAAGAAGCAGTAGCCTACTGCAACACCCAAGACTCTTCCTGCGTCTTCGTGGAAACCTCAGCGAAGAAAAACTTCCATGTCGACGACCTGTTCTACGAACTCTTCGTAGTCGCCAACTTACCTTTAGAAATGGCCCCAAATCACCACAAAAGAGTCAGTACGGCCTTCGGAAGCCCCTGTACCCTCCCCCCAACGAGTAGCCAAAGCAGTAGAAGTAAAAAGTGTACTCTTTCCATCAAAAGAAGATTGTCCGACGCATGTGGAGTCGTTGCTCCTAATGTTAGAAGACCCAGCATCCGTACTGACCTAATGATTATGAGAACAAAGACTAGTGCCAAAGGAGATACGGATAGTACGAGTGGGAGTCCGAAAATAACCCTGAATAGATTTGTAAGGTCTCAAGGACAGAGTGAAAAGCGTTCGTGTAATATACAGTGATATTTATTGTTAGTATACTTTGGTATGATGAGACAGGTGCTATAGAAGAAGCTTGAGTGTTCTGTAATGACCTGTAGAATTTAAGTAATGTATTGCTTGGACCTGGTGGCCTACCATGAACTCTTAAAGCGATCCAGTTTAAGCTGTGGGAAAGAGATGGCGTTAGATGACTTGTATAGCTCTGTTTCTTTCTCACAGCCTAAACTGGATCGCGTTAAGGGCTCGTAGTGAGGCCTCTGTTCATATTTTGGCGATCAGTACGATATTTTACCTTTTTCTTTTTAATTGTAAGGGAGCATGTCCTAGAAACAAAAGTTCTAAGACATGTGACATTTACCAACACGCTCTGAGCCCGCGTGTTGGCCCTCTCCCTTACCCTCAAACCTCTCCTTCGCACAGAGAAGAGTTCTGACTCCAGCATTATGAACGTCATATTCAAATTCTTGTACTATGGCGGTTGTATACTGAGATAGTTTTAAACCATAAACAATGGGATGTTTGAAGTATGATCCTAATTTCTTACTTTAAAATACACACATCAAAAGTGTCTAGGGATCAAGCATTTTTATGCGGATTTCTTGAGATTGAGATGTGGCTTTGTAATAAATTTATGATTTTATAAATTTATATGGATCCTTTTCGGTTCATTTCATAATTTGAATCAGGAACTGTAAATCAAATTCGAGTAAAAGATGAAAATCAGCTGTCAATATTTTCCCTATAAAAACATACAACGCATTGAAGACATTATTAGTGCTACTGTTTCCCTACTACTGATTAAAACCAACGTTATTATGGAGCGGCGACGTCATTTAAACAGGGAAGAAATGCTCAGAGCCGTGGGAATGATAGAAGCTGGTTCCCGGCAACGTACTGTGGCTTTAGCTCTGAATACAAGTCAGAGTGTTATCAGTCGACTTTGGACACGTTACCGAAGCACTGGTACCGTGGCTGAGCGCCATGGAGGACGGTATCGCTGCACCACACGGAGACAAGACCGATACATTCAAATCTTAACTCGAAGAGCTCCAACAATAACCGCCATGATGTTAGCCGTGAGGCTTCATCACTCTTCAGGGAACTTAATTAGCGACCAAACAGTCAGAAACCGCTTGCATGAAGTGAACCTTCATTCCCGAAGACCGCTACGGGTACCACCTATAGCAATGCACAATCGTAGGATTCGATATCAATGGGCTCTTGAACACAGAAATTGGGCAGAAGAACAATGGCGTTTCGTGTGCTTTTCTGATGAGTCTCGTTTTGGTATGAGACCGGATACAAGACGTATACGACACTGGAGAACCCCTGGACGCCAACAGCGATTAAAATCCTGCCAGGAAGTCCATCCTTACAGTGGTGGAACCATCATGGTATGGGCGGGTATTTGGATCGGCGGAAGAACTGAGTTGATTTGGATCAGAGGCAACCTCAACGCTCAAATTTATGCTGAGACGATTGTATCAGACGTCATCGTTCCTCTACAAGTGCAAATCGGTCCCTTATTTCAGTTAATGCATGATAATGCACGACCGCACACCGCAAGAGTTGTAAGACAGACTCTCGCCGCAGCTAACATCAATGTCCTGCCCTGGCCTGCTCAGTCGCCAGACTTGAACCCGATTGAGCATGCATGGGATATGCTACAGAGAAGAGCTCTGCCGAATATGGAGGGTATCCAGTCGCAAGAAGACCTTTTTAGGGTTCCGTAGTCAACAAGGAACCCTTATAGTTTCGCCATGTCCGTCCGTCCGTCCGTCCGTCCGTCCGTCCGTCTGTCCGCAGTTTAGCTCAGAGACGCACAGTACTAGAGAGCTGTAATTTGGTGTAAATATACGGATTTGTTGTGCCGAAAAAGTGGTAAAATAAAATCTCGTAAAATATATTTTTTTAGGGTACCTCCTGTACACGTAAAGAGGGGATGTTTTTTTTTTTTCTCGCGTACCCCTTAGTGTGGGGTATCATTAAATAGGTCTTTAAAAAATATTGATAGTTTCCATTAACAATTTTTTGATAAAAAAATTCGTTTGTGAAATATTAAGCTTTAAAGTGCTAAATTTTGCTCGACTCGAGTGTCCCCCCCCTCTACCAGCTAAACGGTTATGTTTGGGGGTGTGAAAAAATTCACAATAGTAGTATATATAACGAAGTTTAAAAGAAAATTATCATGACTAAGTAGGCTTTACAACTTTACGAGTAATAGTCGACCAACTTATAAAATGTACTTGGATAACATATTTTCCTAAACAAAATGTATCGGAGAACAAGCTCTTCAACTGCAAATGTAAGTTTGTCAACTTTATTTTTACAGCTGTAATAGGTATGTTTTTACGGTATGTTTTTTGGGGATAGGTAGGTTTTTATCGTCAACTATTTTTAACTTACTTCAAAAAAGGGGGAGGTTCTAAATTCGTCGTAATCTTTTTTTATGAATTTTCCCCGATTTCTCAAAGACTCCTGGACCGATTTTGAAAATTCTTCTCTTTAAAATTAAATTCAGCGAATCAGTTTAGTTAATTCGCATAAGTATTTTGATGGGCAACTACGGAACCCTACACTGTGCGTGGCCCGACACGCACTTGGCCGGTTTTTTTGTTGTTGCAACGAACATGGGCGGCCATTCCACAGCGTGATTTGGATGAACTCATTTTGAGTATGCCAAACCGATGTTCTTGTGTTGTTAGTGTTCGCGGTAGAAACACGGATTATTAATTGTTTAAGTTACCCAATAAAATTTTAAAGAAAACTGTTAATTCAGTCTTTTTTTCGAACTTTAATGTTAGTGGTTCAAATGTCAAAAATCCCTTTATTAGGAAAATGGCAAATTTCTTTATGAATGCAAAGGTGACTTGGTTTATCGTTACTGTGACAAACAATAACACTTTATTTGATGAATCCTTAAAGAACATTTTAATTAATATCAATCAGGAGAAAAGTTATTGCAAAAATATATGTTGATCCCTAGACACTTTTGATGTGTGTATTATACTGATATCGCCATGTAAACAGCCCAAGGCATAACCATCGAGTTTGATATGTTGATGAAGTATTTCAACTACACGTTAAATGTTGTTTCTAAGTTTGTCGGATTCTCCGTTTCGCTCCGTTAAATTAGTTTCTGTGAATTCTGCTGAATTTCGCAACAAAATTGGTCTTTCGAATAACTTCGAAGCAATTTACATTGATGTAGGCTAACACCTTGGCCACGGACTGCACGATCAAGCGACGTGCGTTTTGAGGCAGCGATTGCGAAAAAAGCAAATGAAAGAAGAGTATGCCACTAGAAAACGCGCCACACTGCGACGGTGCTCTTTAAGCCCTTTCGTACACAAAGCGACGCAAGTCTCCGATACCTTACGACTTTGACATCAATCGACGCGTGCCTGTGTACGAACCTCTATGGATTTGTATTGCGATAGTCGCATTGATACCAAAATCGTAAGGGATTGGAGACTTGCATCGCCTAGTGTACGAAGGGGCTAAGACAGACAGACACAAGTCGCAATGCCCGAGGCCGATAAAGGGCCGAAAATAATTATTTATGTTAATCATACAAAGTGTAACGTTAATAGCGCAAAACCTCTCGTGGGGTAACTCAGCCCATGTTACTGGACAATGTTTGTTCTAAGACTTTTGGAAGTTCGGAAAAAAAAAAGTTCATACTGTTCGGGCCCGATCAATTTCTCATTTTGTATGAAAAAGTTTTTTTTTGAGGTTTTGCGCTATTAACGTTACACGTTGTATATGTCAAATTTAAATTATTACTTTTTATATTCTTTTATACCACAAATAATACCAATTAATTGATATAATTAATGCCATCAAACACAATATCTATGCAATCTAAAACCTTAAACATTACTCCTCCCGAATGATGTCTGATTGAAACAGTCAACGTCTTTTATATCTAAATGAAGATCAAAGGTAAACAAAGAGAATCGTAAATACCCCATTAGTGTTTATCTTTTAGAATGAATCAGAGTTAATGTTGTAACTTTAGTTTTACTTGGAATTGGTTCAATAACCCCAGGATCATAGTTGGTTGATGAGCTTGATTTACGTCAAAAACTTATGGAGTTGAGTATTTTTGCATGACTTTGCAGAGTTCATTGTAAGCTTCATTACACATATGCACAAATGTGCATCTTCTATCTATATACTCGTATATTATCTTCTATAATATAAAAATGGATCGCTAACTCTGGCTAAGCCCATAACTTGCAAACGGCTGGACTGATTCGGATAATTCTTTTTTTGTTGTGTTTGTAACCATCAGGACCAGATTATAGAGGACGAAAATCATCATGTCCACCCGTGCGAAGCCGGGACGGGCCGCTAGTCATTAAATAATAACCGCATGCGACTTACATACCGTATACGGGCGCCACGTTACATTGGTTCGGTGAGTTTTTGACGTAATTCTAAATACATCAAACTTGGACAGCTAATACTAACAAATAATACTAAATGATGAAAATATTTATTCTTAATTGAACATTTTTCTAAGAATCTATTTTTTTTTTTTCAATTGTGTTGAAAAATGAATATCAGTGTTATTAAATATTTGTACTTACCTATATCGTTTTAATTAAGTATAGTTTTATTGAATAATTTCTATTTAATACAATTTTATAGAAAACAACTCTACATGACACATTTATTGAATTTATTTCACACATTATTCTTTTGCATAGACGCCAGCACGTCAATCTTTCCCAAACTTTATTTAATTCCAATCAAACATGGACGTTGGCCTTTTGTGATAAAGTTGAAAATCTTTTAAAGGAATTTGACAGATCGAGGTAAGTTTTTGTTGGTCTGGACGTGACGATTGTAAATGTAAATAGCGCAAAACTTTTCTCAACACCAATTTATTTTCTTTCAAAATATTTTCACTGTATCGAGAATATTTCAATATCCGAACTGTATTGTAAATAAAAATATCTATTCTATAAAATAAAATTAAATGTAGTAACACTAAGTTTTGCTCAGGGCTAGAAAATAATTTAATTTGCGAATAAATTATAAGGCATGGCTACTAATTGTGGTTTTCACCCTATATCATTGTTGTGATGGGACCAAAAATTTCGCTGATTTCTTTATTGTTAAAAAATATCAAATATTTGGGTCTCTTGTTAAATTTTGAATTGTTTAGCAAATTGTATTGTTTATTGAATCTACGTTATGTGATATTTTTGCGTCGTTTTTTAACATGTGATTGTTTTATTTGAATTTTATAATTTCTCAAAATATTGTTTAGTCGTATCGTTCTCCTCATCTATCTTTTCTTTATTTAATATAAAAATAAAATTTAAAACTTTTTATTCGCCGACGATGGGATGACGAGTGAAAGGTGCAATTAGTTATGCGCATAAGTGCGCAAGCATTTTGTTTTATCCTTATGGTGAAAGTGTGACAAGATTTATATTTTTTTTCCAATTTCAAGAATTCGAGAACATGACGTCCGGGGTTCGATTCCCAGATCGAGAAAGGTGTTAGTAGATTTTCCAATCAGCAAACTCTCAGTAGTAGCCAATGAGTCTGAATTTCTGCCAGATTTTTGACCAAAGTTTCACCCCCTATAATATGGGACTTAATATTATTGATTCATCAATGGTGGGGTACACATGGGTGTAATATCAGAGTAAGCTTCAGGGAAAACTCACCTCTTTTGTTAGTGAAACCACTACCAACGTCTGCCTAACGCTAACCCACTTATTAATAAACGTGGACTAAAGTTACAACCAGGATAATCCTCGGATTAACCATAATTTTTTTAAGGATTAACCTTGGCGTAACTTTAGTCCACGTTTATTAATAAGGGGGCTTGGGATTACAGTCGTGATGATGTTATGTTTTCCATTGGGAAAAAAATACAAACCTGGGAAATTACCATTCTCATCGGCTGCACTGTTAGCAATTTACATTTTACTACATAAAAATATAACCATAATTTTCTTTTTACTGCACCGTAATTTTTAATAAAAAAAACCTTGCAAAGACCGCCTGCAAAAGTTCTAAGTAATAAATAATGAGAAACACCTTGAGAACGACACTTAATAGCGTCACGTGCTCGTTGCATATAAAATGGCGGAGAAAATGCAGAGCATATGGTGGAAAAAACACGGTACTAATAAAGACAAAATTTACGAGGAAGGTTCTATGACGTCATGAATGCTTTTCTTAAAATTTTCCCGCTCTCTAATAAACAATTGTGACATTAGTATCCATACTGGGCCGGCGCGGCGGCGGCGGCGGCGTGGTGGATTACGGCCCACTCACACAGAGGAGGCCTGTGTCAGTAGGTACCTGGTGCTAGTGAGAACATTATAGACTGATGATGATGATGATATTGATGAAATAAACAATAATAATGTCAAAATAACAATAATACAATTTAAACAATAATATACCATGTTATGTTGACCATTTGGGATTGGTTCAAAAAACCGGTTATAAACGCCCAATTGGTCGGTTCAACATTGCGCGGGGCACATTTTTTTTTTTTTTTGTAACCTTAATTTTCATCTCAACATGGCGGCCATCTTCCCTGCTTTGTTGCACAGTACTTACACTACTTACCAACCTGACTGTACTGATGGTTGGTTATATCATACCTACTCTAAGTAAGTAAGCGAGTGGCAAGGAGGTTGAATAAAAGTTTGCGTTTACTTGCGAAGTGCAAAAGGAAAGAGGAAATAATAAGAAACTATTAACTGATTTGATTTCTGTTGGGACACTTTGAAAATTGGACTTTCAATTTGATTTTTGTTGGGTCTTTCAATTTATTTTATAAGGAGGCGAAAAGAGTATGTTACGATATGACAGGTGGCATTCTTTACTTCAATAGTGTATATGTGTTTTGTACCTAATTAATCAATTAAATATAGTAAATCGTAGAAAGAGAAAAAGTAGTAAATTATTAAATTCTTTGACAGACATATTGTTTGTCAAACTTTACATTTTCATCAAACAGTAAACGATCTAACAGCTTTGTCAAATAAATTCGTGTCGTCGACGTTCTTTGGCAAAAATGGGGGATTATAATCTTTTGTATTCTTCGATCATTTCTAGGCATAAAGGTAAGGTTTTAAAAACGACACAGAAATATCGCATAAAATAATTATTATAATCCAATAATACTTAGCTTACAAAACAATGTAAATGAGAAATGCCAATTTGTATTCGCATGATTTATATCTTATAGTTAGCCGTCTAAATACATGATGTATCATTTTGTAACCTTTTATCTATACCCTCTGTCTTCTTGTCTAATAAACTGTTGTTTTTGAATGTTTACTTTTTTTATTTTTTGTGCAATTACCTATATCATGACCATTTAATTGAAGACTAAACAATGACAAAGATGTTTCCATAACGACAGAGGGGGCAAAGTCACCTCACCCATCTTTAGTAACAATTTTATGATTAAGAGGTAAAGTTTTGAGTTTATTTGAAGGAAGTAATCTCAGGAACTTCTAAACTGATTTTGATAATTCTTTCAAAGCTTCATCGCTAAGTTTTATTTTTAAATACAGATGCACTGTCCGAAAGAGCGGGTCAATCCGGAAATCCAGACTCCTTAGTGGTTTTAATAGGATAGCTCATTAGAGGCACCTGGCAACCGACTAGCATCGCTTCTTTCACTCGCTCTCCGCTTCAAACTAGCCCAAGACCAAAGATGAGAACTAAAATAGAGCGAGCTCACACAGAAAGAACTAGGTATAGAAATCTTGAGCACCGACGGAACACACAAACTATTTAGGCACCGGACTCCGACAGAATGGTGGTTGCAGGCCAGGCGACCCTGGTGGTCCTTTTTTTTACGTGGTAAAATCATCAAATGAGTCTTCCCACCTTGGCCAGGATGGCAGGGCTGTTACACTTGTACTGACTAAAATCCACGGTGTCCTTCAATAGCCCTTTACGTTGCAGAGCTACGGTTACCTGATAAGATAGTCCCGCGACCCCGGTAGGCTTTGGCCCGTTAAGGAGGGTTTCGTCATATTGCTGACAGCTGTTTAAGGTGCGCATGCGACCCGGGCATGATCCATGATCGCTCTCACCCTCACGCTCATGTTGTACAATGTGTCCGAATTCGGTTGCACCAGGAAAGAGCTGCTGGAACGTAATCATAAATATATATTTTTCACCACAATTGGAAATACTTAATTTACAGTTCTTTTAGTTAATAAATAGCCTATTGATCAAGCCACCTCCCCTTTAAGTTTAGAAATAATGAAATAGGACACATTGTATAACCTCTAAAGATTTCGAGTTAAAAGCTCTGCTGACTTTACAAAGAGCGAAACAAATGTAATGGAAAAATTTCGCTTTGTTACCGATACGCGAAAAATTAAATTATTACAATCCATATGTTGCGTATTGCGTAACAAAACATATTGTATCAGATACGTACCTACGTAGCCAATATATTTTATGTTACTTAGGGTTGGCACATAGGTAAGTAATTTTTTTTTGGAGTTTTAACTCTTCTCGTTCCACTCTTTTAGTATTTTAGAACACGTAAGTGCAACGCGCTCAGAGAATAGAATATTGAATTCGAGCTACGAGCCGAAAGTCTTTCCGTGCCGACACCAGTGTGAACATAGGCATGCAACGCTGCGCTATAGAAAGGGACAAAAAATAAATTGACAACGCAGAGTTAAAATTCCATTCATGCGTCTAGTTGCAATCATTATTTTATTTTTTTATCCTTGAATTGAACTATTTTTTTAATGACTTCATTCTAGGCCGTATCATCAAGATATCTTTTCACTTCTCATCAGGTGAGTAGCAGCTAAAAGAATTCATATTCCGGGATTTAAAAAAAAATTGGACTCAATCGCCATTTCAATTTCAATTTTGACATACGACAGCTGTCAAATTTTATGAAATCACCTGGCATTCTCAAATTAAACGTGCTATTTTAACATTATAAAAACTGTTGGAGTACCGATAAAACACCGGATCTAAATATCTAAACTTTTTTGCATTTCCGCAATTATTACGCATGGGGACTAAAGTCCCCAATGACGTTTGGCACGCATGTAGGCAAGGGTCCACACTTGCCTGCATGCGCACTGAGGAGGAGTGACGAGTCTTCCGAAAAAATAAAAAATCTTTCTTTCATCAATTAGTCAAGACTGCTAAAGATTGAGACGAGAAATCAAATTATTAAAGAAATATTCACCATTTTAATTTAATTTGTCTTCGCGTAGGTAGAAAGACCTTTCAAGGGTTTGAATAGTCTTTTTTTTATGTCGTTTCTGATTATGCAATAGAAATTATTGACATTTATGAAACTGAATGGTTAGCTAGCCTGCCGTGAAATCGCGGGCGGGTTTTAAAGGTGCTTACAAACTGTATAACATAATATGTTATACAACATTGCCATATAAAGCTTTTCATATAATGTGGACGCTGAATGTAATATAACATGTTATTGATATGTACATCAATGTTATATAACTTAGTCACGGTTAGCACTGAAGAACGACAAGCGGCAATGGTTATGTAACATTGTTATATTGCAATGTTATTCTAATGTGTACGTATTGTTTTATGTTGCAGTGTTGAATAACAAGGTTACATAATGTGGATGTGTTATAAAACACAAGTCTGTACGCACCTTAAAAAGCAATTGAATCAACATTTTCTACGAGTATCTATGAAGTCTTTTCCTGAAAATAGTCATACACATCTGCCTAATTCTTTGGGAAACTTATCCAATTTAACATCTCTAATAATAAATTGGATAATCTTAATGATTAAAATTATTTAAAACATGATTATAAATTACCAGGTCCTTTAAAATCGGCCATAAATAGACTGTATACCTTACCAATAAATTAGTTACGGTTGACAATGCCAACCCTAATCCATGCGATTTCAATTCTGTAGGTACAGTTTAAATGAAATTCTAGCAAAAATGTTTTGTCGGGCAACATCGACGGTTTACGGTTCTATTTTTTTATTTTTAGAGTTCCGTGAATAAATAGTTAAGTGGTTCTCAACTTCTGACTCCGCGCATTATTTTAAGGGCCAGTTGTTTGATCAGTAGTTAAGTAACTATTTATTAAAATTCTGTACATTTTAAACAAATGGTTATGTTTTTCAACAAATAGTTTGCTCTGCTAACGATTTTTGTTTTATTATTTAAATACTATCAATTCAGTACATTTTTATATCAAAAACGAACACAATATGGCAAACTTGATGACGATGACTTTCTATGCATAAAAAAAAAAGCTACTTTAAGTACACTTATAAAATAAAGAATGACGACTTCGTTACGTGGTATAGAACGCCTGTAACTAAGGTTGAATCGTGCTTAGAGATTAGACCCCATATTTTCAAGCGACAACACATATTTTCTAAGCCAATGAAAGCTTAAAGGAAAGAAGAAAATAATTTGATTTGGTTGTGAAAAATGCAAATATACAAAGGCATCACAAAACCAATACCAAAGTATTTCATCACACTCAAATAAAACGACATCGTAGGTACTTACTTCAAAAGAAACCATTACAGAATGACTTGGAAGTGCGGAACCCAAAAGCTCAAATCAAAATCCAACCTGTATTATTGCGATATTTTTTGCTCTTTTCACAAGCATCCGGATACCACCGCAGCACTTAATGGATGGACGAATAAACAAATTTTATATTTGAATGCGACAGTATCGGAATATGCAGATTTTACCAGTGAATATTTGTGTCTGTATCTCTTTTGCGTATTGGCTGTCTGATTTTCCGATTATTGACTTTGATAGGAAAAATATGTGTTTATTTTTTTTTCAATAAATAGAAGAAAGAAATAGGTAAGGAAGGTAAGGAAGTAAAAATATACATGTATAATTTTTTTTAACGTCAAAATACAATAGTATAATGTAATAGTCGGCAACTGCGTCGTCATCATGACTATTTTATTTTTAACCGACTTCAAAAAAAAAAGTAGGTTCTCAGTTCGACCTGTATGTATGTATGTATGTATGTATGTATGTATGTATGTATGTATGTTTGTCCGCGATTATCTCGCGTTTGGCTGAACGGATTTTGATGCAGTTTTCAGGAAAGTGTTCATTACATTCTGGAGAAGGTTTTAGTATATAACACTAATAGATATCCCGTGACGTTGCCCGCATGGATCCGTTTTGCTTACTTGGATCGTAGATTTTCAGGGACATTTGCATGTTTGTCCGAAATTATCTCGCGTTTGGCTAAACTGATTTTGATGCAGTTTTCAGAAAAGTGTTTGTTACATTCTGGGGAAGGTTTTAGTATATAACACTAATAGATATCCCGTGACGTTGCCCGCGTGGATCCGTTTTGCTTACTTGGATCGTAGATTTTCAGGGACGATTGCATGTTTGTCCGCAATTATCTCGCGTTTGGCTGAACTGATTTTGATGCAGTTTTAAGAAAAGTGTTTGTTACATTCTGGGGAAGGTTTTAGTATATAACAATAATGGATATCTCGTGAAGTTGCTCACATAGATCCGTTTTGCTTAATAGGAGTGTAGATTTTCAAAGACGCCGATTTTACGAAGTTTTTGTTGATTATGTCAACTAAAAAGGGAAAAATAAAAAACTTTTTGAAAAAAAGGGAACCGACTTCAAAACCAAACACAAAAAAACTATAAAATAACTTTTCTTTCGGAAGTCGGTGGCCATAAATGCCAATGAAATAAAAAAAAAAACAAAGCCACCGAGTTCCGAAAGAAAAGTTATTTTATAGTTTTTTTGTGTTTGGTTTTGAAGTCGGTTCCCTTTTTTTTTTTATTTAGCTAGTAGTAGTAACCTGTTCTATCATCAGAATAATAATAAAAACTCGTACATAGTTTACTTTTTAAAGTTTTAGCCAGATACAAAAGTCATGCTCGCAAAGGAGGAGGCGGGCCGCGTGAGGGAGAGGATGACGTCCTCCCTCCACCCCAGCCGCAGTGGTAGACGCCCCGTAGGCGCGGGCATGCGGGCGGCGAGTAATGGGCGACTCGCTGTCCGACCATGAACCATGCACGGGTCGACGACGCGTTGTGTTCCACGCGCGCCTCAAAGAGCATTATGGCGGGCCCCCCCTCTAGAAGGCCAAAGCCTGCTGGGGTCGCGGGACTTATCTTTTTACCGTGACCCCGGAACATAAAGGGCTATTGAAGGACACCGTGGATTTTATACGAGTTGACAGTCCCTCCCGCCCTGCCCTGGGTGAGGACTCATTTGATGATTTTACCACGTTAAAAAAAAGATACAAAGACTGGATAATATGAAAGTTTGAGGACTACGTGCTGTGGTCAACACCACACTTAGGAAAGACAAACGTCCAGAAAATTGGCGTTCTTAGAAACATTGCACTTTTCAAATTCCAACTCTCGGTACTGCGTCTAGCGTTGATATTCCAAAAGTGCAGTGTAATACAAGTATCCATTTATATGTTACTGAGCGTAAAAGAAAACTTTATTACCTTTCTTAAATACAGACACTGAGACACCTGCCAGTGAATATCTTTCAAATTCGCGCATTTTTCCCCTGGCAGGGATCCAAACGATGGCAATATGGTAGCCTAATGTTTTACGAAGTGCCTATGAACTTTGTTATGGCAGGTATCAAAAGTGATAACGAAATGGTACTTTTTTGACGTTCCCATTTTGTAGAAATTATTCGATACTGTATCGTTGGTGCGATTTTTTAAGACAAACCCACCACCCTGCAACTCCTGAAAGCCAGAATCAAGTGGGGACCACCAGAAAGGCTCCGAGACAATGAAGCTCGGCGTGTCCCTGAGAACTAATTTACCTGTCTTAGATCCAGCAACGAAATTCATCAAAAAACTATAGTGAAGGAGTAGGTAAAATACGTTACCACTTCTCTCTATGCAAGCAGGAGACAGAGCAAAACAACGCCAATAGGCACAAAGGGACATTACAACTGGGAAAAGCCCAGTTGCCTAGCACCACGGGTAAAAATGACTACTAATATTAATGGATCCTAAATCGTTGGTGCGATTGTGAAACAATATACGAGTATCATAAACATAGGCCATACCTACAATTGTTTTTTCCATACGGGGATCGAACTAGCGACACACAGCTCAGCCGCCAATCGCTCAGCCATTGCTGACCTTTTTGAAATTCCACAAGTCTTCCTTGTAATGCTCAAAAGCGGTGAAACTTTTGAAGCCCTAAACATACGGAAATCTCTCGTGGACTGGTCGAGACGAGAGAAAGCTGGCGTTCAACGTGGCAAAGCTGTTAGTCTTCTGGGTACGTCCCAGATGAGAGTGAAAATATTTGCTTATTCAACCTACGGAATCCTCGTCGGTTTATTTTATTAACTATTTGACCAATGAACTATATCATCCAATATAAATTACTTTTACATGAAAATTTATTAAAGGTATTTCATAACCAACAAAAACAAAAAAACGTTGCGCTGAATTGAATTCAATGTATGCGTTATTAAATTTTTGTAGAAAGTTTTTTTAATACTGCCTCGAAAACGTAATTCCCGCAAGCGATAGGTACCTACCTACTATTTAAATTAGAAGAACTGGATTGTTATAACAATTTTGTCGTATCTATACCTGTCGCACGTGCACGATATGCGGCTCGTGAGCTCGGCACGCGAGGCAGCCTTAGTTTATTACCCGGAAAGTCAGAGGCGAGCCACGTCTTCGAGCAACCAAAATGGACAATGCAACTTTAGAATAGCCTCGCGAGCCGCAATAGGCGCGTCCACTATGTGTGCCTACGCGCCTATTGCGGCTCGCGAGGCTATTCTAAAGTTGCATTGTCCATTTTTTTGTTAATGGGTCCTAAATCGTTGGTGCCATTGTGAAACAATATACGAGTATCATAAAAATAGGCCATACCTTCAATTGTTTTTTCCATACGGGGAACGAACTAGCGACACACAGCTCAACCGCCAATCGGTCAGCCATTGCTGACCTTTTTGAAATTCCACAAATCTTCCTTGTAATGCTCAAAAGCGGTGAAACTGTTGAAGCCCTAAACATACAGAAATCTCTCGTGGACTGGTCGAGACGAGAGAAAGCTGGCGATTATGGCCAAAGAATAAGCATTGCCATTCAACGTGGCAAAGCTGTTAGTCTTCTGGGTACGTCCCATATGAGAGTGAAAATATTTGCTTATTCAACCTACGGAATCCTCGTCGGTTTATTTTATTAACTATTTGACCAATGAACTATATCATCCAATATAAATTACTTTTACATGAAAATTTATTAAAGGTATTTCATAACCAACAAAAACAAAAAAACGTTGCGCTGAATTGAATTCAATGTATGCGTTATTAAATTTTTGTAGAAAGTTTTTTTAATACTGCCTCGAAAACGTAATTCCCGCAAGCGATAGGTACCTACCTACTATTTAAATTAGAAGAACTGGATTGTTATAACAATTTTGTCGTATCTATACCTGTCGCACGTGCACGATATGCGGCTCGTGAGCTCGGCACGCGAGGCAGCCTTAGTTTATTACCCGGAAAGTCAGAGGCGAGCCACGTCTTCGAGCAACCAAAATGGACAATGCAACTTTAGAATAGCCTCGCGAGCCGCAATAGGCGCGTAGGCACACATAGTGGACGCGCCTATTGCGGCCTGCGAGCAGCTAACTATCCCCAAATGAGCGCAGCAGCAGCAGCCTCGGTAACATTGTGAAGTTGCCGCACGCGGCAAGCCCGTGCCATGTTCGTTCGTTTAGTTGCGAATTAAGACATCATGACCACACTTACAAGAAACAATAATCTCGACGGACGCGACAGTCCGATCAACGAGGATGTTTGTTGTATGAAGACTTCCAAAAAATTCCTCCGGCTCTGAAATTTGGCATTATGATGAAAGTAGGTGATACAGATTATGAATTTATGCACAATAATCCAACATTTTTTTAGAGTTATAAGAAACTTTCAACGGTTGACCTTCTTGAAAAAAAAAATAAGTTGGATTATTGTGCATCTGTAATCTGTATCACCTTCTTTCATCATTTTGTCAAATTTCAGTGCCAGAGGAATTTGACGGACCACAGTGGGACCACATATGCCTCGTTGACTGGAATACGAGGCACGAAACAATAATACGCGAACGTCCAGAACACTGGATGGCTCAGGCGCTCGGTCGCTCGCCGGCGGCAGCGCGCCCGCTTGCCTCGGAGGGGGCACGTCCACAATAAACGAACTGCTTCGCGTAAAGGCCTCGCGAGGCTGCTTCGCGTAAATGCCTCGCGACGCTGCTTCGCGTAAATGCCTCGCGACGCTGCTTCGCGTAAATGCCTCGCGAGTCTGCTCGCTCTGTGTGGACGCGCCTAATCACCATCCAAAACAAACGAACAGTGCACCCTGAGGTACTTCTGAGTGCGTCCCGTTTACCGACGGCCCGGAGGTATGCTTAAGCTGAAGCAAAGATAATATAAGACGCTGAAGTAACATAGCCTCGAGAGTTCGAAACACGTCCCTCACTGCCAGAATATCGCGCAAGCCCTGATGTGGACCCGGATATTGTTAGGTTTTTGCGTCAAAAAGAAGAAACGATTTTATATAATGTTGGTACAGAGATAGATGAGACCCTAGAGATGGTTATAGGCTATATACGGGGAAGACCGAGCGAAGTCGTAGGCAACAACTAGTGAAGGATAAATCCAACTACTGTATTCAACAAAATCAATCAAGAAGAAAGAGTAGAACAGCCTTATAGACAGGTGTCTATTTATATCCGACCCTTAAGTTTGAAACAAGTCTTAAGTCAATACACATCTTGCCTTAGAAATTCAGGTAGCGAATAACAGGGCCGTAGCTAGGATTGAGTTTTAGGGCAACGATGAACAAAGGCATTGGGAAGTTAAAATATACCTGTTAGTTTATTCTATTGAAACAACCGTGGCCTACCATGAACTCTTAAGCTATTGTCAAACAGACAGGCGAAGCGAATGCGATCCGAAGCGTTTTTATTTGTAATGTATGGAATTGTTTGAATCCAGTCACATAGAAAAGCGAAAGCGATCCGGTAGTCTATGTGACTGGCTTCTAACAATTCCATGCATTACAAACAAAAGCGCTTCGCTTCGCTTTCGCCACGCCTGTCTGTTTGACAATAGCTTTAAAGCGTGAGTCTGTGGGAAAGAGATGGCGCTAGACGACTTGTATAGCTCTGTCTCATTCCCACAGCCTGAACTGGATCGCGTTAAGAGCTCGTGGTAAGGCCCAGACCTTCAGATGTCGCCATTAATTTATTTGTATTTTTTTTTGGCAAAGTAAATTTTTAATATACACATTGGGCTATCTATATATACTTTAGAACCTCGCAAATTAAAATTCTAGGAAATAGGATTGATTCTATACCCAACTGCAAAAGTATATTCAATCGGAGAGGAATGGGCAAAAATGTTGTAATTTGGATACTTACATGAATTTGAAACATAATTTATGTGAAAAAAATGTACCAAAAAGTAAGTATCTAAATAAAATAAAATAAACAGTAGAAAAAAAATGTGATAACTCACCGTCCCGCCCTGGTACGGCCCTGATCAATAACACAACCAACTAGAAGAAAATGTGGAAAAGAAACAGACTTTTCTTTAATAGTTTAACCTAACAAAAGCCTACGTCTTCGAAAAGAGCTAACAGAAACTAAGAAGTTTAATTAAACGGAAAATACAATAAAAGGAGTCCATCCGACTTTATGAAGTTAAATGAAGTTAAGTAATTAAGTGTTATAATGAGTACTGAAGATCTTAATAATGATATTTCTGTTAACCTAAATCTCCGCGGGAGATGCCCACGGCATCGGACGTCGCGAAGCGATTTCCGGCCAACGCCAACGTAGGCGCGGGCACTGGCGGGCATGCAGGCGGTAAATAATGGGTGACTCGCCGTCCGATCATGGACCATGCGCGAGTCGACGGTGGGTCGTGTTCCACGCGCACCCCAAAGAGCCGTCAGCAATTTGACCCTCCCCGTAGAGGACCAAAACCTGCCGGGGTCGCGGGACTGTCTCCTCAGATAACCGTGACCCTGGAACGTAAAAGGCTATTGAAGGATCACCGTGGATTTTAGTCGGTACAAGTCTGACAGTCCCTCCTGCCCCGCCCCGGGTTAGAGGACTCATATTTTGATGATTTCACTACGATAAAAACAGGTCCGGACAGAAACTTGACAAAGATTTACTACTCTGCCAAAACAAATAAGGAAGCTAGAACAGCCATGAAAACAAATAGTTAAGCACTGTCAAATAGACAGGCGTGGCGAACCCGAAGCGAGGCGATTTTGTTTGTAATATATGTAATTGTTTGAAGCCAGTCACATAGACTATCGGATTGCTTTCGCTTTTCTATTGGACTGGATTCAAACAATCCCATACATTAAAAATAAAAACGCTACGGATAGCATTCGCTTCGCCTGTCTGTTTGACAATAGCTTCAATCATAAAGCTGAATCCGAAGAGTAATAACTTGTTCTTTTGTTTGGAGACAAGAGATAATGACCCATAATGGGCTATGAAGGAAAAGAACATAAAATTGAAGTAATACTGTTTATTATTTTATTACGTTTACATAATGAAAAGCTAAGAAGTGTCAGTTACTTGTCATTTTGAGGACAAAGAAAATACACAAACCCTGTTATCAAGTTGAGATTACAAAGCAGTAAAAAAATGTAACCGCCTTCAAAAACAACCACAAAAAAAGTGTAAAATAATCTACAAAATAACTTTTCTTTCGGAAGTCGGTGCCTTGTTTTTTTTTTCTTTTCATTGTCTTTTTAGCCACCGACTTCCGAAAGAAAAGTTATTTTGTAGATTATTTTACACTCGTTTTGTGGTTGTTTTTGAAGGCGGTTACATTTTTTTTGAAAAAGTTTGTATTTTACTCTTTTTAGTTTAAATATTTAATCCGAATTCTTGTCAAGAACATCATTCTCTTACACGTGCACTAGAATTTGGTAATCCTTCGCACCGGTAATTACATCGCTCATGTACACAATATGATAATAAAATTCCATATCTCAAAAATTACTGAACCGATTTTGATGAAACTTGCAGCATTCTCTAAGTTAAATAATACCTAGTACAACAAAAAAAGAATTACTTAAATCTGATTTGTTGTTCCGGAGATATGCGAACACAAAGTAAATCAATCGATGCCTACTCCTTACTCTTAAGGAGTTGTACCTTCCATCATCAGGTCATCCACCTGAGATGATGATTATCAGATGCAAATACTTGAACAGCTTTAGAGAATATATGAAAATGGTACTATGTGCCTATTTTTTGAAGTCGGTTAAAAATAAAGAAAGATAAAATATTTACTGTGGCAAAGATTCGACATAAATACATACCGGAAATAAAAAATAAAACAATGACAGCGTACAGTGCTTACCGAAAATACTTCCACAAAGATTTTACGTCTTATGGCTAATTCATACGAAGCGCATCAAAGCGTCAATTTGACATAGCAATATTCACCCTTATCTCCTCAGTGTAAATATCACAGTAAAAGAAAGACGCGCGTTCGAGGGAATTCGCGCGCTCATGACAGAAGAAAGATGTGCACTGAGTTATGGAGATAAGAGTGAATTTGCTATTGACGCTTCGGTGTGCTTCGACTCTGCGCTACTAAAATAGACCTAGGTATTTAACCCCAATTATAATTGGGTGTACCACAAACACGACGCATAATATATGACATTTCGATCCACTTGGGTCAGATCTGACGATGAGCTACCTATTACACGTGCGAAGTCTGGGCAGTTCACTAGTGTGCATGTTGACAGCATCAATAAAATGCTAATTTAATAAAAAATAATGAACACATATTTTTTCTTTTGCTAAATCAATGCATATTCACAAAGTTAACACAAAAAAATTTGAGAGTAGGGGCTCGTGACGACAGAAGCAGGTAAAAACTGTACTTGCTTGTGACGTAAGTATAGGTAATTTTTAGAGGGTCGTTTTTTGTAAATGTTGGTTACAATAAAAAAAGAAGAAATACGTATCAAATATTTTTTAATAATCTAACAGCCGGTTTAGTTAGATTTTTTCAGTCAAAAATCCTATTTTACAGGAAATAAAATCGGTTTAATCTAAAGAATTATTTACGGGACATATTTTTACTAAACTAAAAAATGAAACTGCTTTAGCAATTTGCAGTATTTTTACAATTTTTCACAAAGCCTTGAACGAATATGAAAATGGGGTGCGAATTTCCGCGGAAGGTAGTAAATTCTATTCGACTCCTGTGGACCATAACATTATTTCTGTTCTATAGCACAAAAGGTATTTTTTGGTAGAAACGTATTTTGGTAAAATAAACCTGAAATATTAATTGAAACATAACTTTTCGTGGAAAAATCTGTGCAATTTGCTTGTTTTTAAAAGTAGAAGTTAAAACGGAACTGAAGAAAATACATCGTGTTTCTGAATTGTTGACATAATTAAGTATTACAATTTTAATTAGGGGAAATTATGTCCTAAAATATTTATTTCGTGAAAGTGTACTGGAATAATTATGACCCAAATTAATTAATTCCACGTCATCATCATCACCGGGTCGCGGGACTGTCTCATCAGGTAACCGTGACCCTGGAACATAAAGGGCTATTGAAGGATCACCGTGAATTTTAGTCAGTACAAGTGTGACACAACTCCCGCAAGCGCTGGGTAGGAGGAACCAGTAGATGATTTTACGACTATAAAAAAAAATATTGTAATCAACCTAAAGCAGTCCACTTGACTGTCCACTAGACATAGGTCTGTCCAATAGTACGCCATTTCACTCGATCACCGATTACTCGCCCCTTAACGGCCATCTTGCTAAGATCGTCGATGCACCTAGCCTAAAGGCGGCCCATGCTAGGTTTATTGCACGTAAAATCCCGTTTTTCAGCTGCATGTGGTAAGACTGGAAGGCACCAACAACATAGTTGAGGACAGACCAGGTAAATGATGAAAAAAGGAAGTATTGAATCCCGGAGGCTTTTGTCCAGGAGTGGGATAATATGGACTGATAAAAAAAAAACATGTATTGTGTGCAATTCACACGTGGTTGAAGTGTAACTTCCAAAAATTTTGGTTTAAAGATAATGAGACGAATGTGAAATTTCGGAAAGAGGATAATTTTAGGTTTTAGTAATGATCTTACAAACTCCCACTAAGCTTTGGTAAACATGATTGGAGTGTACGAAACAGAGTACAAAGAGAACAACGAACATAAGAAACACTGGTTAATGCTTTCTATCTCATTTTCTCCCACATTTAGAGCTGATTTTTCAATAGTCAGATAATTTTTATCTGAGGAATAAAATGGCGATTTGACAGCTTATCTATAGAAAATATGTCAAACTGCTATTTTTATTCCTTAGATAAAAGTTATCTGACAATTAAAAAATTAGCCCTTAATCTTGTGACTATGTGTCAATCTCTTTTACTGTCGCTTTTTAATTTCATCGACTTTCAAATCACAACGATGCCAAAGAAGTCTACACTTCAAGAAGCTTTCCCATCAGATCATAAAGGATTAAATATGTCCAAACCTATTGATATACAATCACTTTCACATCCTGGAAACCAAACGGATGATACGAAACAAACTGCCTACGGAAATCGAAATATTCTTGCTGAAAAATAAATACAGACTTCCGCTGAAACGAGGCAACAAGACAGCCATTGGCAGATGCCAATCACTCTCCGAAATTGAAGAAAAAACGAATTGTAATTGAATGGGAAGAATTAACAGACGGCGGGCGGCGGAAACATGAAAATACGAGAAGGAATTTCTTAAAATGTTTTTATCAAGTGCGTTGATATAAGGTATTTAATTAATGAATTGAAATGGGGAATGAATAATGAGAGGCTTTGTAAAGATATCGTTAATTTATTTGACGTATAAATGGTATGCTTTCAATTTTATGTGACATAATGCCTAATAATCGATTCGATTTTATGTGACATAATCCCATAATCTAGAGCCTGTAAAAATTAGGGATGCCTTAAGTCATATAAAGACGACATATTTTTTAACCCTCATCAGGAAAAACATGACTCTGGAACGTAAAGGGCTATTGAAGGATCACCGTGGATTTTAGTATTGTACAAGTGTGACAGTATGGGTAGGAGGACTCATAATATTTTGATGATTTTACCACGATAAAAAAAACTCAAATAGAGACAGTTTACAGTTTTTTTTTTTACCTATATTAAAGTGTCAGAGACAAAAAACTTTTAAAAAAATGTAACCGACTTTAAAACAATCACAAAAAAAAGTTCAAAATAACCTACAAAAAACTTTTCTTTCGAAAGTCGGTGACAAAAAGTCAATGAAATAAAAAATAAAGTTTCACCGACTTTCGAAAGAAAAGTTTTTAAAATTTTTTTTAGTTTCACTATTCAACCCAAATTATTGTCAAATACATAATTTTCTTACATGTGCACTAAAATTTTGTAATCCGTAGCACCAGTAATAACAACGCCCATGTATGATTGTACACAATAAGCTAAAAATAAAAACTACTGTACGAAACTAAATGAAAATTTTATGGGACCAAATGGCAGATATTATACTGTATCGAACAAAAAAAGAATCATCGAAATCGGACCAGAAACCTCGGAGTAATCGGTGTAGACAAAGTTGAAAACTTTTTAGGTTTTTGTTGATTTTTCAAAAAGTGCTTGTCCGATTTCGATAAAATTTTAATGGGACCATTCCGGAAGTATACCCTATCCAACAAAAAATATTTTTTCAAATCTGTTGTTAAACGACGAGTTATGCCCGAACAAACATTAAAATAAAAATACAAACATTCCGAATTGAGAACCTCCTCCTTTTGGAAGTCGGTTAAAAAAGGAGACTATGATTATGCTGCGACTGCTAAGCAAGAGGACCTGATCTAGTAATCGAATTCAGTAGATAACCCAGGAGGGTTATCTACTGAATTCGATTCCTAGATCAGACAAAATGTTATTAGGTTTTACTTTTTCAATTTTCTTAGTAGGAGTCACGAAGTTTGGATCTGGGCCAGAATGATAGCAATAAGGCCATCAATGTCATTATATAAAACTTAAATATATTTCGTAAAAAGTGGGTATATTATGTATACCTCTGACTAACCCCTCGGGGATGTGAACGAGGAGAAAAACAAACCAGAAATGATAAAATGTAATAATTTCATTTTTATTAAGAATCACAATCGAAATATCAAAATATTAGCAGTCTTTAACGAATTCATCTTAATAAAATCTAAAAAATCTACAATAACTACTTTGACTTCGCACCTTCTTTGGTTGTCTTCGACAAATTCTTTAACAGTAAGTTAATCAATCTTTTCTGTAATCGTTCATTATTTAAAGAAGAAGTCGTTTGTCGTATTTCTGTGTAGTTCACTTTAATTTCATCTATTAGCATCATGGTCTTTATTTTGAACAATCTTATTTGGTCTTCAGTCATAGTTTCTATTTCCGGGATAAGGCTCATTAAAAACATTCTCGTTGCTGTGTTATTGTTTGTGGTATTTAATTCTGGGGAATTAAAACTCTTTGGAAATCCTGTCGTCATGGGTCTACCCCTTAGTCTTTGCTGTTCAGTGTAATTCTTCCTCGCCGGTACAAATCTTCGCTTCTTACGCATAATCGGCGGCTTCCGTGACAGTAGATCGCTTAGTATTCCGTTGTCTACATTATTTTCCGTATTTTCTTCGTGATCACCATCAGCTGGTTCTTCTTTTATATAGCTTATTACAGCTTCTGAGTCATTAGTGTTCTGTGGAGAGTCGTATTGACTGTCATCCGCGCTTTCTATACCAGCCGATGTCGGCTTTAAAAATGGTAGTATGAATTTTAAGTATTCTGTTAAATAGTACGGCTTTTTCACTTTAAATCCGCTGGGTTTCATACTCCTCAGGAATGATGATCGTATGTTCCGCCATTTTTCTTTACAATCGCTTACTGTAATGGAAATAGAACGTTATTAATAGGGTGATAAGATAAGAAACAGAAGTCTGGCTGTTTACCAACTTTGCTGTTAATTGTAGTGTTGGAATTAATAATAGCGCCCTCTGTGGGACTTGGCGAAAACAAATAAATCACGATACATGGTCAGTGTTGCCAGGACGTGGAACTTCTAGATTAACGGGAGTCTTATGTGTCTAACATCGCTATTAGTTGATGGGGTTACAAAATTCGCAGAAGTCTAAAACTACGTCTTTAATATTCAATTGTTATCAGTGTGAAATAGAATTACATTTTATGTTCTATAAGACAAAATATTTAAAAATATTGTATACAGCTTATAGCTGCTGTACCTATATAATCTTATCATTATTAAAATTTTGTCTTGATACGTCATTGACTTAAACATATAGGTAGAACAAAGATAATAAAATATAATCTGCACGTAATACAAAACTAAGTCGCCTAATAATTTATTTGTGTCTGTACGCGCATAGCTTCCTAACGACTGCATCAAATCGGATATGTAATTATTTTTCTGTTATTATTCCTTATAGTCAGGATAACGTAGTAAATTAACAATGATACCGTAGCGGACCGCCTAGTTGAATATAAAACAAAAAAAAAGAAAAACTAGTTAAATTCTAATCATAACTTAACATTGTACCGAAATAACTTAATTTTCCCCACACGAGTTTATTAGTCTAGTAATTTAATGACAAAATATACCAGAAGAGTTCCAAGAAAATCTTAATTCATTTACCACAACAATACGGGTAAATTAAATTACGCTCTGGCAACACAATATGTCGCGCCCGTTCCACTATTACGGCATGGCATTGAGACAGATCGACGCAACAAAGACGCGATATAAACCGTACCGTTTAGATTACTGGCTCACTGTGGCGATCTACATTACAAACAGAACACTTTCTGAACGAAACCAGCTGTGTACGTCACTCGTCGGTGATGGAACACGGAGCCGGTAAAGTTCGCGGTTGGATTTTTCAACCTTATGACTGAAGGTGCAGAGGTGAAAATTGTTTGATCAATGTAAGGGGAACTTACTTGTCATATATTTGTGTTGGCTGCAATGTTAGCCCAGGCTTCCTCTACCATGTCCTTCCTGTTATACTGTGGCAGGTTGAAGTTATACAGAAACTCATGTTGTTCTATTTGGTTTATCAACTGTATTTCGACCGCCATTTTGGTATCGCGCGGGACAGACGCGGGAATGCGTTATGCTACGCGGCAGCCGGTCGCGGCACTGCCGATTGGTTGCCGCGCCGAGCGTGAGCTGCGTCCCCCCCGCGCCGCGTCGCCTTCGTGCCGCGCCGCGCTCGGCCATGGTCGGTATCACCACGGTAATAATATGTACAGTATTGGGACTCCCTACAAACGGACGAAACGCGAGCTATACCTACGCGCCTCGATGTCGGGGCGCGCTCGAGGCGCAGACAGTCACGGCCGTACCGTAGTGATGAACGGACGGTGCGTTGTTTTTTTTTAGCAAATATGACAAGTAGAAAATATTGTGCTGTGTTTGGGTGTTTAACGTCAACAATAACGCATCCAGACATAAGTTTTTTTAAATTACCTGCAACCTCTGAAAGGTGAGTACTAACTATAAAATAATTTTACTTACTAGTAGCAAGTAGCCGTGCTAGTAGGTAGGTACATAATGTGTGACTTTTTAATGGTTATGTATTTTCCTTTATCTCACGAAAAAAAGGGTATTTGGGTTAATAAATACAGTAAAATGAATAAAGTAAAGGAAAGTTACTGAGGCAAGTTAAATAGTTAAGTTATAGGCGGTTCTGAATGAATCATGATACGGTAGGTACTTACTCTTGTGTTAAAACTCTTAAAGTAAAGTCATGGTGTAACGGCGCGGTGGGATTGTCGGCGGGCACGGAAATGAAGCAGTGAGCTTCATTTACCTACGGTACGGTGTACAATCAACGTATATTCAGTGTACTACATAAACTTTAACACAGTCATGAATCTTGGAACGTAAGAGTACATAGTACGCTCCGTATTTGAGTGTGCGCACTCGGTTGCATTAGGCCGACTGCCTGCGCGAGCGATGCGCTGTACGAGGTAGCGCGAGCGGCGCACTGACCTTGAAGGAGCGGTTGACGCGAATCCACACGACGACGTAATCAGACCCTTGTTATATCGTCACGGGTGCGTTTTACGTAACGGCGCTACAGTAATATTTGTTTATTATCTGTATTTTGTGTATGAATAATACTAGAAAAACCGGCCAAGTGCGTGTCGGGCCACGCACAGTGTAGGGTTCCGTAGTTGCCCATCAAAATACTTATGCGAACTAACTTAAACTGAGTCGCTGAATTTAATTTTAAAAAGAAGAAAGCTTTTTATTAGAATGCGAGTTTATTATACTTTAAAATTCAATAATAAAGCATTTCGTACGAGTCAGTCAAGGCGCAAATATTTTTCGGTCGCAAATTTATAAGCACAATTTGTTTTTCAAACAAACATTTGTTTTTAAATTAAATCTATTAATAAAAAACAACACGCATTTTTATTGAACACTTCCTTTTCAATATACAAAGTATTTTATTTGTTTACTTAAATATAAGAAAAGTATATTTACAATCACAACACTAAATGGAAACAGAAAGTAGGCAAATGTAATTAAAATGCTGGAGACGTGCGTCGGACAGCCCTAACGCATGTTTACGTACCGCGCGGCTGTAGGTATTTATTTCTATCATGCGGCCGAGAGCCACTACTGTAGATATTTATACTGTGGTATCACTCGGCATACCGAGTTGCTGCTGCGGTTATCGACCCAGAGTGAGACGGGAACTAATCATACGATGTCGCATTCATACGTCATAATTAGTGTTATCGAAGTTAATGTGCTGTTTGCTATCAATATGATATGATTAGCCAATCCTACTTATATTATAAATGCGAAAGTTTGTGAGGATGTATGTGTGTATGTAGGTATGTTTATTGCTCTTTCACGCAAAAACCACTGAACGGATTTGGGTAAAATTTACACACAGATAGTTCATAACCTGGATTAACACATAATGATAGTTTCTATCAAGATTTTACCTATGTTCCCGTGGGATAATTTTCGAGTTGTAGCGGGTGAAGCCGCTGGCACCAGCTAGTAATTCATAATTCCATCCATACCCAGTAGATAGGTACTTGACGCAATGGCTAGTATTACTAGTTCCATAGAAAAGAGGCTGATGATCCCTATGGGTATGGACTAGGCTGATAAATCTCTTTCAAACAAGAGTTTTAAATAGCATGGTCACTATTTGGATCGACTCTAGAGAGCCAAACACATGCTGGGCCGCGGGACCTTCTAAACAGGTAACCGTGATCGTGCAAAGTATAATACAAGTCCTCCTGACCGATTTTGGCCTCGGCGGCCAATCTCAACGGAGATTTAAACCATCTGCGCGGGACATCTTATAGTGTACAAGTGTGTGCGCAGGCACAGGTGCACTCTCTGTTCCTTTACTCTCATAATCCGATGGACGGCAATCCGACACGACCGGAGATAAATACAGGTACAGGATTAACGGGGGTCCAAAATTACTGAGAAATTCTTTTATAGAAAAACCCAATAGCAGTTTTTGCTCAACGTGGCCCAACCCAGGTCCCAACGCAGAACGCTCAGCATTCGCGCTTGCGACCTCGAAACAAACGGGGCAGTTGTAAAGGGCTATTAAAGGAACACCTTAATTATAGTTAGACTCGTAATAACTGAGGGAAATAATATTTTTATTATCTACAAGTAATTATTTTGGGTCTGGGTGTTTGTGTTTATGACCAAGTTTGTAAACGCACCCACGATACAAGAGAAATTCAAAAAACTTTTTAAAAAAAAGGGAACCGACTTCAAAACCAAACACAAAAAAACTATAAAATAACTTTTCTTTCGGAAGTCGGTGGCTTTGTTTTTTTTTATTTCATTGACATGTGGCCACCGACTTCCGAAAGAAAAGTTATTTTATAGTTTTTTTGTGTTTGGTTTTGAAGTCGGTTCCCTTTTTTTTAAAAAGTTTTTTATTTTTACCTTTTTAGTTGTATATTCAACAAAAATCTTCATTAAATCGGCGTCTTTGAAAATCTACAATCCTATTAAGCAAAAGGGATCTATGTGAGCAACTTCACGAGATATCCATTATTGTTATACCTATACTAAAACCTTCCCCAGAATGTAACAAATACTTTTCTGAAAACTGTATCAAAATCGGTTCAGCCAAACGCGAGATAATTGCGGACAAACATGCAATGGTCCCTTAAAATCTACGAACCAAGTAAGCAAATCGGATCCACGCGGGCAACGTCACGGGATATCTATTAGTGTTATACAGTAAAACCTTCTCCAGAATATAATGAACACTTTCCTGAAAACTGCATCAAAATCGGTTCAGCCAAACGCGAGATAATCGCGGACAAACATACATACATACATACATACATACATACATACATACATACATACATACATACATACATACAGGTCGAACTGAGAACCTACTTTTTTTTTTGAAGTCGGTTATTTTGGTTTGGATAGGTGAGCCCGTTCTTGAGTTTTAAAATTATAACGAGAAGTGGCATTGATTTTTAATACGAGTATATTGATGATGATGAAAAGGGCATTGATTTTTATATATTAGAAGAGAGATAGATAGATTAATTTAACTATAGAAATATAAAATATTAAATTAAAATAAAACTAAACTATTATAGAGCATCGTAAAATTCATCCTCAACGCTGTCCGGTAATATGCGTAAGAGACTGACGGCGTTGCATCTTATTTGTATGAAACTGTACGGCTCGCAGTCTCGCAGCCAGTGTATCGCGGGATCGATCCCCAAACGGAACAAATATTTGTATGATTCGCAAGTTGTTCCGGGTCTGAGTATTTGTGTATGTGAGTTCGTAAACACTCCCATGATACGGAGAAATTCCTATTGTGAGGCAACATTAAAAAAAGCTCTGCACTTTTAAGAATTAAACAAACGACAAATAACTCTATCTGTATACCAAATAACTTTATCTGTAATAACGGATTCATCGCTGGAACTGGGTCAAAAGCGCTTTCCACCGGAGTGAAGCGCTGCAGCCGAGCGAGGTAATGATGACTGTATTAATTGTGAAGCTTTCAGGTACCCTACACCATGACGCTTTGTGAAGGGGAGGGGTGTACAAAGTTTCTTTATTTTCGACTGTTTTATGTAAAACAAAACACATTATTCACAAAGATAGGAGAATAATTAATACAGAGTTGAGCTCCTTGTTACGAGTTGAGCTACACGGTAACTGACACATGCTTGCACTGATGGAGAGGTCCACTCAAATCTGCGTGGTTCTTTATTCAAAAGACCACCTCAGACACCTGCATGGTTCTCATATAACTTGATCAATACAAAATTGTCTGGACTTTAAAAGAGACTGTGACCTCTGAGTTTGTTTCGGATGTTTCTTCTCAGAGTAGTCAGGTACGAAACCACACCGGCCTCATCTAGTGTAAAAATAGTGTCTTTTTGACGTGTAAAAGATTTTGCCAAAACCAATTTGCTTAATAATAGTACATTATGCAACTAGTGAATAAAGAGCGGATTTAAAGCGAGGGCCATATTTATGAATCAAGAGCAAGCGAAGGATTTTAATGACTGAATCACGACCTTATGGACCGTTTTATTCACGAGTTGCATACGATACTTTATACCATGACCACGAGAAAAATAATAATTCAGCGATAATAGATATTTAACGAAGAAAAAAAAGACAAACGTGCGTTTACAAACATCTAAATTCACATACACAAACACCCAGACCCGAAACAAATAATTGTAGATCATACGAATATTTGCTCCGTGCGGGAATCGAACCCACTGCACGCGACGAAGTAATTCAATCGCTTGGTCACTGCGCCAACAAATTGACATTAAAATCGGAACAATGATTTAAAATTAAGAGTAACATTATCCTATTAACAACACGGGGGCTGACGGGGGTGGACCGCATCAATGTGTTCTAAATTCAAACACCAAAACAGTGAGTAAAAGAGCTTTTTACTCACTGTTTACAGTGAGAAAAAGTAACTTTTTAAAGTGGGAATGGTATAAATATCATCATTTATATAAAATATATACTAAGCAGACATGATGAGAAACGACGCAAAGAACATCTTTTTTGCGGAAAGAATTCGACTGCGATCGAGCACGGCTCAAATCTACGTTCTGCTAGATTGAGTAAAGCAACTAAGCCAACCCAGCTCGGCCAGAAGGATCCTGGTTCGAGTCCTGCTTATAATGGACACAATAAAGCGTATAAAATATAAGAAAATAAAAGAAAATCTTTGCAGTAAAGTAACAAAAGATGAAAAGAATAAATAACCAACGCAATAGAGAGGCGAAACTGGACTTTTAGATCTGATAATCTTTAAAATAAGTCCTGAGAAGATGACAACGGCTCAGTGGACTGTCCATATGGGCATTTGGAAAACCTAAACATAGCAAACCTACTATAACCTCCAATTTCCATAATCAGGGAAGAGTAACCGTGGCCCCGGAACGTAAAAGGCTATTGAAGGACACCGTGGACTCTAGTGAGTACAAATCTGACAGTCCCTTCCGTCCTGCCCTGGGTGGGAGGTCTCATTTGATGATTTTACCACGTCAAAAAAAAAGTAAACAAGGGACATTTACGTTAATTGATAATGTGAAAATTTAGACTTCTATATTAAAGCCAAAAGTGTTTCAAAAAGGGTCGAAAACGAAAAAAGTATTTGCAAAGACTTTTAAGTGTGAAAAATCTATTTGATAAAGCAAATATTCCCCAAAATAGGACTCTATTGAGAGGTTCAAAACCTGTTAGACTAGACTAGATACTCAAACAGTTTCTTATTTGCCATCGGCCAAATCCATCAGGTTTGGTTACCGAAGTAGATCGCCCTAGTTTACCTATTTGAGTACCTACATAAAGAACTGAGGTCCTCGGCTTATGTGTGATGGGTCTATTGAATTTTCGTTGTTTAATACTGAACTTTGGTTCAGGGGTTCCCAAACTTTTTCGGTTCGCGGCGAACTTACTAACAGGTTTAGTATTTTGTGAGACAGCTTGACAAAGCTTAACAGGGTCTGACAAATAAGTAACATGTTATTCTTAGATTATACAATGTCCAGATTTCTACAATAACACGGAAGACAAATTACCCCCGTCATTCGATTCCCACGTAAAACAAGTGAACATCTCCAAGAAATCCACTTAAATGTGTGCGTGGAGCTCTCTCATACATTTATAAAAAAGTGGCTTCAATAAAAACGTTATGTTTTGTTTTGAACATGGGACATTAATTTATAATCTAAGATAATAATATATAAATAACCCTGCTTTTATTTCAGAAGAAAAAGATGTCCCCTGTGATAGATTTTGCAATGGGCCCGGCTCTTGCTTAATTCGACACTGCCGAAGCCAACGGCCATAGTTTCCTATAATTAACTAATAGTTTAATAGTTTAGCCGTCATCCTCACCACAACCGAACCAATTGAACTTGCAAATTACAAGCATTTCTGTACACCAACTGACAATTATTTTGTCTTCGCTTACTCAATTATCGCCAATTAGACATGGCGTTGACCTAGTTATTGTTATTCTAAGACTAAATTGGATAGTAGGCCGGACATCAGTGGTATTATTTAAAACTAGTGTTTGCCCGCGGCTTCGCTTGCGTTAATTTAGAATTTGAGAAACAATACGGATCGTGTAAGTGGCGCCATCTGGAATATGAACGTAATTGTTTTCTCGGCAACAGCTCTCTTCTGTTATTCGGGATGAAAGATACCCTATATCCGTGTTTATACTCCTGACAACGTATATGCTAAATTTTGGGACGATCGATTCAGTAATAGGTAGTAAATGCGTGAAAAGGTAAAAAACAAACATACTTGCATTTATAATATTAGTTTAGATCAATAATGTTATAGGTACATAGTTTGCATAGGAAACATCCTTTGACCATTTGAGCGATACTAATTTCAAAGATCTGTGTTTATCTTAAACATTAGACTATCATTTTTTGGTCAATTTACAGTATCGCTGCAATTTGTTAACGAAATTAAACGAACGATAGCATTGCTCTTCTCCCTTTAGCATACCGCGTGATTCATAATAAAGCTAATTATTTAACTCGATGAGTACAACATGTCGTCGTTTAAAACAAAATCTATGCACTGGTTTGAGCACCAATTCAAAACATAAATAAACACAAAATAATAGAAACACTGATTGTTTTCGAATCTTTAAAATTCTTACACCTCGAAACAATTACAATTTAAAAAAATATCTAACTTACCTACTACCTACAATTTAAATCAGCGTAAATATATCCTAGAGAACTATTGAAAAAGTTAGTAATAAATTAAAATTGCGAATAATATTGAGATAAAAGTATGCATATTTTTTTTAATTATTTGAAATTGTCAGGTTAAATAACAACAAAAAAAAAGAAACACAAAAATTGAAAAAGAAAATTTCAAGATTTGATCTTGAGACCTATTGCACGAAAGTCAAGCGGGTTACCAACCAGACTGGCTGGTTCGCTGGCAGTGGATTTCAAATAGCGGTTCTTATACAAATGTCAACAATGACTGAAAATCAACATATTATAACATATAATAATATAATAATAATATAATATTCCACAACTATCACACAACGCCATCTAGTCCCAAGCTAAGCAGAGCTTGTGTTATGGGTACTAGACAACTGATAAACATACTTATATATTTCTAATTTCTAAATACATACATATTATAGATAAATTACACCCAGACACAGAACAAATGATCGTGCTCATCACACAAACATTTGTCCTGGGTGGGAATCGAACCCACGACCTCCGGCATAGCAGTCAGGGTCACTAACCACTAGACCAACAGGCCAGTCAACATTGCTAATCCCCCAAGGGGAATAGCGTAATTATATATATCCTATTAATTGAAGAGCAGTTTAAGGAATATTTGAGGAAAAATTTAATAAATAATATCCAGTGGTTTAGCTTCCAACTCCCAACAAACATTTAAAAACAACAAAATTCAAAATTGCTTATCTCCCAGGGCAAATAGCGAAATAATACATAGCCTATTAACAGAGGCATATTATTAGGAATATTTTAGGAAAATTTGATTGACAACTTTACAGTAGTTTCGGAGATAGATCAACTCAAAAAAAACATAAAAAATTTCGAAAAAAAAAAAAGTTGATTTGGCATCAGAATCGATCCCTCATCTCGAAAAAATACAAAAAGAAAAAAATATTCAATGTACAGGAATGACAGCTCTACGATTTTATTATATGTAAAGATAAAGATAAAGATAAAGATGTGAAGGAATTCTGGATTTGTTTTCATGAACAATAACATATACAACATTATTTTTTGTTTATGCGAAACCCGATACACCTGTCAAGTATTTTTGTGTAAAGAGACTATGTACAAAATTTTAAAACCGTGTCCTAAAAAATCACAAAGTTATAAGCTTGTATATTACCTGGTTGTCCGTTCAAAAACATGCTCATTACACGGTACGCCCGCGTAAACCGCGTCTACTGTGTTATACACTCGTGATAACAGTTTGGCAATAGGTACCTAACCATACGGTGATTGTATTGTAATTAACTGGTAATAAAACTTAATTAAAATATTTTAGAAAAAAAATATAACATGGTGTAAAAATTATTAGAATCGATTCAGTTACTGATTCTGAACAAACTAAATTCAGGTTTCGCATATACTAAAAATAATGTTGTATGAGATCTCATCCCGAAAAATCATTAACGCACGCAAGGTTCCGTACCATTATCTCTAAAACGGCCCTTACATATTTGTTCTATTTTAATTAGTTAGCTTTTGGCCAGCCAATTCGCCCGGTCCACTCATATTATAGCCTGTTATTCAGGATCAGGACCAACGGGACCAATGCAGCATTCTACTGAAAACAGAATTTTTAACCGACTTCAAAAAAAGGAGGAGGTTCTCAATTCGGTCGGTATGTTCATTTTTTTTTATGTATGTACATCGATTACTCCGAGGTTTCTAGTCCGATTAGTGTCATTCTTTGTTCGATGCAGTATACTTGCAGTGTGGTCCCATAAAAATTTCATCCAATTTGGTTCTGTACTTTTTATTTTGTGAGCATTTTTATTGATTTCGGCTACTTGGATGACATTACTTTTTGCGTGTTTGTTAGGCGATTACTCCGCCAATTGTGGACCGATTTTCAAAATTCTTTTTTTTTTGTACTAGGGATCGTTCACTTTAGGGAATACTGCAAGTTTCATCAAAATCTGTTCAGCAGTTTTTGAGATAGGGAATTTTATTAGCATGTGTACATGAGCGATGTTAACACCGGTGCCACGGATTATAAATTCTAGTGCACTTGTAAGGAAATGATGTATTTGACAAAAATTTGGGTTGTATATTTAAACTAAAAAGAGTAAAATAAAAAACTTAAAAAAAAAATTAACCGACTTCAAAAACAACCACAAAAATGGGTAAAATAACCTACAAAATAACTTTTCTTTCGGAAATCGGTGGCAAAAAGACAACGAAATAAAAAAATAAAGCCACCGACTTCCGAAAGAAAAGTTATTTTGTAGGTTATTTTACCCTTTTTTGTGGTTGTTTTTGAAGTCGGTTAAATTTTTTTTTTAATTTTTTTAATAATACCGATCTAGAAATTTTTGAGTTTACTCATTACAAACATACAAAGAATATAAAAATACAAATCTGTCCTCATTTTAAAAATAGTATACCTAGATTTGTGCGTCAATGTCCTTCGCTCCCTCACCGCGAGCATTCACCTGTAATGTAACATAAAAGTGCGCAATTTGATGCTCTATTGTCTTCGAATGTTCGAATCTGTAACGTAACACGTTACAGGTGAATGCTCGCGGTGAGGGAGCGCCCTTAAATGACTGTACATAGGTACTGGGTACGCCATCTTGCAGTGCTGTCTGTGCAGTTACTAATTGCGAGGTAAGATACACCTATGAAGCAGATAACATTCGGTATTCGCTTCGGAGGTTTAGTATTGAACCAATAATGTGTGGGAGCAGAGTTTGGTTCACTTAATGAATAGGCATTTTGACTATATCATTATAATTGCTAACTTAAATTTCCTTACTCCTTAAGAGTTTTGAAAAATAATGGATACGTATTTTTTATTTTTTTGAATTAATGCATATTATTGACAAAGATAATTGACGCATCAAAATTCGAGAATGAGTATTTACTTATAAGACGGGAGACGGAAGGGACTGACAGAGTCGTACTGACTAATATCCACGGCGTCCTTCAATAGCCCCTGATGAGACAGTCCCGCGACCAGAGTTTGTGAAGACTAAGCTAATAGTAGGTAAGTAGACGTTTAAGCAAAGTAGCTTAGTATCTACCTATTCTGTAACACATTTTCAAATAAATATTAAAAGGTTTCATCAGTAATTAATGTAAAAGAAGCCACTTGATTGTGAATATTAATTAACTCTTGGCATTTTCCACTTTGGTAGGGAGGCTATTCTTAGCTGATTTGCATAAATGATGAAAGATCATTTGGAACGTTCTGTTTTACAAATGAACGCTTTAAGAGCCGGACGCTTTCATAACAATAATAATATTCCACAACTATCACACAACGCCATCTAGTCCCAAGCTAAGCAGAGCTTGTGTTATGGGTACTAGACAACTGATAAACATACTTAAATATTTCTAAATACATAAATATTACTTACACCCAGACACAGAACAAATGATCATGCTCATCACACAAACATTTATCCTGGGTGGGAATCGAACCCACGACCTCCGGCATAGCAGTCAGGGTCACTAACCACTAGACCAACAGGCCTGTCAAAACTTACTTCTACCCGTGGCGTTGTCTGTCTATAATGTCCCACCTCAATGTGTGTCTTTCTGTGTACTCAATTCTCTGGGAATATGATCAACTGTAAAATACTGGAAGGTTTTTTTTGTATCAATTGTTTTTTTATCTAAAATCCATTATTTTTCTTGAGCAGTATAATCCACAGTTATAGTTCGACTCAATGTTGATTTGCTTATAAAACTATATATATGTATGTATGTAGTTATAGTTTGCAAAGTAAATGTAGGTACGGTTGCTAACTGTGCGTACAGACTATATAACATAACATGTTATAAATAAAACATTGCTATATATCATGTTTTAGATGATGTGGACAGTGAATGTTATAAAATATGTTACAATAACATGTTATTGATATGTATAACAATGTTATAAAACTTTGTCACGTGTAGCACTAAAGAACGACAAGCGACAAAGGTTATATAACATTATTTACAAATTAGAATAACATTAACATTATTCTAATTTGTACAGTATTGCTTTATGTTGCAATGTTGAATAACAAGCCCTACATAGTGTAGACGTGTTATAAAATACAGGTTTAATAACATGTTACATGATCTGTACGCACCTTTAGATCGTAGAAGCTCCTTAAACAATATTTTTTCACGATCACCAACTTTAAATTCTACTCCAGTTTTTACGATTAATGTCCTTTATTCAAAAGTCATATAAACACAACGGACGGAAATCATCGACGTTTCTAGAACACTATGTACCTACTCACATAGTGTTCTAGAAACGTCGATGATTGATTCTGACGCGGCGCGCCGCCGCGCCGGCAGTCGGGTGCCGACTAATTAACGCATATTGTACTGAGATCTCGTTGATTGGCTGCACGATACCTGCTAGTGTGCTCGACAATCGTAATAAATAATTTTCCAACGTAGTTAATCAGAAATGCGGACATACATGACTTCTGAATAAATACATAAATATTATTATCTGTTATACTTACCATTTAAAACGCTAAAGTTTGAGTGGATGGATATTTGCTACTCTCCTACGCAAATTAATAAACGGATTTGGATTAAAATTTGTCACACCGATAATAATTTATGGCCTGGTAACACAGTATACTTTTATGACGGTATGACGTTCCCAATTTCCCGTGTAATATTTTCCGAACTACACGCGGGCAGTGCCATAGGTTCTATACAACCTCCTATAAATAAAATTGGAGTGTCTGTTTGTAATATTGAAATAACCGATTTTTACTAAATGCATATAAGAATATATACATATACGGTACATACACCAAAATAATTTTTTTTACAATTTTGTCTGTCTGTCTTTCTGTCTGTCTGTTTGTAATGGCTAATCTCTGAAATGGCTGGGCCGATTTTGACGGGACTTTTATTGGCAGGTGGCTGATGTAATAAGGAGTAACTTAAGCTACTTTTATTTTAGAAAAAATCCTTATACATTGTTGAGTTCCAAACTTCCGACATCCACGCGAACGAAGTCGCGGGCAAAGCTAGTAAATAGTAAAATGATGGATAGTCTCTTAATAGTAACTGATAATCTCTTCCACTCACACAGGACGGAAAAACTCTTGTTGATTTTACCACCAAAAACTTTAGTGACCTGTAAAAAAATTTACTTTCACAGAAATAACGCGATACAACTTTCATATAAACCAAAATATAATTTAAAATATCAAGAACAACCCAAATAAAATCCAATCAGATACTTCAATGGGAGCCAATTCAAACCATACATACGGAACAGTAATTATATCGACGTAGTATCGAAAGTTCCAGTCGTTTCGGCAACGGGGTCGAGTAAAGTTTCAGTGCAACCTGAATAAATTAATGGCGGACGCCCCAAAATACTGGCATTTGCAACTCACTTGAACTGTGAACTCGGTTCGTGTTTCAGGGTACGAACAGTTTCAGTATTTGATGACAAAAGCGGGACTAAATGACGATATTTGTGGAAGGCGTATGTTTACCAGATAAAAAAAAACCGGCCAAGTGCGAGTCGGACTCGCCCATGAAGGGTTCCGTAGCAACAAATAACATAATATAAACGTTCTTGTAGTTGGTTGTAACTTTGAAAAGTAAATTGCGGTTTAGGATTTATGACGCTTAAAAAAAACTAATTACTCGATCTCGTTCAAACCAATTTTCAATTGAAGTTTACATGGTAATGTACATCATATATTTTTTTTTTTGTTTTATCATTCTCTTATTTTAGAAGTTACAGGGGGGGACACACACTTTACCACTTTGGAAGCGTTTCTCACGCAAACCGTTCAGTTTAGAAAAAAATGATGTTAGTAACCTCAATATCATGTTTCAAGACCTATTCATAGATACCCCACACGTATGGTCAGGGGGAAAAAATGTTTTGAGTTTCAATTCTAAGTACGGGGGGTACCCCCAAATTTGGTTTTTGTTTTATTTTTGTGTGAAAATCCTAATGCGGTTTACATAATACATCTACTGACCAAGTTTCAACAGGATAGCTCTTATACTTTCGTCAAAAAGGGCTGTGACATGGGACGGACAGACAGACAGACATGACGAATCTATAAGGTTTCCGTTTTTTGCCATTTGGCTACGGTACCCTAAAAAGGACATGGTGATATTGGTGATATAATTTACTTATCGCACATTGGCTGAACGATAGACTCCTGCGCAGATTGTTTGCGATCCCCGCGCGGAGCAAATGTTTGTATGATCTGCAAATAGTTGTTCCTGGTCTGTGTGTTTGTGTATGTGAGTTTCTATGTTTTTAAACGCATCCACGATACGGGTGAAATTCATAATGTGGGGGCAACGATAAAAAATACTATTGTTTAGACACATAACAACAAGCAAACACTAACATATTCAATTCAGGGTGAAAATCAACTCATTCACCTAGCTTAAATTCAAATATGCACTTGAATTTGTAAAGAAAACTCTTGAGTAGCATTGAATAGATATTCAGAGCGTCCAATGTAGCTTCGCCAAACATCTTTTAAATCCAGCTGGGTCCGACCTGTACCGAGAAAAGGATTGCTACCAAATTATATTTGTCGTTTAAATTGAATTTATTTTTCCAAAAATTTGGATAACGATTTAAAATCGTGAGTTTTGGAATATAAAAAAACTAGTGACCCGCCCCGGCTCCGCACGGGTGCAATCTCCATTAAGCACATTTTTTTTTTCGTAAGTTGAGTTTTGGAATATAGAAAAACTAGCGACCCGCTCGGGTCCGCACGGGTGCAATCTCCATTAAGCACATTTTTTTTTTCGTTTGTGTGATCAAAAAAGGATACAGCTGTTTTTTTTCATATTACACCTGCCAAACTGCAGAGCAGTTGGTCGGCAGTAGGTTCTCGTGGATTTTGCACGAATCTTTGCACAAATAAACATTAAATAAGTTACTATTTACAAGCTAATTCTAAGCTACCAAGGCATGGTTCTGTGGGCAAAGATTTAACATTATTATGCATGTTACATACATATACTAAACCTTCCTCTTAAATCTCTCTATCTATTAAAAAACAACCGCATCAAAATCCGTTGCGAAGTTTAAGGCTGCGGTTCAATTGAGGCGGAGCGGAGCAGAGCAGAGACGAGCTGTGCCGCGATGCACCAATCACATGGCTGATGCACACGGCCGGCCACGTGACACATATTCAAGCCATGTGATTGATCGAACCCGCAACCTTAAAAGATCTAAACATACAAAGGGACAGACAGACAGTGGGAAGCGACTTTGTTTTATACTATGTAGGTAGTGCTTAGACGTGAAGAGAAACAATTTACATACAAAGGTTTTTTTGGAAGTTAACTCATCAAATGAATCCGGGAGGATCTCTGGATCCCTAGATGGAGCGGAGTTAGTCTGTTTCATCGTTTGTTGGACAATTGGACTGTCACATCTTTTAATTGGTGCTTCAATAAGATTGAACGAGCTGTAAGCATTTGTTCCACTATCATCAACTTATAAAATGTTTCCAATGCTGGGACACAGGCTTCTTCTCTGTCAGAGGGAATGGGCCGTTTTCCACCACGCGGCAAGTGCGGATTAATAGATGTCACATGTCTTCTGTTTCCAACTTTTGGTTATACCGGTTTAGTGTAATTCATAAAACTTTTTCAAAAAAAATGTAACCGCCTTCAAAAACAATCACAAAAAAGGGTAAAATAACCTTCAAAACTTTTCTTTCGGAAGTCGGTGACTTTTTTTTTATTAATTTCATTGTCTTTTTGCCACCGACTTCCGAAAGAAAAATTTTGAAGGTTATTTTACCCTTTTTTGTGGTTGTTTTTGAAGGCGGTTACATTTTTTTTTTTGTAAAAGTTTTTATTTTACTCTTTTTAGTTTAAATATTCAACCAGAATTCTTGTCAAATACGAGTACACAATTTTATTACATGAGCACTAGAATTTTGTAATCCGTAACACCAGTAATAACATCGTTAAAATCTGTTACATTCATCCCTATCTCAATAAAAACTTTTTCAAAAAAAATGTAACCGCCTTCAAAAACAACCACAAAAAAGGGTAAAATAACCTTCAAAACTTTTCTTTCGGAAGTCGGTGACTTTTTTTATTAATTTCATTGTCTTTTTTGCCACCGACTTCCGAAAGAAAAGTTTTGAAGGTTATTTTACCCTTTTTTGTGGTTGTTTTTGAAGGCGGTTACATTTATTTTTGAAAAAGTTTTTATTTTACTCTTTTTAGTTTAAATATTCAACCACAATTCTTGTCAAATACGAGTACATCATTTTCTTACATGAGCACTAGAATTTTGTAATCCGTAACACCGGTAATAACATCGTTAAAAATCTCTTACATTCATTCCCTATCTCGAAAACTACTGAACCGATTTTGATGAAACTTGCAGTATTCCCTAAGTTGAACAATACCTAGTACAACAAAAAAAGAATTACTTAAATCGGACTTGTAGTTCGGGAGATATGCGAACACAAACATAATTTACCATATCAGTCGATGCCAATTCCTTACGTTGTACCTTCCATCATCAGCTCAGCTACATGAGATGATGATTGCCATACGCAGATACTTAAATTACTTCATACAATTTGCGAAAAACGATGTGTGGGCCTATAAAATTTGAGGGTTGCCCTCGATTTCTCCAGGATCCAAGCATCAGATCCTGATATGGTGACAATGGGACCACTCCTGAAGTATCTCCTTTCGAACAAAAAAATAATTTAGAAAATCGGTCCACAATTGGCGGAGTAATCAGGTAACAAACACACAAAAAAAAAACATACCGTCGAATTGATAACCTCCTTCTTTTTGAAGTCGGTTAAAAACTACTGAACCGATTTTGATGAAACTTGCAGTATTCCCTAAGTTGAACGATACCTAGTACAAAAAAGAATTAGTTAAATCGGACAAGTAGTTCCGGAGATATGCGAACACAAACATAATTTACTAAATCAATCGATGCCAAGTCCTTACTAGAGGAGTTGTACCTTCCATCATCAGTTCAGCTACATGAGATGATGATTATCATACGCAAATACTTAAATTACTTCATAAAATTTGCGAAAAACGATGTGTAGGCATATAAAATTTGAGGGTTGCCCTCGATTTCTCCAGGATCCAATCATCAGATCCTAACAAGGTGACAGTGGGACCACTCCTGAAGTATCTCCTTTCGAACAAAAAAAGAATTTTGAAAATCGGTCCACAATTGGCGGAGTAATCGCGTAACAAACACACAAAAAACAAAAACAAAAAAAAAGCATACCGTCGAATTGATAACCTCCTTCTTTTTGAAGTCGGTTAAAAATCTAAGAAGTTAAGTACATACTGTACCCTTATCACGAGTTTTCACTATTTTACTTTACAGCGTCTTTCCAGTATTTACAGCGTTTCTTGTATGGAAAAATGGAACAGCGCCTCTGGTGTACGAAGAAGGAACTAATTTTTTCCTTGATATTTGTCAATTTAAAAATGTCAAAGTTCCAGTTTACTTGACGTCAGAATAATTGAAAAGTCATGATAAGGCCTCTGAAATTTTTTCAACAAGAATGTTGAAAAAATAAAAAATGTGTAATGCTGCGTATAAAATTGTTTAGTTTTAAAAATTATCAAGTCCAACTAATTAACGTAAATAAGATAACAAGAACAATTTAATTAATAAACTAGAATACAAACGATGTACTAGCTTTTGATTTCATATTTCAATCAACTCTAAGCTCTAATTAATTTAGAAATAGAACAACTCAATTGTTTCGAAAAGCAATAAGAAGTGCGACATAGCTGGATTTAGTAATACCTACTTTCATTTTCATTTCAGCTGTTCTCAACTTTTGGTTCTTGGAAATTAAGTTTTTAACAGCTGCCATGGAGACTATCTATAAATATTTTTTATCAAATCTCTTGTTTTTATGAGTTTCACGAGTACCTACACCTGTGACTTGTTTTTCTTGTAATTACTCAATCAATCAATTGACAAAATATTTCAGAAAATCTCGCATCTCGCTCAGTATTAATTTTATGGATTATACTCAATTGCTTAAACTTATACATGCCTGAAAACCTTTAGAAATAAAGTTGACAAGAATAGATCATGAAGTATGCACATTGAACATTCATTCATTTACATTCGATTCGGGTATAAAACTGCAGCAAAACTCGAAGATATTTTTATTTTATTCATAAATTTTAATGAGCTCAAAGAAAGTTTCTATCTGCGATAAAAAGGTCACTAGCGCTTTAAACACTTTTTCAAGTTATGGACTGCGAAAGAGATTATCCTACTAATATTATAAATGCGAAAGTTTGTGAAGATGTATGTGTGTATATAGGTATGTTTGTTACTCTTTCACGCAAAAACCACTAAACGGATTTGGCTAAAGTTTGGTACAGAGATAGTAAATAACCTGGATTAACACATAGGATAGTTTTTATCCTGATTTTATGTTCCCGTGGGATAATTTTCGAGTTGTAGCGGGTGAAGCCGCTGGCAACAGATAGTAATTCATAAATCTTTAAATCTTAACCCACTCACATTTATTTAAGCGTGGTAAAATCATCAAATGAGTCCACCCACCCAGGGCAGAGCAGGAGGGACTGTCAGACTCGTACTGTCTAAGATCCACGGTGTCCTTCAATAGCCCTTGAAGTTCCGGGCTTTCGACTCGGGCATGGTCCATGGTCGGACAGCGAGTCGCCCTTTACTCGCCGCCCGCATGCCCGTGTGTCTTAGATAAGAAAAATACGCTTTATGGACAAGTATCGCTTACAGTTCAATCTCAGAAGATCCATTGGCCAGATCCATGATGGATCTAGTGAGAATTGTTTTTCTCATTAAATCTATATTTACACTAGCTGACCCCGCAAACGTTGTTTTGCCATATAAATTAAAAAAAAAATAGATAGTATCCGATTCTCAGACCTACTGAATACGCATATAAAATTTGGTAAAAACCGGTAGAGCCGTTTCGGAGGAGTACGGTAACTAACATTGTGACACGGAAATTTTATATATAAGAATAAAAATATAAGTAAATTGGATCTAATTATATTACTTACCCGAGCTGTTGCAATAATAAGCATACATGTTGTACCTCCCAAGAATCATGTTGTGAATCCCAAGAATTGTCCCACTCAGTCATTTAAATTTAGAGATTAATAAATTAAAACAAAGTCTTGAAGATAAAGAAATAACTATAGGCCTATTAAAGAAAATTAGCACTCCTAGCACATTGTGTCCTACACCCGCGCGAGCTCATACTCGCACACCATTGAGAAGGAAACTTATCACTAGCCAAATAATAACCCCCAGAGTCTCTCCGCTTCATTCAGCTGGAGTAACATGCAGAAAAGTTTATGAACGATTTAAAAATAAACCACAAGGCAAAAATAATATAGAAAAATCTAGGACCTCTGCACCTGTGCACTACGACGAAGTCAACCCTACCTGCTCAAAAATTGACCTAGCTGAAATAATAACCACTTCAAAAATTGTAATACCCATGCCTAAAGGAGAGAAGAAGAGAAATATAATTGTATTGGCTGACCAGCAAGGACGCCACCTCCGTAATATACTACAAGATCTTGTTGGACCTAAGTATAAAGTTACTTGTTACTTGAAACCGGGCGCCATGTTGACGGATGTGTTAAATGGTCATGACCAAATAATTAGGAGTTTAACAAAAAATGATTATATTGTAGTATTAGCGGGTATTAATGACAATGTATATAGTTCAACTAATAATCTAAAAACCTGGCTAGAAAAAGTAGGACATACAAATGTAATCGTTTCGGAAATACCCTATAACAACTATCTGGATGTTCACCAGCTAAATGATGTTTTAAAGAGTGCTTGCCGCCATTTTTTGAATTCAGTTTATATAGATATGGATTATAGTAGGGAATTAAATTTCACAAAGAGAAACTGTATTAAACTCTCTCGTAATATTCTGAAAGAGATATGTCACGTTGAATATAAAATTAAATTTGAAGAATATTCGCGACAACTTAACATTAAAAAATCTTATATTGACCAATGCACTCAAACTGACACAACAATCTGTGATAACAATAATATAATTTTATCTAGAGATGTAAATGTAAATAATCAGGACAACGATTCTAATATAAATAATTCAAAAGCAAAAGATAATGATTTATTTCGTGTATGACAAACTAATTGTAATGCATCAAAACATAAACGGGTTAGTAAACAAAGCAAATCTTCTCAGTGTACATATAGATGAACTTGAGGAAAAACATAAGAGTGTAGACGTTATTTGTATAACAGAGCATAACATGAACAAAGAAGATCATACGTTTCTTGATATTCCAAATTACACTCTTGCGGCAAATTATGCACGTAATAACAGAAATGGTGGATCATGTATCCTCATAAAAAACGATTTAAAATTTCAACGAATTCATTATGTTGAAGAGTTAAGCATCCCTAACTTGATAGAATGCTGTGCTATAAAGTTAATTGAACATCCTATTATCATTGTGTCCATGTATCGTGTGCCAAAATCTCGTAAAAACGATATAAATATCTTTCTTGAAACTCTGATAAAAATTCTTAATAAAGAGCTATGTCACAAAGAATTCAAAATAATAATTTGTGGCGACTTTAACATCGATCTAAAGAAAAAAAGCTACTCATCGTCAGAATTTGAAAATGCTATTCTAAACTTTAATTTAAAATTTGGGACCAGAGAAACAACGCGTTTAAGCAGCGATACATGTATCGATAATATCATCAACAATATTAGAGGTAGCAAGTGCGAAATCATGGACTTTGCTCTTTCGGACCATACTGCACAAATTTTAGTATGTCCAGTTAAAAAAACCTGTCGAATTAAACAATGGTACACCTTCAGAAGAGATTTAAGCAACAGCAACAAAGAAAAATTTAGGAAATGTATGGAAAGTCTCACATTTTCTGACATATTTAGCGAAAATGATCCAGAGAAAGCTTTTAATAAATTTTATGAACAGTTTCAGTTATTTTATAATCTTTGTTTTCCTCTTATAAGAATAAGAAATACACCAACCAAAAGACCTAAATGGATCTCAAAGGGCATAGCTAAGTGCTGCCGACGGAAAAGACAGTTGTTATGGTCGTATCGAAAATCCTCTAATATGGAAGACTATAATAATTTTAAAAAATATTCTTCAAGGCTGAAGCGAATAATTCATTCAACTCAAAAATCACAAAATGACTACAATCTAAAACAATCCAGTAATAAAACTAAAACAACTTGGAAGATAATTAACTCGACAAAACATAATACTCCTAAAGAAGAAATTGAACAAATAGATTTAAACGGGAAATCTATAACGGATCCGCAACAAATTGCTGAAGCTTTCAATACCTACTTTGCTAATCTTGTTAAACCTACAAACCCTTTGACATTGAAACATTGTACAATACATCATAAAGAAACACTGACATTGATTGATAATAATAATAATTCCTTATTTATAAATCCTACAATTCCTAATGACATATTTCAAATCATAAAATCTTTGAAAAATACACACAGTACTGGATACGATAATGTATCTACATCAGTTATAAAGTACGTTGCACAATCCATTAGTCCGGTTCTGAGCCACTTAGTCAATCTATGCATCCAAAACGGAATATTTCCCAGCAAGCTAAAAATTTCAATAATTAAACCTTTGTTCAAGAAGGGCAAAAAGGAGGATATGTCTTGCTACAGGCCGATAGCTTTAATCCCAATATTTTCCAAAATCATTGAAAAAGTTATCTACAATTGCATTTATAACTATTTTGACAAGCACAACCTTTTTGCCAGTGAACAAAATGGATTTCGTAAAAGCAAGACTATCAATATGGCCATCTACGATCTTCTTATTGGAATTTACAAAAATATGAACAATAGGACACCAGTAACGGCTATGTACATGGACATGACAAAAGCTTTCGACCATGTAGATCATAAATTACTGTTCGAGAAACTTTATAGATATGGGATACGTGGTAATGCTCTAGACTTGATAAAATCATATTTAAGCCAGAGGTTACAAATAACAGAATTACGTAAGGTTTCTCTCGCGTCGAAAACTGAAGTACAGTATCAATCAAGGCCAAAAGTTGTTACATATGGTGTGCCACAGGGAAGTGTTTTAGGTCCCTTGCTTTTCCTTATTTATATTAATGATTTACCAAGAGCTGTGAAAATTCCTTTAGTCCTTTTTGCTGATGATAGCACTGCTGTATTTTCTCCAACTGACATTAATACATTTGAAAATGACATTAATGACACTCTAAATGACATTGTAAATTGGTTAACATTTAATAATCTTATAATTAATTTAGAAAAAACAAAAATAGTCAGTTACTCTCAAAGAAAAACCCCCTTGACATTAAATATAAATTATAAAAACAAAAAAATAGAAGAAACAGATACTATAAAATTCTTAGGACTATGGATTGACAAAAATATGTCATGGAAAACGCAGATTGATACAGTGTGTAAAAAACTGAGTAAATTTTCCTACGCTTTATATAGACTTTCCAGGATTGTAAATCAAGCAGCAGTTTTAACCGCCTATCATGCCTATGTAACGTCTACGCTCAGATATGGATTGATTTATTGGGGGAATGCTACAGACAGAGAACTCGCTTTTAGGGCACAAAAGAAATGTCTCAGAGCTGTTTGTGGCATACGTGCCCCCGATAGCTGTAGGCCGTATTTTAAGAAGCTCAAAATTCTAACCCTTCCTGCCCTCTACATCTACGAGATAGCTATATTTGTAAAAACCAATAGGGAAAGGTTTGGTAGCCTTCATTCCCGTCGACACGCCGACAAAATAACAAATATACCTTCAAAAACAGCCTTGCTTTCTAAAAGTTTCTTCGGAATGTCTTCACGAATTTATAATAAGCTTCCTAAACAAATAAGGGAAATTGAAAGAATAATTTGTTTTAAGAAAGAATTGAATGACTTCCTGGTGAATAGACCTTATTATACACTGCATGAATTTTTGTCCGACAGATTCGGAAACATCATCACACAACTCCACATGATGCCATTAAAACGGCATTTGAGGAAACTGGAAATACAGTTGTAGGGGAAATCATTAACGCCAAATTCGGACCTGACAAAAGGCCTACCTCAACGTTCTTTGTAAACCTTCAACCGGGACCAAATAATAAAGCGGCTAAACAAATAAGAAACATCTTTCACCAGATTGTTACGATAGAAGACCCCAAAAAAAGAACTACCATTGCTCAATGTCAAAAATGTCAGCAGTACGGACATACAAAGAACTACTGCATGAGACCGTCTCGCTGTCTGAAATGTGCAGAATCACACTTGACCAGAAATTGTCCTAAAACTGATCGCTCCACTCCAGCAACCTGTGCTCTGTGCCTTGGCCCACATCCCTCTAACTACAAAGGATGCGAGGTGTATAAGGAAATATTGGCCAGGAAGACTCGGCAGCGACCCACCTCGTTTCCGAAGAAACCCACAATGCAATTTCCGACAAGCTCACAACAACAAACCGAAATGGTTCCAGAAGCCGTGACTAACATCAGCAGCAGCTCCACGAAAAGATACAGTGATGCAGTCAAAAATAAATCACACCAACAAGAAGATCAAGAACCTTTCGAACAGATGTCATATAACAAGATAGAAAAAATATTTATCAAACAATCGGAAAAAATAGACATTATCTTACAACAAATGAGTACCATGTTAGGGCTCTTGACAACACTAGTAAATAAATTATCAAAGAACTAAATAAAATTAAAATAGCCACATGGAACACTAATGGATTAGCCCCAAACAAAAGTGAAGTCGAGGTCTTGATCAAAATACACGACCTTGATGTTCTCCTAGTTTCTGAGACTCATTTCACGAACAGTAGCCAAATACACATTAAAAACTATAATGTGTACACCACAAACCACCCGGATGGAACAGCCCACGGAGGGACAGCAGTGATAATCCGATCATCCATCGATCATTATGAACTCCCACAATTCAGAACAGACTACATCCAAGCCACCGCCGTTAGTATCCAAGACAGGAATGGCAATTTCAATGTGTCGTCTGTTTACTGTCCTCCAAAACATCGAATCACAGAGCAGCACTTCACTGAATACATCAAAACCCTGGGTCCGCGCTTTGTGGCTGGGGGTGATTGGAATTCCAAGCACCCACACTGGGGATCAAGATTGATCACCACAAGAGGCAGAGAATTAAAGAAAAGTGTTGACAATAACCACTTAACAACAATAGCTACATCGGAACCCACCCACTGGCCGACAGACCCAAACAAACTACCAGATGTATTGGACTTCTTCATAATGAAGGGTCTTTCACGACTTTTCTACAAGATTGAAAGCTGTTTAGACGGCTCCTCAAACCATATTCCAGTAATATTAACTGCAAGTGTCAACATCTTAAATGTTAAAGGTAGGCCGAGACTGTACTGCCAAAATACAAACTGGGATCTATTTCGTTCCTTAGTAGATGATTCCCTACAACTACAGATTTCCTTAAAGTCCGAACACGAAATTGACAATGCTGTTTTGACCTTCACGCGCCTGGTTCAGGATGCTTGTTGGGGCAGCACAGAAGAACCGGATAATACAAATAGAAGACATAATCATGTTCCTCGTGAAATAAAGGACATGATACTGGAAAAAAGAAGGTTACGCAGAGTCTGGCACTCCAGCCGACATCCCGATGACAAAAGAGCACTAAACAATTATATCAAGTTCCTCAGACAATCCATAAAAGAAACTGAAAATGCAACGGTCGAAGCAAATCTTCAAACCCTAACAGCCACAGCTAACTCGAATTACTCCCTCTGGAAAGCGTGTAAAAATATGAGCCATGCGACAAACCCCAAGCCACCCCTTCGTCTTGATGGTAACAATTGGGCTAGATCCAAACAAGAAAAAGCAATTGCATTTGGTGACTATCTAGCTAAAGTTTTTGTTCCAAATGACCCAAACCCTGGAGAAACTGAAGCAGACATAGAACATATACTGAAACAAGATTTTCAACTGGACTTACCTCTAAAAGCGGTAACACCAGGAGAGATAATGAATACTATCAAGAAAATGGATAACAAAAAAACACCGGGATATGATCTGATCGATAAGAAAGTCTTACTAGAACTACCGCGAAAGGCAATCGTACACTTAACAACGCTGTTCAACTGCATTATCAGAGTGGGATATTTCCCTGCACTTTGGAAAGTATCCCAGGTGATTATGGTCCATAAATGTGGTAAGCCACCTAATGAAGTGTCGTCTTATAGGCCCATAAGCCTCTTGCCAGTAATATCTAAGGTGTTAGAGAAAGTGCTTTTGCGTCGACTCTCCCACGCAATGGACGAAAACTCTGTTACTCCAGGGCACCAATTCGGATTTAGACCCGATCACGCAACCACCGAGCAAATTCACAGAGTGTGCAGAAAAATAAGTGATAGCCTTGAGCGTAAAGAGTACTGCTCTACAGCATTCTTGGATGTACAACAAGCCTTTGATAGGGTGTGGCACAAGGGCCTCCTTTACAAAATTAAATTACTTTTACCACATACCTTCTACCCAATCTTGGAATCTTATCTCTCTGGTAGAATTTTTCAAGTTAAAGAGTTTGAATGCACATCTCCATTCCACGAAATACTTGCCGGAGTTCCGCAAGGCTCGGTACTTGGACCAGTTCTCTACACCATATTTACTGCAGACTTACCGCAAACACCTGGAGTCACCATCGCCACCTATGCGGACGACACGGCATTGTTGGCTTCTAGTAGACAGGCGGAGGTAGCCTCTGAAATACTTCAGCGTAGTCTCGATGATATAAACGTATGGCTTAACAAATGGAGAATAAAGGCAAATGTTAACAAATCCGTTCAGGTTACATTCACTCTGCGAAGAAGAACATGTCCTCCAGTAAGATTGGGAGACAGACAGTTACCGCAAAGCGACTCCGTTAAATATCTAGGGATGCACCTGGACCGTCGACTGACATGGCAGAAACACCTCGAACATAAAAGGAATGAAATTAATCTGAAATACAGAGGTCTTTATTGGCTGCTGGGAAGAAACACCAAACTATCCATCGATAATAAACTTCTAATATACAAATCTGTCTTGAAACCAGTCTGGACCTACGGAATTCAATTGTGGGGAGCCACTTGCGTTTCTAACATTAACAAAATTCAAAGAGCTCAAAACTACATCTTGAAGCAAATATGTAACGCACCCTGGTTCATAAAGAACTCAGAGGTTCATGAATACCTAAAAATTCCTACTGTAAAAGACGAAATAAGCAAGTTCTCCAAGAAATACAAAAGAAGACTGGAGAACCATCCGAACCAGTTGGCTGTCCAACTTACCTTACCCGATTGCATGAATCGACTGAAAAGACGCAGGACCCTGGATCTCGGCGACAATAATTAAGCCAATATTCACATATGGAAGGTGTTTCTAATGAGAAACTTCTCCACCTGAAAAACCTTCACTCAACGAATCTGCTCATAGTCGGAGGACTGATTGCAAGATACACAAAAAAACAAAAAAAAAAAAAAAAGATTCGGAAACAGTTAGATCGAAACTGCCATTTTATGTTTTGATGCAAAATATAATATAATAATAATATATTTTTTAAAATCTAATGTAACTGATAAATTCTAAATTAATGTTATTGATAATAATTTAATGTAATTAATAATTTTTAATTTAATATAATTGACAATTTAGCAATTAACTACAATTAATAATTTTGTCACAATTATTGTATGCCTAACATGGCGGAGCAGTGCAAGAGCACAACAACCTCTAGAACAACTTTTTTAAACCGCTGTCTCACAATAAAGATCTTTGACTTTGACTTTGACTTTGACTTTGACTTCAGTATTAAAAAACGTAGCAATAAAATTGATTCAGAATCTGTCATTGGATCGCGTTGAAACTCTGTTGCGATATCCGTAGGGACTCTACCCGCCTGGCCACAATTTACATGCGCATTCACAAACATACCTACTTGCATACAGATGCTAGTATATAACTTGCACAAAATATGCAAGAAGCTTTCATAAAATCATGCGGAGTCAACTTTGGATTGATAGGTATAAGACACATAATTATTATTATCTGCTACTTGCATTTTTATACAAGTTAGTTCCTTGCTTATGCCAAAAATTAATAATGTGTCTCGATCACAACCTTCATCTTGATCTTTGTCATAGTCAATCAACGACCGAATTTACTGATTTATTCCCGTTGAATCCCACTTTTGGATCCCATTTTTTAGGCATTCCCGATGAATCCCATTTTTAATTCCCGTTGAATCCCACATTATGACCACTAACCGGAGACCCGAGGCTCAAAGATGTCCAATCACAAGCAGTCGTCAAAAAATACGTATATCTGGATTTAAATTATTATACCGGACATAGCGATACGGCAATGTCGTGTGTTACGATAGTGTCTGAACGAAAAATATGAAAAAAAAAAACTTACACAAGGGCTACATTAACAAGAAATTAATTATGTTAATGGACGATTAAAAACTATTGTCGTGAAAATCAACGGGAAATTCCGTTAGTGTGGCCGGGCTATTAGAGAGACTTGCCTCGAGTCTTCGTGACGGCAATTAAGACGCAATGTAGATGCAATATATTCGCAATTCGCATCCTACGATGATGTGAACGGGGTCTTATCGTCGTCAAAACCCGTGAGGACTGGACTTTAACCCTACCACTGCAATTAAACCGCTAGATCCGATTGCTTCGTGAAAAATTGCTCCTCTAGGAACCTTTTTTGCGAGATTCATGTTTCTAGCTTTGCAGTTTGCAACTTGAGGATTTTGTACAGCTTTTTATGTGGAATTGACGGTACAATTTATGATGATGATAAATCAATATACGAACGAAATATAGCCACGAGGTCCTCCATACATACATACATAAACTCACGGCTGGGACCCATGTGGATTGTGAACAGACAGAAGCTACAGAGCGCTTCTTATATACAACTCTTTCTTCTCTTCACATACCTTTCGCCTCCAACGCTCTCCCGTCGGCCGACAGCGTTCCACATGGTTGGGGCCGACAACGGACGCAGGCTGTCGTGATGGATGCGCTCCCGACCAAGGTCGTCCAAAAGTCGTTTGACTCCGCCCATATCTGGTCGGCCGACCAACGTTTACACGGTAGATTTTCACACCAACTGGACCAAGGTCACCTCTGTCGGCGGTACCGACTCTATTACTTGAGCATTAAAACGAATTTTAAAAAACTTATTATTAATAACTATGAATCTAATAAAGTGGCCTAATACGTGAACTTTATTACAACACTAGCTTCTGCCAGCGACTTCGTACGCGGATCCTGTTGCTTATGCCAGCGACAATGGGGTCATCAAAATCGAAGATCTGACACGTCTGATGTCGAATTCTTAGAGCCTGGGGACGAGAAAACAACGGGACGCGCATGACGATTCCAGACGTTCCAGATCTTTCATTTTATAAGTCAACAGGAAATGCCCATCAGACTAAACAACTCTTGCTAAGATGTGGGAAGAGAGTGCTGATTAGGCTGAACAACTCTTGCTGAGACGTCATTCCTATATATGTATGTAATAGTGTAGCTGGGCTCTTGGAGTTCCACATCAGGTGTTCCAGATCTTCAGTTTTCATACGTCAACAGAGAGTGCTCATTAGGCTAAACAATTCTTGCTAAGACGTCATTACTGTATACGTAATAGTGTAGCTGGGCTCTTGGAGTTCCACATCATGCGTTCCATATCTTCAAATTTATTTTCTCAGCGGGAAATGCTCACCACGCGGAACAATTTTTGTTATGGCGCTATTTTTGTATCTCTTATAGTTTAGCTGATCTATTGCAGTTTTGCACCAGGTGTTCAAGTTTCCAAGATGAATTATAGCCTATATGTTACCCAGACTTAATAGCTATACAACAAAAAAAAAACAATCAAATCCGTCCAGTAGTTCCGAAGATTAGCGTGTATGGAGTAACTTCTCCCGTTTTCCTAACATTTCCCTTCACTGCTCTGCTCCTATTGATTGTAGCGCAATGAAAAAATTACTATAACCAGCGCAGGAGTATGAAAAATAATTTTACCAAGTTTCGTCAAAATCCGTCGAGTAGTTTTTGTTTCTATAACGGTTATACAGACAGACAGACAGACAGACAGACAATAATTTTATTAATTGCATTTTTAGCATCAGTATCGATCCCTTATCACCCCCTGATAGTTATTTTGGAAATATATTTCATATACAGAATTGACCTCTCTACAGATTTATTATAAGTATAGATAGATATAGATAGTACCTATATCTACTAAAGACTTTAACCTTCAGCGTAGTAAGTAGCATAAATACTACGCGAAGTCCGCTAACTCCGAAACTTAAGACTAAAGTTCTCCCAAGACTCAATTATATTTAGCATCAGCTGCTATCGAGAGGGCTTCATAAAACGAGAGTGGCTTTCATTATTTTCAACTAATTCAATTCAGTATTTAGGAAATTCTTTTCTAAAGTCTTAAAAAGTCTTGAAGATATTTTAAGAATTTATAAAAATGTGTTTTGTTGGAGTTGGACTTCATCTGAACTAAGAAGAAGAAAATTTGAGGGTAAATGAGATACGGGTCGCAGAACTGTCTTTAAAGGCTACTGTGATCCTGGAACGTTTAGGGCAATTGAAGGAACAGCGTACATTTTTGGTCAAAAAATGTCATAAAGTCTCTACCACCACAACCAGGAAGGGAGGGCTCATTTGATGATTTCACAAACAAACAATATGTAATGAGATACTAGCCGTATAGACGTTTGGGGGTCCATATGTCTACCACTATCAAGTAATGATTTTGGGTTGAAATATTTATAAAAGTAGATTTTGTCCATAATCGATTTATCGGAACAGACAGGTAGGTGCGGACCTTAACGCGATCCAGTTTAGGCTGTGGGAAAGAGACAGCTATACAAGTCGTCTAGCGCCATCTCTTTCCCACAGCCTAAAGACTCACGCTTTAAGAGTTCACGGTAGGCCACCTGATCGGTGCATGTAACCAAACACATTGTACAGACACCAGCATATCAAGATACCCTTACTAATCTGTTAAAACTCTTTAACAGATTATCTACCTTTAGTCCAAAAGCAGACAGTTCATAAATATTCGATTGGAAAAAGACAGATTGGTTTAGTTTCAAGTGCTGGCTGTCTATATTATTTCAACATCAGCCTAAAATGTTCCCACTGCTGGGACAGAGGCCTCCTCTCTGTGAAAGGGAGTGGGCCATAATCCACCACACGGGCCCAGTGCGGGTTGGTAGATGTCACAATATGTCTTTTGGTTCTATAAGGGTATGCCGGTTTCCTCACGATGTTTTCCTTCTCCGTTTTGAGAGCAGTTGGTGATGCTATATCATTATGTCTATATCATTTACCGCTATTGAAAATGGATACATTATCTCAATTGTCCTTTATTGTCTACCCTTACAACTTTGGGGTTGAAAAAGTCAATTCATTGGTACTTAACATTGCCTGGCGTACCGAAAGCGTTTGTTTAGGGACCTGTTGTGAACGTGTTCGCAGGGACAAATCTATTTATGTTGGTACATGGATGTGGGTTGACAGGATGGGGCAGGTTTATTGAGAAAGATACACACTACTGCATGTCAAACACGTAGCATGGCACCGTAGAAATGGTTTTGTCGACGGAAAAATCGACAAAATGACAGAATGTAGAGATTCTTTGCTGTCATAAGTATGTTTTTTTATCCTTATAAAATCATCAAATGAGTCCTCCCACCCAGGGTGACACGGGAGGGACTGTCAGACTGGTACTAGCTAAAATCCACGGTCTCCTTCAATAGCCCTTTACGTTCCTGTCACGGTTACCTGTTGAAATAGTCCCGCGGCAGTCATAAGCATGTGTGTTTTATTCCTCAGTCGTACCAAATTCGGAAAAGACAATCGAATCATAATATATACGTATAGGTATAGTATGTATAATTATGTCGTCGGCCAATCGTTGATTTAGCTAATTTAACGTGATATGCCTTAGCACATCGCGATACGTCTGTAGGATGTGCTCAATAAAAAGGTTGGCGGATCAAAACAGAACAACGTATTTTTAGAATATAAATATAGGGTGACTGATATTTAGTGTACGATACTTAAACACGTGATTGTGCTCATGATAACAAACAAATTTTATTATGGGAGCAAAGCCGAAATCGTGAAAAAAATGTACTGAACAGCTAATTTTTTTTCGCGTTTTCAGGTTTGTTCCCATAGTAAAAGTTGTTGGTTATCATGAGCACAATCACGTGTTTAAGTATCGTACACGAATTACCAGTCACCCTATATATACGAAACTAGGACGTTTGTACTACAAATTGCAACGCCCGTTCTCATTTCCAGCTCAAAGTAATGAGTTTATCAACCTAATTTACAAACACTGCATTTTTAATGAGAGAAGCCAGACACCAAGAACAAGCCTTACACTTATGCAAAATGTAAAATTATGTAAATATTATAATAGACAAACTTAAATGAAAAACGCATGTTATATGCAACGTGAATGTAGCGATCCTCCGGTGTTAGTAACGACGTTGGTTAGCTAGGATACTCATTAGATTAGGGAGAGCCCTAACCTCATCCGGTGACCTAGAGTAATTTAATATAATATTAATATCAAGACTCGACTAGAGCCACGTTGTGGAGTTATGGCATAACTAGCTTTTGCTTGCGACGTTATCCAGATATACTATTTTTTTTACGTGGTAGAATCATCAAATGAGTCTACCCACCCGGGCAGGGCGGGAAGGACTGTCAGACTCGTACTGACTAAAATCCACGGTGTCCTTCAATAGCCCTTTATGTTCCGGGGTCACGGTAATGAGATAAGTCCCGCGACCCCGTCAGGCTTTGGCCCTCTATTGGGGGGCCCCGTCATTATGCTGACGCTCTTTGAGGCGCGCGTGGACACAACGCGTTGTCGACCCGGGCATGGTCCATGGTCGGACAGCGAGTTGTACCCTGATAGACTTCGAAATTAGACTGGTAGCCAACGTTTTGATCAGAACCAACCTAGTTCCGGGTGGACTAGTTATTTATAGCCTTTTATGTGCCCAGTGCGAGCATCTTTAACTAGACGCTGGTTTGACAAATTGTGGTCCTGAGGCCTTACCACGAGCTCTTATACGCGATCCAGTTTAGGCTGTTTGAAAGAGACAGAGCTATACAAGTCGTCTAGCGCCATCTCTTTCCCACAGCCTAAAGACTCAAGCTTTAAGAGTTCATGGTAGGCCATCTGGTGGCCCATTATGACGTCTTAAAGTAGTTCTACTGTGGAAACGAGATGGCGCTAGACGAAGACGACTTGTATAGTTCTGCCTCTTTCGCACAGTTAAACTACTCTCGCTTTAAAATGTCATAATAGCTAGGCCACCTGATCTGACCATTCTGCACACATCACTGCGAAAAAGCAATGATTTTAATTGGCATCAAGTTGTCAAAGAATTAACTGGCATTCAGTGTTCTGTGTTTCTTTTTGACGTGATAACGTCTTATAATTCGATGGCCGGCTGCACGCACGAAAAAAGATGACGTCATGCGGCGTTACTTCGCTCTGTAGCGTTCCATAGCAACGGCGTGTCAATTGTTTGTTTATAGCAACGTAAGTGCAGTATTTTCTTATGACTTTGTCCAATGATATTTTAGTTAACAGATATGTTATGAGCGCGCAAAACGTGCAGACCAGAAAATGACCTACGTCGGACAATTGCTTTTAGTCTGTGTCTCGCACGGCTACGAGTAACACGTTGCGTCCTGTATCGTGAGTGCGTTTACAAACATAGAAACTCACATAATCAAACAGCCAGACCCGGAACAACTACTTGTAGGTCATACAAATATTTGTTCCGAGCGGGGATTAAACCCGCGACACGTTACGCAGCAGTCCAATCGCTTGGCCACTGCACCAACCGTGCTGTCAAATTCAATTCAGTCACAATTTTACATATTCTTTACCTACAACATCACCAGTCTATAATGATCCCACTGCTGGGACACAGGCCTCCTCTCTGTGAGGGGGATTTGGCCATAATCCACCACGCGGGCCCAGTGCGGATTGGTGGATGTCACATGTCTTCGAATTTTTGGTTCTAGGACATGCTGGTTTCCTCACGATGTTTTTCTTTGCCGTTTTGAGAGCAGCGGTGAAATAAATTACACGTAGTAATGCGCCTGGCGGGGTTCGAACCTACGACTTACTAACCTAACTCGTAAGTTGGGACCGATACCACTGGGCCACCACTGCTCTCTATCTGCCCTATAACGCAAAGGTTTATTTACACAACACAAGAAAAACAATTAATAAAGACACTTCTAGTACAAATATAGATCTGTGTACAAATAGTTGCGGCTTCTGAAACGGACACACGATGTTGTCCCAAAAGGCTTTTTTACAATAAACACCCAAGAATGTTCAGAATTCGTGAAAAAGTATTCCAGTAGCATTTTTGAATAAACACTGTGTTAAAGACAGGTGTAATTGAGAGCTACAAAAGTATTTGAAACACAAAAGTTATTTATTTAGAGTGTATTTTTCATAATAGTCTGACTTCAGCATTCATATTGGCTTATCCCTGTGGCTTGACTTGTCCCTCCCATAAAGGTGCAATGGTGCCCATGTTTCATGCAAAAAGAAATGAAAATAATTATCGAAACCAAAATTCATCAAAATCAGTTCAATGATTTAGGTTAGGTAGTGTGAAAGCGCTAAGAAATTCATTCAATTATACAGGTTGTCCCGGGAAGTGTCGATCAAACTGAACAGGGCATGGGGGAGAGAATTTCATTTAATTTCCTACCATTTTACCTTTAAGGTATAGGATGCTATTTTTTAAGGGTCAAAAATTATGACGACTTTTCGTGTTCATAGGTAACAAATTTATAGAAATTGCAATTTTAAATTCTCTAACTTTAAAACTATTAAGGATATCCCAGTGATTACTACCTCTAAAGAATTTCTATGCCTTAGGGATATTTTTCTTATATGTGGTTGACTTACGCTAGTGTTAGTTTTTCCCAAGAAAATCGTTGAAAAACGAGTAACTTTTTTCGTCGAAGCTAGTTTTTTTTTTTTTTTTTTTTTGCAGTAAATTGTTATTTTTTTAACAAATTGTGTTCTATATGCTTTAAAATGTTGCTACAAGTATGTCCTACACTTGTCTTCTGTGCACTGTTCAGTTTGATCCACAGTTCCCGGGACACCCTGTGATATGTATACAAGGTACCTAAATATGGCAAGGTAAGTACTACAACAGGAAGCTTCTGTAGTAACACTATGTAAACAAACAATGTCCGGTCGATCCCAGTAAGCGGAAATGTATAGTTACTACCAGGTCTTGTCTATAAACTAATTACTTCGGACTACGGTACAGCTTTTATCGCTCAAATTGTTTCCAATCACAAAGTTGTAGTAAAACAACAGTTTGTTCGGCGCTGTGCGAAACAATCAATACAGTTGCTTTTGATTGGTTTTTGTTGCAGTTTCGTTGAAGTATTTTTCTAATTGCACGCAAGCGCGACTGCTTAGCAAGAGGTCTTGGGGTCGATTTCCAGGTCGGTCAATATGTTATTGGGGGTGTACTGACCGCTTCTAGTCCTTTACACGACTGACCAATTGACAGCTAACCCTTCTACTGGTGTACATGAGACAATGGATAAATCTATTTAATAAATACTCAGAGGTGGCCGCCTATCGCTTCTGTGACACGGTGGTGCTCTGCCCAAGCGGGGCAATCCTGCACCGTGTTGTATGTTCCACCGTGTCCTCCAAGCGACCTCTCAGTGGTGACATCCAGGCGTTGTTTCCTTTCCAATCAGACACAGGAACCTCCCGAAACATTCGTGTCCAGTGAGCACCTGCTTCAGACGAAAGGTGGAGACGCCCGCGCCGGGGCGCCTCTCCAGCCCCTCCTCAAAGGGGGTTCTTACCACCGCCGCCAGGATTGCTACACTTATATCTTACAAATTACTTAATTCATTAAAGGGCTTCACACACAGCAGCTATAGTGTAAAGATGTACATTATAGCTCGATACATCTCATTACATCTTTCCATAGAAATCGTCAGGAGACCACACACGACAGCTATAATGTATATTTTTACATCTTCGAATCTGTATGGAAAGATGTAATGAGATGTATCGTGCTATAATGTACATCTTTACATTATAGCTGCTATGTGTGATGCCCTTAATACGAAAACAAATAAAAAACGAAGAAATAAAACAATTTTATTTCACTTCACAATTTAATCGAGAAAATCGTTTTTTATTAACACAAAGGCACAAACAAACAATACACCCAATTTTCAGTAGGTACTCAGATCAGATTACATTTCCGATGAATTCCGGAAACAAATATAAAATGCCATTTCAGTTTGCAGCTGCAGCTTTTCAGCGAAATTAATTTCGTTCGCTTTTCAAACTTTTTCGCATCGTTTTATCTTTCAGCAGTTTTATTTTGAAGTACCTATACGTATTCTGAAAAGCGGTACCCGGTCAGTTTTCTTTATTCTTCTTTTTTTTACTAAGTTGCCCCCGCTAAGGGTTACCATTAAATAGAGGGATGCCTGTCTATGGTACCTAAAATGCCTGTCTAAAGCAAAACGCTGAAGGTAATAAGTAAAAGCCAACAGATAATAATGAAGAAGGAAGTTTTTATTACTGATATTTGTCAGAGGACATTATTTTTTAAATACTTCTTTCTTTTCTAATATATAAACGTAAAAATCTCCACAAGATACATGATTGTAATTTCCTGTGTAATTAATAATATGCTTTTACCGATTCAATTGTCAGCCGATTTCTTTCTTTAATCCACTGGGCGTTGACGAGAGAAAACGTACGTTCTACGTTCGCATTGTGTGCCAAAATAGAGAACACAAATTGGCAGATATTCATGAATTCTGTAATGTCACCATTCACTACCCTACTTTTAAGAAAATTGCACCACTGTGCACTGTGTAGTAAACTTTCAGAAAAAAAAATGCCCGATGCCCGCGCGCGCATCTCGCTTGCATTTGCATAAATGCAAGCGAGATGCGCGCGGGCGCGAAATTTAAATATGCCTGACTCAGACCAATGCCGGCCGCACGCCTGTCTAAGCCTTAAAATGCCTGTCAAATGCGGCAAACGCCCCCGCTTGGAATTACTTCTGTAACATAGGTGCTTTTACAAACGTTTCAACTCACACAAACAACTAAACCCGGAACAACTACATGAAGATCAGTTTACACCGTTTAACCACCTCTTTTATAAACCCCATCGTCGCTTCACCTCTGAGGCATTTAGTTTTGAAAGACGTTGTTCCACACTAAGAATTTCTCTCACACCGTGATTCTGGAACACAAAGTGCAACTGAAGGAACAGGATGTTTATTTAGTAAGAGACCGACAGCCTAGGTCCTTCCGCTCGACCCAGGACAGGTTTGCCCTGATTAGACGCATGATTCATAAGTTTACCTCGCAAAAAATGTGATGACGTTACTATATTGAATTAAATATGCATTGTAGGTAGTACTTAAGTATTAATATAACAGGAGACTCCTAAAGTGATGTTGATTTTATGCATTAGATTGCTTGCATGCTTGACTACACTTCGACACCGTTCATATACAAATTCATGTTCAAACAACACTGTTAGCGTCAACTCACACCGAGACTCGACCCTGCCCGCACATTTTAATAGAGCAACTGAAAATCTAACTCCTACTACACAAAAAGATACACGTTGCACCGATGACGTGACACAGCGCGGCGCGGCGCAGCGCAACGCCGCGCGCACCTTTCAATACTACTACTACTACTAGACTTAAAATCTTAAAACTTTATTTACTACACGAAAAGAATAAACATTTCCAGTATAGTCGTTTCACGTCACGTGAGTGTGAGAGACCCTTAAACTATACAAAAGTTTACTCTCCCAAATAGTCTTCTACCAAACGTTTACCATCGACAAACTTTTCCCAACGTCACAGGTGTGACCATGTGTCACAGGGTTCAACAACTGTGGAACTGCAGGTTCACAGCAAACATTTGACACACTTTAGTGAACCGTGGCCGACGCTCGGTATCTATCGCGAGTCGGCTGTGTTCCGCTAAATTAAACGGTACGGAACCTACCGTAGTGCCGGCTGCAGTCACACCGAAGTGTATCATGGATGACAGGGCTCCATCACTTTCCGGATTCAACAACTAAACAAAAGACGTGCAAAAGAAATGAAAAAAGAGTGCCTTTTCGCCACTATTTTTATATTTATACACTAGCTTCTGCCAGCGACTTCGTACGCGGATCCTGTTGCTTATGCCAGCGACAATGGGGTCGTCAAAATCGAAGATCTGAAACGTCTGATGTCGAATTCTTAGAGCCTGGGGACGGGAAAACAACGGGACGTGCATGACGATATCAGACGTTCCAGATCTTTCATTTTTGTAAGTCAACAGGAAATGCCCATCAGACTAAACAACTCTTGCTAAGATGTTATTCATATATATGTTATAGTGTAGCTGGGCTCTTGGAATTCCACATCAGTTGTTCCAGATCTCAATTTTCATAGGTACGTCAACAGAGAGTGCTTATCAGGCTGAACAACTCTTGCTAAGACGTCATTACTGTATATGTAATAGTGTAGCTGGGCTCTTGGAGTTCCACATCAGGTGTTCCAGATCTTCAGTTTTTATACGACAATAGGGAGTGCTCATCCTGCGGGAGTTGTTCAGCCTGCTGAACAACTCTTGCTAAGACGTCATTACTGTATATGTAATAGTGTAGCTGGGCTCTTGGAGTTCCACATCAGATGTTCCATATCTTCAAATTTATTTTCTCAGCAGAAAATGCTCATCACGCGGAACAATTTTTGCTATGGCGCTATTTTTGTATCTCTTATAGTTTATCTGATCTATTGCAGTTCTGCATCAGGTGTTCAAGTTTCCAAGATAAATTATAGCCTATATATTGCCTAGACTTAATAGCTATACAACAAAAAAAAAACAATCAAAACCGTCCAGTAGTTCCGAAGATTAGCGTGTATGGAGTAACTTCTCCCGTTTTCCTAACATTTCCCTTCACTGCTCTGCTCCTATTGATTGTAGCGTGATGAATAGTATACTATAACCAGCGCAGGAGTATGAAAAATAATTGTACCAAGTTTCGTCAAAATCCGTCGAGTAGTTTTTGTTTCTATAACGGTTATACAGACAGACAGACAGACAGACAATAATTTTATTAATTGCATTTTTGGCATCAGTATCGATCCCTAATCACCCCCTGATAGTTATTTTGGAAATATATTTCATGTACAGAATTGACCTCTCTACAGATTTATTATAAGTAGATTTAGTCCAGTCATTAAAGCCCAAACCCGAAAATAATTAGTAACTTGCTGAAATTTTAGGGGGTTCTTAAGGAAGGTAAAATAACATACCGGGTGATTTTGCAGCGTTCTGGGGTGTACGGAAAGGGTTGAAAAGGGGTGAAAAGGTGTTTTTTGCTAATAACATTGCCAAAAAAATTAGTAACACGCTGCAAATTTGGAATAAGGTTGTTCTTACGGTTTTGTAACGTGTATTAAATTTGCAGCGTTTTGCAACATACGGAACATTGTTTTTTTTTAAAAACAGTGCAATTAGTTAAACACAGGGGTAAGAAAATTAGTAACACGCTGCAAATTTGGAATTAGGTTGTTCTTACCGGTTTGTAACGTGTATCAAATTTGCAGCGTTTTGCAACATACGGAACATTGTCTATCATTGAAAAAACAATGAAATTATTTAATCACACGGGTGAAAAAAATTTGTAACTCGCTGTAAATTTGTAATTAAGTTGTTTTTACCATTTCGTAACGTATATCGCACTGTTTTTTTAATAATAAACAATGTTCAATTTGTTGTAAAACGCTGCAAATGTGATATACCTTACGAAACGGTAAAAACAACTTAATTACAAAATTTACAGTGAGTTACAATTTTTTTTAACCCGTGTGATTAAATAATTTCATTGTTTTTTTAATAATAGACAATGTTCCGTATGTTGCAAAACGCTGCAAATTTCATACACGTTACAAAACGGTAAAAACAACCTAATTCCAAAGGGGTTTGAACTTTTTTGTATGGGCCGTGTACCAGATGCCATCAGCCATTTTGATTTTTTTTACAAAACGGCGTACACGAATGAAACATTGATAAATCGATAGATCATATCAATATAAACATAAAATGTAATGGGCAAAACCTCGTAAACCGTCACGTTTCCGAGTTATGAGCTGTCAAACATGTAAAATTAGTGACACATTTTTTTTTATTTTTTTAATATTTGGATGTTTATTGATCAAAAAGGATACTTCCGCAATAAAACTAATTGAATATTAGTTTTTACACGCATTTTAAATGCTGAAAATGCGTTAAACGAAATAATCCTATGTAAAAGCATTTGAAATGCGTGAAAAACTAATATTCAATTAGTTTTATTGCGGAAGTATCCTTTTTGATCAATAAATATCCAAATATTAAAAAAATAAGAAAAAATGTGTCACTAATTTTACATGTTTGACAGCTCATAACTCGGAAACGTGACGCTTTACGAGGTTTTGCCGCCTTCATTTTATGTTTGTATTGATTTGATCTATCGATTTATCAATGTTTCATTCGTGTACGCTGTTTTGAAAAAAAATCAAAATGGCGGACAAGGAATTGGTACAAAAAGCACAAAGCCCTTTGCAGCGTGTTACTAATTTTCTTACCCCAGTTTTTAACTAATTGCACTGTTTTGAAAAAAAACAATGTTCCGTATGTTGCAAAACGCTGCAAATTTAATACACGTTACAAAACCGTAAGAACAACCTTATTCCAAATTTGCAGCGTGTTACTAATTTTTTTGGCAATGTTATTAGCAAAAAACCCCTTTTCACCCCTTTTCAACCCTTTCCGTACACCCCAGAACGCTGCAAAATCACCCGGTATCTTATTTTACCTTCCTTAAGAACCCCTTAAAATTTCAGCAAGTTACTAATTATTTTCGGGTTTAGGCTTTAATGACTGGACTAATTTTTTAAGCAGCAAGGGGACATTTGTTCTGCGAGTCTGTCGCTCGATTCACGTGTCCTGCGCGGTGTCGCCCGACGTCCCGTGGGACATTTACGGGTCGCGCAACTTGTCGTAAGTTATCGACTCTCTCAGTAGAAACTGGCCAATGTGAACAAGGGAAATGTCGAGCGACATTGTCCCACAAAGTCGCAGACACATACGACGTGAATGTTGAGCGATATGTCTCCTATAGTCCCCGCCAAATAAGTCTGGAATAAAGGTCATTGATCCTAATAATGCATCGTTCGAATTTCATAACACCATCGTTCGAATTTCAAAATAAAATATAAGGTCAAGATCGCCTCTTACCACGATACGTTGCTTTTGGCCGTTCTACGACATTTTCTTTACATTTTTTCGAATGGATTTGAAATATTGCAATATATTGGTACACGGGGGCCAACGTATTTTATTCCAAACTTATCTGGCGGAAACTATAGTGAAAATTCCAAAGTATACCCAAAAAACAAAAATGATTCGAGACGTCTTATTCAATGATGTGACTTACAAGACAAGTCACCAGAGCGGCTTGCCTCAAAAAGCAAATCTAAAAGTATGGTACTGACAAAGCTATCGTTAACACTTTTTTAAAACCTCCTTGCTATCTGACTCGGCTATATCGAAGCTCCCACAACGCTAACGTTTCACAGAACACAACTACTCGTTACAGTTTATGTGGAATGTCGTAATGATCCCGAGAAAGTCTGTAGTATGCAATTAACAGTAATTGCAGAATGCTAGCAGTAAGTCGATGAGGGTTGTCTTATGTAGGTTATGTAATGGTAAGAATATCTAATGGAATAGTTCTGAGAACTTGTTGGTTCTTCTAGGAAACATTTTTGCTTGGTAGTATTTTATTTTGTTGGACTTTTTTTTTATTTTTCGTTTCTCGTGATTACATTATTTCGGGACTTGTACTCGTAAAATCTGACAACCTCGTGCAACAAGAAGTTTTGACGAACATTTCAATTTAGTTTTTCATTAAAATTTAATGTGACCCAAAACAAAACTTAAGATGGTTGTGGCGGGTCGCGGGACTGCCTTATCAGACAACCATGACCCTGAAACGTAAAGGGCTTTTGAAGGATCAGCATGGATTTAGTCAGTACCAGTCTTAAAGTCCAAAAGTCAAATCCAAAATCATCAAATGAGTTCTCCCGCGCAGAGCGGGACGAGAAGGACTTAATGATTTTACCTGGATAAAAAAGACGCGTGTGATGCATACGTCGCTCAAAAAGCCCCAAGTTACTTCACATTCTCTACCACATAGCGCGCTGCGTTCGATTTGACAGTCCGCATCACCGAGCTCGCAGATAGCAAATAGGTTAAAATTCTGCTTTCGCTATCGGTGTGCACGTCAGCCGCTTCCCGCCACCGCTTCCCGGTACTCCTACCTCGTCTTCCGTTGCACACTTGGTCTCACAGTTCCAGCTTTTGTATACAGCTACGTGTACCGTATTGTCCGTATTCAACTGGGAAGGTGAATACGTATGCTTACTCCATAAGTTTCCGAAGATGTAAACATATGAATATGTTTTGGAAATAAATTCTATACTTAAAATTATAAAGCTGAAGGGTTTGTTTGGTTGAACGCGCTAATCTCAGGAACAACTGGTTCGAATTGAAGAAATATTTGTGTGTTAGATAGTCTATTTATCGAGGAAGGCTATAGACTGCATAACATCAAGCATGACGTGATCAATACTGATTGAATAAGATATCATCATGACGTGATTAATACTGATTGAATAAGTCTATGGAAAGAAGAAAAACGTATGGAGAATGATACGGCTGGAAAGGCACCTCTTTTCAAGTTATATCGTCTACTTCTTTATAGGAAATTGAGATTAGGGGAACGATGACCATGATTCAAAAATCACTCTAATCAATATTCTCATAGCGTTGATATTCGTTCAAATGGCAATAAAAGCAATTGATATCAAGGACTTTATTAAACCTTACACGTGCCGTATTCAATTTGCAGACGTGAACGCGCAAGTTAACGTTATGAGATGCTGCTTCTATGATAACTCAATACAGATAGTTCCAGGAGTTTCGGAGTAAAGGTATTTCGTATAACCGCTTTATGTTGAATGTTGGGCATGTAATATATGGCTTGAATATGCTTGTGTATTGCAGATATCCAATGTATGTATGTTTGTATATGGCATCTATACATATCTAATAATAAAATGGTAGGAAAGTCAAAACTGTACATTGAATATTTTTTTAAATACAATCAATACCGAAACCAAAAATATAGTTTTTAGAGTTTTTGTCTGTATGTATGTCCGGGATAAACTCAAAAAAGTACTGCATGGATTTACTTCGAAGAATAATTTATAATAGAATATTATATTAATAATAATAGATTTTTAAGTCCGTTGAAGTCAAATTATCACGCTATCATCTACGGGGAACGAGCAGAGAACCTTTATTTCTTCAACGCATTCACGCAGACGACGTCACGGGCAGCAGCTAGTGTCCGATATTAAATGAGGATGTTATTTTGGTTCTATGTTGGAGACATGATTGTTAATGTGTTGTGACAAAACGAAAACTTTACGTAAGTACGTACTATAATAACACATACATTTTAATGAATGCGACGAACAACTTTTAAAGCACGGGGTTTACTAAAATAAGTGACGAATTAATTTTGTGATGAATGTCTAACTATGTATTCTAACTATGTATTATGTGGTGAGTTAATTTAAGTTTAACTCAAAACATTCCTCACGACATTTCCTTGTTTCTAAATACAGTATTTGCAGGGCAAACTATCAACACCAGGTTTAAAGGATTGAAGAAAATCTAGTGAAATCTTTTTCTGGTTCACAAATTTCAGTTTAATAAACAGCTAGAAACATACTTGTAGGTATAAGAAACATGTGCAAAGCGGGGTACACAAAAAAAAAATATTATAAGTATTATAGTTCATACAGAACCGTTACTGTTACCAAATAACCATTAATTATGCTTAACTAGTTGCCAACTGCTCAAGTCTTTTGTGGTTAACTGCTGCAGCAAAGCTACGTATTACGACTGCTGTTAAATGGTGATTTGGCAGCATCTGACCACTGGATCTTGGCACTTCTCTCTCTAGTGGTATTCATGTTAGAATTGCTGGTGGAATACTTTTGGCGTAGAAAGTAAGATATTAAGTATGATAACGCTTTTTAATCATTTTTCATTATTATTGTGGATTATTTTATTTTAACTGAATTTTGAGGTACAAACAATAAATAAAAACTTACTAGTAATATCTATACTTATTCTATCTTACTAGTAATATCTATACTTATTCTATCTATACTTACTATCTATCTATACTTATAATAAATCTGTAGAGAGGTCAATTTTGTACTTGACATTTATTTCCAAAATAACTATCAGGGGGTGATAAGGGATCGATACTGATGCCAAAAATGCAATTTATAAAATTATTGTCTGTCTGTCTGTCTGTATAACCGTTATAGAAACAAAAACTACTCGACGGATTTTGACAAAACTTGGTACAATTATTTTTCATACTCCTGCGCTGGTTATAGTATACTTTTCATCACGCTACAATCAAAAGGAGCAGAGCAGTGAAGGGAAATGTTAGGAAAACGGGAGAAGTTACTCCATACACGCTAATCTTCGGAACTACTGTACGGATTTGATTGTTTGTTTTTTGTTGTATAGCTATTAAGTCTGGGCAACATATAAGCTATAATTTATCTTGGAAACTTGAACACCTGATGCAGAACTGCAATAGATCAGCTAAACTATAAGAGATACAAAAATAGCGCCATAGCAAAAATTGTTCCGCGTGATGAGCATTTTCTGCTGAGAAAATAAATTTGAAGATATGGAACACCGGATGTGGAACTCCAAGAGCCCAGCTACACTATTACATGTACAGTAATGACGTCTTAGCAAGAGTTGTTCAGCCTGATGAGCACTCCCTGTTGTCGTATAAAAACTGAAGATCTGGAACACCTGATGTGGAACTCCAAGAGCCCAGCTACACTATAACATATATAGGAATGACGTCTTAGCAAGAGTTGTTCAGCCTAATGATCACTCTCTGTTGACGTATGAAAATTAGGATCTGGAACAACTGATGAGGAATTCCAAGAGCCCAGCTTCACTATAACATATACATATATGAATAACATCTTAGCAAGAGTTGTTCAGTCTGATGGGCATTTCCTGTTGACTTACAAAAATGAAAGATCTGGAACGTCTGGAATCGTCATGCGCGTCCCGTTGTTTTCCCGTCCCCAGGCTCTAAGAATTCGATATCAGTCGTTTCAGATCTTCGATTTTGACGACCCCATTGTCGCTGGCATAAGCAAAAGGATCCGCGTACGAAGTCACTGGCAGAAGCTAGTAAATAAATAAAAGAGAAAACATTTTAATCACTTGAATTAATGTCAGTCAAAATGTTCAGAAGAAACAACATGCTTATACGCAACAGGTGTCATATCATAAATGGAATAGAAATGAGTAAACTATTGAGTTAACGTGATTAAATAGTTACATACCACCAAAAAAAAAAGAAAATGCTTAGATCATGCCACGAGTCACTGCAACGCACGACTGTTTTTGCTGTAAGGAAACAAGTGTGCAGCTCCAGCGACAAGAAACTGTTGCCAATGGAAGTCATACACGTTAGGGTTTGCATGATGGTTTTAACTTTGCACGTATAACCGACAGGTAAGCTCTAGCGTGTATGTTTTAAAACTGTACAGTTATCGGTACATGTATCGGTTATGGGGAATGTGGAACGTGTCAAAACCAGTCTTGTTTCAAGCGCCGACCCCCGTGTTCACGCTGATTTCAAAGTAGAATAAACAATTATATTACAAGGCTAAACTAGACAAATCCATTTAAAATCTGATAGCTTAATTAATAACGATTCCAACAACATAAGTTATATACAGGGTTCTCATACAAAACAAGAGTTATCGGCGTTTTAATCACGCGCCGTCGTTATCACCTAACGTCCCCCAGATGGTTTTGATGTGCTGACTCAGGTGGCCATTTTGGGAAAATTCTGCCTGAACAGCGGAGTGGCTATGTCTACACGGTTAAAACGATCGTGTATGGCCTCCATAAGGAAGGGTCATGCGATTGTTTAAGCAGGATACCGTGGCCCTAGAGGCCCGAAGGAACAGGATGGGCTCTTAGTAAGAGTCTGATAGTCCCTTTCGCTCTACCTAGGAAGAGAGGACTATTAAACGACAAAACGAATGGTGCAGTGGCTGAGCGATTGGACTGCGGCGGTGCGTGTCGCGGGTTTGATTCCGCACGGAACAAACATTTATATGATCTACAAGTAGTTAGTTCCGGGTCTGGGCGTTTGTGTATGTGAGTTTATATGTTTGTAAGCCCACCCACGACACAGGGGATATTCCTAGTGTGGGGCAAAGTTTTTATTTTTAAAAGGAGGATGTAATAAACTTATTCCTTTCGTTAGCAGCACAACCCAGCAATATTTCACTTTATTAGTATAAAAGTACACCTATGATCTTCAATACAGGAGCTGGAAAGTTCTCCGCACGGCGGGAGATTTTAATTAGTACCGTCGAACTTTCTCGACGGCTGCAAAGTATAATTAACACCACGACATCTAGTGATGGGGTTATTTTAAGAGAAAAAGCATTGCGTCGTAATTGAGCGGCGATGAAAACATCAAATCAAGCTTTTGAGCCCAGAGGGAAAGCAATAAGCTTTTTTTATTTTTTTTTATTCAGAGATATTTTCACGTTGGACCACTACCTATGAATTTCTCCTGTATTGTGGGTGCAAACAGAAAGACAAACAAACAGAAACTCACATACACAAACACTCAGACCCTGTATAAATACTTGCAGATCTTACAAATATTTATTCCGTGCCGGAATCGAAACCGGAAATAAAGAACAACGATCACATAATGGTCGCGCGATCACAATGTCACGGTGTTCGTTTGTGAAAAGCCACACCAATAAAAAACGCACCTACGTTTTTAAACGGACACAAGCGTTACCATCGACGATGTTGACGTAATTAAGTAATTTTCTTAAATTCATGTTTTTTTTTATCGCTAATTAGGTACTTACTTGTTTTTTAAGCTAATGCATAGGCATTATCGCGGGCTCTGAGCGCGATGACCGAATCAAGAAATTCCGTAACGAAAATAAACCTAACACCGCGCATCGTCTAACGTCGCTTCAGTTCGACAGACTTCGGCACGGTGTTTGTTTTTCTTGACGTTTCACTTGATTGACGTAGCTAACCATTGCCTAAAAAAGAATTGCATAAGTTGTTAAAAAATGCTATGCTTTACCGCGGCAGTCCCCGAGTGCCACACGTATTTTTTTTCTATACAAGTTCTCAAAATCAATTCTAGAGCATGTCAAAGACACACGATCAACTTCAAAGAAACTCGCCACATAAATATAAAGCTATAAATAGATAGATTTATAATAAGTACCTATACAGAAATGCAAATACAAAGTATTTACCTCGATTTAATGTAAGCACCATCAAAGTCCCGTTCCGTCGGAGTTTGTTAGGCGGTTATACATATTTCAAAGTTCGCAGAACCGCTGTCTTTGAAATATTTTCAGCAGTACTACTTGTTAGTGCAATTACGGAATTGTTCTTGAGAACTTACTATTGGGTAATTAATACAAGAGGTGTGAATGAGCAGAAGTCCTATTTTTTACGCGGTATTTTTAACATTAAATTAAGTCTTTCCTTTGAGGAGTTCGTGGCTAAATAATTACTGTCGTACAGGCCGATCATCAGGGTTGAGCCGCGCTTGTCAAGGTTAGTCTGTGGATGGATGACCATCTGTTATAGCGAGATTCCTCCGGGCCTCGAAAAGCACGTAAAGCCGTTGGTCCCGGCTGTCATTTGTAAATCTTTGGCAGTCCTATTCTTCGTCCTATTCGTCAGAAGCTCTAAAGTCTGACCAACCAGTCTTACCATGGGGTATCTTACCAATCTTACCCAGTTACTGAGTCGTGGAGGTCCGATAGGCAAGCGCTCCATGTAAAGTACTGATATTCAGCTGCACCTGGTTCGACTGGAACCCGACCCTAAAATAGTTGGGAAAAGGCTAGGCTTTTGAATTATCATGAAATGAATCCTTAGAGTATCAGAATCATGCTGTTTGAAATCCTTGAATAGCCCTGTACGTTCCAGGCTTACCTGTTTTGGCAGTTCCACGACACCGCGGCAGGCGTTTGGTCTTCTATGGGGACCCCGTCAGACAGCTAATAGCTTTTTGAGGCGCGACGAAAACACAACGCGACGTCGACCCGGGCATGGTCCATGATCAGACGGCGAGTCACCTATTACTCGCCATCTATACCTCTGCCTAACCTACAGGAATTCAGGCTTGATGTTATGTCCCGAAGCGGAAATTATACCTTCAATGACATGAAGTAATTTACAAGTATGAAAATATACATTTTAATTAAGAAACCATTTACAAATATCTCGATACTTAGGTAGCTTTCATTAGTTACCCAGCTTGTTTCAAAACAAGACATCCTCTGTAACCTGTCAATAACTGTAGTTTGGAAGTTCCAAATTATCGCTAACGAACTTCCAAGTTCGCTACTTGTTGATACTTCGAACACTTGATCGAGAAACTTCCAATTTTCGAATGGAACATTATGATCGCAAGTGCTAAGGCTGTGATTGGGGTTTAAGTTTGATTTCCAGTTAAGGCAAAGGCTTTTTCTGGAAGGAAATTGTCAGTAAAGGAGCTTTAATAGGTACGTGCCCAGATGATGGAATAAGGTTTGGATCATACAAAATAGCAAAGTGACGTTATGGTTGGCGTAATAGCCGAATGATCGACTGTACGATACTGAATAAAATATTCGTATATCAACGAGTTGTACGAGTAGTTCCGGGTCTGGCTGTTTGTGTTGGGTCTGGCAGGTTTAAATGTTTATTGAACTCAAAAAAAAAAAAATCTCCACCTTTACCATTACTTTCGAAGAAAAGAGTAGCTAAGGTGCATTCACACACATCAGTCACGTCGCATCACCGTCACGTCACCGACAACGGATCGGTGACGGTTTGTCTAGTCCAGTCACCGTTACTGAGACGTGACGTTCCCGGGTGTTTGGGGATAAAAGTATGAAACTTGTATGGAAATATTATTTGACGTGCCTGACCGGTGACGTGACTGATAGATCACGTGCCGGTGACTGGCCGGTGACTGACGTGTGGGAACAAAGTCATACTAGAGCCGGTGACGTGACGTGATGATGACCGATGAGTGTGTATGCACCTTTATGGTCTTTTATGATAATGTTATTCTTTGTATGAATAAATCACTATCTTCTTTAATATTCTGGGTTGCTTTTAGTAGTACATAATTGTTAACAGAATCAAGATGACATCATTAACCATTCCGTTGATCCTCTAGGGATTGTTCTCAAGACATGTTCGGAATAATTTATTCATAGAGGTACCAAATGAACAGGCATAGGTACAATTCAAGAATAATCTAGAATTCTATATCATTCGAGAAATTTTATAAGATACTCGTAATTTATAAGTTTTACAAGATAAGTAAGATCCAGTGAATGAAAAATTACCTAAGTCTACCCTACATATCACTTCTGTACATAAGTCATCATCATCTGCCTCGCCTTTTCCCAACTATATTGGGGTCGGCTTCCAATCGAACCAGATACAGCTGGATATCAGTATTTTACTTGGAGCGACTGCCTGTCGGACCTCCACAACCCAGTAACTGGGTAATTATACAACATTTTAATTAATACTTTACTTATGTATAGAAGCTGCATCTGGTTCAACTGGAAGCCGACCCCAATTTAGTTGGGAAAAGGCTATATATATATTATATTTGATTTAATTAAAATGTAATATAATTGTGTCTATTGAAGTAGTTAAATAATCATAATCGGTCTGTATAATCTTCCCACTGCTGGTACACAAGCCTCCACTTATGAAAAGGCGTAGGTTGTAATCCGCCACGTGGCCGTGGGTTCAATGTGGATGTAGGTAGATGTAGTCACATGTCTTGGTAATGCTGGCTCAAACTCACGGCTTATAACTTGTGAATCTGGGCCGTTATCACTGGGCACTATTCTCAATTGTTAACTGTTATTACTTACTGTTTCTCTACGTGATCGAATCCGAAATGAGGAGATCCGTAGACGAACTAAAGTCACCGATATAGCCCACCGGATTAGCAAGCTGAAGTGGCAATGGGCAGGCCATATTGCTCGCAGAGTAGATGGCCGATGGGGCCGTAAAGTACTAGAGTGGAGACCACGGACTAGCAAGCGCAGCGTAGGACGTCCACCAGCAAGGTGGACAGACGACCTTATAAAGGTCGCCGGAAGACGCTGGATGCAGGTCGCTTCCAACCGGTGTATGTGGAAATCAAAAGGGGAGGCCTATGTTCAGCAGTGGACGTCCTACGGCTGAGATGATGATGATGATGATGATTGCTTACTAACTGCTGCCCGCGACGTAGTCTGCTTGAACGCTATACAGCACCAAAAATATTTCACTTTCACGGTTCACTGTTCGTTCCCCGTAAGTAGCGTGACAATATTATGTAGTGTTTCTTCGCTGGTTTTGTGTGCTTTAACTTGTTACTTGTAAATGCGTTGAAGAAATAAAGGTTCACTACTCGTTCTATGTAGGTGATAGCGTGATAATACTATGCTTTTTAATAATATTCGTGTCAAATTTTAAATGAATCCATGTAGTGCTTTTTGAGACACACAGACAAACAAAAATTCTAAAAACTATATTTTTGGCTTCGGTATCGATTGTAGATCACAACTCAAGTATTTTTTTTTTAATATTTAATGTATAGTTTTGACTTTCCTACCATTTTATTATATGTATAGATTTTTCAATGATTGAATCACCCGTCTGTTATATTGGAATTTAAATTCCACGGGCGAGGGAATGACTCTTTTGAGTTGGAGCGATAAAGGTTACATACCGTACAATGTCCATTTCTTGATTTTCTTGTGCCATTTGTTCTTTCGTTAAACGCTGTAGATATTTCAAGTATGCCCTAAATAAAATAGAATAATTTTAGGTGTGTTTGCATTTTAAACACTACCAAACACCAAAAACACAAAAAAAAAGTTGTTTCTAAAACATCAAATGAGTCCGCCATGGCTAAAGCGGAAGGTACTATCAGACTCTCACTGAATAAAAGTCCGCCATTCCTTTTGCTCTTTGTGTTTCAGGGTCCCGGTATCCTGCTTGGACAATGCCGTGACTGAAATGGACATAACCTAACAAAATACTACATACTTCTTCGCTTCCACGGCTCGTACCATCTGATCTTGTTTGCGGGAGGCGCCCATAGCAGCAGATGTCACGAGGCAATTTCCGGTCACTGGGTGAATGGATAACTCGCCGTCCGATCATGGACCATGCCCGCCCCGTGTCGACGGTGTGCCGTGTCCCACGCGACTCAAAGAGCAGTCAACAGTCTGACGGGGCCCCCCTTATAGGGCTAGAGCCTCGTGGGGTCGTGGGATTGTCTCATCCACGACCACATCCCACCAGCCCCCTTCTATCATCGCACATCTAGACGCACGGCAAATCTCTCTCTCTGCCTGCGTCTGTGTTTCCGAACGCATACAACCCTAATCTTGTCAAAGTTAGAGTGAACAGGCTTCTTCTGGGTAAGCTCGCTCCATCGTCGACCTTGTCTTAGTCACTCCTGACCTAGGCTGAGTTTAAGAGCAATAAACCCATCACACATAAAAAAAAACATCAGGTAACAGTGACCCTGGAACGTAAAGGGTTAGTGAAGGATCGCCGTGGATTTTAGTCCGTATGAGTCTGACAGTCCTTTCCGACCCGCAGCGGGCGGGAGGACTCATTAATTGATGATTATTCAACGATATAAAAAAGCTGGTATTTGTTACGTCTCTATTACACCAGTAGTCGGTAGGCTATCGAAAATCCGTGACGTCATTCGATATATCCAATTAATGGCCACGTTACTTTTGAGTGTTCGTGTATAAGGCGAGCCAATTAAAACTGAATACTTCGTAGTTTTTCCGTGTATTCTTTTAATTAAAACGTTGCGTTGTTACCGCTGCACGAACATGTAATTTCGGCGAAAAAAATAATGTGATGTTTGTCTTTAGTCAAAATATTTTTAAATTAATATAAATTCAACAAAAAAACGAAGTGAATAGCTATCCTTTATAATCAGAATTAGCCTTCACTATCGACCGTACCTGTACGACTTCGGCGTAATAGGAAATCCAGCTTTAGTGAAAACGGATAAAAACTAAACACGACTAATCACTCAACATAATATTCCTACCTAACTCATAACTTCAAAGCCACAAAAAAACATGAGATCATCATCCCCTAATTTTCGTCCACCACATAAATTAAAGGACAACCCATAAAATTACGCATTCGCATAAAATATTACCCCATAATTGGGGAACAGGGGAAATTAGCCGTGGAACAGGAATAAACGAGTTGTAACCGGAACAAACCGGCTTAAACCGGATTAAATTGGTTTTAAATGTTCCTCTTTGTGAGATGATGATGACGGGCGTGCCCACGGGCGCTTGTCGGGTAACATTTCAGCTTTTATTTTCAATGATAATGTGTTGTTTGTTTATTTTAAAACATACATGCTTTGTACAGTGTAAAATATTGTTGTGACAGCAGACTCGAAAAGCGCCCGGAAGGCTGGCAGTTGAATGTTACTGCCAGCCTTCCGGGCGCTTTTCTAGTTGATAGCCATGCGATGCGAACTAATTTTTTGACGCCCTGTAATTATTTCCTTTTCAGATTTTGTATATTACGTAGGTACATAAATAAAAAAAAATACAACTATCAGAACAAAAAACAATAGGTACTAAAAAACAGATCTATTTGGAAAGGTTTACAAAAATGTCCAATAAAATAGTTAAGATAAACATTTGTGTACAAAAGCAGAAAAAAATACACCCGTTATGTCTTCATATGTGTTTTAGATTCTCCGAAATAAAAACCCATTTATTTCTCATCAAAGATAAGAGAACGTGAAAACGGTTTAGTGAGAAACCGGGCAAGTGAAGGTAGTTTGTAACCCATCAAACGATGGTAATTGGTTTCCATTGTTGTAGCCTTCTATCTATCATCTAACTACTGTGTGTCCTCTTTGACGACTGTTTTGTACTTCTCATAATTGGATTCACGTACAGTGGGTACAGTGACATTCAAAAGAGGTTGTACAATTTCAATAGAAGTTGTAATTATTAAATATATATTATTTTGAAATGCGAATACCAAAGTAATAGGTAGCTCGCCGTCCGTCAAGAACCAGGCCAGGGGAACGCACGCGTAAAGGAGCTGTTAGTAAACTAATCGGTCTCCTAAAGGCAAAAGCTTGCCAGGGTCGCGGGATTGTCTTCAAAGGGAACCTTGGAAAGAGCAACCGAGCAGAAGAATCAGGATGGATTTATAGACAGTAAGGCTGAGGCCAAACGAGCGTAATTTTGAGTCGTGAGTCGCAGAATTTCGGTTGCTTTCATAGAAAGTCTTCCGCGACGCAAAAGCGACCGCAATTCTGCGACTCACGACGCAAAAATTGCGCTCGTTTGTATTCAGCTTTATAGTCTCAATCGTCAGGAAGGTCAGAGAGACCCAGGACGGAAGGACACATTGATGATTTTACCACAGTAAGATTAAAAGCCAATAGAATCAGCGAAGAAACAGTTTTCAAACAACACCAAAATGTTTATCAACTTTCGCTCTAAACAGTACATGTCATAACAATTTATTGATAACAAAAACAATTTCACACCATTTGTCACCTCTCAAAATAACAAAATAATAGATTCGCAGCCTCATACAATCGTGAACGTATAGTAATAGAAAAGAAACGTATTACTAGAAAGTTATTTCATTCAGAATCACAAAGAGTGGCATTCTAAATTTCTAATAGCAAAGAGGAGGACATCGCGTTTGTTAGGCGTCTTGCATACTCTGTCATAGGATAGATAAAAATATATAGGTTCTCACTGTAGGACATTCCTCCTTATTTGAAATCGGTTAAAAAAGTAGTAATTTGTAATTTTATCGCATTTTTTATTTTCGTATTTTTTAAATACAATGCCAATTTTAATCAACATTTCAAAACACAAATTCCATTGTTTCATTTTAATTTAGTCGTCTTTTTTATAAATATTTAGTTAGTAATACAAAGTACATAAATACTTTGTGATTTTTTTTGTTTTTTTTTTTGTTTCTAATTTATGTGTACTGTGTAGATTAAAATTAGAAGGACGGCACAATTCTTGAGCGATAAAAGACGAATTATTTTAAGACCATAAAAGGTGCAACTGGACCCAGAAGGATAATACAAAAAACTGCAAGTATCCGAATACAATTGCGGTTTTTGTCGTCCATATTCCCTATTGTCGTCATACTATTTTTTATCTCTGTACTTCACTTGAAAATTTAACCAAACCAAACAGGTACATACGATATATGACAGGTACATACGATATATCATACATAAGAGTTTATGTACGTAACATAAACTCTCACCTTTTTAGAATAGAATAGAATAGAATAGAATATGCTTTATTGTACACCAAAATTAATAAGCAGCATTTTACAATTTTGTTACATTAACGGTACAACGGCGGTCTTATCGCTGAGAGCGATATCTTCCAGACAACCTCTGAATGGACTAAAAATATCTTAGAAACAGGGTAGTTAGTGGTGCACAGCAAATACATGCACAATTAATGCGCCAAAATAACAAATCACATAATTAAATTACACATAAAATAGACCCAAAAAATACATATAGGTACAAATACATATATAAACATACATTATACAAATACATATAAATACATATATAAATTATACATTAAAGCGAAAGGAAATTATTTATAACTGACTTTTTAAAAGAAACCAGCGATTGTGCTTGTCTGACTGCTAACGGCAATGCATTCCACAAACGGACAGCCTGGACCGTGAAGGAATCGTCATAAAACTTTGTGGAGTGTGCAGGCATCATTAGCATCAAATTCTCTGATGATCTCAAGGTTCGAGAGTGTCCATCGTGTAAAAATTTAAAACGCTCTTTGAGATAAGAGGGGGTTAAGGGATTATAAATAATATTATAAAGCAGTGTTAAAACGTGCGTATTCCGGCGAAGGCGAATAGGTAACCACTTGAGTTTATTGCGAAATTCTGAAATATGGTCATATTTGCGCAAACCAAATATAAACCTTATACAAAAGTTTTGAAGTCGCTCAAGCTTATTCAATTGTGCTTCTGTGAGATCTGGATAGCTGGCATCGGCATAGTCAAGGATCGGGAGAAGGAGGGATTGAGCGAGCGCAGTTTTGGTGGCAGTTGGAAGAAAATTGCGCAATCTACGCAGAGATCCTGCAGATGCGAATAATTTGCGACTCACTTCTTGCAACTGTGGGCCCCAAGAGAAGTCTTTATCAATGTAAATACCCAGGTCTTTAACTTTGTCACTATAAGGAATAACTGTACCTTCAAAAATAATTTGGGGAAGCTGCAACCAGTTGATTCTTGAACGCAGTCTGGGGCTGCCAACAACAATGACCTGCGTCTTCACCGGGTTAACTTTTAAGCCATGGGCAGTACTCCAACCGGAAATACGTGCTAAATCCTTATTTATCATATTCACGGCCTCTGACAATTCGTCTAAGGGAGCTTGTGAATATATTTGCAAATCGTCAGCATACAGGTGGTAGGATGAAAGAAGATGATTAGAAATTGAATTTATAAATATAGCAAAAAGAAGAGGAGATAAAACGCTTTTTACCATGGAGTTAAGTAAAACCCACAGATTTTCTCACCAAAATGAACATGCAACATCATTTTTTGTTTAGGCGAAACCCGATACACCTTTCTAGTTTTTTTTTTGGGAAAAGAATTTATGCATAAAATTTCGAAACTGTATCATGAAAATCACAAAGTTATTAAGCTGCAGTTATGTTACCTGGTTGTATGTACGTTCAAAAGCGCGCAGCCCCCGCCTCCTGTGTCATACGCGCATTGGCAATTGTTTGGCAATAGATACCTAATCGTACGGTGATTGTTTTGTAATTATTAACCGGTGAGGTGATAAAATTAAAAAAGAAAATTTGGTGCAAAAAAATCGATTCAGTTACTGATACTGAACAAAACTATATTCAGGTTTTGCATATAGTATAACTAATGTTGTATAGTAGCAAACTAAAAGTATCCCGTGTACATCTTGCCCCAAATAAAATATTCACGTTCCGTTGCACCCAGACGCAACCCCGCTCGCGCGGAAAATATATTCATTGACGTCTAATTCACTTCTCTGTTCCCACTTCCCTTTTTACACAGCAATGGATTGCGTTCGAATATTACAATGTCGCCTTCGTAGAGGATGTAGATTTCTCGTAGACGGTCTACGGCGTAGCTGCTACGACGTGCTACACCGTTGTGTGTTGATTGAATCTTTAATAATGAATCTTTTGAATTACTTTGAATGAAAGTATGAGATATTGTTTTTTGTATGACATTTTTTTAGTTTCTCTGCCCTTTTATTATGTAAGAAAAAAATATTCTTTCAAAGATAACATTTTAACACAAAAAAAAATACGAAAACCTTTAAATGTAAATACGCTCTTTTATTTCAATTATTATTTTTAAATGTATTTAAATAACATCTATGCTCAGCTATTGTAGTATAAACGTAGCCTACTTTACATTATCGAAGTCTGATAAAAAGATTTCAATAGCAAAAATATTTCATCTTTTAGCGCTAATACAACTATTATTTAAAATACAAAGGCTCAATTTAACAAAAAGCAGTACTTTAAAATCACAATCCTAAGGCACGTGAGAGTATTTTTTAAAAATAAATGCATTTTTTTATTAGGAATAAATGGTAATGAAAAGTTTTGCTAAATGTAAACTCGCATTTTCCAGCGATATTCCAAGCAAAGCTGTTTGTTCAAAGCTCCGTTTTTACTGCAAATGCAGGAGTTTTACAGAACAATACTGAAAGTACAAGTTACACTTTAATATTTAATTAAACAAGCGACCCTCCCCTGCTTCCGTTAAAGCCGTTTTTAAACAACGTGGTTATTTTTCGACTGCGCCAGGAGGGTTACCTAAAATCTCAAGCAAGGAGACAACACCCTTACTCAAGCAGATGTCTCATCTCATTAAACTTTGAGACGGAAGTAAGGCACCCGTGTCTCACATCGCAACACGGTATCGATCAAACAAATCTCTGCAATAAATCCTAAGTTTCATACGGAACTGTCAAAGCTTATCCGAGATTAGTGTAACGGTTCAAGGTGTGACTTTCAAACCCTGGCGAGAAGCCAGACGGAGTAAGGCATTTCGTATAAATTTATGGCACAACTTCGCGGGTTCGGCAGAATTTCCTTCGCGATTTAGATAAGAGTAAGTACGTATTTACAAGGAAAAGGATTATCTGATAAATTACACCTGAGATTCAGTGATTTTTTGGGAATAAAACAAATATAGGTTGAAGGTCGAGTGATTCTTACTGGTCGTGTTCCTACTCCTCCACTATTCTTTTCTGATTAATTTCGTTACACGATCCAAGTCAGGTAAATTCATTCTCGAGGACACGTCCAGCTTCATTGTCTTGGTGTTTTTCTGGTTGTTGCTACTGTAGATTATGGCTTTCAGGAAATGCAGTGGTTTTGGAATAGTGCAGTGGGTTTTTGGGTCCCAATAATGCCCTGCAGGTGGTCTTTAAGGTTAGATGATTAATTTCATTGCAAGATCGAGAAGAGACAGTAAATGCTTTGCCAAACAAAGAGCATGACGTGCCGCAACGCTAACGTGCCATATATCGTTATAAGGCCTTTTAATGTATTCCCCGGGACACGTCGAGTTTCATTGTCTAGACACTTTTCTGGTGGTCACGCTCTCGATTGCTTTCAGGAGTTGTATTGGTTAGAGATTAGTGCGGTGGGATTGCCGTTGGCTGAGCCGCGGGTTTGATTTATGGGCCGGAAAAAGTTATAACCCTTTCATTATAGGACTTTCTCAGTAGCACCAAGAGTCTAGTAGATTCACCTGCGGGGGTACCGGCTTTGTTTGAAATCTGAACAAGGTACCGCTGCTCTGGAACGCAAAACAAGCAAACGAAGGAACATCTTGTTTAGGGTGGTAGGACTGATTTGATGATTTACCACTCCCAAAAAAAGAAAAGTTCATTTTTGGTAAGAAATACATTTTTATCTGAGAATTTGTTATTCAACCAGTGTATTGTCTTATTCCATTATCGTTTCGTTTTATTATTTCGCTAACCATAATAGTACTTTCTTTATATTGAAAGCAATACAATCATTAAATTCAATAGCGCAAAATACCTAGAGAGAATCCTCATAGAATATACCTAACGCCTTGTATTGGATTTCAAATTCGGCAATTTGGTTCTCAAAGGAATCAAATTAAGATGTAGCTATTCGGGTTAAGGCTCTGGCAGTTTTGGACAATGTGAACTGATAAGTTACTGAAACATAAAATGGGATGAAATCTACGGTTTATTGGTGGACTAGACTCCTATAGAGCTACTGCTACTTTAAAAGGTTCTGATAAAACAAGAGGTGGCCTACTATTTTGGGGTAGGAGGAAAGTTGGAAGAGTGGAAAGTTCCTCGCTATCCGATGAAAAGGAAGGTACCTTCCGACCAGGCGGGTGTTGTGACTGGTGGGTTTTCTGCCCAAAATTCATAGTCGGAATATTCTAAATTCGCTGTTAACTTTGATTGCGCGATGTAGACATCTTTTTTTCTCCGTTGCTTCATAGATGGCGCTAGTGTATTTTTTGTAGGAGATTATGTACGCTCACTGAGTAGTCCCGCTCAGGGAACGAGTTAGCGCTAGACGACTTGTAAAGCTCTGTCTCTTTCCCACAGCCTAAAGACTCACGCTTTAAAGACGTCATGTTAGGCCACCTGATATTAATGCTTGCACTAAACTAACTAAATTAAAGTCTGTTATCGAGAAAAAGAACGGTATTTCCCGTGAGTGTGGCCCTCGCATAAACATATGAAATTGTTTAAACTATAGTATTTGCAGGGGACAGCGTAATTCGCAATCATGTCTTTTTTTCATAATATAGTCAGCCAAGTCAGCAGAAACCACAAAGCTCCACCTGCTAATATACCTCTTTCGCCTCATCCACATTCATACATCTGGTTACACAAGCACTACTACACGCCGATCGCGACTACTACGCACCCGAACTTTTTTAAGAATCTCACTCTTAAAGTCAGTGTAGAGCATCCTAGAGAATTCCTTTTGTTCTGAAACATCGCAGCATACTCTTTTCACAAATATAATTTTACTAGCTGACCCGACAAACTTCGTATCGCCTCAAAATCACCTTTTAAACCTTCCCTGGACTTCCAAAAATAGTTCAACTATATTCCAAGTTGTAAGATCTGTAGTCCAAATATGTACGAAGAAAAGTAAAAAATAAAAACCGTATTTTTACTGACCAATCCCCTTAAATTAGCCAAAGCGGTCCAGCCGTTTTCGAGTTTTTGCGAAAGTAACGAACAGCAATTGATTCTTATATTATAGAATTAACACGTATTATAGAAACATGTTAAAACAATAATGATAGTAAATAACAACAAAATATCAAACACAATATATTTTCTTCATGCTCAGTACCCTTATCACGAGTTTTCACTCTTTAACTTTACAGCGTCTTTCCAGTATTTACAGCGTTTCTTGTATGAAAAAATGGAACAGCGCCTCTGGTGTGCGAAGAAGGAACTAATTTTTTCCTTGAAAATTGTCAATTTGAAATTGTCAAAGTTCCAGTTTACTTTACGTCTCAAATACTGAAAACTCGTGCTAAAGGTACAGTACCCTTAGCACGAATATTCACTCTTTTTGACGTAAAGTAAACTGGAACTTTGCTGTAAATTTGATGGAATACTGCGATTTCTCTGTTTAACTCGTGCTACCTCAGACTCTGTAAAGTAAAATACTGCAAAGTCTCTGTAAAAAATACTGGGATTATTGTCAGCCGAACTGACGTCACTGAGAAGCCACTAAAATCCGACCCACCACTCATGACTTTCGGAAATTTCGAGGTACTAATTTTTTAATGCAATTTGATGTAATGAAATAGACACTAGCGCCACATCTAAAGGTCATGAGTGGTGGCACGGCTGCTCCATAGGATCGTTCTGAAACTCGACTTTTTGACTAATATTTATTTTAATTTTAAAATGCCCAGTTCTAATCCAAATTCAGTGACTAAATAAGAAAATATTTGTACAAAAAGTGTTAATTATTTAATAGATTTGAATTAAAAAACTAAACAAAAAATTTCCGCATTTCATTTCACATTTAAAGTAGTAGACAAACGTTTTCAAACGCACCATGTCTAACATGCGTACATGCAATATAAGACAGTGTTCCCACTTTATAAAATTTTCCCTTTATTTAGGGTTAGGGGGTCCTTTCAAATAATGACAACTCATTATTTTAACGAACAAATTGTAAAAGAAAATAATAAATCTAAGGAGACCTCCTTAGATTTATTATTTTTTATTCATCTTTGTCTTCATATAATTTACATTTTTAAATATTTTTATAAAACTAAAAAGAAAAAAAAAAAACATTTAAAAATATAAACAATAGTGGCCCACCGGTATCGGGAACAGGGTCCAAGCTACCGGCAGTCAGGGCTCCAAAGAAAGGAACCTCCTAACAATGCGCGCCGTGTCCAGAAGAACTGCTTTCTGAATCAAGCCCTTGATCCAGCTGCCTAACGAGAGCCTCCTTAGGTGTTGGTCGAGGCTCTTGGCAATTAAGCCATGGGCCGACACGACTATCGGCACAACGACAGCTGAATCCACGCCCCACATATCGACAACCTCGCGAGCCAAATCAAGATACTTGATTTGCTTATCTTTCTCAGCTTTCACGAGGTTCTCGTCATGCGGGATGGTTATGTCAACAATCATTGTGCGCCGCTCTGATCGATCCACCACCACTATATCAGGTCTATTAGCTACAATAGTCCTGTCAGTGATGATGGATTGATCCCAGTACAGTGTGATATTGCCACTTTCAAGAACTGGGTCGGGCACATACCTGTAGTACGGGACTTCCGATTCGACAAGGCTGTATTTCAGAGCAAGTTGCTGATGGATTATCCTGGCTACAAGGTTATGTCTATGCAAGTATTCTCCGTTAGCCAGACGAGAACACCCGGAAATAATGTGACGGATTGATTCACCAGGACGGTGACATGCCCGACATATGTCAACCGTGCCATCCTTCACAATAAATCTCCGGTAGTTATTCGTCATCATAACTTCATCCATAATTGCACAGACAAAACCCTCGGTTTCACCAAAGAGGTCACCGGATCGAAGCCAGGCCACGGACGCTGACAAATCTACATCAGGCCCATGTAGAGCCCGGAAAAAGCGTCCGTGAAGCTCCTTGCTCTGCCATACTTCCATGCGATCATTAGTGTCAAGCACCACAGGTTTGCGCCAGTTCTCTTTAGCCAAGGAGAGCGGGGTGAGGCCCTTGTCCACCGCCACTACATCTCGATGCATCCCCACCTCGGCTTTCAGGAAATATTCCCTGAGATTGCATACCTCGCGATTGTGGAGAGTCTTAGCGTTTAGAAAACCTCGACCTCCACATTTTCGCGGGATATACAATCTCATAACCGAAGACCGTGGGTGATGCATTCGATATGCAGTCAGCAATGTACGGACCCTCCTATCCAGGGCATCCAGTTCTGTTTGAGTCCATTTGAGTATGCCAAAAGAGTACATCAAGACCGGCATGACCCAGCCGTTGAAGGCGCGCACCTTATTACCACCTGATAGAAGGCTATTAAATACTTTTTTCAGGCGGCCAAAGAAGCGCTCCCTCAACGATTGTTTCATGCCAGTAACATTGATGCCCAACGCTTCTGACATACCCAAATACTTATAGGTTTCGGTTGCTGAGAGGGATCTAAGGCTTATGGAATCCGAGAGTTGGGTGCTCACGGATTCCACAATCTCCCCTCGCTTTACATGCATGACTGCACATTTGTCCACACCAAATTCCATCCTGATGGCGCTACTGAAGGTTTCAGTTACCTTCAGTAGCTTCATCAGTTGCAAATTGTTGGGGGCAAAGAGTTTAAGGTCATCCATGTAAAAGAGATGAGATATAACCTGACCGCCTCTCCTCAACCGAAAGCCTAGACCTGAATCCTCCAACAATGTGCTAAGAGGATTCAGGGCCAAGCAGAACCAAAGTGGACTCAAACTATCTCCCTGGAAAATACCTCGCTCTATCCTTATCGGTTCGCTAGTTCTCTGAATATGCCGACATCCTGGATAGCGAAGGACTGTCCTCCATTGCCTCATACATGACATCAGGAAAGTGCATAGAGTTGTATCAATTTTATACAACTCCAGCACCGTCATGAGCCATGTATGTGGCACCGAGTCATAGGCCTTCTTATAGTCTATCCAACATGTCGACAGATCCTTTCGAGAACGGCGAACCTGTTGGCTAATGGCAACATCAATGAGGAGCAGCTCCTTAGTACCGCGGGACCCGTTTCTACATCCATTTTGAGAAGCAGACATGATAGAATTTTCATCAATGTGTTTACTAATTTTAGCTCTCAAAATGGATGTAAGAACTTTATATAAAGTTGGTAGACACGTTATCGGTCTATAATTTTTGGGTTCCGCAGTACTACCTGATTTGTGGAGCAGGTGGGTTATTCCTGTCGTCAGGAATTCAGGTAGCGATCCAGACTCTAAGGCTGACTGGAACAAAGCCGCCAGGCGAACGTGCGACCTTTTGAACCACTTGATCCAAAAGTTGTGCAGTCCGTCCGGCCCCGGAGATTTCCAGTTCGGTAACGGACGGACTGCACATGCTACGTCTTGGGGGCTTATCGAAATTGCCCCCATTTCTATTATAGGATCGCACGCTCGCTCGACGTCTCCGGTCCATTCACCTTCAGTATGGCTGACAGGTACCGACCAGATACTACGCCAAAATGAACACATGGTGTCATCATCTGGCAGATCCCCGTCAGACACACCTTGGTCTGGTCGCTCCCAAGACCTGTAAACCCACCTTTCATCTCTTTGGAACGCGCGATTCTGATTATATCGCTCCATACGTCGCCTATACCTACGGATACGGTTTGCCCATGCATACACTTTTTGCTTCAGGAAGTCGATGCGCTCTGTGACACGGGAGAGGTAATCCCGAGGATTTATATCAGTCCCCGAGAACGCCCGTCTCACAAAGCGCATCACTCTAGGGCGCGTGTTGCCCTCCCTAAAACAGATGAGTTTGCCGATGAGTGTTCTGGCCTCACCAATACGTCGTTCAATCCTGTACTGCCATACCGGTATGGCTGGTTTAGGTCGTGTAGCTCTGTCAACCGAGAATTTTACGTGAGCTACACGACATGCCGCTACAGCAGCACAATACAGGATTGAATGAGCATCAGCAAGGTCTTCGCAGTTATCAAAATAGTTTGACAACTGCGAATCCAGAACAGCCACCAGCATCCTGTTTCTGTTATGCATGGGCAAACGAGGTAACCGTGGCCTAAGTTCAGGCGACATGAAACGATACTCTCGAATCGCACCCTCCAAAGTACTCCTCATTTCCTCACTGCACTGGATACTTACATTAGTAACCATGTCATTGCTCACTACGTCGTCAGCGTGATTGTGTATTTGGTCGGACTGTGGAACCACAGCCTGTGACGGCGACGGGGCAATGACATGGTTCCTCTGCATTTCAATTCGCAAGCGATCAAGTACAGAGTCGTCCAACATACGGTTACGCTGGATGACCCGCACCTGATCCGACAGTCGTTGTGCCGATACGTTGACAGCTGGCTCAAGTACCCGAAACAGAGAGAGCATCCGAACACGGTACGCGGTCAGGTTGTTTCCTCCCTCCGTAGCCCCATAGTATGAGCGCATGACGTTCTCATTGATGGATTGAGTCCATCGCATGCGCTGCACATTTCCGCCGGGAGCTGGGACCCTATCAGAGGCCGGTGGGCCTCGAGGTCCGAAGCATTCCGGTGGCCGGCGTCCTCCCCGTCGGCGCGCAGGTGGTGGTGTCGTTGGCGGGGAGAAATACTCGTCGCTGGAGCTCGACGCAACTGCCACGGCCGGTGTCACAGCGTTCACGATGAGGCTGGGTTCCGGCGGCGGCGAGGCGGAGCTGAGCGACGAGCCCGGAGATGGTGGTTGTGTTTTTAAGTTTCTGGCTCGGCTTCTAGTCAGCATAGGTCAATCATAGGTGACACATTTTATATAGACATGTTTCTCTTGATTCTCATTTTTAGAGTCCGGTTTTTTAAGATTATTGTCTGATTTTTCATTTTGCACATTATATAGAAATTAACTGCTTGAAAACGAGTATATATTGAGAGAAATTGAAATTAAAATGAAATTGATGAAAAAATATGTCTTGTCACTTTGACACTCGAGCCACAGATTATTTTCTTTATTATGTTATTTATGAAATTAACTACCCAAAAACTAATTTTCAAATCACTGCAATCCTATTGCTGGCTGGTGGGCTGCCGTGTACCATTTTTGAATTCTATCAGACAGGCTGACAGAATTAAAAAAAAATACACGAAAACAAAGTTGATTTTAAGGAGAAATTTTATTTTTATATAAAAACGAGAAAACAATCAGTTACATTTTTCACAAGGATACGGGTAAATCTCAAATCAGAGGCTGACAATACGGTAACTATGACAACGAATATTCAAATAAATCAATCAATGTGTACCAAAGATGTGTACGTAAATAAACAAACATAAAAAAAATGTTTAAAACACGCTATGAAATTCAACAAATAAAGTTGTGTGGTTCGTTTCACTAAAATCGAGAAGCGTAGATACCTACCTAAGGGAGAAAATCATCGACGACTCAGCTCTGGAAAAATATTATTATCTGGAAAACTCGTGGTCCAATTCTGGCCCGACTCAATTTAGATTGCCATCGACATGCAGAAAAGGATCAGCACAAAATAATCGTAGAACCTGCCATTCTTCACACATGAATAAAGTGGAAGATAAAACCAGCTGACACAGTGATATACCTAGTGTGAAACCACTACTGTATGATCCAAATGTTTCCTAAGGCTACCCACTGACCCTTCATGCAAACAATTTGATACAGAAAGTTGAGAGCCATTGGATCAATGTGTAATTCTTCATCATGGATTTATGTACTTTGATTAACAAAAAATGTACAATGTTACATCTCAGTGAAGTGAAATTATTCTAATATCATATTCCATATTGTTGTTAGTAATAGTTATTTAGTGACAAACTGTTGTAACTTACAGAATGTAAATAATTAAAGTATTAAATACCAACGACTTTCATTTTGATATGGTTTTAATTGTAAAAGCTAAGCAGCTCTGTCAAAGCAAAATAAACATAATTATTTTTGCATGATAATATTGGTAAAAAGGTGACTACTGATATAATGAGTAGAGAAAAATAGACGGTTGAATTAGAATAAGGGCAGGAGAACGATGAGACGATGAGTTATTTAGGCCGTGCGCTGCGTTAGGCGGACGCCCGGCGCGGGCGCCCGCGTGGCGTGCTGTTTTCATGTAATCTCATCGACGCGCGACCCGCTGCACGCGCAGGTTGGTCTATGAGATTACATGAAACAGCGAGGCCACGCGGGCGCCCGCCTAACGCAGCGCACGGCCTAAGATTTGTAAATAAAATATAATTATTCATATTTCAGTATTTATTTTAAAAAATGGGTTAGACACAAAATGTACCTAATATTAGGTAAACTACTACATATTTTGTCATATAATTCAGTGTATTTTTCTTGCATGATTCACAGAGTAGCAGCGAAATTGAGAGTAATCCTTGCTCTCAGTAGAGTTACTGTCCAAAGATAAAGTAATCTGTAAACATAAAGAAATTACCATTAAATTAACCCATTTTTCTAGTGTAAAAGACTTGTAACTAAAATAGTACAGCGAAGATGCTGGCTGAGTGGTGGTGGCCCTTGCTTGTGAATTGTAGTTCAGTTAATTTATGTAGTGTGACAGATACGGACAAAAGTGCAAACCAGGTATGTTTTTAATCTAACAGTACCTATAAAGGGGTAGAAATGGGTCGTGAGACTGTCTTCACCAATAAACGTAATCAAATGGTTGATAACATAATATGAATGAATGAAGCGACGGTTTTGCATTTGATAGTTGATGCATATCATCACATCCTGCATAAACTTATGGTAGTCGTAGGTGTGGTTAATAACCTTTGGTTATTCTTACCTTAATTTCCAAGCTGATAACTGTAGTAGTTTGCTTTTTAGCATACATAAAGTTGGTCGTTTTCTGTTAGTAGAAATCCTGTTTTAAATTCGGTTTTGCACAGATTCAACACATTGAAAGTACTTGGTTGCGTTTATATGGCCCTGCGCTTGCTTATTCTGTAAGTAAGATAGGGATTTTAATAATAAAAAATAGGAAAAACTAGAATACAAAATGCAACAACAACTTTTACAAACATTGTACAAATATAACTTACCAGACGTCCCGTATATGTTTTGACTCATTGCTTGCTGGATAAAATTGACAAAGACGCGAAATATATCCATTATAACGGATTTATTTTTATTTTAACAGTATTTTCATGTTTATTATCTCGAATAACATCTGTCACAATAAATACGTGACAGATAGCATTGACATTTTACAGAATTTTTGCAGTAACGTACTCCACAGTAAATTGCTGCATGCTCGTGCTAGCATTTTTTGCTATAAACAGCTGTAAACTTGCATATTGTATGGGATCACTGTAAAATTTACGTCCCAAACACAGCGTTCTCATAATTTACTGTGATTTACTGAAAAAATTGTTCCTGCTCTGCACACCAGAGGCGCTGTTTCATTTTTCATACAAAAAACGCTGTAAATACTGGAGCCGTTCTGTAAAGTAAAATTACTGAAAATTCGTGCTAAGGGTACAGATCTGCTTCAAAATGTCCACATTATCAACAAAAGAAGCACTGTGTTCGGAAAGCTATTGAAATTGTATTGCACTTGTGAGACTACACAGTAGGCTGTACTTGATACGACGCGGACAAAAGTCCGTGGCGGTATGTAGCTTTGACACAGACACGTTATTCAGTGGGACCAGTGAAAGACGGCTGGGGAATGAGGATTGTGGCCACGAAGTAAGCGAGTTTTGGTAAAACTTGCTGTAAGAGTTGGAAAGGCCTGAGTGGATTCGCCTCAGGGAGCTGCCAGCAATCTGACAGGGTCCCCCCTTAGTGGGCCAGTGAACACGACGCGCCGTCGGCCCGGGCATGGCCAAGACGATTGCGAGTCACCCATTACTTTATCGCCTCGCGACGTCTGTTGCCGTGGGCATATGCCGCGGCGGCTGGGATGTAGGGTGGACGCTGTCCTCTCCCTCACGCGTCCCGCCTCCGCCTTCGCTAATATGACTGCTTCGCAGAAGGAGGCGATCGACCGTTTCTCATTCCGTCTCACCCCTACCCTAATGCCATAGGATATATTCATCAACGTGGACAAAGTTATTGGAAGAAGCAAGTACCTATTTTTTTTATCGTCGTAAAATTATCAAATGTGTCCTTCCACCCAGGGCAGGGCGGGAGGTACTGTCAGACTCGTACTGACTAAAATCCACGGTGTCCTTCAATAGCCCTTTACGTTCCAGGGTCACGGTAATTCGATAAGACCTACGACCAAGAAGGAAGTACCTAACACAAAAATTAAATAAATGCCGTTTTCATGGCCACAAGTCGCATGAGTGTCGCCGGCTCTCAGTTCGAGATCGCGCCCAGTTCGCTTTGATTACGCTTCTTTATCTCTGTCTACCCCTGTACCCTCCACGGACAAAAGACTTCGGGCGAATTGTCCCGTAACGCCTAACAATATAATATATGACGGTATATATCGCGGGACTACGAAATACGAGAACCTAGTAGATTCTGACCCGAAGAACGTTGGGTTGGAAAAATGAACCAATTTTGCATGAAAAAATTCGAGCAAAAATTATTTGCCAGTGTTTCTTTTTCATAATAGCTGCCACTACGATGGCGGCCCGGGAAAGGAGTGAAACGCTGTTACTCAGCAGTGAAACAGTTCGGAGGCCTTATCACGAGTTTTCAGTTATTGACGTAAAGTAAACTGGAACTTTGACATTTCTAAATTGACAAATTTCAAATTAAAAAAAAAAAACTTTGAGTCCTTGAACAGTAATTTAAATTGTTAAAGCTGGCCTTGCTTTCCGGTTGGCTTAAAGTCTAACTGACTCCCTATCGGACCACCACAATAAGTCTGATAGGCATTCGCTTCATTTTTGTACTGGATAATACAATAACAATAATAGATAGCAGTACAGTGGTGTTCCGATGGTTTCGATCCCGACTTACGTATTACGAACTTTACGTTCTTACTTTGTGTAATTTATTTCATCACCACTGCTCTCAAAACGGTGAAGGAAAACATCATGAGGAAAGCGCGGTATATCCTAGAACCAAAAATTCGAAGACATGTGACATCTACCAACCCGCACTGGGCCCACGTAGTGGATTATAGCCCCATCAGAAAGGAGGCCCGTGTCCCAGTAGTGGGAAGATATAGGTTAATGATGGATACAATAACACTCTTACGCTCATTATTTTGTTATTTTTGAAACATTTCAGCAAATTAAAGCAACTGAGGCGTATAATACATAAACACCATCATCCCAATTTAGTAAAAAGCTTAATTAACTTTAGTCCAAAGCGAACAAAGGCTCTTAAAAATGCAACACCATGCTGTCTCAACAATTTCACCAGTGGCATTAAAAAGCAAACGGATACAAAACAAGGCTCATTCCTACACCACAATGACTCTTTAGCTAGAAAGGCGTTTTTTTTTAATTTATCCGTCGCTTTTATCATTTCTAAGCCTTATTAAAATTTGATAAGCAATAGTTTTAAATCAAACAGAAACATGGTGGAAGCGTGTGCATATTATAACGATTGCAGCTTTTGATTTCAAAAACGGTAGCTCTTAGGAAAAAAAGTATTGAGACCTTTTTTGTAGATAATTTTTGAGATCTACTTTGATCGGAGGATTATTTTGATAATCGCGATCGCAGACGTTTACCGTCGTACCACAAAAAGTAAAACATCTGTTGAACACTTCGCTGACTGAATACAATAGTGGCACAAGTCGAAATTGTGGCAATTTGAGTTAGTAATGAATTCTTGTTCTAAATTAGGTACTTTATTTTATGCATTAAAGACCCAACTCGTTAGTTCATAAACTACCCGTATGGAGGTGTAAGTGTCGTTAGTGCATAAACAATATCGTTGCATTTCTTTCATGCAATACCGGCTCATTGTTAGTTGTGCCAGTTTTGCACAAACATCGCGAAGTTTTTTTAGTTGTGCCGGTTTAAAGAAGAAGGGCCATCTGTGACCCAGCCCCGGCGCAGTTGAAATGTATCTCAGTTTTTTCGTTATTTTATGTAAATTACATAACAGATAACCTTTTTTTCAATTTCAGTGGCTAACTTAATTAAATTGCTTAAATAAGCATTAGGAAAAATGTTAAAGTTACTAGCTGTTCTCCACGGTTTCACCCGCTGCTAGGCATCTATTGGTCGGAGTGTGATGTTATATAGTTTATAGTCTTCGTCAAGAAAAGAACTATCCAAAACAAAAAGATTTTTCGAATTCGAACCAGTAGTTCCTGAGAAAAGCACCTTCAACCAAACAAACAAGCTCTTTAGCATTTTCAAAAATTAAATAAAATTCTGGGTGTGGATGGCTATAATGTCCAAACTATGAAGAATATCGAAAAACGTTGAAAGGAGTCTCGAGGCCGATTTTGACGAAAACTTAAACGACATCATTGGATCTTAGAAAATTCAATTATTCTGGCCAGGAATCGAACCCGCTGGTTTGGAAAAAAATCACATCCTGTATTATTAATTTATTACACTATTCGATAGTGTTGGCAACAAGATTCAAATTCTGGGAAGTAATCATATACGGCAACCTTAAGGAAATAGAAGATTTTTATGAAATTACTATTTTTCCTTGTTACTTGTGCTTTGAAGATTGATCAGTTCTTTTTTACTATACGTTTTTCCACCTTTAGATACAGATAAAATTATGAATTACCGTGCAATGTATGAGCAAGACGCACAAAACGATCCTAATAACATTATCTGTAGTCCTGGTAGTCCTTAGATTTTGCCACCAACGTCTGAATTTAGAACTGAACCCATAGAAGACGATTTGACTGATTGTGAATCTAGAAAGATTCAGGGGCATTTGCTGTTTATTAGGAATGGAGATCCATTAAAAAGCCCTTCGCGATAATTATGACATTCTACTTGATTTACCCACCATTGTGTCTCCAGAGCACCATTACTCTGAAGTCAATTTATGTAATACCAACTTCTGCGATTCTAACAGATGTGTCTTTAAGTTCGGAGTCAGAAATTGACGACTCTGATGCCGACCCTGATGAAAATCTTGATAGGATCCAATCCAGAATTTCTGAGTCTAATGAAAGTTTATCAAATCTATCTGAAAGTGTGCAGGAAGAAAACATTAACCCTAAAATTCGCAAAAGAAAAGCAAATCCAATCCTACCTACTGGAATCATAAGAATGAATTTTTGTGATTTGAGAGTTTATTGAACTGAAACCTAAGAAGTTTTTGATTAATGTTGGTTAATTTTTGTTATATTTCTAAATTAGATTTTATTTTTTAAGTGTAGTACTTTTTGTAAGTGCAAACATAGAGTACAATAAATAAATTACCTTTGTTGATTTGTTTAAAACTGATTCTAAATACATAGGGCAGTCAGACTGAAAAGTATGCTAATGAATGTTACTAAACATACCTATATGGTACTTTTATTTACGTTTTAACAATTCCATTGATGGGCACTTCTAGTCTTATATTCTACTTAGCTAGTTTTTCGTGAAAACGCATTCTTATTTTCTTTACTTTTATAACATAATTTCTAGCATTACTCAAAAAAGTGAAAACAAAACAATGCAATACTGGCATAACTCGGAGTCGCCATCTTCTGAACCTCATATTAATAAAAATAACAAAAGATATTTCAAAACTATTACTCCTGACAATTGAAGCTATAACGTAGATGTTTATAAACCAAACATGGACTATATATTCCATAAAATACAGTCGGTAAGAGCTTTTTTGTGCGCGCGCACTAGTCCTCGAATATTTCATTGTACGTTTTCTCAAATTGTTGAATTTTGTCTTGTGCCAGTATCGAATTCAGTCAGCGACTTGTCTAAAAAAAGTGTAACTGCAAATGATTCATGTCAAGGACAATCGTCGTCAACACCTCGATTATGACGTCACAATATCGTCTGATACAGCAAGCCTATTAACTTAAATAAACTTAATATTAGCACGTAGACTTTTTACTTAGCAGTCGACCTTAATAAAAGTACACAAAGGTAGGTTATGAAAGCTAAAGGAAAATTAAGCGATGGGCTAGAAAAAGGTGCGAGCCTAATTTTGGTAAATATTTAGAGAATATTGTCTGTCTAGGTTGTTTAGTTACTTACCTGGATATTAACTAAGGTAGTAGGGAACCGCTTTTATTTTGTACGATGTTTACAACTTGAAAAAGTCTACATATCTGTATTATGAGTAAGTTTAGTAATAAGTCGTTTATTCGACGCAATACTGTTAGCCTCTTCGTACAAAACTTCGACTTCGGTATCCAGGCGACTCTTCATCATCATCAGCCTATAATGTTCCCACCGCTGGGACACAGGCCTCCTCTCTGTGAAAGGGAGTGGGCCATAATCCACCACGCGGGCCCAGTGCGGATTGGTGGATGTCACATGTCTTCGAATTTTTGGTTCTAGGACATGCCGGTTTCCTCACGATGTTTACCTTCATCGTTTTCAAAGCAGTGGTGATGAAATACAGTACACAAAGTAATCCGCCTTTCGGGGTTCGAACCTACGACCTACAACTCGTAAGTCGGGACCGATACCACTGGGCCATCACTGCTCACTAGGCAACTATCGCAAATTCATACACAGGCACGCGTTATAGATACCAAAGTCGTAAGGTATCGGAGACTTGCGTGGCGTTATCTCGAATTATGCGGCGAGTGTGGTAGTGGCAGCGGCGACGCGGTCTAGTTCTTGATCGCCCTGCTACCGCGCCTCTGTTTTCAGGGGCAGGATCATTTTGATATTATGCATAAATCCTGAAGCTTCCGCGCCGCGCGAAATTCGACACAGGGACCTTATATGCTCCGGAATCAATTATGTGAAGGTAGAATATGGCTAGAAAGTGTCTACTGGGATGTATGGTGGAAGAAAAGATCTGAACAGTAGTGTAAATAATATTAAATCCATTGCGCAGTTTAAGAAAAAAACGTTGCAGAATGTCTGAAAAAGAACTTCACCGCACACAATCGGCGTAGCATCGTTGCGTAGCCGCGTAGTGGCCACGGAGTGCTACAAGCGTAGCACAGCAAATGGTTAATAAATTATTGTGATCTTTTAATAATTAATTTATGGAAAGATAGATTCTACGTCAATGCAGCGAACTGCAAACATAAAACCTTTTTAATGACAAAAAAAATATCGTGAAATACTACAGTAAAATACATACATTTTCTCGACAAAACCGCTAATCTTTTAAAAGCCAACATGAATGCTGTTTAAAAAGATTTATGACGTATTTACGAAAAGAATATTCTTACCTGCGTACATTACACACGTTACTTTAATCTTTTATACGAAGTTACTACGTAATTGAAATGATTGAAAAGGTACATTAAAAATAACGGCCAAGTGCGAGTGGGACGTCTCACACGAATGGTTCCGTACCATCCTACTATTATTATGAACGTGAAAGTTTGTTTGGATGGAGGTTTGTTACTCTTTCACACAAAAACTACTGAACTGATTTGGATAAAATTTGGTACACAGACAGTTTAATCTGGATAACACATAGGATAGTTTTTATCCCGATTTGCCCGTGGGATAATATTCGAGTTATAGCGGGTGAAACCGCTAGAGACAATTATCTATAAAAACGGCAAAAAAATCACATCCGTGTTGGTTTATTTGATTTAATAATGTACAAAAATCAATCTTTAGTCGATTCTTCACAGCTTTCCTCGCTACCCAACATTATCCATGTCTCACTTCTAGTCTGTACTTTGAATCGAACGGACGTATAACCTTCCTAGTGACTTTTAATTTGGCTTATACAATTTACGTGACCATATCTCTTACAAATTGTAATAATTTTACTATTAATTTTAATTAAATACACATTTTTTTCTTCTTAATAAATGTTCATTGAAACCTGCTGTCTTGTTGTTTACTTACCTCACAATCGATATGTAAAGCAGAGTATTTATCTCGGGCGTAAGCATCAATTGCATACTCGGGTTAATTAGCGCCTTCGCTTCGCTCAGGCGCCAAAAACCTCGTATGCAATTGATGTCATACAGCCCTTGGTTAATAATCTACTATTAATATGACTTGGTTTGTAATAATACGAGTATCACACAAGTGTTTTAATAATAATAATAACAATCGTGTTTAACTAATTAAACCTAAAAAAAGGTCAGTGCAGCAGTGATGCTGGCGAAGGAAGAGGCGGGACGCGTGAGAGAGAGGACAGCGTAAACCTTACATCCCAGCCACAGTGGTAGACGCCCACGGTGACTCGGTCATGGTCATCTCTGGCCATCGTAAGCGCGTAATGGGCGACTCGCTGTCCGACCATGGACCATGTCCGAGTCGACGGCGCTTTGTATACCCTTTGTAAACCGAGAACGTAAAAGGCTATTGAAGAACACCGTGAATTTAAGTCAGTACAAGTCTGACAGTCCCTTCCGCTTAACCTGGGGTGGGAGGACTCATTTGATGATTTTACCATGATAAATAAAATAAATATTTAAAAAAACAAAAAACCCAACTGCGTAAAAAAACTAAAAAGAAAGAAACAAGCCCAGTAGTTTAGAATTGACTCATTCACACTCACAGTCGGGGCCCATTCAAATTATACCAATCAATTCTTCCCAAGGGGCCCCGACTGTGAGTGTGAATGAGTGAATTCTAAACTACTGGGCTTGTTACTTTCTTTTTAGTTTTTTTACGCAGTTGGGTTTTTTGTTTTTTTTTAATATTTATTTTATTTTACTTTTTTTTAGTTTTGTTAGCATTTATCAGTCCAAATTAAATTGAAACATATGTTATTTATACATTTTGGTAAACCATTTTTAAAATCCTTTGATTTGACACCCCACTTGATAGAGTGTGAGAGATCTTAAAAAAATATTTTTAGTTAGGAACCCTTTGCACGCGAGTTCGACTCGCACTTGGCCAGTTTTATGTACCCAGTGACACTCTCACGTTTAAGACGAATCTAACGACACCTCTCAAGTTAAACTCCATCAAGCCGTTTAGGCTGCAGAGCAACACAAAGAAATATACATACATACATACACTCGAAAAACATAACCCTCCTGGCGCAGTCGGGTATAAAAAGTCCGGGGCCATGCCCGGGTCGACGGCGCGTTGTGTTCTACGAGCGCCTCAAATAGCGTCAGCATGATGACGGGGTCCCCCTCTAGAGGGCTAAAGCCTGCTGGCGTCGCGGTACTTATCTCATTACCGTGACCCCGGAACATGAAAGGGTTATTTGAAGGACACCGTGGATTTTAGTCAGTACAAGTCTGACAGACCCTCCCGCCCTGGCCGGGGTACCACAGTAACATCCAAGGACTGCACTCCTTGTCATAGGCACAGTCCATTACCACCTGGAGACAGAGTAACCAACGCTTTTGTTCATTGCTGGATTTTAATGAAGGAGCAATGTTAGCGAACGTGAATGTGATACAATAACTTGCTATCGTTAAGCAATTTAAAAAACAGGTTCAAACGATTTTCGACCTTATTGACATTTATGCAAAAACCGTATTTTAATGAAGGAGCAATGTTAGCGAACGTGAATGTGAGAAAAAACAAACCAGGGATTGAAAACGGTTCTAAAATACCGGTAAAATACAGGTATTTAAGGGTTCCGGTACCTATACCGGAACAGGAACCAGAACCTAAATTGGAACCATTAAGAACCTTTATTTTACCGGTTCCTATGCAAAGCGAACGCGAGTCCTACATACCTACGCCGTAAAGTATTAAGAATGCAGCTACAATCTTAATGAATACAAAACATTGAAAATAGACACTTTTTTTCAACTTGGTAATATCATTAAATGAGTCCCAGGGCCGGGCAGGAGGGCCTGTCAGACTTGTACTGAATAAAATTCACGGTGTCCTTCAATAGCCCTTTACGTTCCGGGGTCACGGTAGCTCATTAGTCCTGCGACCCCAGCAGGCCTTGGCCCGCCAAGGGGGGCCCCGTCATTGCGCTGACACTCTTTGAGGCGCGCGTGGCATACAACGCGCCGTCGACCCGGGTCCTGGACCATGATCGGACAGCGATTCGTCCATTACTCGCCGCTCGCATGACCGTGCCTACGGTGGCCGGAGATCGTCCTGCGACGTCCGTCACCGTTTAATACTGCGGCTGGGGAAATTAGACACTTTATCTATTTTATATTATCAGCCTATTGGCGTCCACTGCTGAACGCGCGCTTCCCCCAAAGAGCGCCAACCCTCCCGGTCTTGGGCAGTCCGCATCCATCTGATGCCAGCCACATTCTTCAAATCATCGACCCTACTTGTCGCAGTGCGTCCCATACTATGTTTGCCCATTCGCGGTCTCCACTCTAGTACATATCTGCTGCATCTACCATCTGTCCGGCTACAAACGTGGCCGGCCCACTTCCACTTCAGCATGCTTATTCTCCATAGACCATGCCCGCGTCGACGGCGCGTTGTGTTCCACGCGCGCCTCAAAGAGCGTCAGCATAATGACGGGGCGGCCTTTAGAGGGCCAAAGCCTGCCGGGGTCGCGGGACTTATCACATTACCGTGACCCCGGAACATAAAGGGCTATTGAAGGACACCGTGGATTTTAGTCGGTACGAGTCTGACAGTCTTACCCCTTGACGCAGTTGGATTGGTTGCGTGCTCTGTTCTTCTACTTGGACGATCATTGTTGCGGCCTTATACAGACATCTCATCACCTCAACGTAGCGATACTCGATGAGGCATCTCTACATGGACTCCAGCACAGCCCAGGTTTCAAATGTATCAAAGGCTTTCTCGTAGTCCACATAGTCTAGGCACAGAGGCTGATTAAATTCCTCGGTCTTTTGGATTATTTGCCTGAGGGTGTGTATGTGGTCCACGGTGCTGAAGCCTTTTCGAAATCCGGCTGGAAGTCATCGAACTTTTGGGGGAGACGATTCGAGATCTCTCGAAAACAACTTGTAGACATGGCTCAGGAGTAAAACTTGTCGGTAGTTCTTAAGAAACGTGTTGTTTTGAAAAAAAAAAATACCATCATGCTCCTGTGCCATGCGTCCGGTGATGTGCCAGTGTGGATGATGGAATCTTCTTCGTCGTGTCGATGATTCCTTAAGTCTAAATGAGCTTCGACCAAAACTCTGCCACATTTACGGCGTTGGTGGTGGCCTCGGACAAGTCCCTTAGAGCGCAGGTGGAATTGCTTAAAGCACAAGTGAGCATCATTTGTGCTGAGGCTCCGCAGTCGCACCTTTCCTCATCACAGTACCCCCACTGGACCATGTTATACTTGCAGCGACCAACCTGGCTTCATAAACGGTTTAAAGTCTTCCAGGTGGGTCGTGGCAGTTGGTGGCCTGCTGGAAGCTTTTCTGCAGGCTCAGCGTAATGTTCCGGAGGAGGATATCTGAGGAGCCACAGCTGTTTCCGGGCTTCCCCAGCCGAACTATTGCTGACTGATTTAGTGGACCTGAGGAAACTTATTGAAATTGGAATTGAAGAGCTTTACAAGCTCTATCAAGACAGGTGTTTCTCCTGCATTGAGCAGCTCTGTGGTTATCCCTTCATCCCCGGAGCTTTGTTGTTATGAAGTTGTCCGAAAGCTATTCTAATCTCACCCACGTCAAAGTCGGGAAGCTCGTCTGTGAGATGGTGTGAAAATCTGGCCCATAGATCATCCGTGCTTTGGGCCTGAGGTGGACAAGTTTTTTGGGCATATAAATCACCGTTAAACTTTTCGACTTCATGGAATGGACTTACTCTCGACTCGCCACTCTCTTGTACTCCCACTTTTGCGTTGAAGTCACCTTGAAGTCACCCATAACAACAGTGTAGAATGTTTTGGTACGAGACATACATAGCTTTTACTATGTCTTCGTACATGGCCTCGACTTCATCGTCAGGGTGTGATCTTTAGTGAGTACCTTTCTGATATCCTTAGTACAAGGTATGCCACCCTTGCCGACACACTGCCACATTCCACAATGTTGCTCCTGAGTTAAGGATTGTTGGTGTCCTTCTCGGAAGTAGAGCAAGTGGCCACTATCGAGGGCTATCGTCTCCTCCCCCTGTCTACGGATCTCCGATAATCCCACGACGTGCCAATTAATACGACTTAACTCTACTTCCAATTCGGAAACGTGCTCGTTCAAAATTGCGTTAAGGGTACCCTACCGTTGCCCGGGGATTCTTAGCACCCCTCGCCGCACCGAGACCGTGGCCGGTACAATGGCCAGGAAAAGTGCAACTACCTGGAACTGGGGGGCTTAAATCATTGCACTTCATCTTTGGGGGATTACCGTAGTCACCATGCTTGACAGGCGGATTGGTGACCGCAGACGCCGAATTTTTTTTTCAGTTGGTGCTGCTGCCCACCATCAGGTTAAGCATTTTGGAACATTTCAGCAAACGACATGGTTAAACCGCCAAGTACCGGTTGCTTGAGCCAAGGCAGGTGATCTTCCGGGGAGAATGGAACCGGCGAGAGATGTCGTGCGGTGTTCCACAGGGTTCGGTCTTGGGGCGCACCTGTGGAACATCGATTACGAGTATGTGCTGCGCGGCCACCTCCCTGACGGCGTCGGCGTAATATGTTACGCCGACGACACGCTCGTCCTGGCAGAGGGAGAGTCGCGCCAGGCGGCGGCCGACCTGGCGACGCAAGCGGTCGCGACAGTCGTTGGAAGGATCAGGCAGTTGGGACTCGAGGTGGCGCTGCATAAAACAGAGGCCATGTGCTTTCATGGTCGTCTGAACGCGCCACGGACAGAGTCCCACATAACGGTGGCGGGGGTTCGCATCGGCGTCGAGTCGACGATGAAGTACCTGGGACTTGTCCTCGACAACCGGTGGAACTTCAGGGAGCACTTCCTGCGTTTGGCTCCAAAACTGAACCGGGCAGCAGCCGCCTTCAGGCGACTCCTGCCCAATCTCAGCGGGCCAAACGCCTCCTGCCGGGGAGGCTGTACGCCGGTGTCGTGCGGTCCATGGCCCTCTACGGGGCCCCAGTGTGGGCCCTGAGCATTCGGACGTGCCAGACATGCCAGAGGGTCATGGCTATCCGGATGATCCGAGGATACCGCACGATCGCCGGCGAATCGGCCAACCTCCTAGCCGGATTGCTGCCCTGGGATCTGGTGGCGACTGCCCTCCAGCGCGTCTATGAGTGGCGCGTGGAGGCGCAGCGCCGGGGAGAATTCCCGCTGCCCCGACAAGTCGAGGCGCGGCGGGAAGAGGTCCGGCGCGATCTCAGGGCAGTATAGAGACAACGACTGTCGCAACTGAGGTTCGGGCTCGCCGCAATCGCGACGGTAAGACCCCTCTTTGAGGAGTGGCTGGAGAGACGTCACGGCGTCCTGACCTATCGGATGACTCAGGTCCTCACCGGACACGGAAGTTTCGGGAGGTACCTGTGTCGGATAGGGAGGGAAGAAACGCCCGAGTGTCACCACTGCGAAGATCGCCCGGAGGACACAGTAGAGCATACGGTGCAAGACTGCCCCGCTTGGGCAGAGCACCGACGTGTCCTCACGGCGGCGATAGGCGGAGACCTTTCGCGCCCGGCATTGGTTGCGGCCATGCTGCGGAGCGAGACGGAGTGGGAAGCGGACGCCTCCTTCTGCGAAGCAGTAATGCTCGTGAAGGAGGAGGCGGGCCGCGAGAGAGAGAGGACAGCGTCCTCCCTCCGCCCCAACCGCAGTGTTAGACGCCCGCGGCGTCGGATTTCGGCAGATGATTTCCGGCCACCGTAGGCGCTGGCATGCGGACAGCGAGTAAAGGGCAACTCACTGTCCGGCGCGTCGTGTTCCACGCGCGCCTTCTTTGAGGCTCGCGTGGAACACGACGCGCGTTAGGAAAAATGACGGAGCGAGGGGGCCCCGTCATTTTTCAGAGGGCCAAAGCCTGCCGGGGCCGCGGGATTTTATTTCCTCACCGTGACCCCGGAACATAAAGGGCTATTGAAGGACACCGTGGATTTTAGTCAGTACAAGTCTGACAGTCCCTCCCGCCCTGCCCGGGGTGGGAGGAATCATTTGACGAATTTACCACACTAAAAAAAAAAAGGCAGGTGATCTAACATTCTGCCTAACATCCCTTAGTCGCCTTCTACGACATCAACAGGAGATGGGGTGGCCTATTCTACCGCCCGGAACCACACGTGGAATCCATATTCATTTTAATATAACCTAATTAGTAACAATGATAATTGTTTACTCGTATATCGTATAATTTAGTACCCTCCAATACTAGGAACGAAGACGAACTAAAAGAAAAGGCATGGTATGCTAAGCACTCTCCGAACACATCTCCTCTTCCGTAAAGAACCTTTAAAATAAGTGGCAAGGAACCGGTATAATATCATCCGATTTAAAGGTTCTAGGAACCAGTACATCAGAACCCAAACCGGAACCGATACCGGAACTGGAACCGTACCGAAAAGAGGAACCTTTTTATGAACCTAAATGAAGAACCAGAACCGAAATTGGTACCGGTTTTCAATCCCTGAAACAAACCAAATTTTAAATGTTAATAAGGTCGAAAATCGCTTGAAGCTGTTTTTTTAACTTGCTATCGTTAAGCAATTTAAAAAACAGGTTCAAACGATTTTCGACCTTACTGACATTTATTCAAAAACCGGATTTTAATGAAGGAGCAATGTTAGCAAACGTGAATGTGAGAAAAAACAAACAAAATTTTAAATGTCAATAAGGTCGAAAATCGCTTGAAGCTGTTTTTTTAACTTGCTATCGTTAAGCAATTTAAAAAACAGGTTCTAACGATTTTCGACCTTACTGACATTTATGCAAAAACCGGATTTTAATGAAGGAGCAATGTTAGCAAACGTGAATGTGAGAAAAAACAAACTAAATTTTTAAATGTCATTAAGGTCGGAATTCGCTCGAACCTGTTTAGTTACTTCTCCATATCTCTGCTATATAGTATAATTATAATGTCCTCAGGACTACAGTCATTATGTTAACTTTATTTCAACAGAATCGGTTCACAACTGAAAATTCTGTAGGAAAATTGACAATTAATTCCTTTTTTTCTACCCATATAGGCCGCGTTTAGTTTTGATATTTCAATGGGACCAACTTTCAGATGCACTACGTACAACAAAAAAAAAATGAATTTTTGAAATTGGACCACGTAAGAAAAAGTAATGAATGGTCATAAATAAAATATATATACCTATATATACATGTCGAATTGAGAACCTCCTCCTTTTTTTCCGTCGGTTAAAAAATATATTTTAATTTAATCAAGTAGAGCAACCTGAGATGCGTAACTGTGCGTAATCACCGTTAGAGCGAGAGAAGGTGCGAGCGAGAGGGACCAATAAAAATTCGTCGTGGACCTCACGTCCGATCGCTCCGGCCGTCCACCGCAGGGTCATCAATCTTCTAACTAAAAGCCTGGCACGACTTAGATCATTATACTAAAAAATTGTGGAGTACCAAATGTTACTTATACATCTTCTTAGAGATGTATTTTTTAATTTAGTAGTATTATAATACGAGAGTTTCGATCTGTTCTATAGAGATGTCGCTATACCAAAAATACTATTATTTATCATGTATTTTATTACGTTCCTAGTTTAATGTTTAATTATCTTTTTAATTGTGTCGTTTTTCAATATTTATATAATATGTTTTTCTATTTCGATATTTTCCCAAATTATTAATAGAATTCTATAATTATTTGGGCTACCTACTGGTAACTTTAATTTTCACACATTCGCACCTTTGGTGCAACAAAGACGTAACAGCTCATTTTGAAATTTTACAGGAGAAGACTTTTAAATTTTTTTTGCATGTTTTTCCTCGGTTCTGGATAACTATCTAAAGAAGGTTTGAAATCTTTACATTTAATTAATTGTTTTTTAGTTGGCTATAGTTATACGTAAAAATCTTGTATTTAATTGCCAAAGAAATCCTAATAAAAGACATAACAAAAAAAAATTGTCCTGAACTGTGTCTTTGTTGCACCAGAAGTTATTTAGTTTTATGACTTAATCCACATCACAATACACACTAAACACTCCAACTCACACCTCACACCCCATACATACCTCACCACACACCCCACATATCACCCATCTCATCACATCACGCACATTACACCGCATTCCATGTATGTAGTTTATAATGTAACAATAATAATTGTATGAAAGAGCGGAGTCCTCTAATACAGGAATTGTTTGCCTAAAGGTGGGCTCCAAACACGACTCAATTCATGTAACATTATCTTATTGAGACAATAAACTATTTTGTATTTTTTTTTTGTATGACTGTTATGTTTTATGCCTTTGTTGCTCCAAGATTTTGAGCGAAAAAAGACCTCAATATAAGGTCGTGGGCGAGGGGGCACTACTTACAATGAAACGGTGTCGGCCCAAAACGCATGGAAAAACCGCCAATAACCACAAAGGCACTTCTGCCATCTAGTGTAGTTTCGAGATACTTTCGCGGATGTCTTTGTTGCCCCAAGTAAAGGCATGATTTAAAAACAATTTGGCATACTTAGGTCGATTTTGCAGTTTTGGCTATTAGTGACTTTGTTGCACCGAAGGTGCGATGTCTTTTCAATACGTCAATAAAATGTCAGTGTCACATTGCACTTTGTTGAAAAAATTTGATTCTCGTTTGGTGCGGTTCGTTATTTTCCAGCACCGTGCGTTTTCTTTACGGTTTTTTTTTTATTTCCATAAAAAAAATAATTCCACCAAAGAGTTTCACATTATGAGAATAAACAACCTAACTGATCGAACCTCCTTGGAAGCGCTTTTGCTCAATACGTTGTCTCACTTTAATACTAAAGAGTAAATGAGACGAAAGATGTAGTTCAATTTTTCACCACGTGCATGTAGCGCCATTTGCAAATTAGCGCCATTTTCATATAAAACTTCAAAAATTGTTGCAACTTTCCCACTGTTCTATAAACAAAATAATAATATGAGTTTAAGCGAGGAATCTGATATTAATAAGTATGCAATCTACTTCACCTAATATTTTGAACTAGCTTCTGCGGACGCGCATGACGATTCCAGACGTTCCAGATCTTTCATTTTTGTAAGTCAACAGGAAATGGCCCATCAGACTAAACAATTCTTGCAAAGATGTTATTCATATATATGTTATAGTGTCGCTGGGCTCTTGGAATTCCACATCAGTTGTTCCAGATCTCAATTTTCATACGTCAACAGAGAGTGCTCATTAGGCTGAACAACTCTTGCTAAGACGTCATTCCTATATAAGTTATAGTGTAGCTGGGCTCTTGGAGTTCCACAACAGGTGTTCCAGATCTTCAGTTTTTATACGACAACAGGAAGTGCGCATCAGGCTGAACAACTCTTGCTAAGACGACTATTACTGTTTATGTAATAGTGTAGCTGGGCTCTTGGAGTTCCACATCAATAGTGTTCCATATCTTAAAATTTATTTTCCTAGCAGAAAATGCTCATCACGCGGAACAATTTTTGCTATGGCGCTATTTTTGTATCTCTTATAGTTTAGCTGATCTATTGCAGTTCTGCATCAGGTGTTCAAGTTTCCAAGATAAATTATAGCCTATATGTTGCCCAGACTTAATCTTATATAAAACATTAAAAAAAAAAACAATCAAATCCGTCCAGTAGTTCCGAAGATTAGCGTGTATGGAGTAACTTCTCCCGTTTTCCTAACATTTTCCTTCACTGCTCAGCTCCTATTGATTGTAGGCTGTAGCGTGATGAAAAGTATACTATAACCAGCGCAGGAGTATGAAAAATAATTGTACCAAGTTTCGTCAAAATCCGTCGAGTAGTTTTTGTTTCTATAACGGTTATACAGACAGACAGACAGACAGACAATAATTTTATTAATTGCATTTTTGGCATCAGTATCGATCCCTAATCACCCCCTGATAGTTATTTTGGAAATATATTTCATGTACAGAATTGACCTCTCTACAGATTTATTATAAGTATAGATAGATGAGGCGCAAATTGCAGAAAACGGTTATTTTCATTTGCTGTTAAAAATAGTCAAATGAAAAAGTTTGTTTATTTACATGTTGTACTGTTTTCTCGCAAATGTGTTGAAAAACATTGTATGACACACGTGCAGAAATTGGTATTTACAAACTCGTGACTATGATAAGCCCTCGGCTTCGCTCGGGCTTACATTCGTCTACTCGTTTGTAAAAACCAACTTACCGCACTAGTATCATAAATAACTATAGTAACCAAGACCGACGCTGCAGCCTATTACCTATTTCCAATTTTCATCCCGACAAACTCTTCAATTTCCACCGCATCTGCCTTCTACAAATTCAAAACCACGTTCTACACGTAACAAATCCACTTCAAACTTCTCAATGACTACCTCCTTTAAAATAGGGGGTTTCACTACGAGTTTTAGCCGTCAGTGGCGATACAAGCGCAAAACGTAAACAACGTTCAAGTGTAGCTTCGAGTGTACCTACCTATAGTTATTATCTGTGGCGTAGTTTATGTCAAGTTTATCATACCTACAGTAAATGACACCATGCGCTGGTAGCGTTATCTGAGCCGAGCTTTGCGTGAAACCTTCCATTTCCATGATTTCTATAAATCTACGTTCACTGAACATTCCAGACGGACAGTTTCCTCCGCCACTATCGTGAGTATCTCAGCGTGACACTATTCACTAAATGAATGCCTTCGCAAACTGACGACCATTCTGTGCCGTTGCTGTTTTGAATCTGAATGCTTTTACAATTGTTACTTCTTCACTTTTGTTGTGGAGGATTTGTTTGTAAAGTGGAATATCTAATAGTATCTGTGGGATGTGAATTTATGAACGAAACTATGATGTCATAACGTACAGTTGCGAGTGCGGAACAACAAAGTTTTGACATGTCCGGAAAACCACGAAACTTCAGTTTGTAGTTTATAGTAACGTATGAAAATTTAAAATTAATCTAATAACCTATTTGAACAGTGCAATGTATGTAAAGAGAATCGTTTTCGTTCTACGAAGCATTGAAAAAGTTATCGAGAACAATCCAAACTGAGCTGCGGAAGAATACATTCCTAAACACCCCGAAAAATCTTCCGACTAACTTGAACTTAGCTAAAGTTACAAAGCGGGCCATTAAATTAAATATTCAAAGTCTTTCATGAAAAACACAAAACATAAGAATAATGCGGCAAGTTGAATGTCCGTATTACAAACTTCCATAATCTTTATTTAAGAAAAACGGCCATAAAAGTTAAGGCGAGTTCCACTGCGGTATGACCAAAAGTTTCAACGGTAAACTTTGACCATTTGTTAACAATAAATAATTTAGAAGCTGAAGCGATATTTTGAATGGTCTGGACTGGTTCCGGTCTTCTTTGAAAGATAGAATTGTCATTTTTTATTTGAGCAAACTTCTATTTAATTCGACGAAGTTATTTTGAGTATAAATAAAATAGAACGGAATTTAGAATAACGTCAATAAGAAACATTAAAGATTCGATTCAATCGCCGTAATAGTAAATTATGATATAAGTGCGGTAAGTTGATCATTACAGCTGAGGCGATATTGGTAGGACGAGCCGTAAGGCGAGTGCTATAAGAAAGCAGAGGCTGTAATTATCAAACCGCAGGTATGTCATACGACGTTTTATAACACATTTGTGAGTAAATAAATAAAATCATTACATCGAAAAGGAAAAGCAAGCGGAATAATTTTTACTTTTTCACAAATTAGCGATGCGCGCGCACCAGCATCTTTTGTTTATGGCAAAGGCACAAAAAACAGCCAGTATTACTAATGAAGTAAATTAATTCTTTTGTGGTTTTATTACAGATAAATGGTTGTAATTAATTGTCAAAATTAATTAAATTAAAGAATAAAATGTTTATTTATTATATTCCATCTCCCAAATTTAATTTTAATAATAAAATGTTGACCGCTTTTCTGACATAAAAACTCTTTGCTAAGATTTAAAAAAGTACCGTTCCTTTTAGACGGAGCATCTTGATAAACCGTGCGTTTTACTTTACCATTACCGCACTAGTGCGTTTTACTTTACCATTACGCACTAGTGCGTAATAAGATACATTACGATATTGAAATAGGTGCAGTAAGAGACCTTTTACGAGCAAATGTGTTATAAATTGTTTTACAACTTCCAATAAATAATTATTGTCATTTTATTGGGACCGTTCTCCGACTTTCAAAAGTTCATAATTATATTTTCTTTTCAATATTCTAAGTTACGTTATTACAAGGTTTTCTCGCGATACTTACGATTTTACCATAAGGAACACGGTGTATAGAGCTCAAATTTCAATGATTTAGGAGTGGAGATGGAGATTTCTGTATAATTTTCGAAGACCGCGAATAATTAACAAGCAGTTTAACATTCCATTCCAGAGAAAAAACCCACTTCTTTTCCAGAAAAATCCCGTAATGTTTAAATTTTCAGTACCATTTCGAGCCCTTTACCAAAACATTTCGCTATGCTAAGGTTACCGTTCCATTCTCTTCAGAACATAACTAAGTTGTGGTCGTATTGTATATTCGCCACAATATGTCGGACAGTCTCGGGTTCGCCCGCAACTGTGCTAACAAACGTACACACATAGGCAGCAGGTATATTTTCCAATGTTCTGTGCGTATTTGGTTACCTCAACCCAATTTGAGTAGTCTTGAACAAAAGCGGATTACTTCTTGGTTTTCTTCTTTGCATGTCTTTTTCTTTGTCCAGTCACCCTGGACTAAAGATTAAGGAGCTGTGAGCTGAGCAGTGCTGAATGTGTTCTTATTCTTGTTTATGTGTGTGCACTTATTTATTTGCTGATTGGCTGTAAAGTTTTAGCTAAGATCGTCTGTCCACAAAGTCAATTGCCTGACTGGACTCAAGTCCAACACTTTCTTGATTATTTCACTATTTTCCATCCAGTCTTAGGTACTTGGCATATCTATAAACTTCAAAAAGAAAGTTCTGTCTAATAGAAGATTCAGGATTTTTTTTTTGGAACGAAGTTCCTTATCGCGCGTTATAAAAGGGGGCTGGACGGAAAAAATTCTTAAAAGTTGTCACGACACTTTTTCCGACTGCGCGACGCAAAAGGAGGGTAATGTGTTTATTACCATGGAATGGAATGGAATGGAGTGGAGTGGAGTGGAGTGGAGTGGAGTGGAGTGGAGTGGAGTGGAGTGGAGTGGAGTGGAGTGGAGTGGAGTGGAGTGGATCGGATCGGATCGGATCGGATCGGATCGGATCGGATCGGATCGGATCGTATCGGATCGGATCGGATCGGATCGGTTCGGATCGGATCGGATCGGATCGGATCGGAGTGGAGTGGAGTGGAGTGAAGTGGAGTCGCGTAGACAATATTTTGACAGTTTTTAGGGTTCCGTAGTCAACAAGGAACCCTTATAGTTTCGCCATGCCCGTCCGTCCGTCCGTCCGTCCGTCTGTCCGCAGCTTAGCTCAGAGACGCCCAGTACTAGAAAGCTGTAATTTGGTGTAAATATACGGATTTGTTGTGCCGAAAAAGTGGTAAAATAAAAACTCGTAAAATATTTTTTTTAGGTCACGTCAGCAGATGATCTCCGGCCACCGTAGGCGCGGGCATGCAGGCAGCGAGTAAAGGGCAACTCGCTGCCCGACCAAGGACCATGCCCGGGTCGACGGCGCGTTGTGTCCCACGCGCGCCTCAAAGAGCGTCAGCATGATGACGGGGCCCCTCTCTCAGAGGGCCAAAGCCTGCCGGGGTCGCGGGATTATTTCCTTACCGTGACCCCGGAACGTAACAGGCTATTGAAGGACACCGTGGATTTTAGTCAGTAGAAGTCTGACAGTCCCTCCCGCCCTGCCCGGGGCCGGAGGACTCATTTGATGATTTTACCACGCTAAAAAAAAAAAAAAAAAAAAAAGGGTACCTCCTGTACACGTAAAGTGGGGATGTTTTTTTTTTACTCGCGTACCCCTTAGTGTGGGGTATCATTAAATAGGTCTTTAAAAATATTGATAGTTTCCATTATCAATTTTTTGATAAAAAGATTGGTTTGTGAAATATTAAACTTTAAAGTGCTAATTTTTACTCGACTCGAGTGTCCCCCCCTCTACCAGCTAAAAGGTTATGTTTGAAGGTGTGAAAAAATTCACAATAGTAGTATATACATATAACGAAGTTTAAAAGAAAATTATCATGACTAAGTAGGCTTTACAAGTTTACGAGTAATAGTCAACCAACTTATAAAACGTACTTGGATAACATATTTTCCTAAACAAAATGTATCGGAGAACATGTTCTTCAACTGCAAATGTAAGTTTGTCAACTTTATTTTTACAGCTATAATAGGTGGGTATGTTTTGGGGTTAGGTAGGTTTTTATTGTCAACTATTTTTAACTAAATTCAAAAAAGGAGGAGGTTCTCAATTCTTTGTAATCTTTTTTTAATGTATTTTCCCTGATTTCAAAGACGCCTAGACCGATTTTGAAAATTCTTCTTTTTAAAATTAAATTCAGCAAATCAGTTTAGTTAGTTCGCATAAGTATTTTGATGGGCAACTACGGAACCCTACACTGTGCGTGGCCCGACACGCACTTGACCGGTTTTTTTTTTAGTTTCCAAGCAAGTTTTTGCTAAAGTTGTTTTTAGCATCTTAAAAAAATAAGTACTCTGACGTAACTGCAGCTCGTCCGCATTTTACCGCAGCGATTTTGTTACTTTGCCGTACGTGTGAAATGAACGCTTGTCCCTGTACGTGTCCGTTCAGTTCGCCTTCTGAACTTTAAACAAGGTATTTTTTATTCAACCACAATTCAGATTACCCCATAAATACTCCTTATGATGAAGAATGGATAAAGTAAGGAATGAGTTTATAAGGGAAAGTTTGAAAGTGGTGTGGACTATCTTAGTATGGACATATTGTGATGAGGAGGGATGACACTCATGTGACTAAGAGCGATGAGTATGAATGTTGATGAATGGAGAGGAAGAAGAAGGCCAAAGAAAAGATTGGATGGATTGTCTAAGGAATGTTAAGAATGAAAAAATAAATATTAAAAAAAAAAAAACAAAAAACCCGACTGCGTAAAAAAACTAAAAAGAAAGAAACAAGCCCAGTAGTTTAGAATTCACTCATTCACACTCACACTCGGGGCCCATTCAAATTATACCAATCAAATCTTCCTAAGGGGTTCCGACTTTGAGTGTGAATGAGTGAATTCTAAACTACTGAGCTTGTTTCTTTCTTTTTAGTTTTTTTAAGCAGTCGGGTTTTTTGTTTTTTTTTAATATATTTTTTTTCTATTTTTAGTTTTTGTTAGCATTTATCAGTCCAAATTAAATTGAAACATATAAGTTATATATATTTTGGTAAACCATTTTTAAAATCCTTTAATTTGATACCCACTTGATAGAATGTGAGGGATTTAAAAAAAAATATTTTGTAGTTCGGAACCCTTTGCACGCGAGTTCGACTCACACTTGGCCAGTTTTATGTACCCAGTGACACTCTCACGTTTAAGACGAATCTAAAGACACCTCTCAAGTTAAAATCCATCAAGCCGTTTAGGCTGCAGAGCAACACAAAGAAATATATCTACATACATACATACATACCCTCGAAAAACATAACCCTCCTGGTGCAGTCGGGTAAAAAGGAGTAAAACTGATAGTGTGACGTCTGATAGGGGAGAATGGAAGAAAAAACCGTGTTGCGACGACCACAAGTAAAAATATGGGATAAGGGCAGGAACATGATGATCCCTTCTCAACATACGCACATGTCTTCAAATTATTCAGGTTATTCGACAATTGGACAATCAACGTTTTTAATGTAATATACAACATTATTTTTAGTATATGCGAAACCTGAATATAGTTTGTTCAGAATCAGTAACTGATTCGATTCCAATAATTTTTACACCATGTTATATTTTTTTTTCAAAATTTTATTAATGAAATTTTATTACCAGTTAAATACAATACAATCACCATATGGTTAGGTACCAATTGCCAAACTATTATCACGAGTGTATAACACAGGAGACGCGGTTTACACGGGTGTACCGCGAAATGATCATGTTTTTGAACGGAAAACCGTTATATACAAGCTTATAACTTTGTGATACGGTTTTAAAATTTTGTATATAGATTCTTTACACAAAAATATTGGACAAGTGTATCGGGTTTCGCATAAACAAAAAATAATGTTGTATAAGCTTACGTGTTATTGGGAAAGAAACTCTGCAAATAGCTGCGTTCCTACCTCATTGATGTATCTCGTCGGTAATATTAATCAGTTACTCGATAACTTATTCTAATTAATAGTTTGAAGATAAATAACTGTATCTAAGTATCTGCGTAGTTATACGCTAGCTAGATATTGTTGATTAAAATGTAACTGGCCTACATTTCGACTATTTATCTTGTGCGTTATTACCATTGGTAATTCATTTTGGTACTCGTATACAAGTTTCAAATATTTGCCTAGACTAGGTACTGTGAAGGTTTTTCTTCAAAATTAAACCTTAAAAGATACAGGCTGGAGTGATTATACGATGATGTGATGATGGCTGTTCTCACCGCTCAAATGGGATTTAAAATATTGAAAAAATAATCTGTAAAAACGTGTCATGTCTTGTGAAAGACTTTGTCAGTTATTCTAAGTTTTTCTTAAAGCTCAGTTAAGCTAAGGCCCTTCGTACACAAGGCGACTCAAGTTTCCGATACCTTACGACTTCGGTATCCAAGCGGCTATCGCAATACAAACCCATAGATGTTCGAACACAAGCACGCGTCAATGAATACCAAAATCGTAAGGTATCGGAGACTTGCGTCGCCTAGTGTACGAAGGGGCTAAGTGCTCAGTACCCTTAGCACGAGTTTTCACTCTTTTATTTTACAGCGTCTCTCCAGTATTTACAGCGTGTCTTGTATGAAAAAATGGAACAGCGCCTCTGGTGTGCGAAGAAGGAACTAATTTTTTCCTTGAAAATTGTCAATTTGAAATTGTCAAAGTTCCAGTTTACTTTACGTCTCAAATACTGAAAATTCGTACTAAGGGTACAGAATACATTAATTAACAGATATCTGGTTTTTATAAGTTGAGTAGCTGTATTACCCATTCCAAAATTAATTTGACGGCACTGTTGGCGCACTGGCTGAGCTATCAACTGCTGCCAGTGTATCGAGGGTTCGATCCCCGCACGGAACAAGTAGTTGTTTCCGGTCGGGTCTGGGTGTCTGTGTATGTGAGTTTCTAATTTATTTATTTGTTTGTAAACGCAGAAATGAAGGGAGAAATTTCTAGTATGGGGCAAAGTTTTTATAAAAAAAAAAGGTAAAACAGTATTTGTTTATTAATAACTGTTAATCTCCGCAAGTAGGTACTGAACCGATCTATAAAAAAATCAGTAATGATTTACTACTTATACAGGCAGACCACTAACCCTATTTTTGAGAAAAAGTCGATACGTCAAATTTTCATATTAAATCATTTTCTCACAAGAATTATCCGCTCTGCGTGGTCACCAAGCTAAACTTTATACATACTACACTTGCCGGCGCATGAAACGGGCAGAGCGCACCCCGCTTACCCCCCGCCCCGCCCCGCTACACCTGAGCGACACAATCACAGCGCGGTGTCCAGATTCATCAACTTTTTATGGATAACTTTGTGACGTGATATCTCAATATTTTTGTATTGAGTGATACAAAAAGAAAAAACACGTATTCAATGATTTTCGCCAAAGATTAATATACGAGTATCAAAATTTGGATGGTGACTAAAAATCATCCTGTATACTCGTATTATTAAAAATGGTTATCTACTGATAAAATGACAATTAGTAAGGCAGGTTTTCCTGTCACGCTGATGGTCAGCGCCGATGGGTCAATATGCTGTAGTAAGGTAGCGTTTCTGAGTCGCTGACCGCTCAGCGCTGACGGCCGTCCGATCAGCACTGACAAGCTACGCGCCGACCGTCGCGTCGGCCGTCAGTGTGACAGGAAAACCCGCCATAAAGAGAAATATAAGAAGATATGCAACGCCAACCGCAAATAAAATTAAAGACAATAAAGACAGGACAGAAATGATGAAGAACGCTACATTATTATTATCTAGTATCACATGCAAAGACATTCAACTATATACGAGCAATAGACGGGACATCACGAAGAAATTTGTGATCCAAAACTTTTTACCAATAGGTAAAAAATCCCTCAGTCTAGTAGTCGCGTTGCTATGCAACGCTTAGATATCGCTACTGACGCACGGCATCAACAATTTTGTATGACAATTTTCCCAATGCCCGCTCTTTAGGTTCTTTTAAATCTCTTTGATCACATGATATGTTTCATGACACCAACGTCGATGAAGGAAAAAATCATGGCGAAACCTGGACTATTTCGTCCTGTGGGGTTTCATAAGTGAAATTCAAATCAGAAGGTGACCACACCTGACATCCTGATACGAAAAAGATGGTGCATTTGACTTCCACGCAGACGAAATCCTAGGAAGTACTTTCTAGGTACTATGTTCCATTCTAATCCATCAGAGTCAACTAAAAACGGATCGTTTTCTAGCGCACATTTGCGATAACGTTCAGCTATCGACATTTACTGTCAATAAAACTTCAAGTTCGCACTAAAATCGTCGCCATCCCATAAAGGTAGTCTCGGCTGTCGTAAACTAAAGACAAGATAACACCATGGATTACGGCCGGCGCACACCATCGATTTTTCTGTGAAAATGAACCATCTCTTCTTCAATAATTATAATTTTTTAAATTTAATAATAGTGGCCCAGTCAAAATGGCTATGACTTCGAGGGCAGTATCTTTGTAACATCATCATCATCAGCCTATAATGTTCCCAATGCTGGGACACAGGCCTCCTCTCTGTGAGAGGGAGTGGGCCATAATCCACCACGCGGGCCCAATGCGGGTTGGTAGATGTCACATGTTTTCGAATTTTTTGGTTCTAGGACATGCCGCGGTTTCCTCACGATGTTTTCCTTCACCGTTTTGAGAGCAGTGGTGATGAAATAAATTACATAAAGTAATGCGCCTGGCGGGGTTCGAACCCACGACTTACAACTCCTAAGTCGGGACCGATACCACTGGGCCACCACTGCTCTATCTATCTTTGTTTAACACTTTGAGTAAATTGATGGATTTTATCCACTTCTTAGCGAACCAACCTGTGTACCGACACCATATTCTATCTGCAACCTCAGATGACGTCAGTGCGTCCCACTAGCGGTGGTAGGCCGCCTGTCTCGCGACTACAATGTCTACTAAAGGAGATAAAAAGAGTTTTAACTGTGTCCGTCGTGTCGGAGCGCAAGTTTCAATTCCTTCTGGGTAAACTCGCTCAATCTTAGGCCTCATTATTGCCTCTGGCTCATCACTGCCTCTGGCTCATCACTGCCTCTAGACAGAAGCAATGAGGACATATATAATAAATAAATAAAAAAATATTCATAGCCACTGCTCACAAAACGGTGAATGAAAACTGGCGATTCTCGAAAGAGTTACCTTCTATTTCATTAAACCCGGTTAGATGTCGCATTCACTAATCTACCGTAAAAAAGTCCCCCAGCTATCAGCACAATAATCCTTCAAGAAAAACAGGTTCAACCCCGTCAAAAAGAGGACTAACGTAATTTTACGCACGTCTCCTAAATTAATACCTAATCCAAATCGCTCTTCTGCGTCTAAACTTAGATATCAACTTACAAAACCACGGCTATGAAACGGAACTGGCGGTTTTATTGTGTCTCAAACTGCAGCTGTTAAAGCAATCTGTGTTTATTAGCCAAATAGCCAGCAATAGTATCGGAACAAATAGCCAGTAATAGTATTGGAACACAGTTTACTTAAGAACCTGGATTACTTGATTCAATTATTACTACTATTGACTGGGGGGGTTGGTTGGTGTAGGCCTTAGTGGGGCGTGTTTCTATTTGCCAGGGAACACGCACCTAAAAAATGCTAAGTTTGCCAGTAGCGTACGCCTAGGTGTGCGGAGCTAGGCTATCAGGCGCGCATCAACAAGTTCTTCATACACGTCCCCGCCATCTTTAGACTGCCGACGCGGTCTATTGATGGGCTCACATACTTTCATCTTTGTGGGTCGTCCCCTCCGGGCAATGTTGCGGTCTATAACGAGCCCCGCACTTAACACCTACCTCGTGACCGCAGCAGCTGAGTATGAAGAACGACGGCGAATCTTCGGCGCCATAACCGAACTAACTGGCAAAGGGAATGGGAAAACAACCCAAATTAAAAAAAAAATTACACTTAATATGGAAGAAGCAAAACTTCAAGATAAACTACCCCAGGAGGGTACCGGCGGAGCCGGAGAATCCCTCCCTGAGCATAGCTCGGGCTGCCCCACGTATTCTGGGGGGGGCAAAGGATTGCTACCCATTGAAACTTTACCGGAAAAACCAAAGAAAACATTGACTCAACAATTATTCCATCCAGGCCTATTCCATCGGCAAAGATCAGCGTCAGTTAGCGAAATCAACCAGAAAAAACATACTGACAACTTACAATCAAAAGATGAACAAAGCAGACTCTACAACCATAATGCACCATGGCAACGAGTGCCAAATCAGAAAAGAAACCGTTCTCCTGATGAAAAGGAGGCAAGAGCTAATCAAGCAAAAAGAACACAGCGACGGGACACAATTATTAACCAACATAGAGGAATAAATAATGGTGAACAGGATTCTTCCTCAGAAGTAGCAATAAGTAACAGCTTTGCATTGCTAGATGTGGAAGTGGGAGATGCTCCAGCCAAAAGAACACCTAAACCACCACCGATAATACTGTATGGCGTTGACAACCTGTCGAAACTCACTCAACTCATCGAAGAAGTTGTCGAAAAGGATGACTACACTTACAAAATTGTGTCCAAAAATCAACTCATCATCTCGTCCCATACTGTCGACAAATACAAAACCCTGATAGAGCATATAAGAAGCAAAGGACTTATAGGTCACACTTTTACATGCAAGGATCAAAAATGCACAAGGATTGTTATAAAACATCTCCACTTCAGTACACCAAAAGAGGCTATTATAGAAGCAATAGAGAAAACTGGAAATAGGGTACAAGGGGAAATAGTTACTGCTCGGAAACAAGGAACCAAGGAACCTCTTAATACATTCTTTGTCAATGTAGTGCCACATGAAAATAACAGACTTGTCAAGGAAATAAAATTCATATACAACCAGAAAGTTACCATAGAAGATCCAATAAGAAAAGCGACTGTGGTCCAATGTCAAAGGTGCCAGCAATATGGGCACAGCAAAAATAACTGCATGAGACCATACAGATGTGTGAAATGTGCCGGGGCACATAAAACCACCATGTGCTCAATTGATGAAAACACCCCAGCTGTATGTGCACTCTGTTCAGGAAGTCATCCGGCTAGCTACAAAGGATGTCATGTTTATAAGGAAATTGTAGCAAGAAAGCATGTGGGAAACAAACGCCCACCACATCCGAAAACTAGACCCAATGAAAAAGTACTGAAAAATGACACCGCAACTGATAGGCTTCAAACAGACACAGAAAAGAAAACAGTCAAGCCTGTAAGTACCACCAGGCTTTTCCAACCAAAAAGTAGACAGTCAAGCCTTACAGAAAGCTTGGGACTCTACACCTACAGTGAAGCTGTCAGCAGATCTAATATAGCTGTTGTAGACCTTACTGAGACAGAGAAAGCTCGCCCGAGAAACACTGACCACAAAAAACCACAGAGAACACAGACAGACCAAGGTTACCATACCGAATCACAGAGAACACATTCGGAAAACCACGTTGACCATGAGTCACAGAGAACACATTTTACAAAAATAGAACCTGAACGTGAAAATAAATATGGCTTAGAAGCACTCTTGAGAAGACAGACAGAAAGGATCGACCAACTCATATCGCAGTTTAGTACAATGATGAATCTCATCATGACACTCATCAGTAGGATCCCACAATGATGTCATTACGTATTGCTGCCTGGAACATTAATGGCCTAACGCCAAATAAACAAGAACTAGAAATACTGTTGAAAGATAACAAGGTTGATATTGCTCTCATAGCTGAGACACACCTTAATGACCGTAAGAACTTTAAGATGGATAATTATTGTGTATATTGTACCAACCATCCTGATACCACATCTCACGGAGGGTCCGCTGTTATTATAAAAAATAACATCAAACATCACCTCCATAGCCAGTTTCAGGAGGATTGGATGCAAGCAACTACCATCACTTTATACGAAAGTATGGGCCCTATTAATATAAGCGCTATCTACTGCCCACCAAAGCACAATTTGAAACAACAAATGTTTGACTGCTACTTTCAGAGCTTGGGAAACAGATTCATAAGCGGTGGGGACTGGAACTGTAAACACACTTACTGGGGATCTAGATTGACCACTACTAAAGGACGAGAACTGAAGAAATGTATTGACCAACATAAACTTATAACACTAGCAACAGGCGAACCAACTTACTGGCCAACTGATGTTAACAAGATACCCGATCTGGTAGACTTCTTCATCGCAAAAGGGCTGTCTGATATATATTTTGATGTAAAGTCATCGCTTGATAGCGTTTCTGACCACACCCCTATCATAGCAACGTTTAGCGTGTCGGCAATACACAGACCGCAGAGCCCAGCATTGTATAATCACAAAACAGACTGGGATACATTTGGTGAATATCTGGAAGATGAAGTGAACCTAAAGGTCAAACTTAAAACAGAAGAGGATATAGATGAGGCCACGTTTTATATTACAAACCTTATACAAGTAGCTGCGTGGCGTGCTACTCCGACGTTAAGCCTCTCCACCCATAAAAATAATATACCGCTGGAAATACGTTACAAGCTGGAAGAAAAACGGAGACAACGGAGGAAATTACACACAAGCAGGTCCGATTCAGACAGGGCAGAATACAATAGAATTTCTAGAGAACTAAAAGAGCTAATCAAAGAGAATCAGAACACATCTTTTCAAGAAAAACTTTCCACACTCTCAGCCCATAAGAAGGACAACTACTCATTATGGAAATTAACTAAGAATTTTAAAAGACCAGTTAGTCACGTTCCACCTTTAAGGATCTCCACTAGCGATCCTTGGGCTAGAAGTGGAAAAGAAAAAGCTGAGCTTTTCGCTAAACATCTCAGTAAAGTCTTCACTCCAAACCAGTCATGTATGACAGAATTTGAAGAGGAAGTTGATCGAATGATCAATAGTGACCAGCAGTTATCGCCACCACTGAAACTTGTCACACCAAAGGAATTAACCCGAATAATTCGTTATTTAAAAAACAAAAAAGCTCCTGGCTTTGACCTTATAACGAGTGAAGTCCTTAAGCAACTGCCTAGAAAAGCAGTGGTATTTCTAACAATGCTATTTAATGCCATTCTTAGAATACAGTACTATCCAAAGCTATGGAAAATATCCCAAATCTGTATGATTGCAAAACCAGGAAAGCCACCAACAGAACCTAGCTCATACAGGCCTATAAGTCTTCTCCCTATTCTATCTAAGGTATTTGAAAAAATTCTCTTACTAAGACTCAAACCAGTCCTGGACGAAAACAGGATTGTACCTGATCACCAGTTTGGATTTCGGGATAAACATTCTACTGTAGAGCAAGTACATCGTGTGGTTCACAAAATTAGACAGTCACTAGAGAGAAAGGAGTATTGTTCTGCAGTATTCATTGACATCCAGCAAGCATTCGATAGAGTCTGGCATAAAGGACTGCTGTACAAGCTAAAAACCCTCTTACCAAACTCATTCTACATGCTCCTGAAATCTTACTTGGATCAAAGAAGATTTCAAGTAAAATATGAAGAAGAGCTGTCACAGCTTTACTACATTACCGCCTCAGTTCCACAAGGTTCGGTGCTTGGCCCGGTTCTTTACTCCATATATACAGCCGACTTGCCTGAAACAGAAAATGTCGTAACAGCAACTTACGCAGATGACACCGCATGCCTTGCCAGTGATACAAACCCGAATAAAGCATCGCTGATGCTGCAAGAGCAACTCAATAAAGTTGATTTATGGCTCAAGAAGTGGAGAATTAAGGCTAGTGTAACTAAATCGACACAAATAACATTCGCGCTCCGGAAAGGCGACTGTCCGCCTGTGTGTATGGAGGACAAACCATTACCAAACAATAACAGCGTCAAATATCTCGGCCTACACCTAGATAGAAGACTTACCTGGGCTAACCACATCAAAGCCAAGAAATCAGAAGCTACCCTACAATTCAAAGGACTATCCTGGTTACTGGGGCGTCAGTCCCGGCTGTCCCTCAGAAACAAACTACTTGTATACAAGGCTGTTATAAAGCCAATCTGGACCTACGGGATAGAGCTCTGGGGCTGCGCTAGCAACTCCAATATCGAGATCCTTCAGAGATTCCAAAACATTGCTCTAAGAACAATTTCAAGTGCACATTGGTTCGTGAGAAACACTGAAATTCATGAACACTTGGAGATGCCAACCATTAAGGAAGAAGCTTGTAAAGTAAGCAAGAGATACAAGGAGAGGCTCCACAAGCACACAAATGAATTGGCTAAGAAATTATTAACCCGACAGGAAGATGTGATTCGCCTAAAAAGATGGCAAATATTGGACATAGACCAAAGGAACTAACTATTTAGTCTCCACTGACTTATACGGTGCTGTTTAATGGAATCGCACCAAATCCAAATTAATCCCAGACACCATCTGATTATGGCTTAAAGCCGATTGCAGATAAAAAAGGAGGAAAAAAAAAAAAAAAAAAAAAAAAAATTATTACTAGTCTGACTTTGTGGGCGTTTTATGTTGCTTCGTGTATCTACGGGCTTAGGCTCAATTAACAATATTGTTTTGGTACTGCCTACAGTGTAGATTTGTCCTAATTGATGGTAGTAACGCGTCCCTTATGATATGAAACTTAGATGATAACTAAATACGCGGGAAAATTAATTGAACTAGTGAAACACAGATTAAAATAATATAATGTTGCGTCCGTTTGCACAATGAACTTGCAGTGGCCATTATTACGTTGCCAATAAAAAGACAACGAACGACTTCTATGGAGCCATAGAAAATATAACTTAGATAGGTACGTTACATCTGACTTCGTTCAAAACAGTTTCTCTTAGCCAGGTCTGCATTGCTGTGTTTATGGATAATTGAAGAAGTAGGTACTGAGCAAGTTTTCAGCGTGCCGCAAGCATTTTTTCATCAATTGAGTCCTCCCACCCAGGGCAGGGCGGGAGGGACTGTCAGACTCGTACTGACTAAAATCCACGGTATCCTTCAATAGCCCTTTACGTTCCAGGGTCACTGTAATATGGTAAGTACCGCGACCCCGGCAGGCTTTGGCCCACTAGAGGGGCGCCTCGTCATTATGCTGATACTCTTTGAGGCGCGCGTGGGACACAACGCGCCGTCGCGCGTCGACCCGGGGCATGGTCCATGGTCGGACAGGGAGTCGCCTAATGCCTCAAGCACTTTCGCAAAAATTCGCGGAGCTCTCAAGCCATACTAGACCACAACACCTGTCTGGTCTAAAAACTTATGAACTGAAATGCATCTTCTCTTATCTCTATAACAGACATTTTTTTTTGTTTTTTAGCGTGGTAAAATCATCAAATGAGTCCTCCCACCCCGGGTAGGGCGGGAGGGACTGTCAGACTTCTACTGACTAAAATCCACGGTGTCCTTCAATAGCCCTTTATGTTCCGGGGTCACGGTAAGGAAATAATCCCGCGACCCCGGCAGGCTTTGGCCCTCTGAGAGGGGGGCCCCGTCATTATGCTGACGCTCTTTGAGGCGCGCGTGGGACACAACGCGCCGTCGACCCGGGCATGGTCCATGGTCGGGCAGCGAGTTGCCCTTTACTCGCTGCCCGCATGCCCGCGCCTACGGTGGCCGGAGATCGTCTTGCGACGTCCGTCGCCGTGGGCGTCCACCACCGCGGTTGGGGCGGAGGGAGGACTCTGTCCTCTCTCGCGCGCGGAGCGCCTCCTCCTTCGCGAGCATTACTGCTTCGCAGAAAGAGGCGACCGCTTCCCACTCCGTCTCGCCCCGCAGCATGGCCGCAACCAATGCCGGGCGCGAGAGGTCTCCGCCTATCGCAGCCGTGAGGACACGTCGGTGCTCTGCCCAAGCGGGGCAGTCCTGCACCGTATGCTCCACCGTGTCCTCCGGGCGATCTTCGCAGTGGTGACACCCAGACGTTTCCTCCTTCCGCATTAGACACAGGTACCTCCCGAAGCACCCGTGCCCGGTGAGGACCTGCGTCAGGCGGAAAGTAAGGACGACATGACGTCTCTCCAGCCACTCCTCAAAGAGGGTTACCGCCGCAATTGCGGCGTGCCCGATCTCTATAACAGACATGCAAAATTTTGAATGATAGGTTCGGTCGGAGCCGTGAAAAAGGAACAAACAAACTCAATTTTTAGGGTTCCGTAGTCACCAAGGAACCCTTATAGTTTCGCCATGTCCGTCCGTCCGTCCGTCCGTCCGTCCGTCTGTCCGCAGCTTAGCTCAGAGACGCCCAGTACTAGAAAGCTGTAATTTGGCGTAAATATACGGATTTGTTGTGCCGAAAAAGTAGTAAAATAAAATCTCGTAAAATATTTTTTTAGGGTACCTCCTGTACACGTAAAGTGGGGATGTTTTTTTTTTTCTCGCGTACCCCTTAGTGTGGGGTATCATTAAATAGGTCTTTAAAAAATATTGATAGTTTCCATTAACAATTTTTTGATAAAATGATTCGTTTGTGAAATATTAAGCTTTAAAGTGCAAATTTTTGCTCGACTCGAGTGTCCCCCCCCTCTACCAGCTAAACGGTTATGTTTGAGGGTGTGAAAAAATTCACAATAGTAGCATATATAACGAAGTTTAAAAGAAAATTATCATGACTAAGTAGGCTTTACAAGTTTACGAGTAATAGTCGACCAACTTATAAAACGTACTTGGATAACATATTTTCCTAAACAAAATGTATCGGAGAACATGTACTTCAACTGCAAATGTAAGTTTGTCAACTTTATTTTTACAGCTAAATAGGTGGGTATGTTTTGGGGATAGCTAGGTTTTTATTGTCAACTATTGTTAACTAAATTCAAAAAAAGGAGGAGGTTCTCAATTCGTCGTAATCTTTTTTTTTAATGTATTTTCCCCGATTTCTTAAAGACGCCTGGACCGTTTTTGAAAATTCTTCTTTTTAAAATTAAATTCAGCGAATCAGTTTAGTTAGTTCGCATAAGTATTTTGATGGGCAACTACGGAACCCTACACTGTGCGTGGCCCGACACGCACTTGGCCGGTTTTTGTATTTATATCTAATATTTGTTAGTGTAATAACTTACCTGTACGATGCATTGCTTGATTGTATTCATGCTAATGTCATGAACACCTGTAGTTGGTATTTTCATAAAAACCCTAATCTATGTACGAGCACCTAACTACTTTTATTATTTACTTGTAAAATTACCTGGCTATCCTTTAAAAAAATAAAGGCAGTCTTTGTTCCTAGAAACTCATCCTAATGATCAACTACATAATATATCAGAGCATACATTAATTAATTAAATATTTGACTAAGCAAGCGTTTAATATTAAAATAGTTGGGCAAACAGGGCGAATATGTAAATAGGGACTAGAATATCCAGGCTCGTACGCAAAGTTTAGGGACGGCCCATCACTTGTCGGTTGAAGGCTGTCATACGCAAAATGACAGCAGGGCCTAGCGCCGTTGAGGTTGGGCCTTTTACAACCAGCCTATTTCTTATATCAACTCATAGAGGCGAAAGGGTAAAGTGGGGTGTAGCATGGTTTTTCAGCTTGATTGAAAGTTGTGACATTTTAAAAAAAAAAGAAAAAAATTTCACCTCACACGCTCGGAAAGATTCTATCTCTCATTCAAAATCTGAGCGCAAAACTCCATTTTGTGCTCTAGAGCACAAAATGTCGTTCAAAATTCGAACACGTCTTGTATTCAATTGTTTTCTACACTGACAGGTGAGCCGCGGGCCCACTGCATTTCCTCGCTGTGTGAGGTGAAAAGTTGTGTGTTGCACTCGGCAGCAAAGTTTTTCTATGTCTCGTACCTTTGAAAACTTCGCAGCATCGCTCAGTTTTCAATTCAAGTACTCGCGCCAAATATCAACTTTGCAGCCTTGCATAACAAATAACTATTGCCAAGTAAAAGACGGACTCGCAAGCAATAGGTGCCGACTGAATCTCCTTTTTGTAATATTGCTTGTTGTAGATTTTCCTGTACCTAATAAATTATGTATGGGCAAAAAGTTACGGGAGATAAGGGGCGAAATGATCAATTTTCGTCTAATAAAAAAATACACAAAAATTAATAGATTTAAAAAATCTAAAATGCCCACGTTTTTAAATTTCCTAAAAATAAGAAAATAACCCTACGGGGCTGAAAGAGGGGCCACTCAAAACGTGGGGGCGTATATTATTTGAGGGATTTTTTTGGTGGTGTAACTTGCAAACATACGCCCCCACGTTTTGAGTGGCCCCTCTTTCAGCCCCGTAGGGTTATTTTCTTATTTTTAGGATATTTAAAAATGTGGGTTTTTAGATTTTTTAAATATATTAATTTATTTTATTATTTTTTCGCATCCCATTCAGCAAACCCTTTCGTTTAATACCCATATCATGGGGGTGCATTTCAAATAGTCAATCCGCCATCTTGGATGTCCGCCATGTTGCATTTAAGACACGTAACTATTTTTTTCATATTCCTGTCAGCAAAACCTTTCATTTGATACCCATATCATTGGGGTGCATTTCAAATAGCCTGTCTGCCATTTTGGACATCCGCCATATTGGTTTTAAGTAACGTGACTATTTTTTTTCGTATTTCTGACAGCAAACACTTTTATTTGATACCCATATCATGGGGGTGGATTTCAAACAGCCCGTCCGCCATCTTGTGGAGGCCGCCATATTGGATTTGTTATGACGATTCTTAGTTAGTCATGTATTGTCATCAGAATTTAGAGCGTGTGCAAAATTTCAGCCTGCTAGCTTATCGGGAAGTGCCTCAAAATTGAGTTGCAAAAGTCCAACTAGAACGACAAACAAACAAATAAACAAACAAGAAAAGTGAGTTTATAAAAACGTGGGAAAATAAAAATTAACATCCTCACAACAAGCCTTTTCATTTGAATTTTCCGTTAGGCCGCCTTAACTGTTACAGATTTTGTCTATTCACGTCACACCTCTGCGTTTCTGTGGTCGCGGGACTTTCTCTGGGGTCGCGGCACTGTCTTACCAGATAACCATGACCCTGGAACGTAAAGGGCTATTGAAGGACACCGTGGATTTTAGTCAGTACGGGTCTGACAGTCCCACCCTGGGTGGAAGGACTTATTGGATGATTTTGCCACGATAAAAAACCGAAGAAAAATGTTCTGAGTACAATCACTGGCCAAAAGATTGCCTATGCAGCATATCGTAGCCCGCAAATTAAAAAAAGACTTGCAAATTCTGTCTAAAGTTTATACCTAAACAAAATGTGGTTTCTTGCGGTGCGTACAGACTATGTAACATAACATGCTATATAACATTGTTATATAACATTTTTCATTGTGTGGTCATGTTATATAATAATATAACAATGTTATATAACATTGTTACATGGTCTGTACGCACCTTTGGTGACACTTTTTTTCTTTAGCCTACAACAATATCCCACTTGTGACACTACCAACCCGAACAATAAAGTAACAAAATTCCAAAGTTCGAATTTCAAAAAAAGAAAAGGAAACTTCGAAAAGGCTATCGTCCTGAAATTGTAGATTGTCGCCAGTGCTAACCGTTTCAACTGTGATTTAAAATCATTGCCCACAGTCTAGACTAAGGCTTTGTTATACTGATATTAGATAGGATACTGTGTAGACAAATACTTTTAGGTAGTGCATTGAACTTCTGGATATAATAATATGAACTCGTCTAGTCGAGATAACAATTTTAAAGTCTACAACGAATAGGTTTTTTTGTTTGAAAAGCAGGACTCTAAAGACTATCCGCCGAGATTTAACACACTATTTAATGCTTTTGCCTAAACACAACACTAAGTTTCATCAATGATATTCTTTAGGGAGAATTTCAACTTTAAAGTAGGTAAGACAGTAAACTTTATAATCAGCTAAAAAAAGCGCTGCTTCTTTAGAAAATAGCACTGCAGAACTAAGATTTGATAGTCTACCTTGTAAAAATTCCGCTTACTTTTCATTTACACACTTTACTTTGAGTCGAAGGGTTTGTCTCCCCACTTCATCCCAACTAAAATAGGTACTAGGACGTGGCGCAGAGCAGACGTCTGAAGGCTAAAAGGATATTTTTTTGCCTCATCTATCATCTACTCCTTTCTCCTCATCCACATTCATCTAAGGTCATACAAGCGCGCCGATTGTGAGTACTACTCACCCGGTCTTTCTGAAACAGTCCGGAATGGCCTTATTTGAACAAATAATATGATTTTAGGAGTTTAACATCCTTATAAAGACCATAACGTCCGCTTTAAATAAACAACATACCTCCACCACAGTCATTAGGAAGGTACGGAACTCCGCTCTCCAAAACATTAATAGCCGACATCATTCTGAATGTTTAACTGAAAGTGGAGCCTTCATTAAAAAAGTACCGGCATCGTACTGAATACGTGATGAATTGCTTCCAAGTAAAGACATGATAACCGTAATTGCTTATGACCCCACTCGTAATATTAATGAGGATATAAACTCGGCTCTGAACTAAAAATAGGCTTCAGAAAACATGGAGAAAGTCTTCTGTAAAATACTTCCTTTCATAATATGACAATATCTATTTTTAAACTAACATTACCTACATCCCGCCTGTAATACCTAAAAGGTTCATCAGAGAGTTGTCCTTAATAATATTAGGTCCCATGGAGGGAAAGAGCCTATTGCCGTCAACCGGGTTTAAATCTTGACTCTGTCATAGAACACTTACCTACTCTGTGCCCATAGAGTACATTCGCACACCCAGGCCAATAAAGGCGTAAGTGGAATTCACTAACTTTACAGGGGAGCAAAAAAACTGTTTAACCAGGTATATCTACTTTGTTTTTGACTCTATGATCTATTGTTATATATCAAAAAATAGTAAAAAAAACAACCTTTTTTTTTGTTTACATTCGAAACACCTTAAATTAAATTGGTAATCAGTATTTAATGTTTAAAGTTTTACAGACGTTTTCCTTATTTTTTTTAAGACCAATCCTCAAATGTAATGCTTTTTATTCTAATCATCGCTTTCTAAATATTTTTAATACTGTAACTACTTATGCTTACGTCTGTTACGAAGTTCTATACTATGATAAAATACAGAGGCTAAGTACTGCTTAAGCCCTTTTTTGCTTAATTTTATTTTACTTATCGAATTTTAAGATGCATTTACGGCTTTGTTTGTTAAAAAATAAAAGTAAAATATAGTTTTAAGTCTAAATACGGCCTTTTTATAACAGTATGTTCAATTAAACCATAACTGTAAGTAATATTAAGTTTCTAGGTAAAATATATTTCAGTGGTGTAATAAAAAAGGTTTTTAGAAAATTGCACTTTATTATAATAATAGTCATAACAGAACAGAATAATAGTGATAAAAGATAATCAAATTAACAGTGAATTATAATTTTAATTTTGTAATTAAATCAGAACGGTAACTAAATAGAAATTCTTATTAAGACCTCAAAATATTAAAATTAATAATCACAACAAAAATCTTAAAATTATTTATTATACCAATTACTAAACATTCACACAAAAGAATATTAATCATATTAGTATTGAAAAAAAAACCCAAGTGCCCGGCGACTCCAGCAGTTGTGCTGGCGTAGACGGGCGCGAGCACAGCCCTGGTGTCAGGGGAGCTAAGAATCTCCGGCGAGATATTCGACTAACCGTCAAACGACAATTACGGCAAATTACATAAACACATAAAGGACTCCGGTACACTCAACATTCTTACATACAATGTTCGGACGCTGCTGAAAGATGAGCGGTTGATTGAGCTTGTAAATGCCCTAAAGGATATTAGTTGGGACATTTTGGGACTTTCAGAAGTGAGACGAGAAGGTGAGCAAACAGAGGAAAGAGACGATGCCGTGTTCTATATAGAAACCGCAAAGACGATGGACCTGGGTGTCACCAGATGGCATCACGCACAACGAAATCAACTACATCTTGTCATCCGATAGATATATTATTAAAAATATTAATGTCATAAACAGGATCAAATATAGTTCAGACCATATTCAGACACCCATTCGTGTTAAAATCAGACTAGATTTTAAAATCCATCGAGCCTAATTATTTATAAAACAAATTAAAAGACTATCTAAAGAGACCCTCGTTAATAACTTCCAACATTTCAACCAGGAACTGTCTAATTATTTTAAGGAACTTGAAATCGATGAAACAGACGCAGAAAAACAATACAATGCAATAGTTACCAGAACAAACAACACCTACAAAAACATAAAAAATAAACCCAGAAATAGAAACAAATTTTCCTTCCAAAGTCTCGATTTTATAGAACAACGAACAAATAGGAGCACCACACTACACAGCAATAGATAAACAAGTTAAACGAAGCATAAGAAAAGATCTTAGAAATCTGAATACACATTTGGTAAGAACTGCATTAGAAAACCATACATCCGTAAGAATTTTGAAACATGGAGTTACTTCCGGGAAAACTTGGATTAATAGCTTAGTGGATGATAAAGGCGTAAAACATTACAATAGAGGTAAAATCATGGAAATTGCCACAAAATATTATAAATCATTATATTCCGAGCATCCATCATACGATAACTATACTGAATATAATCTATCCGATTCCATCCCCCCCATAAATGGTTATGAATTACACAAAGCGCTTGCTACTATGCGCTACAATAAAAGTCCTGGAGAAGATGGAATTACCACAGAAGCACTCAAAATAGGATCTTCCTTTCTGTTGCCCCACCTTCCTAACCTATTTAACACCATTTTACGGTCCGGAAAAGTTCCAAAAACAATGTGCCATTCAAACATATTCCTTCTGCATAAAAAGGGCGACAAAAGTGACATCGGCAATGGGGAAGGCAAGTGTCAAAGTGACAAGTGACAGTTTGGTCCCAAAAGAACTGTCAAATCAAAGGAATTTTCTGAAAAACAACGATTTATTGATGTAAAATGACTAGATGTTGTGTAATAAGCTGTAAAAATGATGGAACATACAAATTTCCGTCAATTCACACTATCAAGAAATAATGGGTAGCTGCTGTGACTGCCTTGAGAACAAAAATTGAATTATAACTAAGGAAAAGCTATATAATAAACAAATATCCAGCCTTGCGAAGCCGAGACAGGCCATTAGTTGAGTTTATTAACGAAATTCTATGATTATACCATAACTAAACAATCGAATACACTTTTCAAAATAATATCTACTTTTTTAATGGAGGTTAAGTACCAGAATTGCATCGCTCTATAAATCATGAAATGGTTCGTCTAGCGGAAGAATTATCACCTGGAACGAGTTTTGTGATAGTTGTGGTGTTAAGAAATTAAATATATTGTGATATTTCTCGAATCTAAATAGAAAAAAGGGGTAAAATTACTGACTTAAAACATTATGATATTTTATCAAAATAGAAAGTCAGAAGCAGCATTATATTCTTGTTATAGGAGAGGACAGGTAAAACATACCTAAACTCAAAAATTGAAACCTTAACTACAAGTAATTGTGGATTTATTACGGTAAAATCAAATGTATTACCACTCAATTAAATCACGTTTTTCCTCTTGTAGATGCACCGCGACGTCTTAATTCTTCTTTGAGTATATGCACTTGCATTGACGAATAATTTTCCATATTTGTTTTGTATTTACACTCAATTTTTATAACAATAAATCTTGTTTGTTTTTTGTACAAGGTAGACAGTAATCTGACGTAGGGACCAACTATCGCAGCGCCATCTACGATTAGCTTTGAGTTGCCATCCCCATTATCGTCCAATAAGTTTAACATCATTCTCACATCTACAAGACTTTCATTAAAGTAATACATAACCGTATAGATGACAAATTGGATAAACATCAACCACCTAAACAAGCTGGATTTCGCCCCAGTTTCTCAACAAACGACCACCTACAGACTTCGAACCAACTTCTAGAAAAATACTCAGAATTTAATAAACCTCTCTACTTAGCCTTCGTAGATTATTCTAAAGCCTTTGACATTATTAAACACTCCTCAATATTTAAAGCTCTTGAAAACCAAGAATTAGAATCGCAGTATATTGACCTCCTCAGAAGTATTTACTAGAACAGCACCGAAAACATCAAACTCAGTAATGAAGGACCCACATTTCAAATTCAAAAGGGTGATCCGCTCTCTCCGAATAACGTGGTAAAATCATCAAATGAGTCCTCCCACCCCGGGCAGGGCGGGAGGGACTGTCAGACTTGTACTGACTAAAATCGGCGGTGTCCTTCAGTAGCCCTTTATGTTCCGGGGTCACGGTAAGGAAATAATCCCGCGACCCCGGCAGGCTTTGGCCCTCTGAGAGGGGGCCCCGTCAGTATGCTGACGCTCTTTGAGGCGCGCATGGGACACAACGCGCCGTCGACCCGGGCATGATTCATGGTCGGGCAGCGAGTTGCCCTTTACTCGCTGCCCGCATGCCCGCGCCTACGGTGGCCGGAGATTGTCTTGCGACGTCCGTCGCCGCGGGCGTCCCCCACCACGGGTGGGGCGGAGGGAGAACACTGTCCTCTCTCTTACGCGGCCCGCCTCCTCCTTCGCGAGCATTACTGCTTCGCAGAAGAAGGCGACCGCTTCCCACTCCGTCTCGCCCCGCAGCATGGCCGCGACCAATGCTGGGCGCGAGAGGTCTCCGCCTATCGCTGCCGTGAGGACACGTCGGTGCTCTGCCCAAGCAGGGCAGTCCTGCACCGTATGCTCCACCGTGTCCTCCGGGTGATCTTTGCAGTGGTGACACGATACCAGGCGTTTCCTCCTTCCGCATCAAACATAGGTACCTCCCGAAGCATCCGTGCCCGGTGAGGACCTGCGTCAGGCTGAAAGTAAGGACGCCATGACGTCTCTCCAGCCACTCCTCAAAGAGGGGTCTTACCGCCGCAATCGCGGCGTGCCCGTCACCAGCACACTTGAGGAGATATTTAAAACTCTGGCAGCCTCTTGGGCGACTAAAGGTATAGAAATCGGCCATAAGAGGCTGACAAACCTCCGTTTTGCCGATGACATTGTTCTTTTTGCCCCTACAGCTTTTGAACTACAAACCATGCTCCAAGAACTGAGCACGGCTAGCTCCTTGGTGGGACTTGCGATGAATCGGTCTAAAACACAAATAATGACAAACAGCACTAAGCGTAGGGTCGAGGTAGATGGGCAGGATATTAAATAATATGTCGATGAGTATTTTTACTTGGGCCAGTTAGTATCTGTAATTATACGTTTTTTGCTTTTTTTGATGGAACAAAAACCTAAGCATGATTAGGTGTATTTTAATGAAATTTTTCGTGCTTATGTTGGTTTATCGACTTTATTATTTGAAAAAATATTGAAGATAAATGACGCCAAATTTTTTTTTTGTTATAAAACCTTCATTTTAAGTCGAAATTGCTCGGAAAAAATTGAGCACATGTATCTTTACGTATGCTATACAAAACAGCAATAAAAAAAATTTGACGTATCTGCACTTACGTCTTTGTTGATCTGGGGGTGCGAATTTGTATATAGGTGTGCCTGACGTAAAAACCCAAAATCACTTTACCCGACCTGGAAATAGAAACAACCTCTTGCTCCGCCGTCGCACTTGGAACCACTAGACTGGAGACAAACTTATACTCAGGTATTTGTTTTTTTTTATCTAGATATTTTTCAACAGATAACGTCATTCAACTTTACAAACTCCAACCCAGTTTCTGAATAAGTTCTCTCCAAATAATAAAGGTCATTAAATATTCCTTTCCTATCATTATTACTGTTCACTCATGTCGTTATCGGATTATCACACACGATTAACGTTTATTTGGGCAGCCATCAAATAAAGCGCGGGTAATTTTCGCGGCCATTTGCTTTTTGGGATAAATCCGGTCGATTTGGCGCGGCTATCGGGTGCCCGCAGGCTAACAACCACTCGCTGCAAACGGTTATTTAAATTGCCCCCAAATTATTTATGGTACATTATATTTTCATTTATTAGATGCTATGGTTTGGTAGATAGACCTTATAATATTATAGGTACGTCATCATAACTTCGGTACTTTCAAAGTAGCCAAGTTATTTAAGGGGGATGCTCCAACCAGCCCGCGAAATTCAAATTTTTTTACGTTTTTTGCAATTTGCAGGCCAGTGACATGTTGTAACTTTATAAATATTTGTGTTGCGCAAATAACAAGTATAATTTTAAATATAAAAAATATCAAAAAACTCGCTCCATCAGCTCTCACATAGAAAAGGTGCATCATGTTAAAATCTCCGAAATCTAACTACGATGCACCTTTTCTATGTGAGAGCTGATGGAGCGAGTTTTTTGATATTTTTTATATTTAAAATTATACTTGTTATTTGCGCAACACAAATATTTATAAAGTTACAACATGTCACTGGCCTGCAAATTGCAAAAAACGTAAAAAAATTTGAATTTCGCGGGCTACATCGAAGCAATCACCTTAAAATCAGAAATCAAACGTATGTAACTCTGAGCGCCATCTAGTGCCCCTTCTGGGAAGCAAAAGTACACAGCTTGAGTTATTGGGGGGTATTTATTTACACGTGTTGATTATTCGGTCATTACCGTGTAGTTGTTTGTAGTAAGAAACAATAGGTAGTCAAAATTGTTTTCGAGACGATTTTTGACGAAATATTCTTTTGATCAAGTGTAAATGTTCCATTTGCCTGATTGATTTCAATTCCCTCTGCTGCTGGGTGAATGTTAAGAGTAAAAAGTTTTCAAAAGATACTGTCTCTCTTTTACATAAATTGTTTGGGGTAATGAAAAAAAAATGATGTTTCGAATAAAACCACACACATTTATTCCCAAACTTTATTGAAAAACCTATATTTTTATAATAATAATTACATAATCATTTTTATATACTTAGATCTTTCAAACGTTGACTTAACATAATGTTTTCATTATTAACAGTCAATGCAAGGCGTTTGGTTGTGGCATAACATTAGTAAGTTCTAACCTATTCAGTACTTCGTATGGCTGTAAAAGATGTTGATTTAAAACATTACATGCTATAAAAGCCTTTTCCGAGGTCATCTAGCATTTCACATACAATTTTCTAGTAGTCTTTCTTAAAATAATGACTTTTACATCCTTATTTTATAACTTTCTAGGCACTCCAATGGTTTTCAGTTGCTATTGGCGCGAAAAAGTATTGCCATCAGTAAAAAATGGGGACAAATAAAAAACTGTTACTACCCTATTTTTTCGTTACGTATTTATTAGTTTCTACTGCAATAAAAAAGGGTGACGTTTTCAGTGCTCGTACTTGCGCACAAAATCATCTGGAATAATATTCATTCCTACTACCTATTCAAAAAATATACACAAAACAAACACCTACCCACTACACTTTATATGGGCGTTTTCGCATTAGGTACGTCCGATCCGAACCCGTGAAAATACGGTCCGAAGTAGCCGTAGAACTATTTCTATGGTATTTTACGCACTAGATCCGATTTCCGTCAGATATCATTCCGTCATCCGAGAATCTCCGTTTCGGAGAAAAAATGACGGACCGAAGTAGCCACAGTACTCGTATTATTTGTATGTATGCTCGCGCACTGCGTCCGAGTTGAATCCGAGCTGCGTACGAGCAGAGAGGCAGCGGGGCTGGCGGGGAGTATGCGGCTGGTTGTCAGAGATGGGAGTAGTGCGTAAGCAATATCCGAATTGGGTCCGTGATTTTTTTTCACGGGTTCGGATCGGGTACGGATCGGACGTAGTGCGAAACCGCCTTAAGGGGGATGCTCCAACCAGCCCGCGAAATTCAATTTTTTTTACGTTTTTTGCGATTTGCAGGCCAGTGACATGTTGTAACTTTATAAATAAATGAGTTGCGGTAATAACAAGTATAATTTTAAATATAAAAATTATCAAAAAATTCGCTCCATCAGGTCTCACATAGAAAAGGTGCATCGTAGTTAGATTTCGGAGATTTTAACATGATGCACCTTTTCTATGTGAGAGCTGATGGAGCGAATTTTTTGATAATTTTTATATTTAAAATTATACTTGTTATTACCGCAACTCATTTATTTATAAAGTTACAACATGTCACTGGCCTGCAATTTGCAAAAAACGTAAAAAAATTTGAATTTCGCGGGCTACATCGACGCAATCACCTTAACAATATTTTGCTTTAAATCAACAACTTGTTGGCAACATTTTGCATCAATTCGAAAAGAATATCGTTATTTTGAAAAATTGAGTTTTCTTCTCCGTAAGAGTAAAAAATTCCGAAAAGATACATCTTTGGAAGTGGATTATAATAACAGTATAATAAAAAAATTACGGAGACTATACTCTTAAGATATTTAAAAAAAAAATAAGGAACCAAAAATATATTTGCACTTAAAAAAGAAAATGTTCATATTATATCGTATCGTCATAGCTTAATATAGTTTAATCTAAAACATAAACTAAAGAACTGTTTATCTATAAACATTTCACAAGCCTCATGATAGTATTGCCATCTTACTTTAGTGACATTAAAAAATACTGCAAAACCTTAAGTTATTTTATCTCGATTTAGCATTATATTAAAATCACAGTGAGCTTTATTTCTGTTGCAATAAGGCTGCTTTTGTCAGGTAAAATAACTGAGAAAGGTCTGTAACTCTTTAGAAATGTTTATGAATAAAGAAGTATGGAGTTTAATCAACATAGTAAAATAAAAATTATAGTTGCAACGCTTAATAATTTTAATGAATTACAATTTTAAGGAACCTAGCAGATTAAATGGGAGTTATAATTGCTACAAAAAAAAAACAATAAAATTACAATAATTATATTTTAAATAGCTGTTTCCCGCGGTTTTACCCCCGCTGCTCGGCTCCTATTGGTCGCAGCGTGATGTTATATAGCCTATAGCCATCCTAAATAAATAGACTATCCAACACAAAAATATTTTTTCAATTCGAACCAGTAGTTCCTGAGATTAGCGCGTTCAAACAAACAAACTCTCAGCTTTATAATATTAGTTTAGATAAATGAAATATAACTTTATTCACGCCATCAAGTCCTGTGCCTGGATACTTCAGTTTTAGTTAATGGTATTAATTTTAAAATACAACATTAAGGCTGAAAACTGTAAGAAGTATTCTCAAGATCTTATTATTCAAGAAACAACTGTAAAAGCAGGATTATTTAGCGATGGCACTGATATATGTATAACAGGGTCAAATCTGATGTTTCTTTTTCTCAACCTTACAATACAATACACTATAGTGAAATATAACATACTTTAATATCAAAATAATTAGTGCCAGCATTAAATAATTGGCTGTGGCTTTTTTTTATAATTTTAGTACTTAAAATATGATATGCTAATTGAATAAAAATAATTAATTTGGATTATACATACAATTATGTCTAATATATTTTACATACACAATTATTATTCTTAATTATTATTCTTCTTATTAATCTTGTATACTTACATACAAATAATGTGAATCAATGAGCCAATGAGGGCAATTTTGTGAGTTTCATTTTTCATCATTCATTTTAATTTTTATGTCTAATGGGGAAGGCAAGTGTCAAAGTGACAAGTGACAGTTTGGTCCCAAAAGAACTGTCAAATCAAAGGAATTTTCTGCAAAAAATTGATTTATTGATGTAAAATGACTAGATGTTGTGTAATAAGCTGTAAAAATGATGGAACATACAAATTTCCGTCAATTTACACTATCAAGAAATAATGGGTAGCTGCTGTGACTGCCTTGAGAACAAAAATTGAATTATAACTAAGGAAAAGCTATATAATAAACAAATATCCAGGCTTGCGAAGCCAGGACAGGCCGTTAGTTGAGTTTATTAATAAAATTCTATGATTATACCATAACTAAACAATCGAATACACTTTTCAAAATAATATATACTTTTCTATTGGAGGTTAAGTACCAGTATTGCATCGCTCTATAAATCATGAAATGGTTCGTCTGGCGGAAGAATTATCACCTGGAACGAGTTTTGTGATAGTTGTGGTGTTAAGAAATTAAATATATTGTGATATTTCTCAAATCTATATAGAAAAAAGGGGTAAAATTACTGACTTAAAACATTATGATATTTTATCAAAATAGAAAGTCAGAAGAAGCATTATATTCTTGTTATAGGAAAGGACAGGTAAAACATACCTAAACTCAAAAATTGAAACCTCAACTACAAGTAATTGTGGATTTATTACGGTAAAATCAAATGTATTACCACTCAATTAAATCACTTTTTTTCCTCTTTTAAATGCACCGCGGCGTCTTAATTCTTCTTTTAGTATATGCACTTGCATTGACGAATAATTTTCCATATTTGTTTTGTATTTATACTCAATTTTTATAACAATAAATCTTGTTTGTTTTTTGTACAAGGTAGACAGTAATCTGACGTAGGGACCAACTATTGCAGCGCCATCTACGATTAGCTTTGAGTTGCCATCCCCATTTATTACTTTCCAATGTAAGGCAAGTAAAAATAGACAGTTTTTAGGGTCATAACTGTCAAAATTAAATATTTATTAGAAACCAATTAAAAATTAGAAAACAAATTATAATTTAATAAAAATCAGCTAAAATTTTAAAAATAACATAAAATCAATTTCTTTTTTTTTTCGAAATGATTCAATAGATGTTCAGGGATTTTCATGGTAGTTATTTGAATATAATATATATTAGAGTGTTAACACGCTTTGAATTACACATGTTACTATGGCAACACTGAATGATTAAATCATAAAACATTTTAAGGTGATTGCTTCGATGTAGCCCGCGAAATTCAAATTTTTTTACGTTTTTTGCAATTTGCAGGCCAGTGACATGTTGTAACTTTATAAATATTTGTGTTGCGCAAATAACAAGTATAATTTTAAATATAAAAAATATCAAAAAACTCGCTCCATCAGCTCTCACATAGAAAAGGTGCATCGTAGTTAGATTTCGGAGATTTTAACATGATGCACCTTTTCTATGTGAGAGCTGATGGAGCGAGTTTTTTGATATTTTTTATATTTAAAATTATACTTGTTATTTGCGCAACACAAATATTTATAAAGTTACAACATGTCACTGGCCTGCAAATTGCAAAAAACGTAAAAAAAATTGAATTTCGCGGGCTGGTTGGAGCATCCCCCTTAATAAGGGGGATGCTCCAACCAGCCCGCGAAATTCAATTTTTTTTACGTTTTTTTATATAATTTGTTTTAAAAAATTGAATTTCGCGGGCTGGTTGGAGCATCCCCCTTAATAAGGGGGATGCTCCAACCAGCCCGCGAAATTCAATTTTTTTTACGTTTTTTGCAATTTGCAGGCCAGTGACATGTTGTAACTTTATCAAAATATGAATTGCGGTAATAACATAAATAAATAATAAACATAAATTAAACATAAATTAAATATAAAAATTATCAAAAAATTCGCTCCATCAGCTCTCACATAGGAAAGGTGCATCATGTTAAAATCTCCGAAATTTAACTACGATGCACCTTTTCTATGTGAGAGCTGATGGACGCAATTCATATTTTGATAAAGTTACAACATGTCACTGGCCTGCAAATTGCAAAAAACGTAAAAAAAATTGAATTTCGCGGGCTACATCGACGCAATCACCTTAAGACCAACATTAGTTTATCCATGTTGTTTGTATACTTTATCAGCTTTAATGAATAGTCAGTAATTAACTAATGGCTATCTCAATTAGTTAATTTCGATATTTCTGATTTTTGTGTATCAGTTACAGTAATTTCGAAATTGGTAGAAATATTTTAAAATACAAGAAAATATTCAACGGAAATTGTGTTATACTTAGATATGGTTACAGAGCTGGCCACACTGGAACATCAACAGGTCAATACTAGAGACAGCATAGTCAATATGTTTACAAAGAAACTAAGTGTGTCACCATTAACTCGCACTGGAATAAAAATGTTGCAACTTGACTTAAGAAACAGATAGTTTGCGAGGCAGTTCGTGGTGAAGTAGAACGGACAACGCAGATTCACCACCGCAAAATGTATAAGTACGTCTCTAGAGCTACATGTTGTGATGCTCTTTGGCTTCAGTAAAAGAAAATAATAATAGTTTTCCTTGGCTCATGTTAGATACCAATAAAATTATAGATGTACTTCATAGATATCAATTACATTAACAACTTTTCTGTGAATTTCATGTGATTATCAATTCTTGTTTGATTATTTTAATGCTTTACGGTCAGTTAAGTTGTTGAAGCACTCCAAAAGAGATATATTATGTCAGAGAAATAATTCTAGAAAATATTTTTAATTAAAGTTGTTTATAATTCGATACTTTGCGTACTAGAGAAATATATCTATTTAGAACATGTGTTTTATTGCAGCTGCATTCAAAACAATTGTTATTGATAAAATATCAACGTAAATGATAGTAACCCACACGTCAGTAGTGAAACTAAAAATATGAGCTGACCTCGTACAAAAAGAAGTTTAAATAGAATGCCAGGCCTGCTAAAACTGGTTTTATTATCACTAACACAGGGCCTGTTGTGCAAACTCTAGTTGATTAGTGTATTGTTGATGGTAAATACAAAGTTAATAACAAGCCAAATGTTGCTTCGTAAGGAAGTGCAACAAAACAGATTTCTTTTATTGTTTCCTTCCGACCTCATTTATGAACATTACTGTTATTTGTTAGCCAGAAAAAATAGAAATTGAAGACAAAATATGTGCAAAATTAGTTTAAGCATTTATTTATGTAAATGCATGTTTTTGTAACATTGGTAGGTATGTACACTTCACTGACCTTGTAGCGTATTTATGGATGTAATGAGTAATTGACTGACAGCGCAATTGCATAGGTGTGATGTAAATTAAACACTTACCTTGCTTATGTTAAAACATAGTTAATTATCATCATATTTTCTCCATTAAAAGAAACTTTCTCAATGTCTGTTTCCTTGTTTTCAATCCTAAAGTGCATAAACACCACATTTTAACATAAACAACTGAGTTAACATCAAACATTAACCATTATTACATTTATAAACCTTTCAATATTTAACATTTCTTATCAAAACATTTAACAAGGCTCATTACATGTCTATCCAAACAAAGCTCCACAATTCGAACATCTTCTGTTTTTCAAAGCGAGACAACATAAGATCCCCAATGGGAAGAAGAGTATGGCACATAGGATGCCAAGACATGTGAAATCGTCTTCGAGGATGCCGACGCGACAGGCTGGGCATGCCCCCACGGCGATAATAGGGGGTGGTATAATAATGTTTGTGGCACCATAGTTGGGCACAAAGCCTGTACCTGGTGGTGGAACTCCATAAGGCGTGTACCCTGGCGGAGGTGGGGGGTACGGAGCACCTGGAGCGCCCGCCGGCTGAGGCTGAGGCTGAGGCTGCGGCGGAGGACCTGTAATTGTCACATTTACGCATTACAAGACTACGAATAATGTTTACCATGCAATAACTAAGAAAACAACTTTTGTTAATGCTGCTAAGCGCTAAATACTTAAGCTTTCCACGGGTAATTAAACAAAAAAACACCAAGTCGTAACATTACGCAGTATAATCGAGCAGCCTGCTTATCTTTATTGTGATTCATTCACACTAAGGTTTCTCTATAAACAAACTTATTTGGGGTTTACCTGGAAAAACTGTAGCCGAATAAGGAGGTGGCTGCTCAGTAACTGTTGGTTTTTCCATATTGTTCACTGTTTGACGCCTCAGGATTTATTTTAGAACAATGTGTTGAGGAAAATCTTGCACAAAAAGTAACAAAACTGAAAAACTGAGTTCACAAAACCAGCTGTCAAATGAATGTTGCCAGAACAGTAAAGTATCTAGTCTGCTAGTCTGTGAGTAAAGTAAAGCGCAAATGTCACAGAGTCCCAATTTTCATTAAATTAAAATACATATTAGCTTGGCCAGAACGTCTTGAAACTGAACTTAATCTTTTTATTTACTGACAACGTTTTAAAATCTTTGACATTTGATGTAAACAAAGAACGCAGGGCTGCGTTTAAATCCTTTATCCAGTTTAAATTTATACTGACTAAATGTCAAACAGCCCGTTTAAGTACACCGAGAGGTGAAAAATTATACCAACTAAAATTTAATCTGCCCCGTTTACGGTCGTCCGCTGGTCTATGTTTTTACTGAAAGGAATAAATTTTTGCGACCTTTTTACCACGCAAAATTTTATCCTGCTGTCAGATTGACATTAAGTTTTGTTGTTTTGCTCGATTCTTGCCGTAAAAACGAATATTATTTTTATTTTAGAGAGTGAATATTATTTTTGGATTATGGATTTATAATACACCGGCAAATTGATTATTTGTTCAATAAACTGAGCTGTCAATTGAATTTGACAGCTAACATTGACAAAAAGATATGACTCCGTTCAGCGAACCCTCGCTAGTTTAATTTTTTTCCGGCGAAACATCGCTGGAAGATTTAAACGCACCCCAGGTTTGTTACATTTATTATTTATTGTGCCATAAATATCGTAATAAGTGAAAAAAAAAAAATCATTCAAAGTGCAGGGCTGCGTTTAAATCCTTTATCCAGTTTAAATTTATACTGACTAAATGTCAAACACCCCGTTTAAGTACACCGCGTGATGAAAAATGAAGCTAACTAAAATTTAATCTGCCCCGTTTACGGTCGTCCGCTGGTATAAGTTTTTACTAAATGGAATAAATTTTTGCGACCTTTTTACCTCGCAAAATTTTATCCTGCTGTCAGACTGACATTAAGTTTTGTTGTTTTGCTCGATTCGCGCCGTAAAAACGAATATTATTTTTATTTTAGAGAGTAAATATTATTTGTGGATTATGGATTTATATTAAACCGGCAAATTGATTATTTGTTCAATAAACTGAGCTGGGGTGCGTTTAAATCTTCCAGCGATGTTTCGCCGGAAAAAAAATAAACTAGTGAGGGTTCGCTGAACGGAGTCATATCTTTTTGTCAATGTTAGCTGTCAAATTCAATTGACAGCTCAGTTTATTGAACAAATAATCAATTTGCCGGTGTATTATAAATCCATAATCCAAAAATAATATTCACTCTCTAAAATTAAAATAATATTCGTTTTTACGGCAAGAATCGAGCAAAACAACAAAACTTAATGTCAATCTGACAGCAGGATAAAATTTTGCGTGGTAAAAAGGTCGCAAAAATTTATTCCATTTAGTAAAAACATAGACCAGCGGACGACCGTAAACGGGGCAGATTAAATTTTAATTGGTATAATATTTCACCTCTCGGTGTACTTAAACGGGCTGTTTGACATTTAGTCAGTATAAATTTAAACTGGTTATAGGATTTAAACGCAGCCCTGTCAATTGAATTTGACAACTAACATTGACAGAAACTTATGACTCCGGGGTGCGTTTAAATCTTTCGGCGATGTTTCGCCGGAAAAAAATTAAACTAGCGAGGGTTTGCTGAACGGAGTCATAAGTTTCTGTCAATGTTAGTTGTCAAATTCAATTAACAGCTCAGTTTATTGAACAAATAATCAATTTGCCGATTTAATATAAATCCATTAATCCACAAATAATATTTACTCTCTAAAATAAAAGTAATATTCGTTTTTACGGCGCGAATCGAGCAAAACAACAAAACTTAATGTCAATCTGACAGCAGGATAAAATGACAATGCCAGATCCTGCCCCACCTTTCAGCCCAAGATACAGGAAATATAAAGTAATGAAAAATATTAAATGAAAATATGACCCCTGATTACATAATTGTTATTCTGCAAAAGTTGCTTTTAAAAAGTTAGTGATAAAAGGATTTCGAAAACCCAAAAACCATTTCCTGTTTTCATCGCGGCCATGTGCGTTACGCATTAAGCATACCTACACGCAGAGAAAATGACAAATGACACCTTTTAATGTGTTATTGTTCGGATTTAAATATGCAATATTCAGTTTTAATAAAACATTATTTTCAATAAGTGTGTTTAACAAAAATAATGTTTTTTTTATATAAATCACATTATGAATATAAACTCTTAAAAATATTTCATATTTGAGCATGAATGATTAGGTACAACGAAACGTCATTGACGCGGAAATACCTAATCAAAACATAGCCCTATCATAAAATCTGGACTGAGCACTTCAAGTTACCTAGTACCCAAAAATGAAACGTAATCGCCACCGTTTAGGTTTTTTTTGATTTGCTATAATTAGCATGACGAAAGAGAAGAGCAACTTGGATGGCGCTTGTCCCTTTCCTCCTATTCCCAGAAAGTAGTATGGATAGAAACAGTGAAATATAACTCTTACTTGCTAACCTTATTTACTTTTTCGGCTTTAAAATTGCTTTAAGGTTTATTTTTCAATATTCTTTTTTATTTTTATTCGGGCTATTGTCGCCAATGTCCCTGATATTGTTGTGATAGACAGATCGGTGCGCCGCGTAATGATAAATAATCGATGATACCATCTCGCATGCCGAGAACCTTCTGAACTGAAAGCTGAGAAATATAAATAAATGAAATATCTCAACTTAGCACGCGCGGTTGTCGGAGTGGGAATGTGAGCTCGGCTATCATTGTGCCGATTTCTCGTTACAGCCAATGGCCTGATGGCAAAGGGCCTCGACGAATACCTTTCGAGGCTCTCTCTAGGTAGTTGGATCAAGGGCCTGATTTTGAAGGCAGTGTTTCTAAATACGGCCCGCATTGTGAGGAGGTTCCTGTTTCTGTAGCCCTCACCACCGGTAGTTTGGACCCCTATCACACCGGCGGACACTGTTTTTATGTTTATAAATGTTTTTTTATTGTTTTTTTAAAGAAATATTTAAAAACGTAATAACATGTATTTTGGTTACCTACCCTATTCATCATCATCATCATATCAGCCGTAAGACGTCCACTGCTGAACATAGGCCTCCTTTGAACTTGTAGTAGGACCGGTTGTAAGCGGCCTGCATCCAGCGTGATCCTGTGGCCTTCATAAGATCGTCTGCCCACCTAGTGGGTGGACGTCCTACGCTGCGCTTGCCGGTGCGTGGTCTCCATTCGAGAACCTTACGGCCCCATCGGCCATCAGTTCTGCGAGCTATATGGCCTGCCCACTGCCATTTCAACTTGCTAATTCGTTGGGCTATGTCGGTTACTTTGGTTCGTCTACGAATCTCCTCATTTCTGAGTCGATCGCGCAAAGAGACTCCGAGCATAGCCCTCTCCATAGCTCGTTGGACTTACTGAGCTTACTAATGAGGCCCATAGTAAAGGACCACGTTTCGGCGCCATACGTCATCACTGGTAACACACATTGGTCGAAAACTTTCGACTTGAGGCACTGAGGTATTTTGGACGAGACCTACCCTATTAGAAAGAGACAACTGGCCCCATCGGAGCTATCTCTCTCAGCACGTTTTTACGGCATGAGTGCTCAGTCCATTTCGTATATTGTTTGTGTATTTTATCCTTGTGTCAAAATGTCACAACTGGCATTATTGACAAAGTCATTTGATTTTTGGGTGGCTATTGTGTTTATTTATTACAAATTATAAATGTGTTTGAATTATCTTACAGCTTCCACCAACATCTGTAATCCGTCAAGATTGTTAGTATTGTATTGTGTGTGCTTTGTGGCTAGACCAGCATTGTGAAAATAGGGACGTGACGTTAACGTATGCTCGACATAGGTATCTAACCTAAATGTGATATTTTATCCAATAAAACAGAAACTGCACTTTTAAAGACATTTAATCATAATTTTAGTTATCACTGATAAAGGACAAATAGAATGCTACATTTGGTATAGTTGGAAGCCAACTTTTATTTGGTGGGTCATAGCTCTAAGTAGCAACTGGCATTGTCTTTTGCGTGGTAAAAAGGTCGCAAAAATTTATTCCTTTCAGTAAAAACATAGACCAGCGGACGACCGTAAACGGGGCATATTAAATTTTAATTGGTATAATTTTTCACCTCTCGGTGTACTTAAACGGGCTGTTTGACATTTAGTCAGTATAAATTTAAACTGGATAAAGGATTTAAACGCAGCCCCGTTCAGCTAACCCTCGCTAGTTTAATTTTTTACCGGCGAAATACCGCCGGAAGATTTAAACGCACCCCTGGTAGCGAGAGCACAGTGGTGACTTCCGGTTTTCTACTCTAATTTGCCAAGCTTTTTTTTGTAGGGCTCCTCTTAAATCCTGGTATTTTCGAATAATTTAATTTAACGAAAAAAATAATAAGAATCAATTGTGTAAATTAATTATTAGGTATTTAACAGGATTAAAGGAGAGGATAGGATTTATTGATTAGGTATTTAACACTTCATATAACAAAATAGCAAATTGAATATAAAACACGTCTTTTCCAGAAGACACGTTACGAACAATTAATAGTATGGATACACTAAGTGACCGACCGGAATTTCGGTTTCGGTTTCGGCCAAAAAATCTAGTTTCGGCCTTAGTTTCGGTTTCGGCCAAAATATAGCCGAAAGTTTCGGCCCCTCCGAAACCCAAGTGTGCGTGCATTTTCGTGCGTCATTCGGTAAAATTCGTAGCCAACACGTGCTTGATCGCCGGCGGGGCTCCGGCTCAGTTCGCCACCGTCATTTAATCGTAACTTAAGGTGAAACAAGTCAACATTTTTTCCATAGAAACTTCGTTGGGGTTTTACTCCACTATTTGACAAAGTACATTCAAAGTTAAACATGGTATCGTTTTGTCTCATTATTAATTTTGTCTGTACGGAAGCAGAATTGTAAAATACGAAGCCATTAAAAAGTTACAAGCTTCTAAAGATTCGTTTTTTTGCTAATTTTAACATAATTTTGGGTTTAAATTAGAAGCTAAAGAAGCATCAAATTTCCAAAACGAAGTCCGTACCGACACAGCAAATTTATCGAAGAATTTAATAAATTTTATTTGAAATAAATTGGTGCAGTGGTTTTTTCATAAAACCCCTTCTTCCAAAGGCTTTTACTCAAAATGAGCGTGCATCTCACTGAATAATGTTTTCCCCTGTTTTCTCCACGGGGGGATGACGCTCGCGCACACATGAACAATATGGCTCGATTTCAGGTGATGTATCATGATTTTTGACCATGCCTGCCAGTGAGTTCGAGCTCGCGAGTAGCGCCGCCTTAAGGTTATGTTTTTGAGTTTACTGCCAAGAGTAAGTCTTGTATATTCATGTCATAATTTATATATCTATACATCTTATATATAATATTTCCGTGTCACAATGTTAGTTACCGTACTCCTCCGAAACGGCTCTACCGATTTTTACCAAATATATGCGTATTCAGTAGGTCCAGTAGGTCTGAGAATCGGCTACTATCTATTTTTTTTTTTAATTTATATGGCAAAACAACGTTTGCGGGTTCAGCTAGTATTATATAAAAATCAGTGCCACTTTACGTTGTAATTTTATAACTCAAGAACGGGCTCAGCTATCCAAACCAAATGTTTAGGCTTTGTTTGGACTATTTAGTAGGTGGTTTATGTGAAGTTTGCACAAAATCGGTCGAGCGGTTCTTCATTTATCACATTTTTTGTAACATTATGAATTCAATAATGGCGGATCATTTTGTTGATGGGGATTTTGCTGTCGAAGTAGCGAAGCACGTACCGGGCCGCTAGTAAAATATATTTGTTACTTACGATAATTATTAAAAAACTTATCAATCGTCAAGGCGATTAGGACTAGGCGGTATTCGAACATAATTAAGTTAACGGTTTCTTCTTGCGATTGTCGAGACTTCAAATCTAGTGAAATATTGGAAACAATGAATTTTTATAATTTCGAAGAATAGATTATGGCTCATGTTGTGCTTGGGGCTGGCTGGGTTCTTGTAATAAGACAACTTCTTGAGATGAATTCGGATTATAATTTATTGAGAGCTTTACACGATGGCGTCCGTTACATCGTAGCTTAGGTGATCCAGGAAGACCATAGACAATACATTTTTTATTCTTAAAACTAATGTGCCATAGACTAAATATACAACATGCCCTTTTTTCTTTTAAAAGGTTTGATGTGACATTTATAAAATTATTATGACATTGACATTTATAAAATTATGACATTGACAATTTGACACTTATCAATAACCTTAAACTGATGAATAAAGCTAAGATAAATTAAATTATAATAATACAATATATTTTAACATTATACAATATTAATACACAATTTCAAATTTATAAATCTAATTTCTGTCTCTTTTTTATCAATCTACCTCTCGAGCTATACTCAGCTTGCGACATTTCTTTTTTAGCTTGTTTACAATCTTTCTTTTCTAAATTAACAGAGGTATGAGGTAAGTTTTCAAGCATAGGACTAGTAATAGGACTTTGAGAATTATATGATGATTCATTTGTATCCAATAAAACCTGGTCATCATATTCATTATATTCATGTAGACTATCAGGTGATGCTATTTCTTCGACATTTACAAATACTGGGGATCTTGCCTCCGTAATTGACTGAGAAGAATGATCTGACTCTACTGACAAGAAGGAATCAGAATCATTATTTTCTTTGGTAATAGACTTTGACAAAGGATTTGACTCTGAATGAGTGAAAATAAATATACAATTATCATCCTCTTTTTCTTTTATTTTGGACTTTTGAAGAAATGTTTCCGACTTCGACTTGTCTGTTTTATTTGGAATTGGAAAATTATTTTGACTCATAGTCTGTCTAGTGTCCTTGAATTTGACTTTTTTATTATTTGACTTATTATTGCTTGATTTATAATCTATCCGAATATGTTGACTATTTCTTCTGTAATTTGTACCATAACAATCTTTAACAATGAATGATCTAGGAAAGTCTGTCTTTGAAACAATAGTACCTTTAGTCCATATGATATCTTTTGGATTTTTCTTAAAGTAAATTTGTTGGTTATTATAAAATGCTGGATATGTTTTACAATTTTTGTTATAATATAATTTTGTTTTATTTAAATTACTATGTTTCTTTACTTTGTATTCTGAAAATTTTACAATTTTAGGTCTTAAATTACTTACTATATTAGGTAATTTAGTTCTTAAATTTCTTGACATTAGTAACTGAGCAGGTGAAGCAATATTTCCTCTAGGACTATTTCTATAATGTAGTAATCCTATGAAGGGATCAGACCCTGATTCATCACATTTTCTTAATATGTTTTTCACAATTTTTACAGAAACTTCAGCGAGTCCGTTTGACCTAGATAAATGTGGACTTGACACAATATGTTCAACATTCCAATCAAGAAGAAATTTTTTAAATTCCAACGAGTTGTAAGGGGGACCTCCATCACTTAGAAGTTGTAATGGGATACCATGTCTAGCAAAAATAGATTTTAAGTGTGTTATGACATTCAAAGTTCTACTGTCTTTGTTTAAATTTGCTATTTCTATGTAATTGGAATAAAAATCTACAACAAGTAAATATTTTTTGCCTTTATATTCAAACAAATCAGTGGCTAGTTTTTGCCAAGGAAATAGTGGTTGTTCATGAGATAACATTGACTCTTTAGTTTTATTTGAAGAATAAATACTGCAAGTTTCACATTGTCTTACTTTATTTTCTATGTCCTGGTTGATGTTAGGCCAATAAACTACTCCTCTAGCTAAACTTTTTGTTTTTTCTATACCTAAATGACCTTCATGAAGGATATTCAAAATTTCAGACCTCATAGACTTAGGTATTATGACAGAGTTGTTTTTGAAAAGTAAATTATTAATCATATGAATTTCTTCCTTAATATTCCAATAAGGTGATACTAAATTGTCACAATGTTCTTTGCATTTAGGCCATCCTATTTTATAATATTCTTTAAGTTTTTGTGATATTAAATCATGATTTGTGTGATGTAAAATTTTATCCAGTTTTTCTTTTGTGATAGCTAAGTTAGAAGTTAATAAGTTAATATGAATTTCGACTTCGTTGTCTAAATCGTCTAGGCTAACTAATTCTTGATTTTGGTTAGTGTCCTTGATGGGAGCACGTGACAAAGTATCTGAAATGTACATTTCTGTTCCTTTGGTATAAGAAACAATTAAGTGATAAGCTTGTAAGGCTATCATCATACGTTGTAATCTTGTAGGGACTTCTGACAAAGGTTTTTTGAATAAAGTGACCAAAGGTTTATGATCTGTTTCGACTTGAACAGGTTTACCGTATATGTATTGGTGAAACTTATTGCAACCAAATACAATGGCATAAAGCTCTTTTTCTATTTGTGCATAGTTTATTTGACTTTTATTTAGTGATTTTGAGGCATATGCTATAGGATTTTTACCATGTAATATTACAGCGCCTACTGCATTTTTTGATGAATCAACAGACAATCTAATAGGTTTCTTGATGTCATAATGAACAAGAATGGGTGACTGACATATTAATGATTTTAATTTTTTAAATTGTTGTTCATGTTGATCTAACCATTGCCAAGTATTTTGCTTTTTTAGCAAGTCTCTCAAAATAGTGGTTTCTTCAGCTAAGTTATGAATGTAGGAACCTAAATAATTAATCATTCCTAGAAATCTTTGGAGTTCTTTAACATTTGTTGGACTAGACATATTAGAAATTGCTTCGACTTTAGATTGGTCGGGTGACACTCCATTTTTGTTAAAAATATGACCAACATAGCGTATTTCCTCCATACCAAATTGACATTTAGACTTATTAAATTTTAAATTTACTTCAGATGCACGTTTGAACAGTAATTCAAGCCTTTCGTTGTGCTCTTTTTCATTCGACCCATAGACAAGAATGTCATCGACAAATATTATTATTCCTGGTAAGTCTCCAAACAATTGATTCATGGTTCTGTGGAATATTTCTCCACTGGAATTTATGCCATACGGTAATCTAAGGAATTTATATCTACCGTAGGGTGTATTAAAAGTGCATAAGTCACTACTTTCTGAATCTAAACAAATAGTCCAATATCCTGAACTAGCATCCAGTTTTGAAAAAATAGAAGCTCCGGCTACTTTAGATCTAAGGTCATCAAATGTAGGATATGGATAGTAGGGTCTCTTTATAGCTTCATTTAAGTTTCTCGGATCCAGGCAAATCCTCAACTTACCATTAGGTTTTTCTACTAGGACTATAGAATTTACCCATTTTGTTGGCTTTTCAACCTTTTCAATGACTTTTTGTTGTTCCATACTCTTTAGTTCCTCCTTTAGGCGATTTTCTAAAGAATAGGGAATTTTACGTACCGGACAAATTTTTGGTTTAACACTGAGATCAATGTCTAAATGAGCCTTGTAAGGTAAACAACCTAAACCTTCAAATGTACTAGCGTACTTTGACACAATATTTTGTACTGACCTGTTGCTATGTCTGTCTTCAATCTTGAATATTCTTTTTACAATACCAAGTTTTTCACATGTTTTCCACCCAATTATTGGTATGCATTCTCAATCTACCACAGTAAAGTATAATCTTGCTGAAACTCCATTTTCAAATGAGCAATTTAAGATGCAAGTACCTAAATTTGGCACTACTTCTCCTGAAAAAGTATATATTTTATTATTTGTTCTTATTAAATTAATATTTTCCTGAGTATTAGACCTAATTCTTTCAAGAGTATGCTTTGATATGACATTTGTGTCAGCTCCTGTATCTATTTGACATTTGACTTTGAAATTTTGAAAATAAACATTAATTTGCCAGTCTCCTGTACTGTTAAAATTTTTATTAATGGAACGTATGACAAATTGATTTTCTTGTGGATGTGATAATAACTGAATTGTACTTACTCTATGATTATTATTACCAGAATTATTATTATTTCCTGAATTTTTGAAGAAACAAAATTTTGCAAAGTGGTTTTTCTTCTTACAATTGTTGCAAGTCTTGCCTTCTGCTGGACATTTGTATCTGTGTACTTGACCACACCTCCTGCATACATTGTTGTCTGGTGTTTTTAGTCTTTGTTTGAAGTTATTTCTGCTTGACGATGATGATCTATTCCTGTAGTGATGATTATTTTTGTTGTACCTGGTCTGTGAACGGCTTCTGTTACTTGACTTGATTGCTTGCACTGTTTCTTTGTTTTCAGTTTTGCACATGAGTTTTGTTGACCTTTCTTGAGACAGTTCGAGACTTTTTGCAATTTTCATGGCATTTTCAATTGTCAATTTTTCTTCTTGAAGAAGTCTTTCCTTTATATGTGTATTTTGTATACCAATGACGAGCATATCCTTTATAAGAGAATCTTTTAGTGCTGCAAATTCACATGCGGTCGATAGGTTAGTGAGAACTGTGAGGTATTCTTCCAAAGTTTCGTCTTGCTTCTGTAGTCTCGTGAAGAAGTTATATCTTTCAACTGTTAAGTTGGTGTGTGGACTGAATTTGTCATCAAATTTTTTCAAAATAATTTCTACGCTCGTTTGTGTCCTGTCGATGTTGAAACTATTGAATATTTCAAGCGCGTCATCACCAATCGTGTTCAGTAAAATTGCTGTCTGTTTAGCAATTGGACATTTGCTGATTTCGTTAGCATCCATGAATATTTCAAAACGTTGCTTCCATTGCCTCCATTTCTCGGCAGCATTGTCGCCATTTTCAATTTTTAACGGCCTTATGTTCGCAATGAAGATTTTGTCAGACATTTTGAATAATTATAAATTTCTCACCTTTTGAGACCAATTCTGACACCATGTTGTGCTTGGGGCCACAGAGTACAGTAATAATAATAGAGATAGAGAGCCCTCTCCTAACCTTGATGCGTCTCCTCGTTCTGTGGCGCCATCTATTAGTCTTGATCCCTAAACTACCCTATATGTTTACACACACATACGTAACTTAAGATTTCTTTGTGTGCAGTCAATCAGTGGAATGAAAATTTAATAGGTATTATTTAGATCTACACTTTTCTTAAAAATCAGCTTTTTTTACAAACTTGAGATTTTTCGAAAACTCGGTTAAATCACTACAGCTGTGTTTTAAGAAAAGTGTAGATCTAAATAATACCTATTTTAAAGTGTATTACTTATTTAAAATTATCTGTGATAAGTAATATTATTACTTTACATTTATACTCAGTAAGCTTTTAATAGTAAATAAAACGCAATATTTCATTTCTTTATTTTATTGTGTTTATGTTTATTGTAATACAATTGAGCAGCGCTTTTCACTTCATCATCCCCATCATAAACTATTTTCCCGGACAAAATTCGGTTGATTGAACGGCACCAACCGTAAATCAAAATGTTTATGACAATATCTTCAAAATATTTTTTAAATGCGATATTGTGTTTCTTGCATTTTAAATTAAAATTTTCTATAAGGAATTCATTGATTACTTTTATATTTAGTTTGGTATTTTCTGTACCTATATTATTTTTTAAGCAATCAGTTGTGATATTTTGTATATTGGCAAAATAGGTACAGATTTTTTTTGAAGGATACACAAGCAATTTTTTTCCTTCAACATATTCTTTATCTTTTATTAAACCACTAATTTCATTTGTTTGCAGTTCTTGTCTGCACGTTTTGCACGATTTGCAAATTCGTGTTAAACATTTTTTCAGGACCCAACCACAAACATAATTCCTTATTTCCTGACCTGCCTCATGTATTTCAGCATCATTATTTATTAATTGGTTACTTATAGGTATACGGAGAGGCAGCTCATTTTCATCTCTTCTGTCTGACGACTTTTCGGGTTCCTTTTGGTCTAAGAAGAAGTTTAAGGACTGCAGAAATGTAGCAATATCCTCCTCGCAATTCGCTTTGATTGAATGCGAGGAGGAAAAGTTATTTATCAAAAGAGCTTTATATGCGCCTTCAAAGCCAACACTATTTGGTGCTACATTTCTGGCCCCTAAACTTCTAATGTTCCCGAAAAAATTTTCGATTGGGTCCTGATTAAAGTTTCTACACAACATCGTGTCCAAACCGTGATTTTTTGACAATATTTTCCAAATGGCTTGCATCCCTTCAATAGTCTTTATGAAGTTCCTTATAGATGGCACCGTTTTTTCAACCACACGTATTTTGTCCCCAGTTTTTTTTTGTTCTAAAAATTTCATATTTTTTAAAAATTTTATAGCGTCTATCCATAGTTGATGATGGGGCGAACCTTTTTTAACACCTGCCCGGTAGATTTTTCCGTTCTGAACATCAAATGTGTTAGAGTTTAGGCTGTCAAACAGTTTGTCGATTATTAAAACAAATTCTTCTATGTTTGTTACTTCCGGCCTAACTTTTCCCGATTCTGACAAATGTTTAACCGCGACGGCAACGCTGTGGCTGAAGACTTGAGCTGCGGTTTTAACTTTCATTTTATTTATTTTTTCTATAATTAGGTGCTCCTCTGTAATTTTTTGTAAAATTTTTAATTCATCATAGCTCTTATCAGCCTGATATAATTCCTCAAAGTACTCCCACTTAAGGACTTTTTCTTTTTCTTCTTTAACGCTATGGTAAATTAAATTTTTTGTTAATAAATTGTTTCGCAGTCCTTTTAGCAAATGTGGTACATCATACAAAGGGATAATTTTTTTATTATTAAAAATAATGCAATCCTGTTTCCAAATTTTGCCTTTTCTTAAAATTTGTTCCTTGCTATCATTTATTAAGCCGTCTATCGCTCCTACATTTATGGCGCTTTGGTCACACACAGTAGCCAATATTTTTAGGCCTGTAGCATAGACTTCTGTAATTATATTTTTTATTATATTTTTAAGTTCTATTTTATTCATACTTTGTGTGAAATAATATGCTACAGGCTGTTTGTAATTTTTTTTTATGCCTCGCACCATAAATGTAAGCACGTGGTCTGCAATTTGGTGTTCATCCCTATCTTTTAAAGAAGTAAAGCCCTTAAGTTGGTCACTTCCGGCATCATATTGAATATAAGGCGTGATATACATTTCATCGAAAATCAAAACACACAGCTTGTCGTCTTCGCTCATACTCGCCACTGAGTCTTTAATTTTTTCTAAAATTGCTTTATTGATACTTGGTCTAATTTTGATTTTAGCAAGTAACTTTTTTAGGGATCTTGCCGATGGCAATGTAAAACATTTTGATAGAAGTTTATAACATTTCGGACTCCTTTTAAATAAGGAAAGGGATAATATTTTTTCATCCATTGCAAAACGGCGTCCTTTCGGCTTCTTGATAGCTTCCCAATATTGCATTCTTGTGAAAAGTTTTGCGGGCAAGCTCATTTTTCCTGTGACAATTTTAAATGCTTTACTATTTGAAAGCTTCTCAGCATTTTCGAGTCTGGTTTTATAAAATTCTCCTCTTTTTTTAAGTCTTAAAATTTGTCGTTTTAAATCTTTAATTTGTCTTTGTGTAGTCTTCGTGACAAATGTGGCAAGCCGTGGTTTACTCGTTGGTCCTGAAAATTAAATAAAAATCTCATATCAGTACTCAACAAAAGAATTAAAAAAACACATTGTTATGACCATAATTACATATATCTATGAATGCACTATGCAATCACAATATGAGATGACATCATGTTTAGTCAAAATAGTATTGAAATTGGATGTTGATACAAATAAATTTGTGGCACTGAGGCAACAAAAATATTTGTCTTCTATAGACCGGTGGCTGTCAAAGAACGATTCTCAGGATTATTTATTTTGGAAAAAATAAAATGGAAGAATCGCACAACAAAAAAATATGTAAAAATAAATAGTTTACCTGGCTGTAGCACAGTGGATTTTGAAGACATACTAATGTCTGGTGTGGATGGCATATCAGTGTATGTCTGATGAGACGCACTAACTACAGTGGCAATTCCTAAAACAAGAATAAAACACATTAAAAAAATACAATAAATACATACTACAAACTTGCATTGGGAATAGTAAATGGTACTGTATGTTGTTGACATGAATTTACTACATAAATACTGCAATAGCAATAATATTTCATTTAGGTCTTATTTGGACAAAATAATTTATTTAAGTTGAATGTGATACAAATAAAATCATGGAGCTAAGGCAACGAAAACATTTGTCTTCTATAGACCAGTGGTGGAATGGAAGAATCGCACTTGACAAAAAGTAATCTATCTATATAAAAATAAATAATTTACCTGGCCGTAGCACAGTGGATTTTGAAGACGTACTACTGTCCGGTGTGGATATGGATGGCATATCATGGCAGGTCTGATGGGACGCATGTACTACAGTGGCAATTCCTAAAACAAGAATAAAAAACGTTAAAAAAAATAAAAAAAAATACATACTACAAACTTGCATTGGGCCATTGGGAATAGTAAATGGTATTGTACGTTGTTGACATGAATTTACTACATAAATACTGCAATAGCAATAATATTTCATTCAGGTCTTGTTTGGACAAAATAATTTATTTAAGTTGGATGTGATACAAATAAAATTATGGAGCTAAGGCAACGAAAACATTTGTCTTCTATAGACCAGTGGTGGAATGGAAGTATCGCACTTGACAATAAGTAATCTATCTATATAAAAATAAATAATTTACCTGGCCGTAGCACAGTGAATTTTGAAGACGTACTACTGTCCGGCGTGGATGTGGATGGCATATCATGGCAGGTCTGATGAGATGCAATATCTACAGTAGCAGTTCCTGAAAAAGAATGAAAGTAAGATTAATTAAAATAAATGTGCACCATACTGGTATCACAATCATGTTTTCCCGAAGTTGTGATGTTCAGTACATTGTTATGAATACAAGTGAATTGAACTGTTGAAAAAAAACTTTGCACACACTTGACTTGATCAAAGATTTTTTGAATGCAAAGTAACAAGCCGAAATTAGTAGGTACATACCTGGCACTAACAATGAAGGTACAGCAATAGCGCTTAAGCGATTGTTTCTGGTTTTGTCTTGTGGCCTAAAATGTATGTCACAAACTTTTTTTCTATTATAAATTTCATCATCAGTCATGCCACTCAACAACGGTCCAGCAAGTTTCACCCAGATCTTGAACCGGTCTGGGTCTTTTGTAGGTTGAGGAAAGTTGTGGATGGCAACACCTGAAATATAAATTTATGGTTTTAGAGATACATTCATTTTATTTTTCAAAACAGACAATTTACTAATTCATTTTAAATACTGAGAAATAATTATTCATACAGAAAGCTTCTGATATTCTTATTCTTCTACTTCTGATAGTATTACAATACTAGCCCTACCATGTACCCACTCATTTCCATTATTATTACAGATATAATTGCTAAGCGGTTGACATCTATTGAAATTGAAATAAAAGAAATAAATATATCACAGCAAGAAATCCTGCAGAGTCCGATCTTCCTCTACAATCACTCCGTTTGAAACTTTGCCAGAAGAAATAAAATTAATAAGATATAATATTGTTGATAATATTGAATCAGTAACAGATAAAAATGCAAAATTTGAAATCGGTGTAATTTAACGATGACCCACTGACCCAAAATGCTACTAGGGGGTAGAGGAAGGCGGTTTGCCAAATAGGAAACTCCAACAAACATTATGGTTCAATGCCGTTTGAGTTTCATGCGTTTAGACAGACAGGAAGACACACGTGGCGGGGTGACTTTGTTTTAAAGTAATAATGATAATAAATACATAAAGGTAGATTTGCAGCCTTACCTGTTGTTTTACATCCAAACACGCATCTTCTTGTAGTTGGCATTGTCAGTTTATAACTGAGTCCGCAAGATAAATGAACAACTTAAAAACTAAAGTCACAATAACACAAGGACAGAAACTTAAAACACTAAGGCGTCCAAACTATCGCATGAAAAGAAAATCAAAAACACTACAGCGTCCACAATAACTATCACAAAAAAACTTAAAACACTAAGGCGTCCAAATTATCGCAAGTAATTAAGAAAGTTCCACAATATCGCAAAGAAATTTTTTTACACGGACTCACGGTTGAACTTTGAAAATTGTCATCTTAGTGCTGCCAAGGCATATTGATTAAAATCTACTAACACCTTCCAAATTAATATAATATTTGAAAAAAAAAAGACCTGAATTGACATAGAGACAATAAATAATTTGAACAAATTTCATTTATTGTGTAGATACATAAGTTTTCTCTTTTAAACGGACATTTTATTTGATAAGAAGTTACTGAATTAAAGTAACCATTAAAAAATGGCAGCCCTGAGATATGTTGCCAAAAACTGGTTTAACGCCATCTGTTGGATTAAAATTGAGCTATTAATAGTGTAAAAAGTTAGGGTACAAGACTAATAGATGGCAGTACTATAATCATTAAAAGTGCCTTGTAGGCGACTTTCACCCCCCTGCTTGGGGCTGGCTGGGTTCTTGTAATAAGACAACTTCTTGAGATGAATTCGGATTATAATTTATTGAGAGCTTTACACGATGGCGTCCGTTACATCGTAGCTTAGGTGATCCAGGAAGACCATAGACAATACATTTTTTATTCTTAAAACTAATGTGCCATAGACTAAATATACAACAGCTCAGTAGAAGTTAAATAACATAATATAATATACAAATAGCAATTTCTTAAGATCATCTATCCATAAGTTTGCCGTATTTCATTACTTCCCAGAATTTGATCCTTATTAGCAACACTGTCAAATGGTGTATTATTACAGGATGTGAATTTTTTTTACAATATAAGCACGTTCGATTCCTGGCCAGGATTATTGATTTTTCTAAAATCCAATGATGCAGTTTTAGTTTTCGGCAAAATCGGTCTCGAGACTCTATCGATATTCCTCATAGTTAAGAATATAGCCATCCACGCCCAGTTGAAAAATTCGCCCTGTATGTATGACATTTTTTCTTATATGTATCAATGTAAAAAAAAAAAAAACAATATATTTCAGAAAAAAAATCGAAATTTTTAAATGTTTTATAAAGTTTCGGTTTCGGCCAGAACTGAGAGCAAGGCCGAAGGTTCGGTTTCGGTTTCAGTTTCGGCTGAAAAATCAGTTTCGGACGGACACTACTAAGAAGTATTCAAAAGCGATGTTCTGCTACCATAATATTGATTAAATGTTTGCCTTTTCATTAGACTTCTATTTTGTTTTGGAAGCTATGCTATTACGAAATAGATCTTATTTCAAGGATTAACCAGTATTTCACGAGTAAATTGCATTTGAAACATTGTTATTGCTCGCGACTGTACAGTCACGAGCAATAATATGTATACACTATACAGTATTCAAAAGCGATTTTCTGCTACTATATTGATCAAACCTTTTTTTTGCCTTTTCATTAGACTTATATTTTGGTAGCCATACTATTACGAAATAGGTCTTATTTCAAAGTGGAAACCAGTATTTCACGAGTAAATTGCGTTTGAATTTTGTTAAGTGTATACATGTTATTGCTCGTGACTGTACACAATATTTACTTGGATAATTAGATACTTGTAATATTTACTTGGATTCAACTCAGGTTACATAGTTACCAAATACATAGTTACCATTTTATGCAAACTACATATCTTTATAATATATAAAAAAACAGGGTTTTTTTGTTAAGACTCGACTACAGCCGAAACCGCTAAACGCAGAATATTGAATTTTGGACAGCACTTGCAGTCTACCATGTAGGGGAGCAAAGACGGGATTTTGCGAAAATCCTCCTCTGAGGGGGTGAACAGGGGTGAAAACCTTTGGATGTAAAATCTTATCCCTTAGGTTTATAAACAGTTTATAAACTTGAAACTTAGTTCGAATAAATAAAGAAAATAGAAATAAATCGTTGAGCTCCTTGTGTTCTGAGTCGAGCTACACGATTACCGACAAATGCTTGCACTGACTGGACAGGTCCACTCAAATCTGTGTGGCTCTTTCTTCAAAAGACCATCTCAGACACCCGCATGGTCCTCGTATGACCTGAACAAAACAATGTCTGGACTTTAAAAGAGACTGTGACCTCTGAGTTTGTTTCGGCTGTTTCTTCTCAGAGTAGTCAGGTAGGAAACACCGGCCGGCCCCATCTAGCTTTAAAAATATTGATGACGTGTAAAAGTGTTTTTTATAACCAATTTGCAAAATAAATATCATTTATCATTATCATTTAATATGAGTATAATTAAATAAAAAAGATGGGCATTATTCTTTTTTTAAAACTACCCTACATTGATAATGTAGGAGTTGTTAAAGTTTTGGAAAATCAAAACGCGTGAGTTGATTAGTGTGAAAATCAGTATTTACAATTATACTAGATCAGAAATAATGGGGATGGCAACTCAAAGCTAATCGTAGATGGCGCTGCGATAGTTGGTCCCCACGTCTACCTTGTACAAAAAAACAAACAAGATTATTTGTTATAAAAATTGAGTATAAATACAAAACAAATATGGAAAATTATTCGTCCATGCAAGTACTATATACTAAAAGAAGAATTAAGACGCCGCGGCGCATCTACAAGAGAAAAAAAGTGATTTAATTGAGTGGTTATACATTTGATTTTACCGTAATAAATCCACAATTACTTGTAGTTGAGGTTTCAATTTTTGAGTTTAGGTATGTTTTACCTGTCCTCTCCTTTATCAAGAATATAATGCTGCTTTTGACTTTCTATTTTGATAAAATATCATAATGTTTTAAGTCAGTAATTTTAACCTTTTTTTCTATTTAGATTCGAGAAATATCACAATATATTTAATTTCTTAACACCACAACTATTACAAAACTCGTTCCAGGTGATAATTCTTCGATTTTCGAGCGATGCAATACTGGTACATAACCTCCAAAAGAAAAGTAGATATTATTTTGAAAAGTGTATTCCATCATTTTTACAGCTTATTACACAACATCTAGTCATTTTACATCAATAAATGTTTTTTTTTCTGAAAATTCCTTTGATTTTACAGTTCTTTGGGGACCAAACTGTCATTTTCACTTTGACACTTGCCTTCCCCATTAAATAGGTACGTGTTTTTGGAGTTTTCGAAAATCACCCTCCAAGTTAGTGAAAAGGGGATAATATTCAAAATTTTATGTGAAAAGACCGCTCAATGTAGAAACCTGAATTTTGCATGGTGGTTGCAGTTTATAATGTAAGTGAGCATTAAGAAAGGACTTTGCGAAAATCCACCTATAAGGGGGTGAAAAGGGGTGAAAACCTTTGTATGTAAAATCTTATTCCTTGGGTTTATAAACTTGAAACTTGGTACGAATATAAGTAAATAAAAAAGATAGTCATAATTCGTTTTTTATAACTACCCTCCATTTTTGGTAACAAAAAGGGGTCTAAATTGGTGAAAGAGGGTGATTAAGTTTTATGGGAAGGAATTTACTGCTTGCTTCAATAAACTCAAAACTCGGCATAAATTATCTCTCAATCGAATAAAGGATGCGTATTTATTTATATTTCAAAAATCAACCCCTAGCGGGGTGAAAATCGGAAAAACAGTTTGTCTACTACGATTGATTGTTTTATTGAATAGGCTCCGAAACCACTACAGCATTTTTAGATTTTCCAAAAGTATCCTATAAGGAGGGTGAGCGGGAATTAAATTACCTGAGTTCGAAGTTAGAAACACGCGCAGACGAAGTCGCGGGCAAAGTGCTAGTTTTCTGATAAAGGACTTCCTGACGGTTCATACAGGTGGTGACAAGCGCGTGACACTCGGCTAATTTAAATCCAATCGAAATCGGCGACATCAGGGCTGCGTTTAAATCCTTTATCCAGTTTAAATTTATACTGACTAAATGTCAAACACCCCGTCTAAGTACACCGCGAGGTGATAAATGAAGCTAACTAAAATTTAATCTGCCCCGTTTACTGAAAGGAATAAATATTTGCGACCTTTTTACCACGCAAAATTTTATCCTGCTGTCAGATTGACATTAAGTTTTGTTGTTTTGCTACATTCGCGCCGCAAAACGATGATTTTTATTTTAGAGAGTGAATATTATTTGTGGAATACGGTCAGCTCAGACCGAGACGTGACGCTGCGCGCACTTTTCAATAGAGTTATTCAAAATGTAACTCTATTTTAAAAAACAAAAGATACACCTTTCGCAACGCAGCTCGACGCCGCGCTGCGCAGCGCGGCGCCGCGCACGTCGTTCAAAATCTGACTTTGTTTACTACAAGAAAAGATACAAATTTGAAGTATCGTTGCGTCACGTCACTTCGCGTCGCGTCTCGGTGTGAACTGACGCTTATGGATTTAATTAATATTACACCGGCAAATGGGGAAGGCAAGTGTCAAAGTGACAAGTGACAGTTTGGTCCCAAAAGAACTGTCAAATCAAAGGAATTTTCTGACAAAAAACGATTTATTGATGTAAAATGACTAGATGTTGTGTAATTAAGCTGTAAAAATGATGGAACATACAAATTTCCGACAATTCCCACTATCAAGAAATAATGGGTAGCTGCTGTGACTGCCTTGAGAACAAAAATTGAATTATAACTAAGGAAAAGCTATATAACAAACAAATATCCAGCCTTGCGAAGCCGAGACAGGCCGTTAGTTGAGTTTATTTATGAAATTCTATGATTATACCATAACTAAACAATCGAATACACTTTTCAAAATAATATCTACTTTTCTATTGGAGGTTAAGTACCAGTATTGCATCGCTCCGTAAATCATGAAATGGTTCGTCTGGCGGAAGAATTATCACCTGGAACGAGTTTTGTGATAGTTGTGGTGTTAAGAAATTAAATATATTGTGATATTTCTCTAATCTAAATAGAAAAAAGGGGTAAAATACAACTTAACAATAACTTAAAACATTACGATATTTTATCCAAATAGAAAGTCAGAAGCAGCATTATATTCTTGTTATAGGAGAGGACAGGTAAAACATACCTAAACTCAAAAATTGAAACCTCAACTACAAGTAATTGTGGATTTATTACGGTAAAATCAAATGTATAACCACTCAATTAAATCACTTTTTTTCCTCTTGTAGATGCACCGCGGCGTTTTAATTCTTCTTTTAGTATATGCACTTGCATTGACGAATAATTTTCCATATTTGTTTTGTATATAAACTCAATTTTTATAACAATAAATCTTGTTTGTTTTTTGTACAAGGTAGACAGTAATCTGACGTAGGGACCAACTATCGCAGCGCCATCTACGATTAGCTTTGAGTTGCCATCCCCATTGATTATTTGTTCAATAAACTGAGCTGTCAATTGAATTTGACAGCTAACATTGACAAAAAGATATGACTCCGTTCAGCGAACCCTCACTAGTTTAATTTCTTTCCGGCGAAACATCGCTGGAAGATTTAAACGCACCCCAGCTCAGTTTATTGAACAAATAATCAATTTGCCGGTTTAATATAAATCCATAATCCACAAATAATATTTACTCTCTAAAATAAAAATAATATTCGTTTTTACGGCGCGAATCGAGCAAAACAACAAAACTTAATGTCAGTCTGACAGCAGGATAAAATTTTGCGAGGTAAAAAGGTCGCAAAAATTTATTCCATTTAGTAAAAACTTATACCAGCGGACGACCGTAAACGGGGCAGATTAAATTTTAGTTAGCTTCATTTTTCATCACGCGGTGTACTTAAACGGGGTGTTTGACATTTAGTCAGTATAAATTTAAACGGGATAAAGGATTTAAACGCAGCCCCGTTCAGCGAACCCTCGCTAGTTTAATTTTTTTACGGCGAAACATCGCCGGAAGATTTAAACGCACCCCAGGCAAACAAGAAAGTGTACCTATAGCACGCTGTACTGTGTTATGAGAAAAAAGGGAGTCAGAATAGGAAAATTAAAACAGACACAAGAATCTTTTGAACTTTCAATATATTCATAATATTTCACAAAACAATAACTAATAACGTCATCTAACTATATCTAATTCATCACTATAATATTTACAACATAACTTCACATTTTTCAATCTATTTGATAAATTCATTATTCCTGCCGTATACCTAAAAGGCAAGAAGAATAGACATTCATTATAATCTAAAACTGGAAGTAAATAAACGAAAATGACAAAATATACAATTAACATAACTTAATAACATTATCATTTTCATATTTACATACAAAAGTAAGAACTGGCAACTTTCTGGAGAACTACATAATATTGCCACCGTATGTAAAAGGGTTACGCAGAAAAATGAGCCCTGTGAGATGCGTGTCCTTTGATACGCAAAGTTGTTTTTTCTTTACATTTTTCTCTCACATGGCATATATTTTTTCGTGACGATGCGATGGCAGAATAACTACTTCAAAATGACGTCTTTAGGTATTACAGTCCTACTTTACTGTGGCCTAGTTTAAACAGCTATTTAAATAATTTGGCCCAACAATATAAAATTCATTAATAAGACTTATTTGTGAGAAATTGTTGAAACCAAAGCATGACACTGAATCTTTACTTTTGTTCATAAATACTAATGAAAAAATAACACGATAGTAGCTCAATTATCACAATGAAAAAAAAATTGTTTACATGTACTGTACGTCCAAAATAACACATCTTTAAAAGCTTAAAACACGTAATAAATGAGTCTTAGGATAATTATTTACTCCAGAATTGAAATAAATTATTTTAGGAAGAAATCTTTTAATTTAAAAAAAAAAAAGCTTTTATTCTTACAGCTTGGCCAGAACGTCTTGAAACGAAACTAATCTTTTTGTTTGCTGACAACGTTTTAAAATCTTTGACATTTAATGTAAACAAAGAACGCAGGTTTGTTATATTTATTATTGTTCCATAAAACTAACGTAATAAGTGAAAAAAATAATAAAAAAAAAATCATTCACAGTGGCGACTTCTGGTTTTCTACTCTAATTTGCCAAGCTGTATTTCAATACACAACTATTCCATTTTTGGTCATAAATTGCAAAAAGATCTAGCTATGTGGACAGATTTCGAATTTCATTTTCTTACTTAAAATAAATTACTAGAACTGGGAATAAAGCGATATTTTTATTTAAAAAGTATTTTATTTCATGTTGTGGTAATATGGCAACCCTGGCAATACCAAAAGAGGGTATATGTCATGGAAAGCACGAAGTCGAATGTCGAAGCTTAAACATATTCTTAAAAAATCCGAAAAAAAAAATGTAGTAAAAGCAAGTGAAATACAGTGTAAATAATAATATTCGTCATTGTTTGATACATAAACTGATAAATTTGTTTTTCTAAATTGATATTATGAAACATTCCAATGTTAAATTTTTCATGACACCCTTAGGAAAATTTCATCAAATCCATAGAAATTTTGGCAGCTATTATTGGTCAACATTCCTCAATAGAATACATGAAAGAGTTTTGATTGGCGATTTTCAAACGAATAATTGACTTGCAGAGTAATCGCAATTATGATGCTAACCCATGCCAGGTTTGAACAAGGATTTTGCCAATCACGAGAGCAGTGATCGTAAATATCTTTTTTTTTTATTCAAAGTTGGCGCTGCTCTTTCTACTAAACAGATCACGAACCAAACAATTCAAGGAATATGATGGCCGTTTTGTTTCAAAAACTATAAGAAATATATTATTTTTATGTCTTTTCGACATGTCTTTGCATAATGATTTTAAACCTGAAACGTAAACAATACTTTCAGATGAGATTTTTATACAATGTCAATATTTTACCAGAATGTATTAAGAGCGTATATTCCGAAAGCTGGCAACGTCGCAAATGGTTGTCAAATATTAACAAGTTTTAATTAATTTAGCATTGTTACTGTATGAAAATAAGAAATATGGCTCTGTAGTGCACTAAAAAATTGATAAGGGAATGCAATAATTAATATCATAACACCGAATATATAGTTTTAGATGTAGAAAAAGCATTTGGAAGCTTTCCAAATGCCTTTTATACACCGGAAACGGTTACAACATCAAATTCAGTGTTTTGATTGCATTCCTATATCATTTTTTTAGTGCACTACAGAGCGATATTTCTTGTTTTCATACAGAAAATTTGCCAAATTAATTAAAACTTGTAATTATTTGACAGCTTTTTGCGACGTTGCCAACTTTCAGAATATGCAGCCTTAACATGCATCTATTGTCTCTTACAAATGGGTGCTTGTTCACGTGGCTGTATTTATATTAATTTTTAAGGCCGAGTTCAAACCAAACCTAAGAAGAAATTGAACAAGCGTTAGTGCACTTGCTGCTAAGGCGATCCGATGCAATTCAACTAATTTCCGTCGCCGACCAATAAGCGAAAATCAGCTTTACTAACACGACATAAAGGCGCTGCCAATATAAAACATGCGGTCTGTGGGTAGATAGGAAACAAGTTTGCCAGGCGACGTAATTCAGACGAATCGCATCATTATGTCGTAGTAATAAGGAGGATTTTCTCTTCTAGTTCCTCGCGGTTTATTGTATTTTCGTAAATATTTATTTTTGTTCCTATCTAACCGACAATAGTTATTACGCTATGCGCAGATGCTGACATTGTAATACCGTCTAGTTATAGTGGCTCACAATGAGCCTGCTCAAAGTCGGCGGCTGACTATACGTTTGGTTTGAACACCGCCCACGAGTAGCTTTAAAAAGTCGTTCTCTAAATAAATTTTGACATCCGCTCCATTTAAGCGGACGCCGTAACTCTCCTGGAGGGGCATTACAACGTCTTGAAACCAGGCTTATTCCAGCGAATGAAAGTGACAGAGCTATACAAGTCGTCTAGCGCCATCTCGTTCACTCACTGGAACAAGCCTGGTTTTAAGACGTTGTAATACCCCCCCAGGTGGCCTATCATGACGTCTTAAAGCCAGAATAGTTCCAGTGTGGGAAAGTGACAGAGCTATACAAGTCGTCTATCGCCATCTCGTTTTCTCACTGGAACTTCTTGCTTTAAAACGTCATGAAAAGCCACCCTAATAGCTGTCTCAAATCTACAATAAAAACAAAATACTACTGATTATTTCCGACGTGGTTTGTTTCTTCAGTATTTTTCTTGGGTTATTTAGAAGCGCATGGGCACCCAGCAACCAGACTGTTCGTCGCGGCGGTAGTAATGTGCGCGGTTGTCCGGGAACACTGTCACTGCCGGGAACGGATGTTGTTGGATGAACTTCAGTGTGACGCGAATCTGGAAGATAAAATATTTATTGTTTATTTAAAGACGTTACGAGAATGGACTATTTTGTTGAGGTCAATATTTTAGCGAATAACTGAGGAAATGACTGCGAATTAATTATTGGTACACACGCGGCACACGCCAGCACATTCGATTGGGATAGCCCATATGAATCTTCTATTTTTTTAAAGTCAATTAAAGAAAGATATATTGGGGTGCATTGATGTGCTGGCGTCTGTACCTATTAGGTGAAGTGTTATTTTCTGTTATCTAGATTATATGAAACAACACTTTCATAATATGCCAAAAGTTACTAGTCATTCCACCTGAAAGGTGGACAGACGTCTGATGTACATCACAGGATCGCGCTGGATGCAAGCCGAAAATCTATGAGGTAGACTTTTTTTACGTGGTACAGTCATCAAATGAGTCCCCCCACCCAGGATAGGGCGGGAGGGACTGTCAGACTCGTACTGACTAAAATCCACGGTATCCTTCAATAGTTCTTTACGTTCCATAGTCACGGTAATTCGATAAGTCCCGCGACCCCGGCAGGCTTTGGCCCTCTAGAGGGGGCCCCGTCATTATGCTGACACTCTTTGAGGCGCGCGTGGGACACAACGCACCGTAGACCCGGGCATGGTCCATGGTTGGACAGCGAGTCGCCCATTACTCGCCGCCTGCATTTACGGTGGCCGGAGACCGTCTGCCGACGTCGGTCGCCGTGAGCGTCTACCACTGTTACGCTGCCTTCACATTTGGGCGACAGTCGCGCGACAGACGCTGCTTATGCGCGGCTGTTCATATAAAATGTAAAGGAATGTGCTTCTGCCGCGCTGCTTGCGACGTAATGTGAAGGCGCCCTAAGAGTACCACTAGATTATTATTCTAAAGAAGGTATCAGTTCAGAGCCTGTAGCCAAACGGCAAGCGACAATCGTTAACGTTCAGCAGTCGCTAATACATTTTCAACTTTATACCCCATCAAATAAAGTTGAAAATCTAGTAAAGACTGCTGGGCGATAGCGAACGAAACAAACGAAAACGATCTGTAATCTTCGATAGATTTTCAACTTAATGCAATGGGGTATAAAGTTGAAAATGTATTAGCGACTGCTGAACGTAAGCGAATGTCGCTTGCCGTTTGGTTATAGGGCCAATTCAACTTACATTGTGAACGAAGTGTGGAGGTTCGTTAGCAGGCGTGGTGCTCAGATGTTGCAGTATGAAGTCATCAGACTGCTCCAGCCAGAGATCGACTCCTCGCAGTGGCTCGTAGTTGAACGGACCGATGCGCAGCATGCCCACCGTGTTGTCATATATGTCTAGCACCTGGAAAAAGATTAATATTATGGTAGGTATAAGTTCAGAAACTATAAAATACTAGCGGCCCGGTACGTGCTTCGCTACTTTGACAGTAAAATCCACATTAACAAAATGATCCACCATTTACTGAATTCATTTGTTACAAAAAATGTGATAAATGAAGAACCGCTCGACCGATTTTGTGCAAACTTCACATAAACCATCTCCTAAACAGTCCGAACAAAGCCTAAGTATTTGGTTTGGATAAGTGAGCCCGTTCTTGTTCTATACTTTAACCGGCGGACTAAAGTCTAAACAAATAATTTATAAGTCATAAGCTGTATTACAAGGTTTGTGCTTGAAAACCACAAATTGTAAAGGAGAGCAGTTAGAAGTTAGAAACTGCAGAATATTGAAAGTCCACAGTTTTTGCTTGGGCATGAGTGACGAAAAAATCAATGTAGCCAAGTCATGAGAGTACGCGTATTCGAAAAACGGATGATTTTTAGCAGGATCGCATTCATAACTCATTATCGACCAAATCGATATTAAATTAAGCTTTTGGAGTGACATCAAGGGCAAGTCCTCGACGCGTTTGAAATCAAATAACTGAAGCTCTCAAATGTCGTCCAATAGCAATACGTCTCTTAGGCCGAGACTCCACCAAAGCTGTGTCGAGCTGTGCGGAGTCGAGACGTGTTTTCAACAACCAATAAAATTGCGTTATTGACACAGCTCCACTCCGCAACGCAATTCTATTGGTTGTTCAAAACAAGTCTCGACTTGCACAGCTTTGGTGGAGTCTCGGCCTTATCAGGGACTCTGGCAAATGAGCTGGCCTACCATGAAGTCTTAAAGCGCGAGTAATACCAGTGTGGGAACGAGATGGCGATAGACGACTTGTGTAGCTCTGTCTCTTTCACTCACTGGAACAAGCCTGGTTTTAAGACGTCATAATACGGCCGCTGGTCTTCATCTCTACGATAAGATTGTCTGTAAAGTTATCATCATAGGTCGGAATTAGGTAGAGTTATTCTTGTACTTATACAGCGAAAGAATATAGTGGACATGCCCGAAATCCCGACATTACTTTTAAAGAGCAGCATGTTTCCGTGAATTATTAAATAAAAAAGTTTTTACTTTCACATAATTTATTAATCTAATCTATCTCTAATGTTTGTTATTATTTATTTGTAATATGTAATACTGTTTTCCACACGAGATTGCCTATCAGAAATCCCGGGAAGATCTATATTAATATCAACATTTCGGCAAGTACCAAAATAACTACCTAATTCCGACCTATGGTTATCATTATCATCCTTACCTGTCCCGAATGTGGTCCACTAGTGATAGTCCGGGCTCCTCTTAGCGGCAACTCAGGTCCTTTATCAGGGAATGTGGCGGGGAACAGGTCTCCAGCGCGGATGTCCACACCGACACCCGTCACTAACGGCGCAGCTGAACCACCGCTGAGTGCTGTGTTCAGTTCACAACAGCATGCCAGTGTGAGGTCGATCTCGACTGAGAGACGGTGGAAAGATACTAGAAATGAAGGAAAGGTGACTTATTAGACGGGAAATATTGGTATTCGATTTTATGGACCTTATATTTGTAAAACACAAAATCAAAGGTGGTCCACTTCATATGGACCAAAAACCCAGTAATCGACAAGAACAAAACCACATACATTCTAATGCATTGCGTTTAGGATTTCAATGCCCGAATCCATGCTGAACGGGAGCTAGCTTACTTGAAAGTTGGCGATAATCATCTAATGCCAGCCATACAATACAAGTTTACTGTCAACATTACAGCGCTATTCTTAACTGTTCTTTATTAGTTATTCAAAACAACCCCTCAGGGAGTTGATTTTGTTTAGAAAGTTCTGGAATGACGACCATATTATGTAAGGAAAAGTGTTGAACCTGGTTTATGCCACGCCATCGCCATTGTGGATAGGCTTGGTCAAGAAAGCACACCAAAACAGAAAAATCATTAATGAATGATATTCTTTTTACTATCGTCTGTTTATTAAGTATTGTTTTCTATTGTGAAAATAAAAGCAATAAATTGCCCAGGAAATAAATATAAATAACCTAATAATAAATTAATATTCAGAGGGCCAGATGCTCTTGAATAATATTTTTAAACAAAGGCTTCTGCAATCTGACATCAAATTAATAAGACAAAGATATCTTGTATCTCTTTCATCATCACCATGAGCCTATAAATGTTACCATTGCTTTCTGAGACACGGGCCACCTCTCTGTGAGAGATAGTGGGATATAATCCACCACGCGCATCCAGTGCGGGTTTGGTAGATATCACAATCATGTCTTCGATTTTTGGTTCTAGTACAAGCCGTCAAATGAAATCCAGGAAGAAAAAAAATTGGAAGAATTGTCTGAGATTAATGAATTCCTCAAAAATCTAGAAATGTCCCAAAGTGAGTCACGATCTCGTCAGCTCCTCGGAACGCGCTACGCAACAATAGACGCTGCGCCCACGCACCTCTCGCTAATATTCGTGCGCTGGCACACTGACAAGAGTCCACCGGATGACCTCTGCGTCAATTCTAATTGTTTATTTCCGAGTAGTATTGTTTCAACATTGATATTATGATATAGGTAAAATATACTTGGGAGCAGACAGAAAGTGTTGCGGTAGACTTCATTGTTCACGTTAGCCTGAAGCTGTAAGGTTCATATTCGCCAAAGTAATTATGTTTTGGATACCATTGGTTAATTCAGACAGGAACCAAGACGAAACTTAGAAGAAGTTGTAGAGGAAAGGTGACTAGACCCTGCTAACAAGTGCCATCATCATTTCATCTTGGAAGAAAGCAGAATGAAATCTTTAGGCCCCTTTTCAATAACTCTTTCGCTTTCTCGATTGAAAACGTTGCCTCCTCAAACGCTGACCCGTTTTTTTAACAGTTGTTCGAGATTTAGACAAATTCTGTCCACGCAGAGAAATGTCTAGCTACCTGTACGAGAACTTCTGGTTGCAACCGTGACAGCAAGACTCACTAGTTGACTTTACAACATTTCTAGTAATAAATACTAAGTAACTAGTAGAGATAACAAGGACTTAGTAATAAATACAAAGTAAGTAGTGGAGATAACCAGAACTTAGTATTTATTACTAGAAATTTTGTAAAGTCAACTAGTGAGTCTTGCTGTCACGGTTGCAACCAGAAGTTCTTGTATACATTTCTCTGCGTGTTGTTGATTGGTTACAGGCAACTTTACGGATCAAGCTTGAGCCCGAGATAGATTAATTTACAACGTTAGATGATACTCTTGACGAAAAGTGCTTTTGGACGCAGGGACGTAGAACCCAGTCGCGGAACTAACGAGCTACCGTGACCCGGAAACGTAAAGGGCTATTGAAGGATCACCAGAGATTTTAGTAGGCACAAGTCTGACAATCCCTCCCATGCTGCCCTGGGCAGGAGGAATCATTTGATGATTATACCACGATAAATAAAAATGATACCGCCGACCAAAAGTGCTTTTAGAAGCAGGGACGTTGAAACCTGGGGGTTTCCCTACCAATATTTCATATAAAAAACTTCACTTACACATAATATTCGCGAACAGCTCATCGGAGTAGCGGTGTGGGTCTGTGAAGCCTCCTACAAGCTGTAACTCGAGCCTGCCCTCGGGGTATCCTACCGCCAACTGTTGTACTCTTGATACCATCGCCGCCGATGCTTCTGCGGTGCCCGAGCCATCCAAGTGGGCTAGAGCTACTGCGCCTGATCCTGAAACGTGAGATCATAGTGCTGTTTACAGGATTTTGATTCTTAAGAATCTCTTCATTATAGGGGTCTACTCTTTAAAAGTGTCAACGACGATACAGCAGGTACATCCGATGATAAATTAGAGTTTTCAAAAACCCATAGAGACAGTGCTCAATATTGAACAATCTTCCACAATTTTTAATTTCAGGAAATGAAAAAAAAATTCAGACTCACCATAGAAAATTAAACTTGAATGGACAGTTTGTATGGAGAGCCTGTTTTTGTTTCATTTCCTGAAAATATTTTTTTTGAAATATTGTTCAGTTTCGTCTACTGAGCAAGCCCTGAAAGTTTGTGGAGGGCTGTCCCTTACGCCCAGTATAGGGTTCGGGGCCCCAACTAATCTTATGTCCGTAAGTGATTTACGAAATCAGTAATCGGCAAAAACTATGGGTTTCATGTTGAGAGAGTACACCTCTGGATACTAATGGACGTAACCGCTTTGATGGATTAAAATATTTACCTTCTGTTTTTTACGACCGACTGCTTAAATATTGGTCATAAATGATGTTTGTGAAATATTTATTTAAAATATCCAATTATTTATTTAGCCGGACATTTTATCGTTATTTAAAGAGGGAGATAGAAATAGTAGATAGACTCTATCTACCTCTATCTGATAGAGGTATGTGGATATTTAACCCTTAACTACCTAGCACATATTATTGTCACACAACCACCTAACATACGTCTGTGGGACCCCCGAGTTAAATAATTCACTATTGTTAAAAATATTAAGGAACGGTATTGTTTTTAGTAAAAAATCTATTTTGAACATTATTAAACTCTAATATTAGAAACAAAAGGCACATGAAATTCAACATTTTATATTTTTAACACCCAATCATTGTTGCAAGCTCCTATTTTAGGCTTACTTACATATACGTTTGGAAGTTGAGATCTGCAAAAAAAATTTTCAGCAACAGAAAATTCTTATTAATTTTTTTGTAATATTAAATCAACGAGGAACATGGAAAAAAATAAAAATTCTCATTAAAATAATAAATTAAACAAAATTGCAGACTCTAAACTTATATCTTTTCATGACATCGAAAACACATCTTATTTGAGCATTCAAGAAGAATTAGCGCTTTTCATTCGAAACACATGACATGTATTTTTTTTTTTGCGTTTCTTAGTACACTGGCAAGTAGTACCTACTGTTTTTACGAATTATCAATCGCTCTTCAGCACTGCTGGTGCCTGGGACAACTGCTAGAGGGTTCACGTTGTTCTGGAGGATACGTTGTATACCGACACGTCTCTTACGGTGAAATTTCACATTACTTTCACGACGTGTCATATGCATTCAGCTCATTCCGGTATGCTGTATTTATACCTTCTCTTTCCTCCACTATATCATGTTATAAAGTTTGCGATCGCGAAGAGGTCGAGGCTGATGACCAACGAAAGCGATTATAAAATATCTTTACTTCTTTTTGGCGGAACTTCCTCCAACAGCACATCATCCTCAGTTAAAAACACTTGATCAACACCATGTGAAGGAATGTCACTGTGTGATAGTGTTTAGTTGAACTGTATCTGGCCATTCGCATTCGGAATCAAACGTGCAACTTTTTTCCAGAACGTGGTTTGTATCAACATTCTCCGCATCACTATATTGGTCGTTTGGTATATTATCGTCATGTGATAATTCTTTTTAAAACCAGCTCTTAATAACGGACTGTCTATGTACTATTATAACTAAAATAATAAAGAAATACACAATTTACAATAATCACGTAACCACCTAACATACGTCTCTCAGACCCCAGCTTGTATTTATTTGCTCACCTGAGGTAAACGCGCAACCGTCCAACCCCGACAAGCCGTTGCATAGTATTGAGGGACGCTGGGAAAAGGTATAGGAAGGAACAAGGTGGTACGACACTCCCTCGCAAAAATATTCACGATTTTAAACCTAACAGGGTCTGTGAGACGTATGTTAGGTGGTTAAGGGTTAAATTACCTGAATGCCTGACAACGACGATTATACATGATGTGGCGTCATCTGATCCTATGATGTTGACGTTTTCTGAAATAAGAACAAGAAGCTTTTCTAAGAAATGTGTAAAATTCACTGTAGTCGGATACAAACAAAACGATGTCATGTTTTTTTCCCACATGTTTATCGGTTTATTTTTCATATGATATACCTACTTAGCTATGTCAGCAACTTATCTTTTCGAAAGATTCACACTCTATCTTAGTTATTACTATTAGTAATGAATGGCTTGCAGTTGAACATCCATTAACCCTTAATTTGGTGGCGTTAAGTATACTCAACATAACTTTTGAAAAAATCTAGATGTCAAATTTTCTTCCGTGGTTATACATTTTATAGGCTAGGAATACTTTAATGATAGTTAATTATAGTAAGAAAAAGTTTCTACCGGCCTGTCAATATTTTACTTGACAGTAGCGAACCAGAAAAGACAACGAGACAACGTCATCTGTGACCCTTTTATGTAAATATTTATTTTTGTTGGGTTTTGGTATAGTTTTGATACATATTTTGCTTATTTCTATTTATTTATTGTGTAATCAATACATTAAAAATATTAGAAATCCATTTCTCACCTGGATAAGAACACGAGGAGTCAGTGAACTTGATTGTTAAGTATACTCAACAAAATTCGATGGTGAGTAATCTTGTTATGTAGAGTATACTCAACAAGTCTGCATGGTGAGACTTATTGAAATGACAGTTCTAGCACTTTTTCAAATGAAATGATGCATTTTCAGTTAGGCAAGTGATTCTCCTCTACAATTTACACAAATCTTGGCTTTTGCGCCACTACCAACATGTACTACAGCTACTAGCAAATCGTCGGAGACAGAAGGCTCCGTTCTGTCTCCACTCCACTCCACTTAACCTGATCCAGATAACCCCTGTACCCAAGAAAAAGTTGTAATTAAGTTTAAATGGTCTCATGGAAGCTTCCTTCATTGTGCTGAAGTAGATCCAGAAGCGTTCGAAAGCTCTAGGGCCCCAATAGAAAGAACTAATTCAATTTATTTCATCGATTTCATTTCTGACAATCTGTTTGACGAAATTTGTGCCAAAACTAATGGTTAATTATAGTGTTAACTAAGTGAAAATTTCTTACTACATAACTAACTAACATAACTACTGCATGTGAACCTTTTTTTATTTATATATTATATAATATTATATACATAGTAATTCTTTAGCCATAGGATTTTGTTGAGTATACTTAACGTTGTGTTTTCAGGAAATCCTTCATGTAATATTTTTTTTATTATTTTTCCCGTAAGGTGTCAATGCATATTAACACAATATATTAATGCCAACTTTCTACTACAACCTTTTTGGTCTTGCCAAATTAAGGGTTAACTATAGCCTGTGGGACAATAAAAGCTATAAGTATACGCCTTGTACAAGATGACAGCGCCTCCTACTGACCAAATTATTTGGGGACATAGGATCTGTCAATTCTTGTCAACTAGATATTTTGACAAACGTTTTCTGCTTGTTTTTCTTAGGGCGCTCCCTCACCGCGAGCATTCACATGTAATGTAACGTTACAGATTCGAACATTCGAAGACAATAGAGCATCAAATTGCGCACTTTTATGTTACATTACAGGTGAATGCTCGCAGAGAGGGAGCGCCTTTATAAAAATATAAAAAAAAAAACTTAAAAAGTAGACACCTCTTTATATAGAGAAATATAATAGTATTTACTACGCGCACCAATGACATTCATTGATGCGCACCATACAAATTACGGAATCTTTGCAAAAGGGTGACACAATGAACGGTCTTATCGCTAAAAGCGATATTTTCAAGACCACCTTTGGATGGATTTGAAGGAAAGAGAGGCAACGCGGGTAGTACTGTGGTGTACAATCTTACCAATACAATAACAAGATAAAAAATAGGTATTTAAAATGTTTGTGGTGCATATTAAACTTGACACGTACGTCACTCTGCGGGTCTTCCCAGATAATTCACATCTCTGTCACATCGCGCGCTGATTTCGTAAGTACATAGCATAAAACGTGTGTACTAACTGTCATGCGGCACAACTGCAGCAAGCTCTCGCTGTCCGACGTACAGGAGTCCCGGGGGAGGGACGACTCTCGCCGCCGCCGCCAAAAGCTGCGCAGCCGCATCCCTATAGCCGGGGTGCGCTACTAACAGCGCACGCACCGACGTAGGACACTCGTCCGCGAGCACGCCGTTCAGCACCACCACCATGCTAACACTGAGGACAAGGGTAAAAATGAATTTAATACGGGAAAACAGACTATATGTAGGCATATACTGGAGTCATTGTACAATGTCTAAAATGTCACTTACGGGATATCTTCCGTGATTAGATATTTCTTTGAGTTCCCGATATTTCATCATCATCATCGCGGGATGACCGCGATCATGGCTCTTGCAACAGCGTCGAAATATCGGGAACTCAAAGAAATATCTAGGTAATCACGGAAGATATCCCGTAAACGTGACATTTTAATAAATGTAGAATCAAACCGTGATAGCTTAACAGTGTTTATTGTAAAATATCGCCATTTATAAATTTCATTTCATACATTTACATAAGAGAGACCGGTGTGTGAATTGCAACTAAAGTTGGTCTTATTCTATTGAAAATCCTTAATACACTGACGGCCGAAATAAATATTGAATCTCAATACAAATCCTTGGACATCTAAAAGACTCGGATAGACAAATTCGGTCGCTGATTGACTACAGACAAAGATCCAACCGGAGATAGCTCCCATACAACAAACAGACATGATTTTCTGCCGTACGGAACCTCTCGTACGCAATTCTAACTCGCACTTGGCTAGTTTTTTAACACAATTATCAATCTATATCTTTAATCTGAGACTATCATGAACCTACCTCAAGAAAACCGGAAACAAACCAGTTTAAACAACATAAGCATACGAATAAATTTTAGCTAAAACTTAAATCGTAGGTGAATAACCTACATACCACACATTGGGCTGAGAAAGATATAATATTAGAAATAAACTAACAACATGGTCTAACAAGAGAGTTCATTGAACAAATCATACCGATTAATATCTTGTATTTATGTAAACCGGATACAGGCAATGAAGTGTTTATATGACTGCTAATAGATGAGAATGAATTTTTAGCAAAATTAACTTACAACAGCTTACAACTTGTTTTTATGAAAAGCTTGAAGAAGTTGTAAAGCTCCTTTACTTTGCCTTGTGCTAAATTAACTGTGGGATCCTGTATAAGTCCTTGGTTCTTATTTAATTCTGTCTCTCCAAAATTGTCGGTCTTTTCTCGGTTCCTAATTTTTTTTTTACTTGTTGAATACCCATGGATGTCCTTCGACCTGCGATGGGCCACGGGGTCTGTCAGACTGTACTGACTAAAACCACACCGTGAGCTGGGGTGCTGAAGTACTTGCGCAGTTCGTCATAATCCCCTGGTTAGGTCTTGGCCCACATACCAGGTTCCTACACTTGCCCCATGTGTCTTGGGTTGAACTCCATTCCAATCTTTCTAACACCATCTATGCATGCAACTATCCCACCCTATTGACCTTATCATCCATAAACATTTATAGGCTCTGAATTTGGAAAAGATAATTTGAAGGTCGAACACCTCGATCCAGATCTCGTTCTTCTGTTTTTGACGGCTAATTCTGATTAAACATCTTAGGACTCAGGCAAATTCGGTCGTTGGTAATTTACAGCCAAAGATACAATCGAAGATGGTAACCAAGTTAGATGAGATAATTTCCAGCAATAAAGAAAGTATAAAGCCTGTAGCGTGACTGAAAATCTGTCCCTTAACTACTTAGTTCTAACAATCGTGTTTCTAATCACAGCAAACGTATTATAGTTCTCTTGTCCTTCTTAATATATGTGTGGTCGGTGTTGCATTATTTCTTCTTCCATACATTTTTCATTACATCGTAGCGTTTTTAATGGTCAACCCCTCTATCGTAGTCCATCCATAGTCTGTCCACTAAATTACCTAGGCATTTTAATCGCCTTATTCTATTTGTCGTCAGTCTAGCATGTCTTTTTCCATGTTTTCTCATTGTCGCCTTTTCAACCCCCTTTTATTATAGCTCATCCCATCCATATTCTATTAAACCACCTTGGCATTGCAATCGACATAGAACAACTCTAACTAGGTATGTAAAAGCGAAAGGTAGTTAAGCTAGTCTCACATATAAACCATCCACACAATTATAGAAGCGTCGTCGATGATCGACGCCACACTTACTCAATTGTCTTACAGCTCGGTAATGTATTCCGAATGCCGATGGGTCACACGGGTGACACGGCACAAGGCGCACGGCGCACTTCTACCGCGTGTTCATTTGCATTGCGCCGGCGCCGAATGCGCGCCGTAAATCCCTATGAAAGAACCTAGAAAATAACTTTCCAATAGATGAGGAAAAAACAAAACTTGACAGGTTAAGACTCTCGAGTAATTTTAAAATTCATAACAAAAACATTCGTTTCTCCGAGAAAATGAAATAGAAGCCTTCTTTCTGGGTCTACGATTGTGATTGTTCACGCATTAATGGCAGTTCCACTTTATATTGAGATGTAGAAGGAAAAAATAATATTGTGTAAGAAGCCAATGGAGCGTAACTACATAAAAACTTTTTCAAAAAAAAATGTAACCGACTTCAACACAACCACAAAAAAAGTTCAAAATAACCTACAAAAAACTTTTCTTTCGAAAGTCGGTGACTTTATTTTTTATTTCATTGACTTTTTGTCACCGACTTTCGAAAGAAAAGTTTTTTGTAGGTTATTTTGAACTTTTTTTGTGGTTGTGTTGAAGTCGGTTACATTTTTTTTTGAAAAAGTTTTTTATTTTATCCTTTTTAGTTTCACTATTCAACCCAAATTATTGTCAAATACATAATATTTTCTTACATGTGCACTAAAATGTTGTAATCCATAGCACCGGTAATAACAACGCCGATTATGTATGTACACAATGAGAACTACCAAAAATAAAAACTACTGCACAAAACTAAATGAAAATTTTATGGGACCAAATGGCAGATATACTGTATCGAACAAAAAAAGAATAATCGAAATCGGACCAGAAACCTCGGAGTAATCGGTGTAGACAACAAAAATCAACAGGTTTTTGTTGATTTTTGTTGATATTTCAAAAAGTGCTAGTCCGATTTTGATAAAATTTTAATGGGACCATTCCAGAAGTATACCCTATCCAACAAAAAAAGAATTTTTCAAATCGGTTGTTAAACGAGGGAGTTATGCCCGAACAAACATTAAAAAAAAAAAAAAAAATACAAACATCCGAATTGAGAACCTCCTTCTTTTTTAGAAGTCGGTTAAAAACAAGACGAAGCGATAATTCAAGAAATAACTGTTAGTAGTGAGATAAGAGGAAATTAGTAATGCTCGAGCGATAAGACCGAGTGTTGGGGACGGGTGTACCTACAACTAAATGTATAGCCCCGATAACTAACGTAGCTGCACGTCAAAGCTCATCAATAAAACTGACGGGTAAATAAGCAATTAAAGCGCTAACGATGTAACACGCGTTGTAAATGCAGTGCAATTAAAACAGTGTAAGAAAAAACCCGAGCGAAAATCGCTCCCTGAAGGTTGTCGCAAAATTAAAATTGTGAATTCTTCAAAGTAATTATGTACAATTTCACAGCAGATTTTAATTTAATTATATAATTTATTACAAGTATTTACATGAATTGCACAATAAAACTATTGTACCGATCGGCGATCTAATAACAATATTGTTTACTGAAACGTGTTGTTTTACCTTCTACCAAGTGGTGGATAGTAAGGTAAATAATAATTGGATTTTTTACTGGTACTGATGATGTTATTATCATGTACTAGCTTTTCTTTTTTTGGCCGACTTTAGCAACCAGCAATTGCTAAATTGAACTCTGCTGAGTCAACTTTTAACTGAACCTTTGGAAGACTTCCCTAGCAAGATTATAATATTGATTTTGAATCTATGAAGAACAATGAGCTGTTATTACTTTCCGTAAAAGAAGATCTAATTGAAGCACACGTATAGAGTTTTGATTATAATTTTAGGAAATGGTAAAAACTTGATGCGACTCAAAAAATTTCGGAATAAGCTATTGAATTGAAAAAAACAGAAATACGAATCTTACGATTGGCACAGGATTGCAAACAATTTCAGTAAACAAGTCATAAGTTCAAGAAGACAAACTTTCCAAACGACACAAAATAAAGAAAAGATATACACACTGCAAGTAATCTACCTGCACAAAATATATCGCTATCGTTCAGATTCCAAGAGTTTCCCAGTAAATAACACTGAGTCATACGCGTTAACGAGAATATCACTTCATTGCCAATATATCACCTGCTCGCATGACAGTATCGTTAATCAATACAGATAACTATTTTTAAATCTATCGTGCCCCTGCTAACTTGCTAAAAGTTTATGCAAAATATGTGGTGGGCAAGAAATTGAAAACAAAGATGATAAAGATGTTGTTAGTTTTTGGGGATTCCCAATTTGTAATTATTGATTTAAATGAAGCTGTAAAGCCGGCCATTTTGTTGAAAGAAAGAAAATTAGCATATAATTGAATTAAATGTGACGAATTATAGCTAACAAAGGAAAAGAAATATGTATATGATGTAATAGACTGAGATGAATTAACAAAAAGGCTATGATTCCAAATTAATTAAAATAAGAGCAGGATAAATATCATAACAAATCAATAGGACAATCATTGACTGCCCTAGTATACAAGCAAACACATAGTAATGTATTAAGTTCTAAATTACATGGTACTATAACTAAATGAATACCTGTTAATCCCTAAGAGAAAGATGCACATGCAAATGATCACTACTTTCCATTTCACAACTAGTTTTATTCTGACACAAATACTGAAAAATATAAAAGTTAAAGGAAGAATAAAACTACAAACACGGGCATGTCACAGCAGCACCAAACACCAGGATAAAGGGAATTAGGTAACAAAATATATTAGCAAAACAATCATCATAATAATTAATAAATAACGAACTACACCAACTTCAACAACTCTTTGGCAACTACAAACCGTTACATACTTAGTACCGTATGTAAGGTATATTTAAAGGTTGTATTCAATTTGTAATATCACTCATAGCACTAAATTTCGATTATAAACTTGATGCCTATTGGAGTATTGATAAGAACAGTTACTGATAACGTCAAGTACTCACAATGTGTTACTTAAGAACTTGTAATACAGATACAAGTGACAGTGTGGAATATCGATGTAGCTAATTTTAAACAAGTAATTAAATAACATAATTAACTATAAATATTAATTTAGGTATGTGTTCACTGATAAGTGTGTTTTTATCTTAAATGTTTTTTTTAATTATGAAGATCTAACTAAAAAAGAGACTCTGTTTTTGACTGAGCTTTTTCTCAAAACGTATTTATAAATAATTCAGGCAACGGTGGGTCTGAGGTTCCGACAGTCAGCTGAAGTGGCAATCGGCCGGTCATATATCTAGAGAGTATAAGAAACAGGAAACATGCTTACTCAAAATCAAAACCTTGAAAGTCTGAGAATCAATCCTACCCAGTCTCTCCATGTAAAATATGTAATGATATTCAGCTGAATCCGAATCGACTGGAAGCCAACCCCAACAGTTGAAGAAAGGCTCGACAGGTGATGAAATAAATGGAAAGATGAATGTGGGAAGACAACCGACAAGACTGATAGACGATTTCGTTAGTGCCTGAAAGAAATTTTATTATGCTTTAACAGAATTGGAAAGATTTAGAAGAGACCTACACTTAGCATTGAGTGGCTAAAGATCGAAGAAGGAGTAGGATAGGATGTAAAGTTCCTCGATACTCCAAACAATATGAACATGATACTAAATGAAACGCATAACATAGCACAAGAGCATGGGGAACGGAAGAAGAAATTGGCGGTACGGGGTACACCCAGGCTGTCGACGATTTTTGAGATCATTTAAAGAAAAAAGTGTGAGAACAAGAACCGCAGAAAGAATCATCCATCTACGTAGACATTTTTCAACTGTGCTGAGGTTGGCTACCGGTCTTATTGGATGCATATTCTTACAAGGAGCGACTGCCTATCCGCCCTCCTCAGGCAAGGTAATGCTGGGTAATATGATACTCCCTTTATTTGTTTGTTTGGCCACTGCATACGTGTAACGAGTATTAATGATGAAATGCAACAAATCGTAGCCGAGATCGAAAGCTTTGCGTGCTTTTCAAGGTACGGAGAAAACTCGGTAACGACAAAAATTCACGGACCGAGCTGGCTACGCGTCTTGAAGATCGACCCGTAACCTGTATTTAGCCACGAGCTAATCGTTTGTTCCATTGATCTTTCCGAAACAGACTCTACTAAACCTATTGAGCTAAATAAGAAATTAAGTTCAAAAAAGAGACCAATCCAACAAACAAAAGAAACTTTCGCAAGCACTACAGAAGTGCCAGTCAATTCAAAAGGCAAACTTTTAAAGATTACATAAACGCCATATCTTTGTCCTTCGACAAACAAGACTGTGATTGATGATCCCGCTGCCTGCTGGGAAATTGAGACCGTACCGCGAACGACCCATTCACTCACACGGAAAAAAACCTCATTCAACCACGAAGAGGAACCACATCTTATAATTTAACTTCAGTAAACTTACTATTGAACGGTCAATGGCAACAATAGCCTAATTATACATTTCAAAAGTAAATTACTCGAACCATCAATCACGGACGGAGATTTCGAAATGTCTATTGATCAAGAAAGTGATGCTGGCATCATTGTTGACTTATCGTGTCGATAGTTTAATTAAAAGTAAGGAAAACCAACTCACATTGTTCCCGTGGACTTGTTTCGTCACAAAATATTCACAATCACTGACACATTTCACTCTTCTAATATTGAGTCACAATTCTTTTTACAATGTTCCGTTGGCAATATGAATTTTATTGAAGAAATAAATAAATGGCACACACGAGTGTTGTGTATTGCTTCTTGCACAAAATCCAACTGAGACGGTTTGCCGGGTTATCGTGTTCCCGTCATGAGCACATCGGGTGCCGCGAGTTACTAGCTTGTTATTGTTATGATAATGCTTATTATGTTGGAAATAGTGCTCCGATAGTGTCCGTATCATGCAACGGGCAATTAAGAAATATACCATCGGCTGTTATCAAGACTCGTAATAACAACCGCGAGAACCAAAGCTGCTTGCTTACACTAAACGGATAATTAATTGTTAAGTCTTATCTTCCTGGAAAGTGATGGCTTATCTGCCTCGCCTATAAATAAACACGACTTGATTTGTTAATAGTAGCGAGTGGATGTTATCGACAAATCGGAGTAATTCAGAAGTCGGTTGTTAATCCGTCGGCGGTGTATCAAAGAGGTGCTGCGAGTTGTGGGCTAATTGGACTAAATTGATGAACGGACGAAGCAACGCTCCACACCAGTTAAATGGATTTACAGCTGTCCGTAAAAATTGAAGCAGCGATTTAGCAATTGTCGTCGGTGATTGTAAAATGAATCTGTGTCAAAGGTAATAATGAGCTAATTAAAAGACGACGACTTAAAATTTAAGAGATAATGAAGAAACTTAACTACTTTCAATCACGGTAATCTGTGAACAGCGCTGTGGGCTACATTATTATTTAAGTTAAAATGTTATTATGTTGTAATATCACATAGTGTAGCTGTTTGTTGTTCCTATTTAATAAAATAAAATAAAATAAAATAAAATTAACTAGATATCTACTAAACCGCGATAAATAGTTCTAGAGTCTAATTAGCTCCATGAACGAAACGATATTTTGAAGGAGTTTATATGTCGTAACGTAACCGCCTTTATGTAACGTGCATTGCGACATTTTACACGTTGCAGTTTTGCAGTATAACAATAGCTACATCCGGTACTCGTTCAAAATAATTGCAAAATCATTTATAACTGCGTCTATCATAGCTAAATCTATACACGGAGAAACAGAAGTACAGATTTCGAAGCCAATTTCGATTAAATCGGACAAGAAATTAAATTGGCGATAGTTAATAAAACGCAGACTGAAACCATACACCATTGTCCGTAGGTGGGTCGAGGCGCGTAGCTATCCAGATATCCGGGAACATTGGAGTCTGCGATCGTAACTCCCCCTAAGGCCATTAGGATACAAATTCGTGACACAAGGCCAGAACACGGTTAGGCCCGTTATGGCGTGCCGGCCAATAGAACTGTCCAGTGTCTTATTAATGACCGCAAGACAATGACACTAATGCTATTAAGTGGTCGCGGTCTCGAACGGGAGCACTGCGCTTAAACGCGTGCACCTTGTCGCTGTCAACTGCGCATGAGTCGGCCGTTTAATGTCTCCACAGAACCACTGTTCCGGATATGAAATATTGCATTTGGGCCAATTAAGCCCGTATTTCGAGTTCAAAGCTCAATATTGCAGTGGAATTCAATTAAAATATGAATAAATTTTCATGTAATTCAAAATTGGTTTCAAACTGCGTTCACTGGCGCGAATATTCATTATACAGTGAACAGATAAAAAGCATTGCAAGCTCGCTATGATCATTATGAACGTACCTATTCAATACTAGTTTTATTGAGCAACGAAAATTAGATGTCTCGTGTCGAACACTTTCCGTTCCCACGGCATATTAATGACTAAGCAAAAGTTTAGCACAAACGCGCACCTTTTATGCGGCGTCCTCCATTATCCGGCTCATTTGCGGCAAAAGACAAACGGTCGATCGGAGGCGAGCACAAATTTCGCCGATATAATCGTCCGGTAAGACAATGGTTATCGTTGGCGCGCGATACCGGCACAGATAGGGCACATCGAGAGCTGATGGATGCGGCACGCTCGACAGATAGCATCTCCATCGTGACGCCCGCCCTGCTCGCCTCGTGTGCACCAATTATTATTCAATATCTCCAATATTGGTCCAAACCACAGCCGATAGATCACCGATACCATTATTGAGGTTAACGTTTGATTTGATTCCCCGGGTCCGGTCCGGTCAAGTGACAATCGTATCAGGCGTGCGACGTGATCGTAATTGAATAATGGTTTTATTTGTCAGGAGCATCGATGGATTTATCATTCAATCATTAATGTTACGCTCGACAGGAACGATCACTAGCAAAATATGAATTCAAATCTTAAATGTTTGTGATTTGATCAAAGAGTTTATAACCAACTAATGAAAGTTACTGTTTACCGAACTGCCTATAAATTCAGGCCAAAGTTTGATTAATTTTGGATGTGAGATACGTTATCTACAATAACATTTGCTTAATTAAAATTTAAGATAATTTAATTATAGGTACTAGCGAATGACATTCTCATAAAATACACACTCATAAAAAGTTGAGTTAAGAAAGCAATGACCTCCACAAGGAAACAAACAATGCTTGACAGTGGAATATTTCTTGCAAAAATTAATTATATTGTTGACTTACGTTTAATAGGTGGAGCTGTCGATGTCAAGATCATTCAGGTCGCTGAGCCACCTGTAACAAAAACAATGGCATTTATTGATGCGTTTATAATGAAGGCGCATACCGGTAATCTTTTATGGACATCTTGTAGGTAGAGCTTGGCAGGCAGGAGCATGGGGAAACGCCGTCCACACGTGCCACAGGTGCCGCACGGTCCAGCGGGACAGAGATGTGAGGATTATGCGTCTAATACTATCGGGAGGAGAGATCTCGCACGATTCTGCAGGCCGTCGTCGAGGAGCGCGACGACGCACGACGAAAATTAAAATAATGCGACACTGAATTATGAGGCATGCCTCTGCCCGCGGACAACAATATCGAGAACAGCGGTAATGCTAATTCAATAGCGTAATATCTCCGTATCTCGATGTAGTCCCCCGCGGTCGATCCGACCGAGATAGTCTACGATCGCGCCGATATGGTTTTGTTCGTGATTTATTTTGGTCGCTCCCATATAAGTACCGTGTACGGCAACAATGGGCCGAGACTTGGGATTTACGACAGACGATTTGGTAGCGATAAAAGATTTAGCCGCGTTCATGGAAGGGTTGGAAAGTACCTATGCATTAACACGAGTCCGGTCCCACAATCGTACCGAGCAACTACCTACTGCAGAATAAATGAAACTAACATTAGTGTTCACGTCAGTGCGGTTGGATTCTAAAATACCTATACTGGCAGTATAAACAAGACGCGGGGACTGTAGATAAGTGAAGAACTTAATGTACGCGCATAAATTTTAATTAGATAGGTACCTCGAAGCATTCATAATGTGGATGCGTAAATAAATTGGTCGTTCCTTCGTCGTTTGCAATTCCAATGGAATTAAAGTAATCAATGATAGGATTGTTTATTAAAAATATGCTAACATTCTTTTACTCATCAACATTTAATTAAATGGTAGTTACTCTATGGCCAGGAATATTTATCACATAATCAAATTGTAGCTTCATAATGATGGTTATAAAAATTTGCAAACCATGATGAAATGTTGAACAAAGTTTGAATTTCAAAGAGTAAATAATAAGCATCTGAAGTTATACGTCAAACAGTGATAGATGAGCATTTCGACATCCTGTACAGTTCTCGAGGTAACTGCTCTTGAATGTCTGTTATTTGGGAAAAATCCTTTTTCCTTTTCACGTTTGGAAAGTTCCATTCGACATCGCCAAAGATCCAGAAAGCAGCAGCAGTCCCTTCAGACCCCCCCCCCCCCCCCCCCCACGAAAACAGTGATAGATAGTGGCATGCGCATAAACTATCGACGCTGAATACTGAATAGACATCTAGTGCCAAACATTCATCACTACTTACGTATGACGTCAACGGATATTACAGTAAAGACTCATATTCTTATTGAAACTTTTATAAAATTAGAAATAGTTATGGAGAGCAAGAAAATACCGATAGAGTGAAAATGCTAATCGAACACTTTAATACAAATATAGCAACAGGTGTTCTTCTAGGGTTGTCGGTGGGCCCATCAGTATTCCGAAATTATCGAAACGGAAAATCAATTATGCCTGCATATCTAGATGGCCATTGATAGAAGAAAGTAGCAGTGACAATACTAACAAATTAATTAAATTGCAATTAACACCTTTGCCAAAAATGCATTCTGCTTTCACATTTCATTAATACAATTTGCAATTGACATTTTATCACACAAGTGGATATGGCTCTTGAGTTTCACCAAATAAGTATCGCATTATAAGTGTACATAGACGATATTGTGAATACTGGATTTTCTACTTAGCTCGATCTTCTTAGTGTAAGATTTTGTAATGAGTGTTACTTTCCAAGTGTTATTGGAAGTCGTAACTATAAGGGTTATAATTAGAATCATATTGAGCTGGAATTAGATTTAAGTTTCGAATGTAAACAGGTACCAGACCGCCATGGGCGCCATGTATCGTGTTAAATCGTATACAGTACGATATACAGATAATATACAGATAATAATGTAAATGTTTTGCCCAAATGCAATCAATCTTAACAAAACATTTTTAAGACCTATGGTAGCACACTTAAATTTTATTCCAAAAACGGATCACAAAAAAGTAAAATTGATTCGTAATTATAATTGCGATAACTCAAAGTAACTGGCTGACGGATGAGTAATGCTTTAACTATGTTACATCATCTGTCAAAAACATGCTATCTCTCCATTTATTATTTTATTCATAGTTACATAGAAATGAACACTTGATTTGCATACAAGATAATCAATTTGATATCGTAAATAACTTTTATGTGAAGAGGAAAATAACACTAATGATGGGTGGCGTAGGCATAATTGATTGCTATTAATTAAAATGTACTTTTTCAACACTGTATACTAAAGAGAGTTTCAATGTTGTTAATGCTTTGTATTAGAGTAATAAATGTCACTATCATATAGTTTTATCTTAATTTCATCCCACTTATAGCGGTCACACGCTGTATAGCGTTGATCAGATCTGCGCAGGAGTTTATCTAGCGTCGCCGACGCGGGCGCATTAACGCAAATTGCGCTAATTGTGGAAACTCGAGGAAAGTTAACTGCGTCTGATGAGTGTCGTCGTGTTGTTTACTATAGTTTGTCTGGCTGTTGAAATCTCGTTTACAACATCAAGATTTTATAGCACCCACCTATCAAACCTGTTTTATTGACGCGTACGCACGTAATAATTAAAATGACAATATTCGGACCGTGTCGATTTTGTCACTCATACTGTCATACTTTAAAATAACAATAGGGAATTTATGACGCAACTTCTTCAGCTGCTGGAATTTAAAATATTGACGACTTGTGCGAATATGAAAAGAGGTTTATTTTTGTTCAATGTTGAAGTAGGCAAGTAAAGTCTCAATTAGATGAAATATTATGATGATAAACAGAATTTTGAACTAAAAAAAATCAACAGGATTCCATAACACGCAATGATTTTCTTGACTATATTCCCATTTTGTTCAAAACTGGCCATAATATTATAGATGCACAATTAAAATACAACATAGCTTCAAGCTCTAGAGATAAGGATCAGTCCTAAAATGCAAGTATACGTATTACACATATTGGCACAGTGTGGGCACAGTCGATGATTGTGAAACACACAATGCAGGCACGGGACGTATTGTGAAATCGCAGATTCAGTTGATCATAATCGCAAAGACATTCTATTTTATTATTGGTGGTCACAGATGCGTATTGGCGACATCGATTCGCGTCTTTCTCAATATCTTGTTAAGAATCACGCAATTGTTAATTTAGGCGATCAATTTTTTATGCCGTCAATGGGAAAATTGGTAATCAATTAACGGTACTAAAAACTAAGCGAATTTGATGAGTAATTTAATTAAAGGTATCTGATATTTATAATCAGAAAGTCGTCCAAAAATCTCATCGATTACCGTACATTTTTTTAGGAAAATGATATGCTATGCTTATGTACATAAGACAATCGAATTCCCAGAAATGCGTAACCATATTTAAAGGAATTGATCTATGACGACAGTTTCTTGGATGGCTACACAGAAAAACGTCGCTCGTCAAGACGATCAATATAGATTAACTTTTTTTTTTTTTTTTTTTTTTTTACGTGGCAAAATCATCAAATGAGTCCTCCAGCCCCGGGCAGGGCGGGAGGGACTGTCAGACTTCTACTGACTAAAATCCACGGTGTCCTTCAGTAGCCTGTTATGTTCCGGGGTCACGGTAAGGAAATAATCCCGCGACCCCGGCAGGCTTTGGCCCTCTGAGAGGGGGGCCCCGTCATTATGATGACGCTCTTTGAGGCGCGCGTGGGACACAACGCGCCGTCGACCCGGGCATGGTCCATGGTCGGGCAGCGAGTTGCCCTTTACTCGCTGCCCGCATGCCCGCGCCTACGGTGGCCGGAGATCGTCTTGCGACGTCCGTCGCCGCGGGCGTGCACCACCGCGGTTGGGGCGGAGGGAGGACACTGTCCTCTCTCGCGCGCGGCCCGCCTCCTCCTTCGCGAGCATTACTGCTTCGCAGAAGGAGGCGACCGCCTCCCACTCCGTCTCGCCCCGCAGCATGGCCGCAACCAATGCCGGGCGCGAGAGGTCTCCGCCTATCGCAGCCGTGAGGACACGTCGGTGCTCCGCCCAAGCTGGGCAGTCCTGCACCGTATGCTCCACCGTGTCCTCCGGGCGATCTTCGCAGTGGTGACACCCAGGCGTTTCCTCCTTCCGCATTAGACACAGGTACCTCCCGAAGCATCCGTGCCCGGTGAGGACCTGCGTCAGGCGGAAAGTAAGGACGCCACGACTTCTCTCCAGCCACTCCTCAAAGAGGGGTCTTACCGCCGCAATTGCGGCGTGCCCGAATATAGATTAACTACGCGTTGAATGAGTCTGTAAACATACAACTTGATGACGTCGAGTTCCTTTCTGAAAAGCTTCATTATTTGTCAAGAAGCGTGACAGTTTTCTTGCATTTCATTTTAAGCCCCTTCGTATACAACTCATCGCAAGTCTCTGATACCTTACGACTTTGGTATCCAGACGACTATCACAATACAAATCTATTGAGATTCGTGGCAGGCGTCAATGGATAACAAAGTCGTTGGATATCGGAGACTTGCGTCGCGCTGTACGAAGGGCCTACTAGTTTAATTAACTGCAACACTACCGTTGTCTAATTACGTAAAGATCCAAGATCCCTTTAGCGACAACAACGCCCAGAAACGGTTTCTCCAGAAGATTATCAGTTTACGTAATAACCAGCATTAGAAATCAAACAATCTCAAAGTTTGCCACACCACATCCGCATGGCTTATCATGAAACGGCCATCGTATCGACAGATTCGCGTGATTGCAACCAATGACTCACAGCACTCACTGATACAGGAAGTCTCAGCTATCAGAACTATCAGTTGACATCGGCACACGCGATTCCAACCAACCCTATAATTAATATTTTTCAACACGAATAAATTGACACGTCTACTCTTACCACGCACACATTAAAGCCGATAATCGGTTGACTCAAAAGATTAATAGTGAAAGGATCAGAACCAAGTTACGATGTGGAAGAAAGATGCAAATTAGTTTAGAAAATTGTTTATTTTCTGAGAAACATTGACGTGATAAATATTTATAGGCTTGTAGTTGATAGCGTTACTAACGTGATATCTTTAATTACGGTTGTGAGTTTAAATTGATTAAACACGTAACTGTGTTTTCTATTGATTTGCATGTTGTTAATGACAATATAAGCTACAGACTTGGTTGAAGACGGGAGAGGAAAGCTGGTATGGTGACCTCCGAACGGGACGATAGCCATTTAACAAACCAAAAGTAGAGGTATTTGGAAGAATTCTAAACTCAGCATTGAAAGTAAAAAAGAAGTAAAAAAAAACAAAGTAATGAACAAGACTGCAATGAAAATCATTTGGCTAATGTTTATTAGTCAAAATTGTTTTTATGAATGTTTGAGCTCGTAACAGTAAATTTAGCACCCAATAATGGAGGCGATCGAGTGTAAAATTGGCGTAAATCATGGAGCTAATGAGTCGCGGTGCGCGGGCGGCGAGCGCGGGCGCTGACGCGCGACCAAACGCCAACTATGCGCCTGCGACTGTGCCAAAATTCACATACTAACCCAATATTTGAAGTATTGAGAGTAATAAGGTGAATTAAGGTGTTAGAGAAAGTACTAATGACGCTCGAAGTTCAAGAACTCGCAAAGTTTAAATACAGACTATCCCGTATATCACATACTTCCGGCTATGTCAATGTCATTTTGACAATTCAGAAATACTAATGTGGTAAACACATGAAATCACATAGTACTAAGAATTTCGATCAAATATCAATTTTGAGTGAAACTCATAATCATAGGTCGGAATTAGGTAGACTTATTTCGGTACTTGCATCCAAATGTTGATATTAATATAGATCTTCCCAGAATTTCTAATAGAAAATCTCGTATGGAAAACAGTACTTATTACAAATAAATTATTATTATAAAAAAAAACATCAGAGATAGATTAGATAAATAAATTGTGCGAAAGTAAACAACTTTTTATTTAATAAATCACGGAATTTTTCTGCTCTTTAAAAGTAATTCCGGGATTTTGGGCATATCCACGTTATTCTTTCGCTGTATAAGTACATGAATAACTCTACTTAATTCCGCCCTATACTCATAATCTATATAGGGTAAAGTACCCAACTGCTGACCTCCCACCAACTATCGACCGCATAACAGTTTTTATCAAAAATAATAATAAATCTTCTTGCAGTGCTGCTTATAGAATACAGAAAATGAAATATAATTTATCTTGTAATATATTGGCGTCACAGAAAATTTAAATAACGCAATATTGCGTCCGTAAACCTATGATAACAAAATACCCTCCTAAAATCATCAAGAAATTTAACAATTTGCTAAGCTGACGGTTGTTTTCAATGTCATTTTATTTCAGTTTTACACTATAGATTCCTTTGAGTTTGGTATTTTTCGGTTATTTAAGACAGACACAATGCTTTTCCACATGATTTTCAAGTTTTAATGAGCGTTAACTTGTTAAAATGATGAGGTCAATATCTGGTACACTCAAATGTATGAATAACCATTTTTTTAACATGGCATGTCAATAGCTGGTAAATAACCAAATGTACGAGAATACCAGTTACTGACACCACGGTGTGTACGTATAGTTCATTTTTAATGGTGAGGTAGCTTAATTTTAATGCATCTGTATTAAGCCCATGGGCGTTGGCACCCCTAAAGGTGTGTATCTGCATAATCACAAACATAAAAAATACCTTACGTAGTAACCTGACTACCTAGCATAATTTGAGTGAGGTACTTAAATTTTCGGTCTACTGTCACATTCTGGATCGTCCCGAATATTTTACGCTGCTTTCACATTTGGGCGACAGTCGCGCGACAGACGCTGCTTATGCGCGGCTGTTCATATAAAATGTGAAGAATGTGTGCTTCTGCCGCGCTACTGTCGCGCTGCTAACGCCCTAATGTGAAAGCGGCCTTGGACTTTTAGACTTACTAATATTATAGAAAAAGTGAACGGCTGAATGGATTTTGACACAATTTGGCAAGCAGATTATTTTAAAACCTGGTTAAGTGGGTGTACCTGGACGCAGGATACTTTTTATGTCGGTATATGATCCCGTGGGACACTTGCAGAATATAACACGAGCAATGCCTCAGCCACAGGTTGGTTTAATGCCTCAAATGACAAAATATACCCTAACCTGCATGTTTGAACAAACTGACTTGAATCATTTCCGAGGCAAAGTGTGAGCTAGTTTTTTATTTGTATCTATGTTCTCTTCATTTGTGAGGTCTTTTACATAAGTTTAAAAAGTTAAAACCGTCTTATGTAATTAGGAAAATATTAATTCAAAGGTTTTTAAACTCACTTTGTAGAACTAAAGCCGTGTTATTTCAATTTATATTTTGCCGTCGAGTATTTTTATATCTGCTGCATAATACAGAACAGTGAAATAATCTTACTACTATTATAAAGGCGAAAGTTTGTAAGTATGGATGTATGGATGTTTGTTACTCTTTCATGCAAAAACCACTGAACGGATTTGGTTAAAATTTGGTACACAGATAGTTTATAACCTGGATTAACACATAGGATAGTTTTTATCCCGATTTTATGTTCCCGTGGGATAATTTTTGAGTTGCAGCGGGTGAAGCCGCTGGCAACAGCTAGTTACTAATAAAGAAGAAAAATTGGACAAAAAGTGATAAAAAGTACAACAAAAAGTGATAAAAACTACAAAATTTCAAAAATAAGTGCAAGAATATTATTGACGGCGTTTAAAGACTGAAGACCTAAATAGTGTGAAAAAAGAAAATGAGAAGGGCTATAAGATCAGCTTTGTTTGTTTTTTATCAAATAAAACCTCGTATCACATTCATAATAAATAATATTTGAGTTTATTCTTATACTACAGGAGGTCAAAAAATTGGTCATTTGCATGATGAAAATTTGGTACAAGCATGTTGATAACTGGTCAAATGGCCTGTTCTTGCTAAACTCGAGAAAAAAAACACTTTTTACCTTTGTATGACTGGAAATAATGTTTTAGTTACATTCTCCAATGTTTATTTTATCTTCCGAAAACATTCATTTCCACTTGCAACTCGTACATTAGTTTATTTTGCGAAAGAAGCAAGGAATACCGCTTAAGGGGTCAATAGTTGGGTGTTTTACCCTAAATAAAAATGAATTGTTGTTCGTTAGTCTGATTAAAACTCGAGAACGGCTGGGCCGATTGAGCTGATTTTGGTTTTAAAATGTTTGTCGTAGTCCAGGGTAGGTCTAAAGGGTTTTTTTATTGTTTCTGAGGCGGTACGAAGTTTGCCGGGTCAGCTAGTTTAAGATATAATTAATTAGGTACACAATTACACATACTACATACATGCCGAGAGTCGCGGGACTAGTGGCCGTGAAACACAAAAGGCAACCGAAGAAAGAAGGTGAAATACCTCATTTAATTATTCGACCAATGAAAAAAACCGTCTCATCGATCATCCAGTGCCAGTGATAATGTTTTACCTGTTATCGCCCCTTTGTCAAAAGCCTTCAGTACGTCAACCATGCCAATGTTGACTTAGGCTTATATCTCATCGATTGAGCAAACAGATACGGTAAAAAGTGCACATTCTAATAAACATCAAAATGTAACTTTATCAGTAATCCCTCTTTATCAGTTAGGTTTGGCACTCGAAAATATTAAATTAAAGATATCTACTTTTGGAATTTCATCTGATACTGTAACTAAGTCAATACCTCTTCAATATCAACATTGCTGTAAATTAAGTTTCCGAATTAATGGAATTACATACCATGAATAGAAAAATTTCATTTGATTGGAAAGTTTAAAAACATATCTATTATATACCGCTGTTCAAGAGCACCCTGTAGAGTAGCTTCAAGTTAATACCCTCCTAATCATTTCCTCAATGTCGCAACTTAACGACATACTATAAAGACCATCAAAATACCAACAACGATGTTAAAGATCTTCATTAACAAACAAATTGAATAATAATCTCGTATCAACAAGGAATGGCTGTCGAATATTCAAAATTGATCATTACAATCGGATGTTTGATCATTTACATAAATTCTTTCACGCCTATGCGCAAGAGTATCGAATAAAAACTAATATCTTAGTCCGATTGGTGCCAGCTTCCGAAATTCCATAGATTATCTCGTTTCGCTACGGAATGGCATCGAGTTCCGAGAATCCGTTAAAGGAATTTTTTGTGGCGAAGGTTTTACTGTAAAAATGAGTGATGCCTACTGTGAGTTGCCAACTGAAAGAAATACTAATAATAAAATGTTACATTATTACAACACTGTTGAAAATTTCACACAACTTCTAAAATTGAGACAAGGCAGTTAACCATGTTAAACCGTGCAGATATCTATTACAGATTTATATTATAAGTGATGTGAACACAAAAGGGCAGTCTGCAGATTAATAACCTGAACCGGATAAATGTCAGAACCTGCTATAATGTCATGCAACCGACACGACATGTTTCATTCACAACAAAGTAACTGTAACTTCTCAATCAACAAAGAAAATATACAATGAACAATAAACAAATACACACAACTATCTGTCTTCAAAAGTTTTTCTACTAAAAAGTTGATAAGGACCTAGAGAGATAAGATGACAGTTGGAACTTGGAACATCTTCATCGTTTTCAATAATGTAGAACAATAATATGTTATCAGTGAACATTTGATAATAACTAGGTCGACTCAACGCCATTATGTTATCCTAACATACAAGTTTTATAGTTCGAAGAACTGTTTATTTATGCAATAAAAGTAAACTACCTACTGCAGCAAGTCATAAATCCATAAAGCGTCAGTAAATACTAACATGATAATAATATTTTATGATTATAAAGCTAACTTATAATTATAATAATTATAAACATAACAAGTCAAGTCGATTCTATTACTCAATCTGTACGTAATTACCTTTGAAAGGCTATAAAATATAAATGAAGACAAAACACACGATGGAGATAAATCAATCATTACAAAAACTTTATTAGTCAAGGATCATACCCTAGAAACAAATATATAGGATAGCTAAAACAAAAACTGTCCAACTCAAAGATCTCGAATTTACAAAAGAAAAAGCTCCCGCACCCAAACAACAAGAACAAGATAACAATAGCCAAGCTACCCAAGCGGCTATGAGTATGACGACTAAAAACAAAAGAAAGGACCAGCGAGAAACTGACAAGCTCGTAGAACCGAGGGGTTAACAGTCAACGTTAGTAACAAAGTGTATTTAAATTCAATTTTCATTCAATCTGCAATACGAGTAGAGAACACGGAACATGTTAGAAACGGTGAAAGCTTAATGTGATTCGCATAAATAGAATTTCATGTTGGACATGTATATCTGTCTAGACGTTGGAATCACAAATAGATTCACATAAACTTGTTATTTATGAAGATTGCAACACGCAGGGTCGTGATGACAAGGGGCTCATGAGGAAATGTGCTTATAATAAAATGATTCCGATAGCAATGAATTATTCTACTTGATTGCTTTATGGCTTCTTCCCTCTAATTGAACCACTTACACATAAATCTGCAGTAGAACTATAGAGAAATAAAATCGATACTAAAATACGACAACTAGTCTTATCAAGGGTCTACTTATCATGTAACATACTGGTATTTAACTGCATCGGATTAGACTGCAAGCCGGTCCCATAGTTGGGAAAAGACTAGATGTTGATTATTATAAATTATTGCCTTTCCCTCTTGCTGTGATACACTTGGGTGACGGAAGGAAGTGTGAAGAAGAGGCGCCATGTACACCTAACAAAAAAATCTGTGCGTTAATAAGGGCTGAAGTGATATGAACAAACCAAAAAAAGAATTAAGATGTAAGGCAAGATTAGGTAGTAAATGTAACGTACCATAATTACAGCAAAACTATTCAAAAACCGAATCTTGTGCAAAACAAACCTTTTCCAACATAGTAGCGGAAAGGAAATCACCAGCGATAAATCCGGTGGTTGTAAAATGTTCATCGTCACCGGACGATCTACATGCCCTGCGCGCGCGTGGGAAACCGCCCGTTACTTACAAGCTACCTACTAGATGAGCTGCGACCGATAGTATGCTAGGATTACTAGCCAATAACTTTTAAACAAATTCTTGACAACAATGAACTGAGAAAAATACATTTGGACATAAGGAAGATTACAAACATAGCGCTAAGATAGAAAAATCTTTAATAAGCCAATTGTGCTATACTCAGTAATGTTACCCAGTTTAGTCTGAATGAGGATTTGCCTAGTTTTCCTTAGGAAATTATTACAAGCGAAATCTATAAAGATTGCAAACCTTGTAATGCTTCTGATAGCTCAGTCGAAAACCTATATTTACAAGATATTCGTCACTATATCAACAAATACGGATAATTCAACTTTAATTTAATAGAAAAAACAATTCAATTAAAACGGTCGTATATCGTATCACATTAAATAAATATTACAGTCCATCTCGATTTTTAACGCGTTACTATTTCCATAAATCATAATCACGCGGTAAAAATATCTGTTGATGATATTTATTTGCATAGAAATACTATCAAATTCAAAACAGGCTTCATAAAACTACTAATATTAGCAAATAGAAAAAACATAGCGATGCAATGTTAAATAAGCTACTATGACTAAATCATAGCTACATAAGACCGTATGTAGATGGAATCAATTCGGCGGTAAGAATGAACACGATAAGAGACAAAGAAGATGACAACAAAAATAAACACAACATCGTCATAATTGAAAGCAATAGGGAGAGGCATTTCAAAGATTGTATTACAAAGTTTTTAACTGGTTTGTGAGATCAGAATTCAGCTGGTTAGACTGGCAAGGCAACCCACCAAAACATAGTTTGGAAAAAGCTAGCAATTGACGACGGGGAGGACCACAAGTTGTAAAGACCAGACTCAGAAAAAGAAACCACAATAATAATTAAAAGAACAGTGATTAAATAAATAAAAAAGGTTGTTCAAGGTACGGTCGACGCATGTAGTGCGATGCATCTAAACGCGTAGATAATTGCACACACGTCGGACACCGCATCGAACCAGACGAAGGCGTTACCGCGCCCGTAGAGAATCAGCGCTGAAACACTGCATCAACGCTAGATGCAAATGATAAAATGTGATATTAAAGAGAAAGGCTTAGACGCACGGTCTTCGGATTATTATAATGTTTTTTGTGAAACAAAATAATAAACCTTAAAGCAAATGTAAATAAATCCACTCGAGAGTATACTGATACAGATACAAGAGAAAAAAAAATCTGAATAGTCATAACCGCAAAGTACTCGTAAAAAAGTTAACTGTTAGTGTCCATAGAACACAAAAAAAGTCATCGACGTAAAAGAGTTGCCGCGTTGACCGTCATTGCGATAAAGAGATGCTTGAACAAAACTCATTTCACAACCTGCTTTAATCCTTAGCAAATTGCCCTTCCAAGAAGCCTAGTCTCTCATTAGCCCGCAATAATTACAAGTCAAAATGAACCAGGAAAATAAACATTCGTCTCTATCTTACACAGCGGTGGACCCTTATAAGGAGAACGTGACAAAACGATCTAGATAAACGTATCAGATGAGATCGAGATCAGAATGCGGTTCAGATATTACTATTACAAACGTCTCATTATTTATTGCAAAATTTTCTGTTGTAGGTAACAAGTAGTGTTTATTAGCTCTATAATGAGTCTGAATTGCGTAACATTTACAAGGGTATGTAGCATTTTGTAGTAAAATTGCGACAGTGTTGATATCATCTGTGGTTGAGATGCAACAGCTGCGCTACAAGACTTAGAAACTGGACTTACAAAAACTAGTCTTGTACCCTACACTGCAGTTTTTATCCAAACGGTTTTTTCTGAAATAATCATGGACTGAGTATGCTTCCTTGAGGAACCCATTAATATTATCATACTAAGATAACGGGTGCAGTAAAACTTATCTCAGCTATTACGATTTAATATTATTATGAATATTATATTAAAATAGTTAGAGAAACAATCGTAAACATACTAATAAATGTTAGACATTGGCGATGTTAACAGGCGATAAACCAAAGTATTTATTGAAGCCAATGCCGTATCACTAAGTTTTACTTCATTATGGTGAACACAACGTCCACCAAGTAAGTACAATCATAAAATATAAACCAATTTCATAGGCTAACAAGTCCGGGAAACAGCTCTAAACAAAATTTAAATAGCCTGTTTAGTAGGGAGTTTAAGCTTTATTATAAATTTTACAGCATCAGAAATGCGATACACGTTGTGTTATATTAAATTTAATTGCATACATAATAATTAAAGTGCTCACATTTATATCACGCTTGAATCGTAGGTACTCATGCACGTCGAGGATACGGTTTCTGAAACAAAGGATAAATAAATAGATTAGTTTTGAGTTGAAGCTACTGCCATTCTTGACTATATTCAAATCAATGACTACCTATTATAAGAAAATTTCAAGATGACTGTCAAAGAGTAGAAACGTTAGATTAAGTCAAGCTAACCTCTCACTAAGAAAAAAAACAAGAAACTTTAAAGTGCCAGAAACTAAAACTAACTAGTACGACTATAAAGGTAAACAAATATTTGTAGAAAAAAAGTTAAATGTTAAGTCATAGCAATGTACTCCGATAGAGTCGAGATCAACAAACGCTTAAATAGTGTGTCGCCCAGATAAAAACTGATTACGCTCGATTATTTATGCACGTCCAGGTTCTTACTGGTGAACGGCCTACCGCGGAATCTACAGAAGACGCGAATATAATTATAACAAAATTGTAGGTAATTCTAAGCATTTCATGGAGATAGATCGTCTTCAAAATCCAATGTCCGAAATATATTCCCTCTAACAAATTGTACATTTCATAATTGCTACAGAGAAGATGAGGCGATATCTTCATTACGAGAGCACAGAATCGATGCAGCGATAATTACGGAGAGGCAGCAACCACCGAGACTAACATGAAATTAATTCCCGAGCAAGGTTAGAGAAATAGTGCATCGTTTTACGTAGACAATGTTATTAATGATGCTAATGATAAAACCGGTGTAGCGATGATGACACAATGAGACTACATAACAACACAAACGAAGATACTGAATTTGAAAATGAAGATGTTTTATCACTCAAAAAGATAACAGCCAATGTAAAAAACGAACACGTTAAACAACATCGTTAATCACCGATCATAGCGCCACACAAAACCAAAGCTTATCGACTTTCTGTTACACATAAATTATTTGAGAAATCTTCAAAATTTAGGTGACTATGGGATTATTGTAAAAACACGTCAGTCTGAATGGTCCAAACGCGTTATCTTGGTTCTCGGAACTATGATAAAAAATACTCGGCGACGAAAAGAACGCGACGCCAGCGAAGCTATATAGCGTGTTTTTTTAATGAGACTGAGTGTGTCTGCAGAATCATTATTGTGCGCGGCTATTTTTGTCCACAATTATCAATTTTATACTTGGAATGTTTTACAAATTTGAACCACTATTCTTTTGTAGTCCAATACTCCAACATGTTCAAATTGTTTTCAATCTTTTCATGCATATGAAAATGAAAGATTCCAACATCACATGACAGTTCTGCAGTTATTAATACCAAAACTGTTTAGGAAAAGTCGTGATACGAATGTGCACATTGTTCTACATTATAGGAACTATGATATTTTGTAGAATCAACACGGATTATTGTGTAATTGCGAGCAATCGCGGCCCGGTATGGTATCGATGGCTCAGAAAGTTCAGAAACAAATCACAGCAATTTCGTGAGGCATTATAACAACGTTTTTGTAAAATTACACGTTGCGCTGGATACGCAACGTGTGTTTATGGAAAGTATGAGGCCATCCATGTAATGTGCTGTATTTTAGAAGAAATGTGCCAATGTCTACCTACGACGGTAAAATATTTATCGCTCATTAAAATTTCAACGAATCAACGTAACATTTTGAATGATTAGCTGTATGTTAATTGAAACGTTAAATACGTTTACATTAGAAAGTAAAATTATATAAGTGAATAGTGAAAAAAGTACTAAATGTTGGACAGTGTAACTACAGATATTCAATAGATCATTAGCAATAAATGAGACAATATTGTCAGTGGGCGCGTCGGCCGTGGCGCTCGTCTCACTATCGCCGTTGCTCAAGTCATTAATCATTCGTCAGTGGCGTCCGCACGGACATAAAACACTGAGATTACACTAGCTATAAACGTTACATCACACTGTTACATGCACAGATAAGTTGGATTCAAAATCATTTATATCGTTCGAACATACCTGCCAAAACGTATTTGAGTTTAATGAACTGAATACGGTAAACAACCTAAGGATTTGCGACTAGCTTTGAAATACAAAGATCGTAAGTGTAAAAAAATTGGTACAAAGCAAACAGTTATTACTAGGACGCAGAGCGGTCAACAATTTCACCGACTATTATAACATCTCGACACGCGACGATGATAAACTAAAATCGGAAACAACGGACAATGGGGCACTTTCGTATCTCACAAGACGCCGGCTCTAAAGACATTCCTCAGCATGACAACGTCGCAACATTCAAATATGAATAAAAAATGTTTATTAACGAACGCATTCAATTGTGAATTCATAGCAGGCACTCGTGATGTCATTTAACGCTTAATTTGATAGCGTATCATGAACGAGACAAGGAATCTGATGAGCTTTCGATGAAGCCCTTGACTAAGCATTTATTAATGAAACGGACAATCCATTTAATTATCCTTTTCTATTTAACCGTGTAGTTCTGGATGGAATTAAATACTCTTGTGAGAAAGTATAAGGTGAAGAACTGAAGGAATGGCAAGCTTGTTTTTGTGAAATGTAAATGATTGTATCTTGGGGACTCACGAAGTGCACCTCACATTTCCGTGAAATCCTAAATTTTCTGATTTAAAATAGCAAAACCAACAAGACGCGAATACCAATGCAGTAAAAGTTTATGTAAGTGGTATAGAGAAATGTCAACGAGGATTATTTTAAATATGGTTATAGGATCGAGCGTGAACGGAGTTCTGTTAATACTGCGACATGTAATGAACTTTTACAGCCATTTCTATTCAGTTTTCTACAAGTAAACGAGGTTTCAATGACAGCCAATGCATTCTGTGGCATAACAAGCGACGTCGCACGTGCCTAACTAAGAACCCGCGAGTGGGTGGTGAGATCCCCCGATAACGCATTCAAGGAGAGGACCGATTGATCGGCCGATACTTTCCTACGCCGATTGATCCATGTTGTATTGAAACGTCACTACTGCGATACAATCTTACCATCGTTAGAGTGGCTGTGAGGGTACAGCCTTTTACCAACATCACTTCTGTACGTGGGGAGCCGGCAACATTAGTTATTCAAATATGCGAACTCCGACCATCCTGATAGTCGTTTCAACGGGGCTTTCAAGGTATTTTCTTCAATGATATACTCGTGAAAAGACGAATAACAATGCAACCACAATAACTCAAACATGAATAGATGGTATCCATCAGGAGAAATATGAATATGAAAGAAAAACGTAAATATACTGGGGTCAGATACGTTCAACAGAGACATTGATCACATTGTACATTTAAATGCGTTATACATACTCGTGATACAACAATAAAAATACGTGAAAGTACGTGTGACGTAGCGGGAGGGTGTAAACCGTCGCAGGCGCATCCACGGTGAACTCGAATAAAGGCTCGTTACGCGCTCGCGCTCATGAATGATGGATGGCCGTGGCCGATCAGCCAACACGCGGCGCACCAGACTCTTCGAACGTTTTGCTCCTATCACTGTTCCTATCCTTTATTCTTTCACCAATAAGTTTCAAAGTTCCATGCCTTATGAAATGGTCAAGTGTAATTTTGATGTCTAGTACGTATCCATGTGATTGACAAGTCCGTACCGATGGTATCGGTCGTCATAAATAACACCGCCACCGCTAGTTAGTGCACATTCATTGCTTTATCGCCTTCGTGAAGCGAATTGTACAATATACTAGGTCCACTCTAAGTGTTTTCGTTCTCAATGCTATAATATATGAAAAAACACGACCAAAACAATTCCGAGAGAACATAGGTATGGGGCCTTATTTTTTGCACTCATTATGGTTAGGTACAGCATGTCACAACATGGGAACTCACGAAAAAGTAACAAATTTTATTATCTTGTCAAGATACCAAGCCGCTATTAAAGTGGTAAGTAACACGACCACCGGCATTGATGTATTCCGCGAATATAAAAAACGTTGCCAGATTATTATTTGTCATCTAATTGATATACCTACAAGCTTTTTGGCAACTGTGAGATCTTCGTTTAGAAAACAACCGTATCTAACGGCGATAAATATTTTAAATAACATGAGGGACGATGCTGTGAGAGGAACATTTCTCAGCGCATACACGGGACAACGACAAGTGGAATAAATATTGCGATGTCAGTGAAAGTAACCAATACCGGCAATAGTAAGCTCTTCAGTATGCGTAACGTACAGCGGTATAAATTCAATTACGACATTAATAAATAATATAATAGGTACATTTCAAATATAAATTATGACATTAAAGAGAGTCAACAGGTTTACACGGATGGCATTTCCCCGTACAATATATTACGCGGGCACGTCGTACAACGACCACCGTAGGGCCGGCGCAGACGCAACCGTTACTTCGTGTCCAATAAATTCAAGAACAAACGACAGCAATAAGGAACAGACCGTGTCCAGACATCCATCTCCTGTCAGCCAGTGCACAGACTTATAAAGAGCCGCCTCGATACGTCATACGTAAATAGCTAACCGATAAATCAAATTCGGTAACAGTACGCATAGATCGGACGAATAAAATTAAAGGGACCAACATTGTAAATACCATTTACATAATTCAAAACGAAGACTAGATAGATGGAGGAGCTGACGAGACGAATGAATGACGCTATTGATATAAATCTTATTGAAGATGCAGACTTGGAATCAATGTGTAAGCAACAAACATGCATAAAGAACTATAAGCTTGGAATAATCGTTCATGTTATTGAATAATTGGATTTCAAAATATGGGATTGGATAATAAACGAGGATATTAAAATGGGTAGCTTCTGCAACTAGAGTGTGTTGTAAGTTTATGATAATGTTGTAGAACAACTTTTACAACCATAAATAAAGTTTTATGATGGTTTTTCTCAGTTAGTCGTACATGTTATTGACATCATCATCATTTGCAGATTTTCTGTTACCTGTTATATGAGCCTCTTCAGAAAAACGCATTTAGGGAAAGGAAACAAGGTTTGTATCTTTGGTTACATAATCAAAGTAATGTTTAACCAAATCACTGTTATTATGACAGCTTTTTATAAAGCCTGCTCCACACTACTCGCGAAGTTGACTCGACGAAGTACTCGTCGAAGTTGATCGAAATCCCGAAGTATGTGACTACACTACTCGCGAAGTTGCCTGTGTCATCATTGTGCCCTTTGACTCGGTCGCAAAAACCGACAACAAATGGAAGTCGCCCGAAGTGAGCCGAAGTTGCACGAAGCGAAGCGAAGTGCCCCTCTACACTATCGTATTCGGTCAACTTCGACCAACTTCGCGAGTAGTGTAGAGCAGGCTTAAGTTGTCATTTTTTTAAGAATTATTGAATCAGGTGTCCAATATTTAGAATTCAAAAGAAACTAAAGACTGTCTAATCCAGATACCGGAATTTCTAACGCAAAAGTCAAATAATTTATTTCATTTACGCCATCGAAGGGGCACTTTTGAACGTCGAATATTAAAAGTAAAGAAAATGGGATGGGATGGGATTTATTCTATACAAACTGACCATTTCTTCGAAACAACATTTCAGAATTGTATGATCAGATGTTATATCATTAAATGGAAGATAAGTGATGCGGCAGATGGCCTGGTCCGGATGTTACTCATATACACACGTACAAAACTTTACATTGATAGGAGTGCGAATGAAGCTCTCAATAATTACAATTGAAGACTTCCCGTCGGTCGACTCGACTCATAAATTGATTAAATCAAATACTGTTTATGATATAATTTGAATCGTAAGAATGATTGTCTGTTTGCTTGTAACAACAAACTAGAAAACACGAGATTCGAAGATTTAAGAAAAAACCAAGAACCGTTTTCTTTGTTTTTCTTGATGAATGAAAATTGATCAGAGAATACAAAAGAGGAATAAGATAAATGAATGAAATGAAGATGATAGCAGAAAACCACACCCACAGAGAGACGATGCTGCGAAAGTTCAAAATCTCCATTGGTATCCATAAATCTTCAAATAACATACATCAAAAACAAATGACTGCACCCACTTGGCATTACATTAAAGCCTTAGGCAAAACTAGGGCTATAAAGGCAACAAATAGTATAGAATCAGCAACACATTAAGACGGTTGAACCAAGGAATCTGAGATCGACGCTCAAGATTCAAACGTATAGAGTCACGTCAGGGCTATTAGTAAAACGGTTAAGGACTCAAAGACATGCAAACCACACGCGAAGTACAAATGAAACTGCGTTTCTATTAGGATTAGGTAAATAGCATTGAGAGCTGTGTTCATTGCTTCCTTGTTTGATTTGATGAATGAGGGGGCTGAAAACACAATTTCAAATCTTACAATCTTTGTTAAATTTTCCCGAACATGTAAAAATGCTTATGGATAGACGACAGGCTGTTTTTTGGCGAACGGTCTAAAATAACCTAGTCTTAGGAGGCTTCGATAGGGCTACAAATGCACTCGGAACTTACGAAGAGCGGTCGTTTTGGACATTTTGAACTGGGAACCTGTCTTTTTTAATTAAAATTTCTGAAGTACAAAAAGCACTAATCCACAGCTTCTTTTAAATAAACGATTGATGATTTTCAATGTCCCAAAACTACAAATAGGCTTAAACTATTACAATGCCGATGCCGTCACCAGAATTATTGGAATTTATTTGCTTACATTTAAATAATCTCTAATAACTCCTACACGGCAGAAACGAATCAAAATCTCCAAGGTCACATTCGGGTCTCACATCGCACCAATAACTTAACCCCCGCGTTCAGAGTCAAGAGGTGCACATTATTGCCTATTAGCGATCATAAAACTCAAAGAGTGCACGCGCCGGCACAGAGGTTACTCCTACGCATGACACACGACAAAACGCCACTGCTGTAGTCCAATTCATGCTTTGGGAACTTGCTTTTGACATGTTCTTACTTTGTTCGTAGTTATTGGATGAAAATGCTCTTTCTTTTTCTTTTTATAGGGTTCATAGACTTTTTGTCCTTGGAATCAGTATCGTGATCATCGTAAGCAAGTCTTAAATTCTACTTAAATATTTTTTTTGCTGCTTTAGGTTATTCTAATTAACATGTCTCTGTTTTTGGTCCTAAGATCATCATCTGCCTAGCCTTTACCAACCATGTTTTTCGGATCGGCTTCAAAACGAACCAGTGTCGAATGTCCTAAAAATCAGGAAAGTTATATCTCAAACTTTTCTCTATAAGCAAATTGTGTTCAAGTAATAAATAAAGCCTAATTCAAATTCACCTGCCCATCCTAACTTACTACCATCATTGATGGATGAACATGCAAAAAACACACTTCTGTCGGCCATATATGGACCAGAACACTCTTCAATGATTACTTTATTATACAATACAGACACATACGGCAACTTTTACCTTTCAGTGCTAGTTGTAAGTGTTACCGTGTTGTACTTTGACGATGTCGAAGATTTATTACTGTTTATATTTGCACTTACTTATTTATCTGCTACTTCTTATAGCCATTTGTTGGCTTTTTTTTTTTTTAGCGTGGTAAAATCATCAAATGAGTCCTCCCACCCGGGCAGGGCGGGAGGGACTGTCAGACTTCTACTGACTAAAATCCACGGTGTCCTTCAATAGCCCTTTCTGTTCCGGGGTCACGGTAAGGAAATAATCCCGCGACCCCGGCAGGCTTTGGCCCTCTGAGGGGGGCTCCGTCATTATGCTAACGCTCTTTGAGGCGCGCGTGGGACACAACGCGCCGTCGACCCGGGCATGGTCCATGGTCGGGCAGCGAGTTGCCCTTTACTCGCTGCCCGCATGCCCGCGCCTACGGTGGCCGGAGATCGTCTCGCGACGTCCGTCGCCGTGGGCGTCCAGCACTGCGGGTGGGGCGGAGGGAGGACACTGTCCTCTCTCGCTCGCGGCCCGCCTCCTCCTTCGCGAGCATTACTGCTCCGCAGAAGGAGGCGACCGCTTCCCACTCCGCGAGCATTACTGCTTCGCAGAAGAAGGCGACCGCTTCCCACTCCGTCTCGCCCCGCAGCATGGCCGCGACCAATGCTGGGCGCGAGAGGTCTCCACCTATCGCAGCCGTGAGGACACGTCGGTGCTCTGCCCAAGCGGGGCAGTCTTGCACCGTATGCTCCACCGTGTCCTCCGGGCGATCTTCGCAGTGGTGACACCCAGGCGTTTCCTCCTTTCGCATCAGACACAGGTACCTCCCGAAACTTCCGTGTCCGGTGAGGACCTGCGTCAAGCGGTAGGTCAGGACGCCATGACTTCTCTCCAGCCACTCCTCAAAGAGGGGTCTTATCGCCGCAATCGCGGCGTGCCCGTAGCCATTTGTTGGCTTGGAACTGTTTTACTAGATTCGTTCTATGTTGAGGATAGAGAAAGCTAAAATCTGAATTGCTTTGACAGCAGAAAAAAAATCTTCAATTTGCTGTTAGCATAATGAGCTTTGACGGGGCCCCCCTCTCAGAGGGCCAAAGCCTGCCGGGGTCGCGGGATTATTTCCTTACCGTGACCCCGGAACATAACAGGCTACTGAAGGACACCGTGGATTTTAGTCAGTAGAAGTCTGACAGTCCCTCCCGCCCTGCCCGGGGTTGGAGGACTCATTTGATGATTTTGCCACGTAAAAAAAAAAAAAAAAGCATAATGAGCTTATAACGTTCCTAACCTGGGACACAATTCTTATATTGGAAAGGGTGTCAATTCAGCAATCGGGCCTAGAGATGGTGTACATATAGCAAGCGGGACAACCAATCTGTGGTTTCTTTCTGCTCTAAGACTTTCCTGTTCCGTCACTTTACGATTTCATTTATCGTTTTGAGAGCAGTGGTAGCAATTAATTGGATCATAAAATAAAGTATCAGCTACTAGTAACTTTACGATAAGTAATACTCCAGTCTGCACATTATATGGTAGAAGATGCACGGCGAGACGGTGCACCTACGCAAGTCTTTATACGATGTCACTTATATTCTTTATTACGACGTATAAAACCGTTTATAAAAGGTAATTAAACTACATTTGTGCTGATTTAATTCAAAGCACTTTACTCAGTATTCTATTCTTGTTTAGTATTTTTCAACTCTTGAGCATCTGCCATCTATTAGTATTAGGTATCCTTTATCGTTCACATGGTCATCCGTCTAAAGTTATTTTTATTTTAATTTCCATAATTGAAAAGAATTTGTAGTAATTATTTGGGCATGATTTATTTATTTAACGCATTATTGCTTTAATGACAAATGAACCAATCGCTAAAACATTCGTTTTAAAATGTAGACCGCCGTGACAGATTCATATTTGGCAACAATCATAAATGTTAATTTATACAACATCAAAACTAAATATGATTATATTCCAATAGCCTACATTTCAGCAATATTAATCATACAAAATAAATTAGCTATCTAATAGATATGTCGGAGCCACCGGTATTGTTCCGTCAGATTCAGGCATCATGTGGGCAGAGTTTGGGTCTCGTGCAATGAAAATACACTGGGTGCGGTTCACTTGGTTATTTTAATTTTAAATCACAAATTAAATCAAACACAATTTAATTTAATCACTCTCTACACTTATACTGGGCACAACGAATCGGTACAGTTTCGGGATGTCTTCACACTGCTGCGGTCGGGCACTGAATGCGCTCCTCGCCGCCCCGATGAAACATCACGACTCTGTATAAGCGCGCGCAGACCACGTGATACTCAAAATGGCGCGCTTACGATTCGTTTGCTGTCCGTACTATTGACCGGATCCGACACGGCCATCCTGCGATTCACACGTCCTCGTGTGATCTTCTTCTTCAGCCTCTTTCAACCACCTCAGTGTAGGCCTCCTTCAACTCATTTCACTCGTCCACGTGTAATAATCACTCTGAAACACAAAATAGTCCACGACAGAATACTGTTCCACTCGGTCATTCCTGACCAAACTCTATATTCAGTTCTTCGGTGTAAATAAGGAAATTTCAGAACTCCACTGTACCCTTAAAACCAATACTCTTTAACTAAATCAAACATTGGGAATAGCCAATTGAAAATACATCAATCACTACCCTAGGCCACTAACAACTACCCTAGGCCACTAACAACTACTCTGGGCCACCAACAACTACCCTGGGCCACTAACAACTACCCTGGGCCATGTACCACAGTCGTTCGAATCTACTTTCACAAGTCTATTGCAAAAAAACTACCGGTTTTCCAGTGACCTTCGACTTTCGAGTAAAACTTCTAACGCCACGGCTCTCTAGCCGACCAGCAATCACATTGCTTTCACACATCCAATGCATGGATCAGAACTTCTGTGCGCATCCACCACGTGGATCGCCCGAGTGCATCACCCGCTGACTACACACTATGGTCTCTCAAGACCCCGACCTCCGCCAGAGCCACCCGCGCACCGCGCTTCCATGGACACCGGGATGTCAATAAGATACGGATTACGGCTACGAAATGGCTACTGGTACAGTCGAAAACAAGACGGCCAATAGACCGTTTTACTCGACCTCTCACCACAACTTAATCAGAATCTATGGTAACTTCGACTGGTACATGACCCGTTGGAATGTTTGTAGGTACACTTAGAATTCAAGGGTTTCAATGTGTAACGGTCACCATCTCAAAATCTTTATCACTCTAAACAGACCCTTAAACTTTGGATCTAATTAAGACTGATCGGAAATCCCAGAGCATTCAAGTACCTTTGCAATTGTATTATCACAATGCAGCAATATTGTAATCAAAACAGCAGGAATCAAATTCGTGGCCTGTGGCTAACACTAGCCCCACTAACAAACCTCTGTTTGTTTCACACCGTTCACCATGAACGCACAATACACGACCTCCGCCAGTGCCATCCGCACACCGCGCTTCTATGGACACCGAGATGTCAATAAGATACGGATTACGGCTACGAAATAGCTACTGGTACGGTCCGACCAGCCGACCTAAGATTCCACACTATCATTCAACTCAACATCTCTACTTCAAAATGGTACTTGAACCTCAGGCATTCCCCCCAAATCCACAGCACTTAACCAGCACTATGCATCATTACTAACCAGTTCGTAACATTGTAGCGCTTAACCAGCGTTACAAATCCTATCACTTAGACAGTAATAATAAAAAAAGCTTAACCAGCGATATTACTCACTAACGCTTAACCAGCGATAGTCAACATAAAGTACACAAGGCACCAGAGTCGTAAGTAAAAATGAAACGATTCACCTGTGTTGTAACGTGTCTGATGGTTGTTGCACGATGCAGACATCGACGCGTCGCGCCGCGCCTTGGACTGGCCCGCTGCCACTGCCGCCACTACTGCTCGTACAGCGCACGGCTATGTGACCTGGCTTGCCACATTTGAAGCACACCAAGGTCTTCGATGCCGGCTGCTGCGTCACTTGACTTGACGCTGTAGGTCTTCCCTTCGTATCCATCGCCTTACTTCTGCACTCAATACGCTTATGGGCGTTTTAGCACAGTTATAACACTTAATTGACGTTATTTTTCCTCACTTGGTGTCACTTGTTTTCGATGATTCACAGATAGTGTTCATTTTTCGCATCAGATATGAAACGACTGGCGAACGTGGGTAATGTTTCTTTATAACTTGTTTTTTTTTTTTTTTACCACTTATTTTTTTTTTTAATGAGGGTACCCGCCTTTGCGAAATAAATCTTGTTGTAAAAAGTACCTTAAATTCCTTTGTAGGCTATTTGAGATGCCAGGTTGATGCTTCACCTTTAGCGCCTTGCTCAGCGTCAAAATAAGCTGGCATCCGGTGGCGCACCACGACCGCGCATCGGAATCCGGTTTGTCGGGGTCGAATTCCGGCAATAAAAACTTGTTTTTCACTGGCTGCGTTTTCAAAGTTTGCTGGTTTTGCATTTCAAAAAGTAACTAACTTCCACTGATTGTTATTGTCACTGTTCCCGCGTGTAATTTCATTAGCACGATTTGATCCCACTTCTGATGTCGGAGCCACCGGTATTTGTTCCGTCAGATTCAGGCATCATGTGGGCAGAGTTTGGGTCTCGTGCAATGAAAATACACTGGGTGCGGTTCACTTGGTTATTTTAATTTTAAATCACAAATTAAATCAAACACAATTTAATTTAATCACTCTCTACACTTATACTGGGCACAACGAATCGGTACAGTTTCGGGATGTCTTCACACTGCTGCGGTCGGGCACTGAATGCGCTCCTCGCCGCCCCGATGAAACATCACGACTCTGTATAAGCGCGCGCAGACCACGTGATACTCAAAATGGCGCGCTTACGATTCGTTTGCTGTCCGTACTATTGACCGGATCCGACAGATATAAAAACCAATAATGACACGATTTAGCAAATTTTTATAATAACTTGTAGACTTGTAAAAATCTGTCCAAGAATTCTATTAGCATTTTTAATGTCTGCTTCCGAATCAATTTTTGGTCCTAGGAAATATTTGACATTTGTGACACTCGTACTATTATTCTGTCCAACCAGCTGATGGGCCTATACTTCTCCCAGATCTCCAATATGACTTCCAATTCCGTCGATCCAGGATCTATGCGAACGGTCACATTTCTAAACTTAGACCTTTCTTAGACTCTAACTGCCTAATTTTGCCCTTGTTTTCGGGTTGCTTTGTCGGTGATATCACCCAGGTGAACAACATGTCCTCAATTCACCTCAAGTGGAATAAACCTTGGTTTCTAGGGCTAGGTCCGTACTTAGTTTATTTTGTTTATGGCAACCGGCAAGCTAACAGGTGCTATTTAGTCAGTAAGAGTCAGTACCTTTTGCTTCAACTAGAGCAGGAAGACTCGTTTCATAATAATTTTACAACCCAAAAGAGGGTAATTGCGGGCAACTGATCGTAGGTTTTGTTTTACTCGTCCCGCCATCTTCTTCGAGGCCTTTTTTTTTCATTTGCAATGTTATTGTATAATAAACAATGATGTATTCTGGCGCCGTACTTCGTTGTCATAGTTTCCACAGATATCTTTTGGGACATCGTCAAGATATTACACACGTAGGTAATGATTACCTTCATACATTCATACAAACTTGACTTGAGTACTTTGGATGGCAGTGCGTTGGTAAGTTTCATCATTGTTTGTCCTATTTCAATGATTTTTGTATATTATGTATAATGATAATCGAAACTTATACTACATATACAATACAAATATTCGTAATTTAATTATTTCAGTGCATTTAAAACTTCCTTCAATGCAATGTCGTCAAGATGAAAAAATAGAGGCGTGAAAGTTTTTCTTGAAAACTAAAAAGGCGGCAATCGGCGCGTGCGTAAAGACTGAAACTCCGCCCACATCGAAGCAACAAGTAAAAAGTTCAGTACATCGAGTTTCACAAAAACTTCTTGAAAATAAGTGTTACCATAAATCACTCCACACTTCATAAGACACGTTATCAGTGTCTTTAAAAAATCCATACAATTTGTGTCTGTTATCTTTATCAGAAGGAACTTTTATAAATACACACGTAGGTACATTATCGGACTGCCTCCAAAGATAAGTGACACAAACATAAATTATTACATTAGCGCGAAAATATGAAACAGATCAAAAAGCACAATCACAATGATAAAAATAGTTCAAAAACTGACAAAAACTTACAACAATTTCTTCTGGAAAATTGGTCTTCAGAGCAGTGACGTGCTGAACAAAAAATTAAATACAAACACCCAAAAGTTATTCACACAGCACTCAGTTCATAAACACAGTACGTAAAAACATGAGACATCCGATAAAAGCGTCAAGCGTGCGCACCCGATGACGTCTCAACGTGGAATGGTATCTTGATGATGGTGAAGCGAAAGACCGGGGTGCGGTGAGGAGTGCGGGAGGTGAGGCGGGGTGGGCGTGGCTTCGCAGGTGTATCAAGTCGAACCATGATATATGCGCATGTTAACACTTGGATAGGAACACGCCTCACTGTCACGTATGGAGCCGAATTGTCGAGCCAATGTTTAATTGTTTGTTCGAAGGCGAAAGTGTAATACACTCGAGGATTCATTAATAATACAAGACTTGACAGTTTCGTTTTTAAGTGCCTTGTGTCAAGCGACGCTGACACTTTGATGGCAGCCGAGATAAAGTCTTAAAGATAAACCAATAGAGATTATTTCATCTCGTTTTTAATTGCTGTTGTTATCTGTACCGTTATTGTCATTACTGAGGGTACAATGAGGGACCTATTTGTGTATAATTATAAGTTTATTTTTAAACAGCAATTATGTTACTTTTGGCTTAAGAGTTTCATCGATAAATTAGTCAAAATGCAGACCCCAGCAACACGTCTAGATAACACTAGAAAGATTCCAAGATTGCACAAAAACGTATAATTCCTTAGACCGCACGTTTATTTATAAACCACTGCACCTATAAACTGCAGTCCACTTATAATAACAGTAACCTTCAATTGCGATTTCTTTGAGCTGCGGAATCGCTCGTGTAAACAGCGAAGTTGGCATTACCCGCAATTGCAAACCAGTGGTGAACTATAACTCTTGTTGACGTCTTAATAACAAGCATCCCTTCCGTCAGTGAGGGCCAAGATTTATCGCCATTCCCTCGACCGCATTCACAGGGTTAACCAAAACCCTTATCCCCACATCATAAAGCTCAATTTCCCCTGTGCGAATTCGTAAAATAATTATGAATCAGTTTCAGCATCAGCAATACAATCATTTTAGAAATTAGCGCTCTATTTAGAAACTTAATTAAAGTCGCCATAACCTGTAATTACCCCATTTTGAATTATTTTAATTGGTTCCCTTTAACAGGTGTCTATAGAATCTTGTCTAGGTACCTATCATAGTTGCGCTTTATAACTCTACATTCATTTCTTACCCGACTGCTTGACGCAAAGGAGAGTAATTAATGTGTTTATTTAATTTCAGGTAGATATTCAGCATCAAAGTGAAACATCCTATTAACGGGATCACCAAAACAGGGTAAACTATTTTTTTTCGTTAACTAGAAAGAAGCGCATGTGAAGCCATTTCACTATTGCAGGAATTTCAAAATTTAAAGATGACGTCATTATTGAAAGCTAAAGGGAAAGAAAAGGAAAGTTGCGGGATTGCTTCGATTCCTGTTTGGCTGCCACAATCCAGGAGGGCGAAATACGAAGGTAGAAACTACAAAAACTACTACTAGTAAAATTGCAGAATCTTTAAGAAGATATGAGACTGCTTCGTTGGTCTAGTGATCACCAGCTCTACTTCTGGATATTAGGTAGTGGGTTTAATTTCCTGTTCGGGTAGTGTCATTGAATTTAACTGTCAAGACTTTTTTAGCAACTACGGGGTCTGCATTTGCGAGCATTTGGTCGCCTTATTATATAGAGAAGAGGCCTGTGATCCAGCAGTGGAATCATTTATTGTGATGATGTTCAGGGATTCACAGGAAAGTTTAGACAAAAAACCCCCAAGAGTGGCCCTCTTTCAGACGGAGAACAAGCGAGGATCACTCGCCCTATCTTGGAATGTCTCGAAGATAATGTGTACAGTCATCTTTAGTATTGCAACTAACACGTCAACAGGCGCGAAGTATAATTGCGAACTCGCTCGAGCTCCGCTTAATTAACTCATAACTCAAACTCGCACTTATCGCGAGCTATATCGAGCAACCCACAATACGCTCCGAGCGAAAAATCGATAAATAATCGCACACAATCGATATGCCAAACTTATGATTACTATATTGATAAATATTGAACAGGTGAAAATATGGGAAAATTACATGTAACAGATTAAGCTTATAAGTAAGAAGTAATAGGGAACCGTGATTAAATTATAATATGTCCAGCCTCTTTCGAAATGCTGGGGCTGGCTTCTGGCCTAACCGCAGCTAAATATCAGTTTTTTCCTTTTCAGTATCTTTCAATAGGTACTAGTATTTAGGTAGTTAGATAAGATAGTCGGTCTTTTTTTATTAACCTATGCCCAGCTGTGGGACAACTGCTGGGCAAAGGTTTCCCCCATAACCTTCCACTCTTCCCTTTGTGCGGCTTTTTCCGGTCAATCTCTCGGTAGTCGGTCTATCTAACCTAAAATATTGAATAAAAAATATAATTAATCATAATAGTAAAGTAAATCTCAATAGCAATGAAGGTGAGCGTAAAACAATAGATTTTAAGTCAAAATAATTGCAGAAGCCATTTAATAATAAAACAGTTTCCTAGTGAGAAACAATAAAGAAGTTCTAATGTAATCTTCTATATAAATAAAAATGAATTGTTGTTCGTTAGTCTGATTAAAACGAGAGAACGGCTGGGCCGATTTGGCTGATTTTGGTTTTGAATTATTTTGGAAAGTCCAGGGAAGGTTTAAAAGGTTTTTTTTAATCGTTTCTCAGGCGGTACGGAGTTCGCCGGGTCAGCTAGTAATTAAAATAAAACCTTATAAACGTGAACAAATAAATACGACACTGATCAACATTAAGTTCGTAACAGAAAAAGCTGACGTTGACAATCAATTAGAAAAAATAAGAGACGTAAATAAAACGACGGGGTAGATAGGATTTTAGCAATGTCTTTGAGTAGCTTTTAATAGCTTAGAGCTTTAATAACATAGAACAACACAATAGATTGTTTACCAAAACACAATAAACAATATAACAGTAAATTCCAAATACAGCCTTGACTCTAAAAACAAACACAAACGTAACCCTATTTAAAACATAAACGACAATTATTTACATTCTAAACACACATTATAATCACACATAGGCAATCGTGAAAGGTTGCACGTAAATAATCAGCTGATCCGGTGATTTAAATACCAAACAATGGTACATACAGGCATTAAATCTTGCAGTTTCGCAATACAGCCAAAAAAGCCTGAGACAATAAGGGCCTAAAATGTAAACTATATTGACATTTGAGAAATAATATTATTTATTTGAGAACAAACTAACGAGTACAACCACAGTAATACCGGTGTAATTCTAACAATTTTGTAAATTACAAATGATGAGAACTGGAATTTTCGTAATACTCCTTTGTGCATAAGTAGCATTATGAGATTAGTAGTTACAATCCAATAATAGATGCAGCTACCTAACCATATTGCACACCATTTAAGAATGGCAATAAAAATAATTAACGTCCAATACTAAACTGCCAAACTGCAAATTATACAATCAATAAATCACTTCGATATGTACAAATTATCGCCAAAGATTTCACATCGATTAATAATTATTTCGTTTTCACAATGATTATTGCTATTAATAGTTATTTACATGTAAACGTCGCACGCGCAGATAGATGGTAATGACCGGCCGCGCCAACGCACCGCGCAGGTGCAATAACATGGTGTGTCGGCGAGGCGGGCCACCGCGGTGATTGATAGCACCAAAATTTTATTTCCATCGAACGTCGCAACGAAAATAATGACCCTGCCCTACTTACAAGTTTATTTTCATATTGAACATCGTGAAATATCTATTCCTATTATTGAATTAGACTCTACACAACTAATAGATGTTTGAAAAATCTATATCCAACTTCGGTGTCGTGTAAAAATTATTTTAAAGTACGGTGACATAAATCAATTCGAATAGCTTTATTATTAAGTTAATCAGCTTACAAGCGCATACCTTTTTCCCATATTTCTCTTTCAAATACAATACAAAAACAATTTTATAAGATAGTTCGCTTGACACCGCGTCGGCTTTCAAGAAGATATAAAGATAAGCATCGCATAACTATTATGGATTTCTTAAGTTTCCAGCTTCATCTGCGTCTATATGGCGCACAATTACATCGGCATAATATATTGAAATGAAAGCGCGTGCGCGCCTATTCGCAGTGAGAGACCGGCCATACTGCGCCGTACCCAGAAGTAGTATCACGCAACGCCGTTTATAATTCAACAACAATAAACAGATAGTTAATTGCGATGCTGTCACGGGCGCAGTATATGGTAATGAGGCGTAGGGATCGCGGCTGCATGGACAATATCTCTTGACGGTGAAAGGTAAGGCGGCGACGGCCCAAATGTGAACAGTAGGCGTAGAGACGCAAGGGATGGTATACCTGTATGAACCCCAATGGAAGAATCGTAGAAAAATCTTGCTGGATAAACTTGATTGAGGAAATCAAGTTATTACCTGCCTAGCCGTTTGCCAACTATGTTGGCTCCTAATCTATGTAAAGCAGTTGAACACTGGTATTTTATAGGGATCGACTGAGAAAATCTAAGTTTAGACGAAAATGAACAATTCTGGGTAGCTCGGTCATCTTCGAACTGCATGGACGGTTCTCAAAATTAGTAAGTAAATGGCCAACCAAACGATGCGCAATGATCGATAGAAAAATGTTTGCCTAAAAGTTTTATCTGGTGAAGTGGATCCATGCTCCCAACCAACACATTTGAAAATTAGAGTTCTTATTTCAAAGCTTCAGTACCTCATTATGGATAAAACAGAAGACGTATATGGAACCAAAATGGAAAGCTACTTTACACAGTGACTCTCGCCTAAATCTATCAACTTGAACCACACAAGCATAGTGTTTGCTTAGCCCATGGCCCGTGTCGGTGAGATAGGTGGTGTACATGCGCTTTCAGGTACGCCCGCCACAATCTGAGTAGCTGACACCAATAGGTTTTTATCAGCACCCATCGGGGTTATGAGAAAGTTATCGAACGAAGCTGCGGTTGGTATTAGGGCTACAGGATCCACTTGGCGTGCTTGCGCGCTCCGATCTTTACGACTCGTGTGCATATTAAAATGGACGAGCTTTTTCTATGCAATGCGAGTTATAGGAAAGATTTTAACGAACATCTATTAGGTAAAAATTGATTCAGATAGAGATGTTTGGTAAAACTTATAACAGAAAGACCGAAAGAGTGATCAAGACAATGATATTGAAGAATGGTTTGGAAGTATATACCGAATAAAGGCAGGGTATACACAAATATAGTACTTAGTATGTGCAACTCAACCACAATACGGGAAAGCATTGCACTCTGATGATAGAGCAGAGCAGCTGAGATGTTATTTACGAGAAAATAAAGTACAAGTGATCGTAAATATAACACATACCTCAGAGACAATATATTGATAACAATAAATAATGAGACAATGTATAAAACTTTGATATATTGGATAAAACCAGCCAGGAAGAAGTAAATCAAACTTAAGTACACCATAAAATCACTAATAACGCCCTATCTAGACATCTCAGTAATAGTGGCTTCAATGCAGACAATTACTAGTTGCATGATTAATTGTTTCCTTATTTACTTTGAGAACAAAAACAAGCTCAAACGTGAATTAGATGAGTTTATAACCTTGGACCACTAATAACTGGTTGAAGACAAATTAAATGTCAACTTAATTGACGCATGCAAAGTTTATATCAGAGACTGCTCGTTGATAAGTAATCTGCGAAATACGTTATTTTACGATAGAGGTTTCAAATAATCTTTGCCAATATTATTTTCTGATCATGAACGGGAAATCAGAAAGCAACCCGAGAAGCATTTTCCGAAAATTCAACTAAATAGTTATGACATTCATTTAGATGCCAACATTTATTATCCATGTTCATAAACGAAGAACATCAAAAAGCTTTCAGGATTTCAAAATAATTACACTTCCATAGCGAGGACATTTCGTATCCACTTCAAGTATTTTCATGGCGCAAAATACAGCGCTGTAAAGTCGTTTTCATTCCCAGACATTTATAACCGAATGAATTTTCTATATAGACCGGCTTTCTTGAAACGAGGACGGGCCTAACGATCTAAAATCACAGTGTTGAGCTTCAGCGACATTTACAGAACATTATATAGGTACAACACTATGTGTTAGTGTTGTGCACGGAATCCAGTAACGAGTAAACGAATAGAATTACGATCTAATTATACAAATGCCGGTTCAGATCGCGTTGTAAATGTCATTTCACACTTACACAGGCCGGGGCGGTTCGGTTCTCACGATATGGTTGGTTTAGTGAGTTTCCGCGATTAGTCGAGTTACCACGGACAACGATATAGGGCTAATTTTACGAGTACTGCTTGTGTAAGCTGCCTCTAATGAGCAGACATTGTGGTAAGTGCGGCCCGTGTAGACGTGGTCGAGTGCTTGGGGCTTAATGTGTTGAATCAGTTTTATATTCGCCTGTTATTTGAACAAACATTTGCTGGGGGTTATATTGGAGTAAGTTGTAGAAAGAAAAGTGCATTACGGGATTTTTTAGCTTATGTTATGCCCCAGTTCTGAGAAAAGACTTTTCTTTTTCCTTAAACTGTTTGACTTAGAATATCTGGCTATGTGCCGTTGCAAAACAAAATGAAATCGTCACACCATACTAACAGATAAAAGATTTCTCACGGCTTCGTTATAAATTCGAATAGCTAATTAGTATAATCTTATTATTTAATCGGCCTCATAATTGATATTTATTAACTGGTTCTACGTTAGTCTCCGACCCAAGAGACTGGCGAACTGCGAATATTTGCAATAAACTTATAAATGCGTGTCTATAATATAGAATTAAATAAAATTAATAACAGACATTTCCCACGGAATTAGAAAGAAAAATCGCACGTCTACGTGCCATACATTGTAGCTTTTCGTAGAAACTGCGCAAACGCTCTAAGCAATTCTACTTGCTACCATTTGCGAGTTCTACTTACATCCTAAGGGGACTACTTTACAAAGTACTAACACGCACGATATAGGACATATTTAGCTACGATCGATAACCAAAGTCTCAGTTACAGGGAGTCGTGTAAAGGTCAACGCATACACGACTGCCGTGTGTAAAATAATTCGTATTCGAAATCGGAGTGGAAACAAGAATCGTTGCGAACACAAGAAGGCTACGAACAACTGGATCCCGCAGGCTGTGATAAGTTGGATTTATGTTGGAAACAGCGCCGGTCGTGTTGTATTATCAAATTTATCAATAACATAAAGTAGAGTATGCTGATCTGCAGGGATCTGGCCCGCTACTTACCTACAGTACATTTAAATCGGGTCATTACTATGTAATACCATCGACTTTAAAACCGTGGGAATACCTGAAGGATTTTAGCAAGTACGTGTTTTTGAATAAAGTGTGAAAAAAGACCAACCACGACTATCTTATCTTAAGTTTCTCTAGGAACACTTAAGATAACAGTCACAGTGTTCAGTTAATATTATAAGCGGTTGCAAAAAACATGGAGGATCTTCTGAAATAAAAAGTTTCAGTTATAGATTATGTTGACGACATGTTAATATTGACAAATTTTTGCGACTGTTCCTTTCTACGTTACGTTTTAATTCTTCTCAAAAAAGGAAATAAATGACTGTTAAGTTAAACACATGAGAAAGACCTGAAATAAATTGTTCATGGTTTAACATGATTATTGAGGAAGGGGTTAAAAAGTCACATCTTTTAAGCGACAAGTAATCGTCGATAAATGATAGCACAAAACATATTCCGCCCTAACTTTATGTACAATCACAAGCGACACTGGTTTCACACATATTTACCTGTTTCAAGCGCTTATCTGACGATGTCGCAAGCGAAAGTCGCTAGTATGCCCTTAAACGTTTTGTAAAGAGTTATTAATATGGACGGCTAGGTGTGGCATTAGGCTGAACGTGAATGTGTGAAAGATTTAATACCGAAGTTGAACATTCAGTCTGGTAAAACTGATTAGATTTTGCATACGTTTCTATAACTTACGAAAGAACTTTCAATAAAGCTGCAGTGTAACTTATGTTTTTATTTGACCCCAGTAGTACATTTTCTGAACGGAACCTTTACTTAAGAACGTGGAGGTTCCATTCCATTTTATGGTTGAATCAATATTATTTGTTGTATGTTAAAAACTGCAGATGACCGTATCGTATGGAAAAAAGGTGTCACAAAAAAAAAGTATATTTCTATTCCGAAAATATCCACAAGATAAGGATAAAAGCAAAGCGTCGTTACAGGACCCAATAGACTCTTCTACCATTTTATTACATCAATACACCAAGATGAGTACAGCGTATATCGCAGACGCAAACGATAATAGGCACACGCTTCAAAACTAATGTTATTATGCATCGAACATTTCAATACAAATTATCATTGAAAACCCAGCGAACAAAAAGCGTGGCATCCAATTTCACGGGCACTAAATAAAATTAGCATCAACTTGACAGAATAACAAAGCGGTCTCAATAATTCGCACAGAACGAGCAAAGCGAACGTACAGACACACCCCATTAATCACAACACACCCAATACACTTATGCTCAATAATTTAATGAAAGTATAAATTACAAAAGCACAGAATTCAATTCAGCTAATATGCAATAATTGCTTTAACCATTGCCGTTAGACAGTACTCGTAGGCGCAACGTGCAATCAAGAAAGAATGGCGCGTTAAAATTTCTCTTAGAACGCAATTACAATTCAATTTTCTGTGAATTACTAACAGGGGTAATAGGAAGGCTATCGGCACAGTTAAGAAGAATAATGGTTGTACCTGAAAGGTGTGCGATTAAATCGGAGACGATTGTTGTCGCGTCGTCAGCCTTCCTGCAGAGATGATCAATTACGAATGACATTGCAGTGGCCAAGTTTATGATTTGCTATCAAGGAGGCTGCCTAATCAAATTCGTCCATCGTAGCAGCAAAGTAAACAAGCTTGAAATTGCAAGATGAACGTAACGGGACGTGGTCGTTCTGTTCGCGTCGCGTTCGCTTGCGTCGAAGATAAGATTCGCGGAGTCCGACTCGCGCCTATTGAGGGTCGTTACGAGACGCTGGCGCGATGATCGATAATAATGGTAATTTTGCCTGGAACACGTGTAGCATCGCTCGTTCGTCGGCGCGATCGCGATCGCTGCATACCTACCCTATTAGGACGTGCTAAAGGCTGACTAGATGACAGAATTGGCCTGCAAACTGTTGCTATCGCTTGGGAATTTCTGACGCATTTACATAATACCAAAGATTGTTGCGACAAAAAGGGCGATCAGCAATAATAATAATAATGCTGGTATTTCAACTCCGTGTAAAAGCTATCTGATCCAATTACAATAAACAAACACAGAATTACACTAACAGAGATGCAAGCCACCCGGCGTTTTGCGTTAGGCATTGAGATATGGAAACGGCTCGCGTCACAGATACCCATTGAGAAGACGACACAAGAGGCTTTGCCGAGCAAACTGTGTGTATTTATGGGACGTCCAGCCTTCCCGGAGACCCATAATGGCAACACAATATCACAATACGGGCATAGATTTATGCTCGGGCGCATCGCGTTCTCGCACGCGGAAATCCCATAGTTATTTACCGGTTGCGAGTTAAGTGCGGCAGATTTATCGGTGGTGCGCTCGCGCCGGCCGGCCGACGATCTCGTTTCCGTGCGTCCCGTCTGCGTCCGCGCAAGTGCACTATGATAAATACCGCCCTGCTCTATGATACCACTATATCACGGCTTAAGGGAAATTTAAGCGCACTCAGCATAATTGCAGCAGAGGGATTGCGTGTAATTGTGGTGCACCAAGGTTACTGGGTCTCCCATCGTTATGATCTGCGTAGCGTCCTTGATGAGAGATCGTGACCATCTTGTTTTAACGTCATGTTGTTACAATTCATGGACGCCATATTTACTAACTGTATCCTGCACCTTAGTTTCTGCCACGTAAAAAGCTTTTTATAGGTTAACGAGCCATTACAATTTATTTGGTAACAGTAAATCTGGTGCCAAGATCGATTGCATTGATTACTGTTATTTCCAAGAAGTAACGTGGACTCTTGCAAGTAAACCAGCAATTAGTTTGTAAAGATTGAACGGACTTCGTAGAACTTCTTTGAGTTTATTTGTATCTATAAACAATTTGATGACACTGTATCTATCACTGTAATGGTATTTTTGCGCCAGGAAACAGGCGAGTTAAAATTTCAATTAGTGATGTCAGCCCACAAAGGGTACACGTAGAGCCAGCTTCGACGTTGTATTATTACGGTCCCGTGTGAAATTACACTCGGTCATTTGTCAAGAGCGAAGGAGGCGCTAGCTAGACTTGGTGTTCCACGGTTATTAATTTCATTAGCCCGCTCTTAATCAAACGCAGACGCGGCGGTGGGTGTGAACGGCACGACGCCTGTCCAACATTACTAATAATATTTACAAGTATCAATGAACACCATGATTTGTTTCCAAGATAGCTCATTTATTTACGTGTCAATGCCCTGACTCAGAACTTATTTTTAAAACAACAATTTGGGTGTTTCCTAAAAAGACCGTACGATCCGGACACGCGATCGTGAAGATTAATATACAGAAAAAGTGTTTCATAATTGTAGTGTATGTAGGTTTTAAGAGAGCCGGGAGGTTAATTCGAGCAGGAGCCAATTCTCCAGCTCATAATATCAGCTCATAGATCATCTCGACGCTGAGCCGGGACAAGCGGTGAGGCTCAATTGTCGAGATTGGCATAATGACACGCGCCCGGGGCCACCGGCTAACTTATGACCACATTACCGTGACATGCTTGACGCATGTCCAATTATTACACACAATCTGTTTGCTCGTGTAAAATATGAATAAGGCGCCAAGCGACCATTAATAAGAACATATCGTGTGTAGGATGTTAGTCACTTTGAAGGGACGAGATAATGTAGCTTGTAAAATAAATCCTAGACGCGCCACGCCGGGAAACAAATGAACCGACTAAGGGAAAAATATTGCAAAAACTGTTTAAAATATCACCCACATTGTTAGTCGTAACGTGAGATATTAAACCGCGCTGTTACGAGAACGAATATGTTTTAATTAGTAATAGGATATTGGACAATCCCTTCTAGAACATTTGCATTTTGACGTATGAACATTTTGTGCAAAGCTATAAAATATTGGCAGCATCTATCAGGCGTTTGATTGGCTATCTCGACCGACCATCGGCAGTTTACATTTATTCTTGAGAGCGTCGGAAGGGTTCGCAGAAAACAATCATGGAAGATACATCCCTTGAGCGGCCCAATCAGCTGAAACAAATAGCGGCCATCTATCTAACCAAAGGAACCGCCACGGCAGGAATCTTTAGCTTCTGACATGTTAAAATGCAAGTCTTCATTTGTAGTGTTCATAATTTTAAAAGATAAGAAGAAAGAGCTTCTGTTAATCATTATAACGAAGTCAATAATCCGCTTCATTATAATTACGATTAATATCCGAGTGTTGTTCAATAATGAGACCAGACAAGTCAGATAACTGATGCGGGTAGTTGACAAAATATTGTTGTTCGCGAGTGGACAATACGGTCTGGTAATCCGACGGGCGGGGAGTCGAGGACTTTAATTAATGAACATTACTTAAACCGATTAGCCGTCGACCGCCCGGACAGTGGTCACGGTCTAAGTTTTAGGAGAAACACGAGAGATTAGCGTAACGAACGCATTTATTATGGAGAAAGTAGACCCTAAAGTTTACATTTAGAATTATCTTGAAGATTATTTGTTGCCAGCTTTATTTATTCATCGAATTTTAGACTGAGTCTATGGTCTTATGGATTCAGTACATTTACATTTGAGTACAAATGCAAAAAGGTTTTATACATATTTCTTTCGTTTTCTTCAAATCTCGGTGCAGTTCCACATGAATGACCGCAGTCTCCTGCAGTTTGCGCGGACACCTTTTTATCTAATAATACGAAGCACTAAACGCCGCAATATATGGGTATGTCACGATTTATCTATTCACCTATTGAGAATTTATACTTTAGAGCTCCAATTAAGTAGAAGAGTAAATATATTACCCGTGTTATGGTATTATTTAATTTGAACACTATGTTCTATGTCTTGTACGCCTGTATCCAGAGATTTACTGTGAGACTTTTGCTATTAAGTTTTATCTTGATGATCTTTTTCAGGAGGAAATGTGTGCTTGTCTTAATCCAAACCTACCTCATTATTTTCCTATGGTTTTGTCTTTTTTTACTTTTTATCTATTTTTCATCACCTTTCTCTTCTTTCTTTTATTGGGACCTTTGCTTGGGACATTACTTCAGGATTCACTTTTTGTTTTGTTCGTCTGCTCCATTTATGTACCGACACACCTGTTCTATTCCGACTTACGTCTTTCCAACTAAATCCCCCAGGTTACAAAGGGTCTTGTCCACTTTCCAAGTAGATTTACTAGAGCATTGGTAAACTCATTAATAACTATTACAAGTCCAAGTTTCTGACTTCATAATTATTTATAAGGTGTTAACAGTTAATTCTTTAAGTCCATCCATTTAGAATTTATAATGACTTGATTACGGGTTCCTTTGAACAAACTTGGTTATTAATCGGCTTTCAATTCTTGTTATATTTGGGGATTTGTTATATTTCATTAGCTAAAGAGTTTTTGAAGTAGTTTTCTCTTTACATAATGCCCATTATTCTTTTCATAATATCTTTATAGTGTAATTGTGTGTAGTTTATTTTCTGGAGCTCTAAGTTTGTTCAAATTTTACAAAGGGGTATCGTATTCTCTAATACTAACTGGTTAAAGGAAGTCAGACAGGCAGTTGTTGGAAGTAAAATACTGGTATTCCGCTGCACCTGGTAAGACTGGAGGCCAACATATTTGGTTGAAATTGATAGGCAGATGGTTGTTTATTTTGACGCATAGGCTGTCAAATGCTGTTCACAAAAGTTTGCTTACTGTTTTGAAATAGCGACGATAATTTCGACTATAGAACTACACTATAAAATGAATGAAAAGTTATATCTAAGTAACGGTAAAGCTCTACCAATTTATTAACAAAATTATTTCCATTTCAGAAATGTGCATTTAACAGGATTTTCACATATAATAAACGCTGGATGTTTATAACGACATCAATGCAATAAAGATTTGATTTGATTTTGTAATCTGTACCTTCCTATAGCTACTTCGTTGCGTTAACCATGCTCTGTTTGAACTGCAACTACTACTAACCACGATTCTATAAAAATCTTTTGGAATGACCTATAAATACCCGAGAATCTTACTCGTATTAATAACTTAGCCAGTTGAATTAAGTGATAAGCTAATTTTTTGTATTTAGGAATGTTAAATCCCCACCTGATCGCTTCGCTTATTAACAAAGTTACTGTTTTGATTAGCAAAAAAGGTAGCTTTGTTAATTGTATAATGCCTACGATACACATGCCAGTAACTTGCATAAAAATATGCAAGTAGCTGGCATCCCACTGTATCATTCACCAATCAGAATACGTAAAGGAAAATGGCATGCAAGCTACTAGTATACTTTTGTGCAAATTACTGGCATGTGTATCGTAGGCCTTAGTAAGTCCACGTGCAACTTGACTGGCACTCGCCCGACATTTAGTGAGTGTAAACGGAGCATAGTACAACATCTGCGAGGGTTCGACTGACCATTACAAATGGGTGATATTCGTCTTAGAATCCTCTCCTATTTCAATATAGCAATGTATTTACGTACCTATTCCGATTAATTATGTAAAAATGTGTAATGTAATGTTTTATTTCGCTTTTAATTGGACATAAGACCAGTCTTTCCCTCTGACAGAGGTTTTCAGTTATTCTGACGTAAACTGGAACTTAGACATTTTAAAATTGACTTTCAAGGAAAAAATTAGTTCCTTCTTCGCACACCAGAAGCGCTGTTCCATTTTTAACCGACGAAAAAAAAAGGAGGAGGTTCTCAATTCGACATGTATATTCTTTTTTTTTTTTTTGTTTGACCACGCATAACTTTTCCTAACGTGGTCCGATTTCAAAAATTCTTTTTTTGTTAGAAAGAGTATACCTCAAAGTTGGTCCCATTTAAATTTCAAAACTAAAATCGGCCTTTATAGGTAGAAAAAAAGGGATTAATTGTCAATCTTCCTACAGAATTTTCAATTATGAACCGATTCTGTTGAAATAAAGTTAACAATTGTAGTTCTGAGGACATTATTATATAGCAAAGATGTGGAGAACATAACATGATGGCGTCACCATCATCAGATCAACTCCAGATCCCTGTTATTTTGTGAAGTCAGTCCTAAGAGTTCCTTAACAGTTAACAACAGCTATATCGTGTTTGGGCTTATTTCACTCAGCTTGATGAGAACTTTAGACCTAGCTGAGGTATCATTGCCATCGAGGGTCTGAGGATGGTGACGGATAGCAGGGGCAAGAGGTCCTCAACAGTTAACAGCACCTTTATCGTGTTTGGGCTCATTTCACTAGTCTTGATGAAAACTTTATACCTAGCTGGGGTATAATTGTCATCGAGGGTCTGAGGATGGTGACAGAGGGCAGTAGCAAGAGATCCTTAACAGTTAACAGCAACTATATCATATTTGGGCTCATTTCACTCATATTGATGAGAACTTTAGACGTAGCTGGGGTATGACAGTCGTTGAGAGTTTTTAGTTACAGAAATTGACACGAGATAGGAAACTCAAAAGTAAAATATAAGTCCTTTTTAAAAAAAATATCAAACCGACGAAACATCGAACTGAAAAGCAAAAAATAAATTTTGAGGCGGCGCCAAAGAAACAATCAGCGAATAGCTACGACGAGCTATTCAACCACGACAAGCTATACAACGAGCTATTCTGCTCTTCAAATAGTTAATTTATATGTTTGTTTCTTTGGCGCCGCCTCAAAATTTATTTTTTGCTTTTCAGTTCGATGTTTCGTCGGTTTGATATTTTTTTTTAAAAGGACTTATTCCATACATGAAACGCTGTAAATACTGAAAAAACACTGTAAAGTAAAATAGTGAAAACTCGTGGTAAGGGTACAGTGGGTCTGAGTGGATATCCATCTAGACATAATTAGACTTTTACCGAATTATTTTTTCCAAAACTTGCTAGACCTGTTGAAATATATATTTTTTTTAAACAGGAAAATATAATTATTTCGCAAGAATCGAAAATGAAATGCTTTTAAACGTAGTAATGAGCCTCTTCTCTCGAGTTTTATTGCATGTTATCCAATTTGCCTATTAAGATACTAAGTCTTATTTGATTTCCACAATAACAAACAATAAGGCCTTATTTCTAATGACCCACACTTTTTTTTAAATTGAACTTGTACCAAGAACATACCTTCATACAAAACTGGTAAACAGTTACAAATATCTAATAAGCCACTTAAATTAACTATGCCACGGCAATAAATACAATTAATCTCAAAAATAATAGCTCATTCGTTATCTTAATAACAAATCTACGATACAAATTTTCTCACTAGCCTATTACAAATAATATTGAGATTCAATTAGAATCTATTTCACTGCTATTAATTGGAGTCTTCAAGATACCAAAGGTATAAATCCTGATTCTACTAGAAAAGTACACTCGTCAACAGTAATCAATTATTCTAAGAAACAACTTCACTAAATAAATAAAAAACATACCACTCCTTTTTTTAGGCAGTCGTGTAAAAATATTGTAACCTGGTAAAGCTGATAAGATTTTAACAAACTGTAAAAAAACATTTAAGATAATTATGATTTCAAAGAAAAAGTAAAATCAATAGTCATTGATATGAAAAATGAGTGACGTCATTAGTGCCTATTGCTTTATACATCTTTTTTTTAGCGTGGTGATTTCATCAAATGAGTCCTCCCACTCAGGGCAGGGCAGGAGGGACTGTCAGACTTGTATTCACTAAAATCCTCGGTGTCCTTCAATAGCCCTTTACGTTCCGGGGTCACGGTAATTCGTTAATCCCGCGACCATTGCCATACCTCTAATAGCTCAAAAAAGTATAATTTTTAATTAATAAGTGTGTGACTGACTTTATAACTTGACTAGGTGTAGTCCCAAACACCACACTCATCAAGTAAACTGTACATTTTACTACTTCGAATTTTGTTGAAAGTCCCATCCAGTTCAATAAATTCTATGTAAAAAAGATTAATACTGTTCATAATTTCGCACCGGTAGATAACCGAGTAGATACCACAGGGGTGTGTCCAGCGGGCGGAGCCGGGGCTAACGTAGAACACAGAGACAAGAAATAAACAATATCCATTTGTGTTTCTGATATTAGAAACGGGATTAAATTCAATTCAAAAACAATAACGCTACGTGTAAATAGTAATGTTACTGAGGTAATCCCATTTGAGCAACTTTTTCCAGAGCTCCTTTTTTAAGAGCAATTATTTATTCCCGTTTAAGCAATTTGTCAAATTTTTGACAAATTGCTCAAACGGGAATAAAATTTGCCCTTAAAAAAGGTGCTCTAGAAAAGATTTGCTCAAATGGGAATAACTCATTTTACTGTCTTTAAATGATTCATGAGAAGATGGATTATGTGAGGAAGATTGAGAAAGAAAAAGGAGTAAATGAAGACGTGACGTCTGATAAGGGCGAAGAAAATGTGTTGCACCGAGCCGTAAAATGATATAAGAGCAGTAATATAATGAAGATTGTTTAAATGCAACCAAAAGGTAAATAGCAGTTCAAATTCAAAGTTTACCCATAATTTAATACTCCGTGACTAACACAAAAGTGATCGAAGCAATCTATCCGAGGTGTCAAATGCCATATTTGTTGAGCATTTACCGAGTTAGGCATTTTTAGTTACAAACGTGACCCAATTCTGGAATAAAGGTGCGCCTCCATCGTATGTGAAACCGCAAGCTTAAACACAATTCACCTCTGCAATACGCAAAGGTCTTGAGGAATAAGCAGAGATGAAAAGAAGCGCAGTATCGTCACGATCGTACAACCAATCAATTTCTAAAACAAAGCCGTGGCTATACATTATTGTATTAGCCGCTACCGTTACATGCAACTAGAGATCCTGCCCTTACTACCGATCGGCTTTGTTTACTGACTTGTTTTGCTATCGACACGGTACAGGAATTTAGATTGGTTTCTAATTAGTTTTACAAAGCAACAAGAACTATGTTGCTTTGAAGATACAGCTTCTGATAGATGCAATTTGGGGTAGTCTAATAACGATGATAGAAAAGGAGTAAAAGTACAATTTGAATCAATTACAAAACTTAAAATTGTAAAAGGTTAGTATAGAAAATGGATACGTCGTTTTAGCAAAACAGCACTTAGCAATTCGATATGACGCCTAAACTTCATCACATTCATACGCAACCGCAATGACAATATGAAACAATAAAAGACCTTTACTTCAATGATTAAAATAAACTCTTGGGTGACATGACACCTGTTGCAGAAAAACAATTAAATTTTTAGAGAATTGAGTTCCAACTCCAAACAGTCAGAGTCACAGCTGCAGACATTCTGTATTCAATTATTCTTTCCAAAACGTCAAAACGCCAAGTCGACCATTAAATTAACATGATCGATTAACTTTTTACATCGTCAAACAGCCAACACAGACAACGCTAGACCAAAAATCTACGAAAATAAACAGACAACCGTAAAATCGTAGAAACAGTCATTGCACCTCGGACAAAAATAAAAAAAATCCCTTTGATCATAATCATACCTCGCGATCACATAGTAGCCCAAGTAACACACAAGCGGTATAACAGTACACATTTGTAGAACTATACGGTTTAAAAATGAATATCCTTTGTATAAGAGCCTTAGAAATAGCTAAATGTTGTATTAATTTGAGTTCGGACTCGTAAAATTCTTAATGCGTAATAGGTCCTGTATATTTGTACTTTATTTCTTTGAACTTAATAATTGAGATATGTTACACAATATACAAACATTATTAAGTATTACGCGTTCTATGTATTGTTAAGCTGAAAAAAGTCCCTATGGAAGCATTTATCTGAATAATCATAATCAGTATTGCTAATATTCAATAATTACTAAGCTAGTAGCGTTTGCTTCAGCTGATTGCTGCATACTGTATAATAATCTGAATAAAGGTATTAGATAATGCTGTTTTAAAGCTTGATACTGAATAATTGTAAAGTGAACTTTATTAGTCTCTATGGAAGCATGTATCTGAATAATCATAATCAGATTTGCTAATATTCAATAATTACTAAGCTAGTAGCATTTGATTCAGTTGATTGCTGAATAATGTATAACAATCTGAATAAAGTTGTTAGTTAATGCTGTTTTACAGCTTGATACTGAATAATTCTACGGTGAAATAATTATTTAATGCTTTAACTAGATAAGTTGCCATGTTTTGCAGCTGCTGAATAAAAAAGATTATTTGGGCTTTTATTAAGATTTCACCGCCATAACAGTGTGTTTTAAACTAACTTATTCATATTAACCCACCACAAGTGTGTTTAATAGCGCAAATAACTTAATATGAGCTTATTTAAAATCTATTAAGGCTCTTATTCAAATGAAAGACCACAGGTACGTTTTATCAGCGCAAATAGCTTAATATCAGGTTTGTTAAAATCATTTGTAAGCTATATTTTTCTTGTTGTTAACATCAAGATGGGGCAAAAATCGTGAGAACAACTTAAAAGACACGGTAACATTAAAAGAAAATATATTTGAGAATCAATAGTAGCAAACGTTCAAGATTTGTGGTAATAGTATGAAAAAAATGAGCCGAGTTTCAGCCAGTATGAGTAGCTGTCGTGCAATGAAGTGGATTCCGTACATCAAATAAATCAAACAGATTGTTTTTAATTCCCAATTGCCTTGATACGAATGTTGAAGCGACTGCTGTGGCTGCAGAGCTCAAAAAACGTGGCCGCCGCCTATGACGCGCGCTTCAGCCACAGCACTCACTTCTATATTCGAGTAGCGGTGTCTGCGGATGCGTGTTTGTCACTTCAGTAGCCCGCGGTTTTTTTTGTATTAAAATAAATGAAACATATTATATACTAGCTGTTGCCCGCGACTTCGTCCGCATTGTATTTGGTTTTAAGGCACCTAAACTAATATTCTCTTTTTTAATTTGTTGAGAAAGTGAGGGTACCTGATGTCCCACTTTAAAGTTTGTTATAGAATCTATAACAAACTTTAAAGCAAATGAAATGAAAACTTCCAGACACAACACTTTATATACGACATTGGTAGTTTTTCCCTCTGGCGCTAAAATAAAAAGATGGTCAGCATTACTGACAGGCGAGCATGTGTTATATAGTTGGCCGTGGGAAAAACAGTTGGACCTTAGGTCGACATCAGCTTCCTTCAGGGTCTGTCCTTGGGACATTTATGGTCATCGCGAAGTAAGCGGCTACCGGGAATTGTGTGAGTTTGAACTGGAAAGGGAAATTGTTGGAGATGAGTGGTATTCACGGTATCAATGCAGTTTCCCCTGAGCCACATCCGGTGAGAATTTCAGCTTCGCTTAAATTTCTGTGTAAAGACCATGGACGGTGAGACGGTGCGTACAGACCATGTAACATGTTATATAACATGTGTTATAATACACTACAACTCTATGTAGAATGTTACCATGAAAAATGAAATAACAATGTTATATAACATGTTATGTTATATAGTCTGTACGCACCGTAATGCAGTAACTATTAGTCGCGTTCCATTGCACAATTTTGGTGGAGTTAGATTTCTTAGAAGCATTATTATTACTTTTAGGTTATTTTATGAGCTCGAGGACCACAGGCAGTTGATGAATTTAAAATCTCGAGTGGGTAGTTGCTGGCATCACCCTAATTGACGACGTTATTGTATGATGTGTAAACCACATCATTCGCAACAATTTCGGCTAATATGTTTTCATTTATTGCACCGGTTCGGTCATTTTTTTAGTATCGCAAGATCACATAGCCAAGAGTTTTCCTGAAGTGTTATACTTGACGGGACTCCGAATACGTAACTTATCAATTCTTCTTACAACGGGCAGTGTCTGCCGGAATTTTACAGAGAACAGTACCTACCTTGATATTGTCCATGGGTCTATCATCATGGCGAATGTCTCAAAGTGTTCAGTCCACGGCCTCGACGGCTTTTTTGTTCGACATTGTACATTCAGACGATTACATTTTTTTAGCGTGGTAATACATCACGTGGAACACAACGTGCACTCTTACTCGCCGCCCGCATGGCCGCGCCTACAGTGGCTGGAGATCGTGTAGCGACGTCTGTCGCCATCGACGTCTACCGCTGCGGCTGGGCTGGAGGTGGACATTGTCCTCTCCCTCATGCGTCCCGCCTCCTCCTTCGCTAGCATGACTGCTTCGCAGAAGGAGGCGACTGCTTCCCATTCTGTCTCGCCCCGCAGCATGGCCTCGACCAACACTAAGCACGAGAGGTTACCGATTATCGTCGTAGTGAGGACACGACGGTGCTCTGCCCAAGCGGGTAGTCCTGCACCGTATGCTCCACCGTGTCCTCCAGGCGATCCACGCAGTGGTGACACCCAGGCGATTCTTCTTTCCCTATCAGACACAGCTACCTCCCGAAACTTTCGTGTCCGGTGAGGACCTACGTCATGTGGTAGGTCAGGCGGGACGCCGTGACGCCTATCCAGCTACTCCTTAAAGAGGGGTCTTACCGCCGCGGTTGGGGCGTGCCCGGAACTCGGTTGCGACAGTCGCTCTCTCAATATTGCCCTGTGATCACGCCGGAGCTCTTTCCGGGAATTCATCCTGGCGATTGTATTGTATAGCGGGCTGGTATCCGCAACTCCACGTCATATGCGTGTATTTTGCGTGCGGATGAGATGATCATTCTCCTGGCGATGCGCCTCGATAGACGCGATGGAGGACCGTCGCCTCCAGGGGAAGAGGACTACATTATAATCCTGAAACACCTTTGCTTTGTCACAATTTCATGACTACGAACACGTTGAGTGTTGCAGTGTTGTCTTAGTCAAATGGGACTTTAAACAACAATAAACAAAAAAAAAATATTATTATTATTATTATCTTACTTTGTTAGTGACGTACAACAGAGACTGCTCATCAGGCTGAACAACTTTGCTAAGACGTCATTCCTTTTTATGTTATAGTGTAGCTGGGCTCTTGGAGTTTCACAACAGGTGTTCCAGATCTTCAATTTTTATACGTCAACAGAGAGTGCTCATCAGGCTGAGCAACTCTTGCTAAGACGTCATTCCTATACATGTTATAGTTTAGCTGAGCTTTTGGTGTTCCACATTAGGTGTTCCAGATCTTTAATTTTTATATGTCAACAGAGAGTACTCATCAGGCTGAATGACTTTGCAAAGACGTCATTCCTACGTATGTTATTGTGTAGCTGGGCTCTTGGTGTTCCACATCAGGTGTTCCAGTTCTTCAATTTTTATACGTCAACAGAGAGTGCTCATCAGGCTGAGTAACTCTTGCTAAGACTTCATTCCTTTACAAATATGCTATAGTTTAGATGGGCTCTTGGTGTTCCACATCAGGTATTCCACATCTTCAATTTTTATATGTCAACAGAAAGTGCTCGTCAGGCTGATCAACTTTGCAAAGACGTCATTTCTGTATTTGTTATAGTGTAGCTGGGCTCTTGGTGTTCCACAACAGGTGTTCCAGATCTTCAATTTTTATACGTCAACAGAGAGTGCTCATCAGGCTGATCAACTCTTGCTAAGACGTCATTCCTATACAGCGTGAAATTCTAATGGTTGTTCTACCGAAGCGAAATGAGTTTGTATCGGTAATACAATCGATTCATATTTATAAAAAAAATTAGACTCAATAAATGGCAGATTTAAAATTGTGATAAACAAAACTCGAAAGTGACTTGAACCAACAGTAGGGCATCGCGCGATATGATACGCGGAACGCGAGCGGGCGCGTGGTTGGCCCGGTCGTTGCACTTTTAAATCAGCTGATCATACGCCTGAGTCCTGACTTAATCAAACACAAAACCCAATAAGTTATTCCAATTTTCCCTTCATACTTTTACGGATTTAGGACCGTCATAAATAATTATCTTTAAAAAAGTCTGATTTAGATAATTAAGTATTTGAGGCGTATTAAAAAAAAAAGGTTGCACTCCAGGAGTGCCGGTAGAAGTGAAAACTTTTTTGTTACTATGTTTTATTTTTAATTTGAATGACGTCTTACTCATTTTCGATCAGGGTCACGTGACCCTGACGGTCACGTGACCCTGACGGTCACGTGACCCTGACGCGAGTTTTAAATTTTTTACCCATTACAGAAAAAGTGTACAACGCCGCTAAAGAAGTTTTCACTTCAAAAAATGGAATCAACTTAATATTTACAATGATTTTGATTACCTAACCTACTTTTAAATGTTTATTTACGAGGTACGAGTGAGTAGGTACTTACATTTCCCGGTAGCGGAGTTATTGTTCGAAATGCAAACCACTATTTTCAATGCACAAACGAGCACGTTTTAACTGGTTGTCTTTCAGTTTGATAAGAGTCTCTATCACGTCTCACGATATTGAAAGCGTCCACTATCGCACATAACAACACGTCACGAGTTTGATTTATACCTCACAATACACCAGGCGTTTGAGCTCAGACCACAAATAAAGGTCAAAAGTCACAAAAATTGTAATGACGATTCAGTTTTGAAAAGATGTCGATAACGTATTACACTTATGACGTTCGCGGAAGGACTAAACTAAACGTAAACGCAGAGGCGCGGGCGCGGGTGAGGGAGGCCGCGGCCCCCCCTCACCGCCGCGTTCGTGCAGGCTCGAGAGAGCTTATTTTGCTCTGAACATTTATTTTATTATTCACTCTTCTTTTGTAGTTTGCCGCGTCGTGAGTTTCGTGAAGGTACCTACCTACGTCATACTGACTACTATCGATTCTCGCTCTTTCGAGTTTATGAATACTTTTTTAAAGATTTGAAAAAAAAAGAACTTTTTTTTTTAAGTTTAACTTTGTGTTTCGATAGTACTACTGATGGGTAATCGTCCTGCCGCGGGAGAACAACCATGAAAATTTCACCCTGTATATGTTTTAGTGTAGCTGGGCTCTTGGTGTTCCACATCAGGTGTTCAAGATTGTCAATTTTTATACGTCAACAGAGACAGCTCATCAGGCTGAACAACTTTGCTAGGACGTCATTCCTTTATATGTTATAGTGTAGCCGGGCTTTTGGTGTTCCACATCAGGTGTTCCAGATCTTCAATTTTTATACGTCAACAGAGACTGCTCATCAGGCTGAACAACTTTGCTAAGACGTCATTCCTTTACATGTTATAGTGTAGCTGGGCTCTTGGAGTTCCACAACAGGTGTTCCAGATCTTCAATTTTTATACGTCAACAGAGAGTGCTCATCAGGTGGAACAATTTTTGCTATCGCACCATTTTTGTATCTCTTATAGTTTAGCTGGTCCGTTGCGGTTCTGCACCAGGTGTTCAAGTTTCCAAGATAAATTATAGCCTATGTGTTGGCCAGACTTAATATCTATACAACATAAAAAAAATCATTCAAATCCGTCCAGTACTTTTTGAGTTTATCCCGGACATACATACAGACAAACAGACAAACAGACAAACAGACAAACAGACAAAAATTCTAAAAACTATATTTTTGGCTTCGGTATCGATTGTAGATCACACCCCAAGTATTCTTTTCAACAAATATTCAATGTACAGTTTTGACTTTCCTACTATTTTATTATATGTATAGATTTACTTCATTTTACTTTGTTTTCATTTGAAACATGACTTATAGTTACTGTGTGCAAGAGAGGTATTAATAACAACTCATTCATAGGATTGAATTAATTTTAATTTAACATTTTTCACTTTTCCACAACATCACTTAAAAACATTATCAGTAAGTTGTCGTATCGCATAAATATTATGGATTCCTATCTGATGTCCATCAGCATCAATTGACTGTAGTGTGGCTACATTTTAAATTAGACTTAAGGTTCCTACCGAGACTTTTGCATGCATAAACCTTCATCTTTGCCAATCACATGATTATATGTTTTACTGGTTAAGAATGATGTTATTATAAGGGGGCTACTATAAAGTTCGCCACACGATCGATCTGCAACAAAAGAAATATAACATTATTTTGTAGCGATTATTCCACTGAATGAAGAACCCTAAAAACTCGAATTAATGTAGAAATATGGTCAACTATTCAAGTGTTATTCAGAACTTAGCGTATTGAAATGAGGCTATTCAAGTGAGATCTGAGTAACGGGACTCTTGTTCACTTTTATTCAGCATTGAAAGCGATTGCCATTTTTTTTTTGTGAGTAATTATAATTACAAGTAATTCACCAAGATTACTTGAATGCTGAATGTTAAAACTACAACATTTTCAATTCGATTTGTCATATTTTTCATTGGAATCGCTAAAATTAGAAATTTCGTCATAAATATTGAAGTCAGACCGAGCATGCATTTATGAAAATAATATTTACAATCACTTATCTTGATTATTCAAGCGGCGCGTTAAAAATAATCGGAAAAATCATATACTATTTACGACAAAATAATTTTCGCACTAAGAATTAACATTGTAACAAACCTATAACTTAATTAATGAAACTTTTGCTTACCGTTTTAATAAATTCGCCATTTATTGTCATGCAATGACTCCATCAACGATATTTAAAATTTCTGATTGTCTAATTTCACAATTTGTATGAATAAAATCTGTATTATTGTTAACAAAAAGTAATGCTGAATAAATTCTGAATCCAGTAACTAAATTGACATAAACTGAATATTGTATGAGTAAGAGCTTAATAAAAGCGATATCAGCTGTTAATCAGAAGTTATTCAGATAATTTCACAATTAAAAAGCTCCTGCTCAGATGTTACTCAGAAGTTATTCAGCTTTATGCATTTGATTTTGGGGCCTGTTTTGCTTGAATAAAGTCTGAATAGGTGTTTACTCAGACGTTACGCAGTATGGTATTCAGATTATAATCTTGATGACTGCACATACTCAGGTCTTATTCAGACTTCTGTGTTACTTGGGAGGGGCATCTAAACCTGATGCTGCAAACCCAGCTCTTATAAAGACATGTTCGATTTAAAATTCACTCCCGGTACAGCAAAAAATAGGTCTTGGATGCGCGAGCGCACATTATGCAGGCGTGCCGCACGATCCGTGCAACTGAATGTTACACAGGGAATGTTAGACTGCGGAGACAACGATGCTACAAGCTTTTGGTATACCTACGAACTACAATAGGGTGTGTTGGAAAAGAGAATCACATGTTCTCAGAACTTTTTGTTCGAGCAAGTCGAAGTAAGACATTATATTGTGAGTTTGTAACTGCTGGTTCTCAGTAAGGGATCCCTCGGAGGCATAAGTGGAAATGCCAAGTGCGTGTTGCACTGTTATAGACTAAAGAACTAGGAATAGGTTTCATTTTGGTTGATTTATGTCATATAAGTTACAAGAATATGTTTTTGCCTAATTTAGAAATAGAATAATTTCCCTGAACTTGGAAACATTTCCCAAAACAGACAAATAATTACGCGTAGCATAAGGCACTTTAGATTTAGAAAAAGTTAGTAAATAATACAGAAAGTGACACCAAAAATAATTTGATAATAGTTTAAAAACTGGTGGTAATGCGGATGCTGGAAATGAAACTGAAGAAACAAACCATGTATAAAAACGAAAATCAGTTTGATACATACCGGTCAATCATCACGCAGCCGCTTGCTTCAATCTGAAACCAAAGAAAACTTTATGAACAAATTCATAAACCACACAATAATTGCATGCTAGCTGGCGATGATTTTGAACTTTTTCTAGGCGAACATGATCGAAGAAGCAATCACCAAACTAATCACTATGCAAATACTCTACAACAATAACACGACTTCATTAAAGTCTGATCGGCTAACACTAATACGAGTATATATACGAGATTGGAAACTCATCCATGGAATTCTCGATCCATAAACCGGGCTCTAATAAATTCTGATGACAAATTATAAAGGCAATTTATATCCATTTTAGATTAAACAGCTCTAAATTACTATCGTAAAGTTGGCTGTAAAGACTATGAAAACAGAGAGGCACGATGCATCCCTGACATAAAACTGGCGATATTTGTTACCATCATAAACTATTTTATAAGTCAACAGCGTTCAAGAAACTAGGCAACGCTTAAGAGGAAGCATTTCATGAGATCATCCTCATATTTACGTATTTGTTGAGACTTAGATTTATGATAGACTTATAAAAGTTAATGTTATTAAACGACATGTTACACACAAGTGAGCCAAATCGAAAATCAATATTATGAAACATATATACGTTGCTGCTTACTCATATAAATATAACCTTAGAACATAATCCGCCTTAAAGCAAATTAGATGACAACATTTTACTCGTCACGTATAACACCAATAACCTGAATAGCCCTATGTCATTTTAGCGGTTTAATTGCATGGAAAAAACGACATTCCAATAGCTTATGGCAAAGCAATCGAGCCATAAATAATGGTTGTGTAATAGAGCAATAAACTATGAGTATTATGCATGATAGAATATGCGCGCGCGCAGGTTGCGGATGCAATTTAATCAATCGTTAGCAATGCCCTGCAAATAAACAAGAATATTATTGATGATGGAAATAAATATGTATGTCAGACGCATTGATATCTTTAGACCTAATTTGTTTAAGAATGAATGGAGACCGACAACTTGACATCATATCATAAATTCCCGTTGCTTTTAACCAACTTGCTGTTATGTTGAAATGCAATGCATGCGAATAAACGCATGGACGTATAAATCAAAAGTCTGGCGAAACTACGAACGAAATTGAAGTCAGTAGCTAACCAAATACACCGTTAACTTATAGTGCCCCAGGGCTGGGATAATATTCATTTCCTATTTATTTATTTTATTCAGCCGCTTGGCTACTGCGCGCCACGGTCTCACGACTCAATCTAATAAATAGTACAGGTATTACTGGAAAAGATATTCAGTAATAAGATATCCAGTAGCGGAATATACGCCTATGGTGCTAGTGAACGATAATAAGAAATTATTGACCTGGCAACGCAAATAAAGAAGGAGAAATGCAAACTTCAGCGCGAGGCAGTACTAAAAACTTTGTGGCTACAATAAATAGGAATTAAAGAAACAGCAAAGAGCTCTGAAGACTTAATTTAAAGGCTTGAGACTGAGTTAGTGGAGGAGTCAACGCGGAGGATCTATTTGTGTAACAAATTCCACTTAAATCAGTGTACAACACGACTAGAAAGTGTTCCAATGTAACGACAGCCTGTCACGCCACCTCACCGAGACAATGTGGCCAGTGCAACACAATCGAGTATTAATTTAGGAGAAGCCAGCGGCACGGTCACGCAGAGAGTACCGTTCATACCTGCGGCTATACTCCGGACAATTTCTGAAACGACTGAATTATCTCTCCTATTTGGAACAGTAGTAATGTCTGTCAGTAGGACAAATATATCTAAATGACAACACATCAATTTTGAAGGAATAATTAGACGTTAGTGAAGATGCTAATAAAAAACCGTTCAACTAAAATTAGACGATGATTAGATTAAAATTACAGAGCATCAGATTTAAGTGGTGCTTTAATATACTCCTATAAAATTTTTAAGATTTTCTTAGGAAAGAAAAATTCAATCCGCGGGCAGGATTCGAACCTACGACCTTCGGATTCAGTACATCCGACGCTCATTTCCAACCGAGCCACCGAGGATCTTACCTGCCACGGCGAATTTTTTCCTTCCATTTCTAACGTCTCATGGTGACGTTTAACGCCATCTATTGTAGAGTATTCGAACTACTACAACCAACATGTTAACATTACAGTTAAATCAATGTTGTAACAGATGACGTCAACCATACTTAATATTTTTAAATATTAAACGCATTAACGCATGCGTAGCGAATTTCAAAGATTTTCTTAGGAAAGAAAAATTCAATCCGCGGGCAGGATTCGAACCTACGACCTTCGGATTCAGTACATCCGACGCTCATTTCCAACCGAGCCACCGAGGATCTTACCTGCCACGGCGAATTTTTTCCTTCCATTTCTAACGTCTCATGGTGACGTTTAACGCCATCTATTGTAGAGTATTCGAACTACTACAACCAACATGTTAACATTACAGTTAAATCAATGTTGTAACAGATGACGTCAACCATACTTAATATTTTTAAATATTAAACGCATTAACGCATGCGTAGCGAATTTCAAAGATTTTCTTAGGAAAGAAAAATTCAATCCGCGGGCAGGATTCGAACCTACGACCTTCGGATTCAGTACATCCGACGCTCATTTCCAACCGAGCCACCGAGGATCTTACCTGCCACGGCGAATTTTTTCCTTCCATTTCTAACGTCTCATGGTGACGTTTAACGCCATCTATTGTAGAGTATTCGAACTACTACAACCAACATGTTAACATTACAGTTAAATCAATGTTGTAACAGATGACGTCAACCATACTTAATATTTTTAAATATTAAACGCATTAACGCATGCGTAGCGAATTTCAAAGATTTTCTTAGGAAAGAAAAAAAAAAAAAAAATGGTAAAGTATGGTTGACGTCATCTGTTACAACATTGATTTAACTGTAATGTTAACATGTTGGTTGTAGTAGTTCGAATACTCTACAATAGATGGCGTTAAACGTCACCATGAGACGTTAGAAATGGAAGGAAAAAATTCGCCGTGGCAGGTAAGATCCTCGGTGGCTCGGTTGGAAATGAGCGTCGGATGTACTGAATCCGAAGGTCGTAGGTTCGAATCCTGCCCGCGGATTGAATTTTTCTTTCCTAAGAAAATCTTTGAAATTCGCTACGCATGCGTTAATGCGTTTAATATTTAAAAATATTAAGTATGGTTGACGTCATCTGTTACAACATTGATTTAACTGTAATGTTAACATGTTGGTTGTAGTAGTTCGAATACTCTACAATAGATGGCGTTAAACGTCACCATGAGACGTTAGAAATGGAAGGAAAAAATTCGCCGTGGCAGGTAAGATCCTCGGTGGCTCGGTTGGAAATGAGCGTCGGATGTACTGAATCCGAAGGTCGTAGGTTCGAATCCTGCCCGCGGATTGAATTTTTCTTTCCTAAGAAAATCTTTGAAATTCGCTACGCATGCGTTAATGCGTTTAATATTTAAAAATATTAAGTATGGTTGACGTCATCTGTTACAACATTGATTTAACTGTAATGTTAACATGTTGGTTGTAGTAGTTCGAATACTCTACAATAGATGGCGTTAAACGTCACCATGAGACGTTAGAAATGGAAGGAAAAAATTCGCCGTGGCAGGTAAGATCCTCGGTGGCTCGGTTGGAAATGAGCGTCGGATGTACTGAATCCGAAGGTCGTAGGTTCGAATCCTGCCCGCGGATTGAATTTTTCTTTCCTAAGAAAATCTTTGAAATTCGCTACGCATGCGTTAATGCGTTTAATATTTAAAAATATTAAGTATGGTTGACGTCATCTGTTACAACATTGATTTAACTGTAATGTTAACATGTTGGTTGTAGTAGTTCGAATACTCTACAATAGATGGCGTTAAACGTCACCATGAGACGTTAGAAATGGAAGGAAAAAATTCGCCGTGGCAGGTAAGATCCTCGGTGGCTCGGTTGGAAATGAGCGTCGGATGTACTGAATCCGAAGGTCGTAGGTTCGAATCCTGCCCGCGGATTGAATTTTTCTTTCCTAAGAAAATCTTTGAAATTCGCTACGCATGCGTTAATGCGTTTAATATTTAAAAATATTAAGTATGGTTGACGTCATCTGTTACAACATTGATTTAACTGTAATGTTAACATGTTGGTTGTAGTAGTTCGAATACTCTACAATAGATGGCGTTAAACGTCACCATGAGACGTTAGAAATGGAAGGAAAAAATTCGCCGTGGCAGGTAAGATCCTCGGTGGCTCGGTTGGAAATGAGCGTCGGATGTACTGAATCCGAAGGTCGTAGGTTCGAATCCTGCCCGCGGATTGAATTTTTCTTTCCTAAGAAAATCTTTGAAATTCGCTACGCATGCGTTAATGCGTTTAATATTTAAAAATACTCCTATAAAGTTAACAGGACCAGTTAAACTTTCTTAGAACTACGGAAAGCTCAGCTCACGACGACGCGAAGCCGAAGTATCACTTTTGCGCAAAATTTAAATTGCAACGTCTACAAATTTGCATCTGCTTCTAACGACATACATCGACGCCTCTCACGTAGCCTCAGGCTTATAAACAAAATTAACGTCTACCTTGAGCACCTTTCAAAATGGTAGACTGTGCCCGTTTTCACCAACATCCCCTAAACTACCACATAAGTATGGGACCCCTTACGTAAAAGGTCCCCTAAACGAGCCCCTAAATAAAATTTCGTTTCACCATCATTTCAATCCCATAACTAGGGGTCACATAACTATGTGACGTATTTTTTTCGATGTTAGTGACTGTTTCCCTTCCAAACCTATCGATACTTTTAAACATTATCGTTTTTTATAAAATTCTCTAAAGTAATGACACAATTAGATACAAGCTATGATAAATAATGTTTTAATAGCAATAATAAATATAATTTCATTAATATTTATGATTAATTTTATATTTTAGTCTGTATATGCAAAATGAAACTTGCATATAATCTGTGGTAACTTGTGTTTGACAGTTAGCAGCTGTGCTATCACTGTTTGTTTTGATCGCCTCTCCGTGTTTGTCTCCGTGTTATTTTTACGATTGACTTAGTTTCTATCAATCTTTTGCGTTCGACAATCGTTTACTATACGTACCTACCTATAGTAAAATGGCAGAAAAAAGGAAGCGTAGCCAAAATTTCACAGTGGATGAAAAAGATAAGTTGGTGAAATTGGTGTGTGTATTTAAAAACATAATTTTAAATAAAAGAACAGATGGTACAACCAACCAAGCTAAGAACGAGGCTTGGATAAACCTCTGTTCTCAATATAATTCAACGGGAAATATGTACAGGTTAGTTAACATTTTTAAATAAAAAATAACATGCCCAATTTTATCATTAAGATAATTACCACATGTGCAACTATACCTACATAATTTTTTTTATCTTAGGAGTAAAGATGCTCTCATGAGAGTTTGGGAGAAAATGAAGAGTGAAGCAAAAATATACAACTCAAGAAACAGGACTTGTACTAGTGGTACCGGTGGAGGACCCTCAACTACAAAAACAGACCCAATTTTAGAACAAGTCTGCGATTTAATGGGTCGAGGTTGCAGTGGTATTGCGGATGTTTTAGACTCAGACTCAGTTATCACCATACCAATTTCATCGGTCAATACACATGTCATAGATCCAGAAGTGACCGGTGAAGAATCACAGGATATAATTTTAGACACTGAACTGGTTACTGTAAGTACCTACTGGCAGATATATTATTTGATCAATTTAGTTATATTGGCCTAGGCAATTATAGGATTGTACTATGTTAAAAAATTGTGAAAGAATTTGCCTATCATTTTGTTTTTTTCTTAAATTAACTTTTCACTCAATGATCAAGCCGATCAGATCTTGACCAACAGGATAACTCATTTGTATATAAAAAGTACAGGCTACTCATGTTAATTTTATGTAAACAGACTGTATAAAGTGCTTCTTGTAATTACATTAATATAATTAAATTGTTTTCAGGACATGTCAATAAATGAAGTGAAGGAAGATGACCACCAGGAGGTAATAAACACACCAACATGTTCCAAGATAACTGCAACTCCACTTTGGAAAAGGCGTAGACCTGTACTCAAAGAAAATAACCATCCACAGTCGGAAGTTGTGTCTACTCTGTGTACAGGATTTCAAGGCATAAACAACAAAAAAATTGAAATTGAAGATCTAAAAAAGAAATTATTGGAAGAAGAAATAGAATTCAAAAGAAGCCTGTATAGTATACAATTGGAATCTGCAAGAAAAGACCTAGAAATAAAAATAGAAGTACTAAATCAAATAAAAGGTATTTTGTTATATAACATTTATTAAAAAACTCAACAGTATTACTTATAATTATACGTATACATTACATTAATTTATTGCATGTAACAAGTTTTCAAAATAATTTGTAATTTGCAATCGTCGATAACCATATGAGTTCTGGGATGTACTGTTGGTAATACTTGCTATTTGCCCATTTGAAATAAGTTCTTCTATATTAGGAACAATATTTTCATTGACTGGCTCATGTTCATTTCTTAAAATACACATATTGTGTAAAATACAACATGCAATGATAACATTTATAGCATTCTTCAATTCTAGTCTTATACCTATGGCTAATACAGGAAAACGTCGTTTTAAGACTCCATACTGCCTTTCCACCACATTCCTGGTTTTTATGTGAGCCTCATTGTATTTTTGTTGTCCTCTTGTCGTAGGATTTAAATAAGGAGTCAACAGATGATTCTGAAAAGAAAACAATATATCTTCTGTTTTAAAAGTTCTTAATATTAAAATTTACCTTACAGGTGGGAACTTCAATCTGAAGAATTTATTTGGTGTGCCAAAGAATGACTAAATAGACCTAAGAAACTGTATTTTTTTAATAAATCGATTTGATTATTATACATGGATAGTATGTATTTTTATTTCTATAGATATATAAAATCTATTTCTATTTTACCTTCAATGGGTATCCACTGTCACCCAGTAAATAGCTGTTAGTGTAGTCTCCACTTTCAAATCTCCTGAACGTATTGCTATTTTGATAAATGGCAGAATCATGTGTTGAACCTGGCCAACGTGCAACAACATCTCTTATTAATAAATTGGCTGATGCTACTGTCTGAACATTTATGGACATGTATCCCTTCCTGTTTCTGAACAGCTCGGCATCATCTCCACCTTAAAATAACATACAAAACATCAAATTTTATTTTGTGTAAATTCCATAACATTTCAGTACCTAGGTGTGTTTCAGAAAAATTCTGACTTGTTAAACTAATAAAGGTTAGTCTTGAGGTTTCACCTGGTGATTGAATTTTCACATGTGTACAATCGATGCAGCCAAGAACATAAGGGAATCTGGCAATATTATAAAAGTCCATCTTCACTTTTCCTTGCTCCTCACTTGTATCAGGGAAGGTGATAAACTCTGGACGTAAAGTGACAATCGCTGCAGATACTCGCTTTATTATTCGACTGCAAGTAGCCACACTGATTCCACCCATGTCTGCTACAGCTAACAAGTGATTCCCCGTAGCATAAAACCTCAATGCTATTAATAATTGATTTATTGGAGATATAGAGTTATTTCTGAAATAAAATAAAAGCAAATGAAATGGGTAAGGACATCATGTAACTACACAAGTTTATCAGAAATATAGTCGCAGCGCCAACTAAACAAAAAAATATACCATGCGCTTATGTAGAAGTACCTAATGATATAATTCTGTCATTGTATGCGCTTATGCTACCTACTTATAAAACCTTGTAATTAGTAGGTTGTACTCACCTATTATCAGGAAATTCTAAGGCATGTTCAATCTTTTCCAATAAAAACAACACTGACGATTTACATAACCTATATCTCCGAAAAAAATCAGTTTCATCAAAACTTTCGAAGTAATTTGGTCGTTTTCGATATATTTTTGGTCTACGGCGGTTATTTACGTCAAATATAGTAGAAACAGTCTCTAAATTATCCAAAAAATCATATAAATCACTATCCATGTTCGTTGCTTAGAAGATCACTCACTTATGTGCCGGTTTATGGGCCAAAATGTCGACCACCTAAATTTAGGGGACCTTTTAGCGTTTAGTTGACCCCTAACAGCTGGTGAAACAGAAACCATCTTTTAACGGTCCCCTAAGCATGGTTAGGGGATCCCATAAACTTAGGGGATGTTGGTGAAAACGGGCATGACAAAGGCTACAAGAAAATTTTGTTGAATAAATGCGTTGAGACGAATCGCATAATATGAACACACGTAGCATTGTCTTAGCACATTATTACTGGATCATAAACGCGTCGCGTTCCCGCCTGGTTTATGGTCAGAGCGGGACTCACGATGGCAATTTCATAGGACATTTACCGGTGAAAGCCCGGGACGATTTGTAGAGCTCAGGGCGATAAGTAAGTGGCCGACTGCCAGTAAAAACGGTGATGTGTCGCTAAAACAATTTGCAGTAACGCGAACTTTGTACTGAACATCTAGGCGAAAAGAAAACAGCCGACAGCAGTAAAGGAGTAGCAACTTTTGCAAATAAATTCTACAGCACTTACAAATTGTATTCCACAAGTGAATGAATAAACTGAATGGTAAGTGAGAGTAAATAAAATAAACGATAATTTATAAGCACACAATCATATATCTTAACCCAATTAAGAATACAACATTTATCAAATACATCCATGTTTTAATAATCAGATGAGCTCGCCGCCTTTCGAGTGTGTTATTTGAAATCCCTACAATTATTTTGTGCTTAGCGCCGACTGTAATCAATCAAGTTTGAATATTAATATACTCATTGGATTATTATTATAAGAAATGTAAATGGCCACGACTACCAGTTTCGGAGGTCGATTTAGGGACATATTTACGGCATATTTCCTTTCCAAGCAACGTTATTTAAAACCGAAAGGAAGGATATCGAATCGATTTACATAATTAACATGAGCATTAGAATTCTTAAAACTAACTTTGTATGCAAATGCGGGTGTCATTGAAATGCAGCTGGCACCATGTTTTTGTTGATTTCTGACACAATACCTGCGTTAACTCGTTTTAAAAATCTGTGTATTTAAAGCCAAGTGATACTTAATACTACTAACAAAATGTGCATATAAAATATCCTTGGGCGGTAAGGAACACCGTGCATTAATAAAAACAAACATGCATTGTATCGGGAGGATCTCAACAATCCCACAATACAAACTGAGGAGGCCGAATTACAGCACAAATTCGCTGCAAGCAAGTTTATGTGAGCGCATCCAGCGAACTATAATTACGGCCTATCAATGCGGTACTGGTTTATTGAAAGCCTGTTTGAAGGGGCGGGGGATATTAAGATGATGGCCGGCTTGTAATTTGATGGATTAAGGAACACACCCGCGGGCCTAACAACGTGTAATGACGGTCGCCTAAAAACGTCTTGATCGTACATGCAGTACTCTATTGGTACTGAGGAATGCGGAATCTGAGGAATTCATGTTTAGTGTTTACGCTTCTTGTAGAGGTACGGTACTCTTCAGTTCAATGGTAGATTTTCAAGTAAAAGAAGCTTTGGAATTTAAGGACACACCTAACATCCTTTAAAAACTTTAGGTATATTCGTTTATATTTATCTGCGTACATCGTCGTCAATTGAAACTTTAAAATTCATGGACACACGTTGGTGAACATTTCGAAAGAGTAGGTAACGATGTTCTTTTAAATTCATCGCCATCCACCACACTTGCAAATGAGCGTAAATCAATTATTGTTTTGGTTAAAAAAGTTGATGCTCAAAAGTAACTTCCAATGGTTTAGTTGAAACACGCTTTGATTTCGACAAAAAAAAATACGATTTTTAAGAGTATTCTTATAAATGATCAGTTGCTTCATCCTCAAATCCTGTATGTAATTCTAATCTCATCATAATCAGCCTATAATGTTCCCACTGCTGGGACAAAGGCCTCCTCTCTGTGAGAGGGAGTGAGCCATAATCCACCACGCGGGCCCAGTGCGGGTTGGTAATTCTAATCTACTTTTTTATTATTTGATATATATTGGTCTTGGCTCCAGTCTCGTGGCTAAATAATCACAGCCGCACAGGCCGATCTTTCGGGTTAAGCCACGCTTGCCGAGGTTGGTCTGTGGATGAGTGACCATCTATCATAGCGAGTTTCCTCCGTGCCACGGAAAGCACGTAAAGCCGTTGGTCCCGGCTGTCATTTGTAGATCTTTGACAGTCGTTACTGTTAGTCAGAAGCTCTTAAGTCTGACAACCAGTCTTACCATGGGGTATCGTATTACCCAGTTACTGGGTTGTGGAGGTCCGACAGGCAGTCGCTCCATGTAAAATACTGATATCCAGCTGAATCTGGTTCGTCTGGAAGCCGACTCCAATATAGTTGGGAAGTGGCTAGGCAGAAGATGATGGTCTTGAGTCCAGTCTAGGTCAGCGGTGACAAAGACAAAGCCTACGATGGATGAGCGAGCTTATACAGAAGAAAACTTGCAGTTTTATTGAGAAACTAATTTAAACCATAATTTAATTAGGAATTTGAATATACAGGTAAAATGTATTGTGCTCTAGGTCTAGATTTCCAAGTTTCAAAGATCTCACCGAACATCAAATTGATATTGGCATAAATTGTGCCATAACAGTAAAACTAAGGGTGCGCATATAAACGGTCAGAATTTATTGTTATTAAAATGCGTATGCACTGGTGGTGTTAATTAAATTAAGCAGTAAATAGTTTACTGCTGAGTAACATATCTGGGTAATGATCAGAGTAATTTAGAGAACTACAATTATCTTTTGCCACTTGAATTACATCGACCAGGCTTATTGTTAACAATCTTTTGTGGAAATGATTTTCTGAAATTTGGATGGACCAACTAAAGGAATAAAAAAATAAAATGAATAAGACATAGAACTTCCTCTTTTTTAGAAGTTGTTGAAATGTGGCATTACTTTCGACATATTTCAAAGATATTTGTACAATATCTTGACAAGACGTAGAAGTAAAATAAAGGTTATCAAGAAGACAAAATTATGCGACATCATTTAGAAATTGGTCAGTTGAGAGCCACGTGAGAGGTAAAATGTTAAGACAATTGTTGTAAGATCTTGATTAACATCATGATTAGAATGCAAATAAAAAATTAGAGAAAATTAACGCAATAAGAAAGAGAAGTTAAAAGGAGTATGTAGGTTTGGATCGTAACACAGTAGTAGTTACTGCCTACCCCTAAAAACCCCCTGGAGAAAAGGCGTGTGATTATCTATGGTTAATAGTAAATTAGTAAACAATAGCTTAATCGCTTACGTCATTTAAAGATTAATAAAAGACTCTCGCCATGGTGAAGGAACATGTAAACTAGATCGGAAACAAGCAAGGAAGAATAATGTTAAAGGGATAAAGTTTACTCAGGAGGTATTTAATAAAAACTGAGACTGGTAATGACAACAAGGAGTAAGGTTCATAGATAGACAAGTCACAAAAGCAGTCAATGTGTATCGTATTTCTGCAGCCACTTCAACAAGACTTAACGGACATAGGTTTTTCGGTAACTTTGTCACTGCATTGTCTCTGCTAGAACATCACTTTGTTTTTGGCCATAATAAAACTATTGAACTAAATAATACTACGAAGATACAACATCACAATGACAATAAAATTCACCTCTCTACCCATCACAGGCGTGACATAAATGTCACAGGATGTCAACAAAACGAACCATAATGAAGACTTGCCCCCAATATCAATGCACTTGACGCATTGCAAAACTCGTAACAAAAGTAACAATATTCCCGCAATGGGTCTGACTTCAGTTGACAGTCGGACACAAGTCGGACATGATGTGGCTTGTAGAGGCGGGTCGGTGCAACCCACGTCTCCCCGGACTGGAAGTGGCCGTGAGAAATATAAGGATAATTGTTTTGAAATTATATCCCATAAAATTATGGTTAAAATGTAGCTATTGTTTAAGAGAGAAAAGTCTTGTTGAGAAAGATTTGTGCTTGACAAAAGCAATCTTGAACAGCTTTCCCTTGAACATGAACACGGTTAAACACAATCACAATTCTAATCCGTGCAAAAATACATCTGTAAATCTGAAATTCCTGTACAGAATCCCAAGTACCGGCGTGTCCTCGCAGCATAACATTAAAATCCAAGCGTCTAGCCAACATCGGTCGATAAATCACCAATGACGTTGTGTAGCGATTAAAATCCGCGTCGTCTGCGCGGAACGTTTAAACAGGCGCGCAGCTCGTGAGAACACGCCGTATAAAACAGTAAGCAAACATTCCTCGGACACTATGAAAATTTCAATGGTTTTAATCGCAACGAAATTGAAATGGCATTAGATTGAGATTTCTATGCGATAGTTTATAGAGGCATGTCCAGAATGAAGCTCTTGCATCGTCGTTGCAACTGGCAGTAAAAACAAAAATAGTTTCTTCAACACTTAAAAGCTTTTATCGTCCTTTTTCCTGCTGCGGTTATTTCTGTGTATATCTTATACATATTTAAAACCCTTTCGCGAACATTGTTTAGTATCGGTAATAGTATCTAATCTCGGGTTGAAATCATCCCAGCCCAGTTCACTTTCCCCGGTGCATTCCAACGCGCGCCTCAATTGATTTTCCACTGGCAATGCTTTGCTTATAAACTGCGCCAGAGACGGGACATGGCTTGTCGACATCCGTTTGAGATCTTAATGGAGAGAGCTCGAGGAGCTACTGCTCACGACTATCGAGAATTCGATTCTAATGTCAACACACTCTGTTTGTTAAAAGTTCAACAACTTTCAACTACCTACAAATATGCTGTGGACTGCGAATACTAATTAGCTGAAACAACATAAGCTAAAGCAGAGTTTACTTATTTTCAGAACAAAGTTGAGGCCGAAAAATGATGAGACTTCCAATCTCAACAAACCAAATAAAACAAGCAGAATATACCAATACATGGTAAGTACAAACGTCTGAAGTTTCAGGTAAAATAATGAAGCTGCCAGAACAAACAATACCAGCCAATAACAATAAAATGCTCACTGCTCACCAATCATCTTAAATTACCAGTTTGAAGCTTAAGAAAATTACTTACGTCAAAACAACTTACAAGATAGATTTCCAAAAGTTATTGATCATATATCAATTGAATACTATTGGCTGGAGACCGTAAATGTCAACTGGGAGAAAACGGCAATCGGTAAACAAATTCTACTAGGTACTCGATGGCACGGTGACCTATCATAGAGCTATTGGGATCACGGTAATATCTGTAATATTATACCGTTTTCCTGGTCAATCGGCTTGCCCAGTACTAAATATCAGAATATCTGCCAACGATTGCCATGTCAAATGGAAAACCATGTTTAGACATCTTGACCTTCTCAGACGCTATAGACACGATATTATGCTTTTACAAGTGATTGGCACAGATGAACACGACAGTTCCATTGGTTTTCCCTAAAATAGTTTTGCAAGAGACTAATTTGAGAAGCGATTGTATTTTCGGGAATGGAGATTCTACGCCAAATCACGTTTCCTTAATTAAAAGACCGCCAACAAAACTCTATAAGCAATCCAATTTGCCGATTAAGGTAACAATTCAACTGCCTCATACAAGAACCATTAAAATATGTTGCTAAGCTTTCATCTACCGAAAACCATTTAAGTAACGTTTACCGGTTGTCTCATTATTCGGAGCCATTGTGCCTTCTAGGTTTAGCCCAGACGGGTTAGCCTTAGCCGCTATGGATGGAAGATGGGCTGTACCGATACCTTAATTGACGAGAGCTTGAGTTCCCGAAACCTTAGAGCTCTGCATAATAATGGTGCATAATCCCTTATCGAGGGCCGAACGTTAAGGGGAATGCTTGGAGATTTTAATTTTATGATGAAAAAAGCAGAAAAGAAGTTTTTAAAAATGTCAATTTGATAGTAACGATGAAAATAGAGGACCTTTGTCGGCTAACTAAAGTATGTCTATTCTAATTTCTCTAGTACACCATGTTACATGCATGGTTTCTGACATATATCTGTCAATTGGATACTTCTTCCTGGACACTTATGAAACAAAGCTACTTTATAAGATTCCAGGAGCCAAAAATATTCTGGATGTAGTATGGGAAGTATACATGAAGAATTATACAAACAGGTCTGTCGAGCATGAATTTGGTGAGATCGGACCAACATTCGGGGAAGATGTAACAGATAAGTAAGCATAAGTAACAAAAAACCCTTCAGCATTTCGAAACAAAATGTAAAACCTGATATATCCTCATCTTAAAAACAAATACAGCATCAACCGACTTCACCTTAACCGTATAAGAGCCGCAGTTAATAGCGGCGAGCACACAATACGTTAATTAAATCGTCGTCTAGTGGCGAGGCAAGTCGCGGGCGTGCATCTAGCTAACGGGCACACACGACTGAAGGGTGAACTACACCTTCATAACGTCGATTCGCCTCTTTGTAACGTTTTAGGTGCTTTCTCACGGTTTTTTTTTCTTTCTTGAGAGGTGTTCTGAGTTTTTGCACTGTTGGTCTTCGAGACTTGAACTTTATAAGAACTTCCAATGATTCTCTTTCCTTAAGCACGGAATCGATGTTGTCATGTATTTCTTATTCATTGGTAATTGTATCGTTTTTAATATCTACCTCGCTATCAATATTGCCGATCTAAGCCTTTTCTTCAGGACATCGCTAGATGAGGTCTATAAAAACCATCATTGCCCAGTAGCTGCGGAAGTTTATTATAATGACGAATGAAGTACCGTATTTTATTGCATAACTCAGTCAACAAGCTATCCATTTTCTAATAACCACCCACGTACCCATAACTTATAATCCCAGACATTTATATGCCTACATAACCTATACCTTAACGAATAATCATTGGTTAATTACACCAAACCTCCTTCGTTAACATTTCTCTCACACCGTTAACTCACACTTCCTAATTAGCGGTAGCCCGTACTAGCTCGTATTATCTATCAATCAAGTCCAAAGGTAAACAAACGAAGAACTAGCGCCGCATCCCAATTGGGCACAGGACTGCTACCGGTCCAGCCGAGATTACCTTACCTTTATCTTCTAGCCCTTAATTGGAAACTTTTAATGTCAAACTGCTGCCTTGTACCCTTAACGGTGCTTTACTGGTAGCGTATAAGGAGTCACTTAGAAATTGTACACGAAATCATTACACTGTTCGGATGCGTAGATGGAGATATTTGGTCAAATGTCAGTGGTGTGTGGTCTATGTTTATGCCAATTAGCTGAATAAGGATTAAGTATTTCATTTTCTATTTTCTTAGTGGTGAACTTTTTTGTGATTATTAAATGGGTTTCCAGATGTGTCCTGGTCTGCCAACATTACCTAATCGATTCATTGAATTCTCATCAGGCAGTTCAAAGATTATGATAATGAATTCATTATACTTGGTTTTTTTTTAAAGCTTTGGTCAAGTAAAATCAATTGGTACGACATGACTTTAAACAACAGATTGATCGATTGAGTTTAAAAACAGATAGCAGGAAACAAAAATTACATAGTTATGTATGCATATACCTAGAGCATTTCGCCAATCCCTTTTACTGTAAACAGCCTTGACAAAATTACATTTCTTGAACTTAGAACGTCATTTGCTGATGGCATTTGCATGTCCTTACCACCTCAAGTATATGCTCCCTATAATCTTATGCACATTCCAGTAATTGCATCGTGCATTAAGACAATGAGCGATCCATTGCCTTCTAAACTTTGACAGTTCAAGACGATTGTTCTTTATAATTGCATAGGTACTTTATTACACCAGTAATTGCATACCAATGTACTGTCTGTATGATAAGTATAAGTTTTAAGAGACGTAGATATTTCTTGTTATTTAGAGCAGTTCAAGCTAAGAAAGATTGGTCATCGTAATGTCTTCTCACAGATGTCTCTTCGATGAGGCTACCAAAAGAAGAGACAAGACCAAAGCAAATATGGGTAGATTGCGCGCGATATGATATATTAGATAATGGAGTAAACGTCACGGCTAGCTTGAAAGAATGGATTAAACAACGTATGGTGTAGACTACAAGCAACATTGAAAAAAGGCGGGAAAGTGATGATAAAGTATAGTAAGGACGATAAGCATAACTTTAAGAAATTCTTGTATTCAGCAGAATGTTGAAATTTTGGAACAGGATGCAGAGTCGGTATTTTTTTCGGAACTGTTACAAAGTCACACACTTAAATGATAACAATACTTACTAGATAGCAAATTCTTTTGGCATTACATCATTGGCAAAATCGTGACATATAAAAATAGCCGTAGGTATCTTATCTCTCGCCTCCTTCTGCGAAGCAGTAATGCTCGCGAAGGAGGAGGCGGGCCGCGCGCGAGAGAGGACAGTGTCCTCCCTCCGCCCCACCCGCGGTGGTGCACGCCCGCGGCGACGGACGTCGCAAGACGATCTCCGGCCACCGTAGGCGCGGGCATGCGGGCAGCGAGTAAAGGGCAACTCGCTGCCCGACCATGGACCATGCCCGGATCGACGGCGCGTTGTGTCCCACGCGCGCCTCAAAGAGCGTCATCATAATGACGGGCCCCCCCTCTCAGAGGGCCAAAGCCTGCCGGGGTCGCGGGATTATTTCCTTACCGTGACCCCGGAACATAACAGGCTACTGAAGGACACCCTGGATTTTAGTCAGTAGAAGTCTGACAGTCCCTCCCGCCCTGCCCGGGGTTGGAGGACTCATTTGATGATTTTGCCACGTAAAAAAAAAAAAAAAAATAGGTATCTTATCTCACATGATAGACTTGTTTTGTTATTACTGTTGCACGTGCTAAGGTGCACCTGTTATTGCATTTTTTTATTAATCTTGCCCATTTTTTGCAACCAACTATACTGTATCTCACATAGAGATGTGCCGTTGCCGGCAATATTGCCCAAGGTGGGAATTTAGGTGGAAATATTGCCGGCAATATTGCCGGGGGTGGAAATATTTGGGAATATTGCTTAATTTTAAGTCAAAGTGAGTGCGAGAACTATGTAACACACTTAAAATTAGCATTTACAGACCATGGTCTACATTATATACAAAAAAAAACATTATTTTGGGTAAAATTCCCAAAATTGCCGGCAATTTTTGGCAATATTCCCAGTATTTTACCGGCAATATTGCCCATTGTTGCCGCACCCGACTGTGAATATAAGAAATTACACATAAATTTTAAGATAAGAATTGACGATCATTGTATATTGAATAAATATTGAATAAAAAGGCATAAATTCGAATAATTTCTTTTAATGTTGTAGTTTAATCTAGTCAACGAATGCTCAAAGCATAGAGGGAAATTCTAGAAACACATTTTTTACTACGTAACTTTGTTTGGACTAGTTAGTTAGTGAACATATAAAAACCATGAGCTCTGGGGGGGAGGGGGGGGGGTAGAAGGTACCATTTTTTGGATTTTCGCTTACATCTCGTAAAACCATGCGTTCTAGCAGCATAGCGTGTGTGTCTGTAATTTAGGGGAAAAACATTTTTAGTTTTTCGCATTTGGAAAGTTGTATTTGATATCGCCATAGATCCAGAAAGCAGTAGCAGTTGATTCAGACCCTCCCTTCACCACCTGCGATGAACAGAGCCAGCATGCTGCATCTTGAGGTGATATGGGCCTCCAGATCTTTATCTGGAGGCCCACGTATAGTAGGTACAGGTATAAGTAGTTCTTAAATTCGGTGACCACCATCAAGCTTGATATGTCTTGTCTTCCCCCACCGAGAGAGCAGTAAAAATTAGCTTAGAAACTCATTTTAAATTATACTAGGTACTTACAGACTAGGTAGGACTGTACTGTGTAGGAGGTAATCCGCACCCATAAGAGATGCGGAAAAACTATCTTTGGAAACTTTAGTTCTTTTTTGTTGTAAACAATTTTCGTATAGGTAGGTATTAATTTTTGGTCAAGTGTGAGTTGCCCACAAAGATACAGGGAGGAGTAGGTACTACAGGGAGAGCCTGAAAAGACTGCTGCTGCTTTCTGGATTTATGGCAATATTAAATAAGACTTTCCGAATGCAAAAAGGTAAATATGGTTTTTCGAAAACTATACAAGATATCGAAATGGTTACTAAATAAAACTTATAGGAAATTTATTCAGCCTTTGTTTTATTCATACAAACCATGCCGCTAGGAGGCATGGTTTCCGAGTTATAAGTGAAAAACCAAAAAAAGGAACCCTTAAACCCCCCTCCCCCGCAGCTCAAGGGCTAGTGGCGGGGACTTTTGATAATTATATTCACCTCCTAACTAGTTCAAACAAAGTAACGTAGTCCAAAACTGTGTTCCAAGAATTTCCCTCTATAACTGTTAGTTGAGTGGGCTACTAGTTTTTCATGCAAAATCACATAGCAAAAACCACGAGTATAAGTACCTATACAATATGGAAATAAATAAAAGTTTAAATCTCTGTCAAAACTACAAATAATCAACAAAAATAACATTATTTTAATGCACTTGTTTCGGTAATTCTTACATAATAATCAGTAAAACCACCGTTTAGAGTAACAACTTAGTATTTTTTATAAGGCGGACTTAATGCCGCAACGCATTATCTACAGTAATATAAACTGCACCTGCAGTAATAATAAAATATACTGGTGTTATTTGACGGGCAACATTGGCAATATTGCCAAAGTTGCCGGCAATTTTGGTATTTTACCGGCAGTGGCAATATTGGGAATATTGCCGGCAGTGGGAATATTGCCATCAGGCACATCACTAATCTCACATCAGAGCAATAATGCGGGTCTTAGCAATGCAAATATGTACACTTGTTTCGGTAATTCTTACATAATAATCAGTAAAACCACCGTTTAGAGTAACAACTTAGTATTTTTTATAAGGCGGACTTAATGCCGCAACGCATTATCTACAGTAATATAAACTGCACCTGCAGTAATAATAAAATATACTGGTGTTATTTGACGGGCAACATTGGCAATATTGCCAAAGTTGCCGGCAATTTTGGTATTTTACCGGCAGTGGCAATATTGGGAATATTGCCGGCAGTGGGAATATTGCCATCAGGCACATCACTAATCTCACATCAGAGCAATAATGCGGGTCTTAGCAATGCAAATATGTACAATTGAAGTTTGCACCAGCCATTAAGCACTGACGAATGACATTTAGTTATAATTCACAACTATTATAGAACTATTAAGTGATATTTTGTGGTTGGTAAACTTTAACTTGGTCTACGTGTCGTAATTAAAGCTATGATTCGCAGAATCTAGGTTGAAATTAAAGATTTTATTTACGAAGGACTAAGAAACACAAACAGGAAAAATATCTTTTCCCCTTTGAAATAACATTATGTTAAGTAATTACATAAACGGCGATAATTAATCGATGAGGGTACTGGGGAAGTACCTTTGCAACTGTATTATGTACTAGTTCTTGAAACGGATATTACACGGTATAATAAACAAGTAATGAATATAAGACTCTTCTAACCTGGAACCGTCCGTTACAACAAGGAAGACTAAATAAATGATAGATGTTAGAAGTGGAAAGAGACTAACGAGATAATGATTAAAAGAGAAGAATAGAAAAAGACATGCTGCAATGACTCCAAAACAAATGAGGACAAGAGATATAGAATAAGTAATTCTTGAAATTTATACACAGATAGCCAAGACTCAAAATCTCTAGAAATGGAATGATTTGAAAGAAAGCAGCTCGTCTACAAGAAAGAAGAGAGATGCTGATTTCGCTGTTTGCCTAATTCAGCTAATTAAAGCTGCCAAGATTTTTCCTACTATCCGTTCCTTCCTACTAATATTATGAATATGAAAGTTTGTAAAACTATTGAACGGATTTGAAAAATATGCTTCACAGATAATTTATAGCCTGGCTTAACACATAGGATCCCGATTTTATTCTCCCGTGAGATAATGTTCGAGTTGTAGTGGACGAAGCCGCTGCCAACAGCTAGTATTACATGTACAAAGCTAACATGTCTTGTAAAACCTGCCCCTGCCTGCTCTGTCAAAGGTATTTAAACATCAACAAAAATAGACGTAGAACTTTCACTGCCACTATAAAAATCGTATGCAATTCCAAGTGGCACGATCCCCGACAAGCGAGTTTTACATCCCATCCACCCATCTAAGCACAAGGTCTAAACCGGCGATAAACGCGAAGCAATTGAAACCGTTTTTATAGCCGTTTAAAGTTTAGTTTTTAGTGTCACAACAAATTGCTTGCAGTCCGCGACAGTTAACGAACTACTGAGGGTTGAAGTGGTTGTCTTGAAAAGCATTTTGTTGCTTTCAGACCTATGTCATGATCTTTAATTGTTACTTTAAGCTCGGGACCGAAATGGCATAGGCGTAATTTGATTTTCTTCTTCAAGTAGTAACTTGCGAATGAACAGTATTGTGCGGCTTCTATAAAAAAGAGTTGCCTGATAGCAGTACGCTCCCCGCTATTAAATGGGACTTAACTAGTGAAATGTAGGTGTACGCGGTACACATCAAGCTGATACGAAACCAATTTATCGTGGTCTCGCTTTGTATGATCATTCCGCGCATACAACGATCAGCTTATACTGGTTTTGTACAGCTTGATGTGTAGCCGTGTGTACCTATAATTTTGGGGAAATATGGAACACTAGCTGTTACCAGCGGCTTCACCCGCTACAACTCGAAAATTATCCCACGGGAACATAAAATCGGGATAAAAACTATCCTATGTGTTCCAATCCAGGTTATAAACTATCAGTGTACCAAATTTTAGCAAAATCCGTTCAGTGGTTTTTGCGTGAAAGAGTAACAAACATACCTACATACACATACACATACATACATCTTCACAAACTTTCGCATTTATAATATTAGTAGGATAATATACCTACCACACCATCTAGCGCGGCAGTGAGCAAATGCGAGCCTTACGTTAAATAAGAAAAAAGAAGATGTGAATTATCTTTTTTCTGAAAAGAAGTCATGTGAATCTCGATTTGAAATTGATTTTTTTGAGACTGACGCAACCCTTGGGTACTTCTGTTATGCTTCTAAACAACTTGATTCTTCGTAGGATGACTGGTGGTGGAGTGCATGCAACAGGCCTCTTGAAAGCATCAATAAATTGCAAAGCAAATTAGTCAGTCGGTTAAAATTTTGAACAATAATGGACACGGTATGTTTTTCTTTTGTAAAACAATGAATATCCGCATTTCGCAAAGATAAAACGCATTAACACTTGTGACGTCAGGACCTGAAATTGTACTAGGTTCATAGGTTTAACGTACCTATGCCATTGCCCAGCAGTAGCCAATTGAAAAAAAAAAACTAATGGACTTATAAGACTTTTTCAGTTAAATTCCGGTTAAAGGAAAAAAAACCCTTAGTCCAAGTGCTATTTACTGTGCTCGATACGCCATAGAAAACAGTGAGAAAGATGTTGAAAGTTTTATTCCTGAAATCCCTGGCCATAGACAACCCTACATTAAAATATGGACGAATTGTGAAACATTGATGCAACAACTACACCGGGCGGCCTACTAAGTGCAGTTCTAGTGTAACATTGACATTTGAAATCAATTGAATGCCTCAATAAAAGCGCACTGTTGAATTTCAACTCCTTCAGGTTTCACTTATTTTTGATGAAAATGAGCGTTAGTCAATTAAAGTTAACCTTCATCCTACCTAACTAATATTAAAAATTCGAAAGTCAGTTTGTATGTTAGGCTTTCACGCCTAAACAGAATTTTCGTACAAAAAAGGATAGCTTGCGGAGCCGCTGGGAAAAGCTAGTAAGACATCCAAATATTTAAGACACATTTAGAGTGTATTCACATTCTTCCAAAAGCAAGCCGTCATGATTTGCCTAGCCTTTTCCCAACTATGTCAGAGTTCGCTCCCACCCGGATGCAGCTAAATAATTAATGACCTGACAACCCATGCAGTAACTGGGTAATACGTAGGGTATCGAACCGGGAAATCCCGGTCCCGAAAATCCCGGGATTTCCCGGTTCTTGAAGTATATTTTAAAACCCGGGACATGCGACTGAGAACCGGGAAATTCGGGATTTTCGGGACTCAGAAAAACAGTATAAATAATTTGTTTAAACTTGTTAATTCTTTTATAGAACAAAAGAATCAAATTGGATGTAAGGTATTTATTCACTTCGCCGTTAAATACGGAATAACATGTTCAGATACAAGTGTGGTTGACAGAGAAGAAAAGTTGATAATGTAGTACTGGTTATATCTCGAAAGCCTTTGACAGGGTCTCGAGACAAAAAGCTTCCTTGCTTTTGGTATCTCAATTTTTGTAGCTGGATATCAGACTTTCTTAGTGAACGATCAATCAGAGTTGTCGTTGATGACTGATCCTTTGAGCTTTTGGTTATTGACTCTGGAGTTCAACAGTTATCTGTTTTCTTTGCAACTCTTATTTTGCTGCACATTTCTTACCCACTTCAGCCTGGTATTGTTGGATAGGTAGATAACAGTACTGTTTCAGTGACATACTTGCCCACTGCAAAATCCAGTGGGGATGAAGTTCATTGCTTCAGAGAGACCATGGTAGAGCAAACAGATTTGATACTTAGTATCCCATAAAAGAGAGAAGTTTCTTGTTCGCTCACACAAGAAACTTCTCTCTTTTAACGCCACCAACATACAGGCGTATATTTCCTTAGTGAAGTAGGAGTAAATCAAAACTACATCTTTTATAGAGTAATTTGGACCAACTCCTATTTTTCCTGTTTCTGTAACTGATGACCTTGAGCTTTTGGGCATGGAACTGACATCCAGTGTCAACTTTGACGTGGGCATCCTAAATAGAGTGAAGCGATACCTTACACCTGGATATGTGCAAGCCCATTTCTGCATTGATTGCGTCGTAGTAGCCCGCGAAATTCAAAGTTTCTTATGTTTTTTCTAACGGAGTATTGCAGCAACCTTACTCAACTCAATCATTGGGATGGCTCAGATAAATACAACTTACTGCACTAGACCCAGTGGAATGCAGAGCACCTTAGACTAATTGGCAACGTGAAACTGGTGGATGGTTACTCTACAGCTTAGCTCATCTCATCGACGCAAGCTTAAGGAATAATAATAATGTAAAGATGTACATTATAGCACGATACATCTCATTACATCTTTCCATAGAAATCGTCAGGCGACCACACACTGCAGCAATAATGTATATTTTTACATCTTCGAATCTAAGGTACTGAGCGATACGAAAATATACATTTATATTTCGATACATCTATACATCTCAATACATTTCCGTATATCTCTCTTCGAAAAGGATGTTATGAAATGTAGGGAAATATACATTACATTACCTGTTGTGTGTGTGATACATCAAGATAATTTAAAGCTATACATCCCGGGATGTAATGTACATTAATATACATTATAGCTGCTGTGTGTGAAGCCCTCCCTCTTTTCGTTTTTTTTATTGGGTTCGCTCGTGCTAAGATGAGACCTAAAATAGGTCGAACTCATGAATTCTACAACCTCTTTCCACCGGCCTACTTGCATTAGGTACATCTAATGTCCAGTATTGGACATCTAGATGAACTGCAAGTTTCCATAGTTAGTACAGTTAGAGTGAATAGATTTGCCACCTCTGAATAGAAAAGAGGCTAGAGCAAACCCATGTCCATGAGGCCGTCGAATAAGTTGGTTGTATGATTTTAATCAGAATAAATACTGTACCATAAAGTTATCTTATTATTTTCATTGTTTTCTAATGCCATGGAAAAAATGCATTTTTGTCCCGAAATTCCCGAAAATCCCGGGATTTCCCGGTTCCTTGGACGCCTGTCCCGAAAATCCCGGGACTTCCAACAAGGACCGGTTCTCGATTCCCTAGTAATACGACACTACCCCTTTAAAAGACTGGTTGTCAAACTTTTGATTTCGAGTTTGTAAAGCCTGCTCTACACTACTTGCGAAGTTGGTCGAAGTTGACCGAATACGATAGTGTAGAAGGGCACTTCGCTTCGCTTCGTGCAACTTCGGCTCGCTTCGGGCGACTTCCATTTGTTGTCGGTTTTTGCGACCGAGTCAAAGGGCTCAATGAGCTCGTCGCGAAGTTGCACGAGTCACATACTTCGGGAATTCGATCAACTTCGACGGGTAGGTACTTCGTCGAGGCAACTTCGCGAGTAGTGAAGAGCAGGCTGAACAGTAACAACTGTCAAAGATCAATGAACTACTGCTGGGACTTTAGGTGCTTTCCGAGGCATAGAGGATTGCTATAACAGATGGGCACCCATCCTCAGATCAACCTCAGGCAAACGCAGCTTAACCTCGAAGGTAAGACTGAGTGGCTGTAATTAATTAATTGCGATGTGAACTCTAGATGTGAATAACCTCTTCAACAAAATAGATTGTCAATGAATGTTTCATGGGTTGGAAAAGACAAGTGTAGCCAAAAGAAAGAATGACGAACTTACACTTGGCATAATATCAAAATACCTATTAGTCTAGGTAGACAGAACTTATTGCTAGCTATGTAGCGATAAGTTCTGTATGCAAAGATAATAATTATAATTTCACTGTTGCTCAAAACAGTGTATTTTATTTATTTTTAAACAGAGTTTTTTATATAATTTTAAACAGAGTATTTTATTTATTTTTAAACAGAGTATTTTTTCCCTAAAATAAATCCTTCTAGGAAGGGACACATCACTAACCGAAACCCAACTAGTTTTTCAGTTGCCCTTTGCGTTCCAGTGCCGCAACGCCCTTTTAAGATAGTCCTTCAACTCAAAACAGAGTCCCTTTTCTGATAATTTTTACTCTTCACAAATTAATATCACTTCATACTTAATGTGGCTCAAAGTAGGTACCTATTATGGATTGGAATTTTTTTTTAATTCAGAATTTACACTTGACTTTATTTTCGTGAGAGGTGGAAATTATAATTGGATATTTGACTCTACTGACCAATAATTCCGAAACACTATTTATCTAAAACACACTTTATTTTAGATTTGAATAATTTTTCAAAAAACTATTTGCAAAATTATTTAAGAGGTATTGTTAAATTGGAAATGTTGGTTAAACCAAACTTATAATGATTAAAGGCCAGTCCGCACACAACAGTGCCAGCACGTGCCGATCAGTAACATATCGATCAGTGTCAGTGAAATACGATATTGTTGCATACATTTTGTGCAACGCTATCCGAACTCATCAGGGACAGTGACGTTCAGTAATGTTCAGTGATCACTGAACATCACTGACACTGTTCATATATCACTACAATATCATATTTCACTGACACTGATTGATTTGTTACTGGTCGGCACGTGATTGCACTGTGCCGGCACTGTTGTGTGCGGATCGGCCTTAATAAAATGCATTACTATTAATTAGAAAAAGATGACAATTATTTTATATGTTGAAGGAATGCAGTTTTGCTTTATTATAAATCGTTTCAAGAGCCGTTAATATTTTTTAATTAAAGATAGGTTCGCGTTTGTCCACTATCTCGCCTGATTAATCAGATTTTTCTAATAGTTCAAATTATATGAAGTTTTGATCTGTATCACTTATATAGAAACCACGTGCAAATATTTTATGTTTAAAAAGTTTGAAAACAATGGATGAAGACTATTAAACTATTGTTATTGGTTGTCTAGAAACTACTAAAGAACAAAAACTTTATGGTGGCAAAGTGTATGAGAAAACTACTATAATAACTTTGTCACCAAATAATTCACATGCGGAACATTTACTCGTAAATACTGAATGTAAAAGAACAATAACAAACACTAATATAACCTCAACGTTCAAAGCTAGATATAAAAAAAAACTTACCAAACATAATGCTGTCGTGTTAAGTTTTATACAAAGTTAATGTACATTTAACAAATATCCTGAAAACAGGGAAACATATACAAAGAAAAGTATCTTTCAAAATAATAATATTGACATTTTCCATTACATCTGACACATCACAATAAACCATAATTCTCTACTCCTTGCCATAGTTTGTGCTCCTTGCCTTGCCATGAAACTCCTCTCTCTTTCTTTCTTATATATTTACTTGAAGTGCAACAAAGATGTAACAACAGAATCTGGCAACACAAATTGTAATTATTTTTTATGGAAGTTTTTATTGTTTATGGAATAGTGTTGCACCGGATTATCTTCTGAAGTAACAGTGTATTTAAAGTAACAGGTATATGTTTAACGGTTAAAATCTTTAAAGTAAATACGTCATAATGAACATGCAGGAAACATTGTAATGATTGAAATCATGATATTTACCCAACCAACATGTTTACAACTGAGCAACTGAGTAACAGTGAGTAAGAGAAGCTTATCTGACCTACCTACCTAATTATTGGGTAGGGAACGTAAACTTTCGTTTCGGGCTTCTTACTATTTATAATAGCTTTTAAAGAACTGCGAACTGACCAACTACTTACGTACAGCTTGACATAAAAATGTAGAAAACCGGAAGTCGCCACTGTCTTCGCGCTACCAGCACTTTGAATGATTTTTTTTTTTTTTCACTTATTACGTTAGTTTTATGGCACAATAATAAATCTAACAAACCTGCGGTCTTTGTTTACATCAAATATCAAAGATTTTAAAACGCTGTCAGAAATAAAAAATTTAGTTCCGTTTCAATCCGTTCTGGCCAAGCTGTAGGTACATGCTTTTTACGACATGGAAGAGCCTCGAAATGTATGCCATCAACTTAACAGCGCGGACCAACCTCTCCAAGCGTTTCTTTTCTTTTCTTTCAACTTTGAAAATTAACTCGTGTGGCTGTTAATTAGCTTCTTAGCCACATACATCACAAAAAATTATTATTAAATTCGTAATTTATGAACTGAACAATTACTTTTTCGTCTTCATAGTCATCTGGCCTGTAAATTGCAACTAGTTACATGTAACTTTTAAAAATAATTTCATCAGGATCATGGGGGAAGCTAGATAATAATGAAAATCTGAAAATCTTGTTAAAATTAATACCTGGTTTTACAGAAAAAGCACTTTTGAACAGAAAATGGTTAGAGATATGTACGAAATATGGTTCAGCAGGGCTATTGGCTAACTTGACAGTCACTGACCAGCAGCTGTCAACTGAACTTGGATAGCTTGACACCTCTATATTTTATCGACTGTTATGAGGCTAAGTTGAAGAGTACCTCAAGAGCGTTATAATATTTGATTTTAGGGAACATTTACATTTATTAGTTTCATTGCAATTGCAAAAGCCAGTAAGAAATTTACCTTTTGACAGCTATTTGATGGTCACGAGCAAGTGATCATCATTTGAACTGTCAACAGAGATACGCAATAACCCCGCAGGTGTTTCGTGCATGTATGTTTTGATGTTAATTTAGTAGGTATAGGTATCAGTAAGTATGCACACAGGCATCGATACCAAGATTGTAATTGGGTTGGTATTTATATCGTACTATAAAACTAAAAGGACCTAGATACTTAGTATAGTAAGCACTAAAATCTAGTTAGAATTCCGCAGACGGCATCCAAAAAAAATACATTCAGCAATTTGATAGAATGCCAAAATGAAGGTGTACAGTGTACCTAACTCACTGCATTTGTATCTTGTATTATATAACATTTATAATTTTAGTCACCAAAACATTTTATTTTAAGTCAGATATTAAAGAATGTCGGCAATGTGTTAAATCACTAGATACATACTCATTACAAATAGATAGGTGTGCACATATTATAACGGCAGAATACGGCACTTGCACTTGATCAACACAAACTTTCTTTTAATGAAAAGGAAATTACTCTGTTAAGTTAATTTTATGCTTGAATGAGAAAATCTAAACAACGAGATTTCAGGCTGTGACGATAACATGTTTGACTTTTGAATTAAGTCAATTGCTTTTTTTAAATTTATATATTTTTTGTTAGTGATAATTTATAGAAAAAAACAATGCCTTTTTAACCGACTTCAAAACAAGGAGGAGGTTCTCAATTCGGTCGGTATGTTTTTTTTTTTGTTTTTTATGTATGTACATCGATTACTCCGAGGTTTCTAGTCCGATTAGTGTCATTCTTTTTTGTTCGATGCAGTATACTTGCAGTGTGGTCCCATAAAAAAATCATCCAATTTGGTTCAGTACTTTTTATTTTGTGAGCATTTTTATTGATTTCGGCTACTTGGATGACATTACTTTTTGCGTGTTTGTTACGCGATTACTCCGCCAATTGTGGACAGATTTTCAAAATTCTTTTTTTGTTGTACTAGGGATCGTTCACCTTAGGGAATACTGCAAGTTTCATCAAAATCTGTTCAGCAGTTTTTGAGATAGGGAATTTTATTAGCATGTGTACATGAGCGATGTTAATACCGGTGCCACGGATTACGAAATTCTAGTGCACTTGTAAGAAAATGATGTATTTGACAAGAATTTGGGTTGAATATTTAAACTAAAAAGAGAAAAAAAAAAACCAAAGGGTAAAATAACCTACAAAATAACTTTTCTTTTGGAAGTCGGTGGCTTTGTTTTTTTATTTCGTTGTCTTTATGCCACCAACTTCCGAAAGAAAAGTTATTTTGTATGTTATTTTACCCTTTGGTTTTTTTTGAAGTCGGTTAATTTTTTTTTGAAAAAAGTTTTTTATTCATTTCTCCTTTCGCGGGTCTGCTGGCAGAAATTTCAATAGAAATAAGCAGTAGGTACCCTTGCACTGAGTTCTATGTTTTAATTATCCTGTGTTGTATTTTTAACCGACTTCAAAAAAAAAAGTAGGTTCTCAGTTCGACCTGTATGTATGTATGTATGTATGTTTGTCCGCGATTATCTCGCGTTTAGCTGAACGGATTTTGATGCAGTTTTCAGGAAAGTGTTCATTACATTCTGGAGAAGGTTTTAGTATATAACACTAATAGATATCCCGTGACGTTGCCCGCGTGGATCCGATTTGCTTACTTGGATCGTAGATTTTAAGGGACGATTGCATGTTTGTCCGCAATTATCTCACGTTTGGATGAACCGATTTTGATACAGTTTACAGAAAAGTATTTGTTACATTCTGGGGAAGGTTTTAGTATATAACAATAATGGATATCTCGTGAAGTTGCTCACATAGATCCGTTTTGCTTAATAGGATGTAGATTTTCAAAGACGCCGATTTTATGAAAATTTTTGTTGATTATCTCCTCAACTAAAAAGGGAAAAATAAAAAACTTTTTTAAAAAAAGGGAACCGACTTCAAAACTAAACACAAATAACTATAAAATAACTTTTCTTTCGGAAGGTGGTGGCCATATGTCAATGAAATAAAAAAAAAACAAAGCCACCGACTTCCGAAAGAAAAGTTATTTTATAGTTTTTTGTGTTTAGTTTTGAAGTCGGTTCCCTTTTTTTAAAAAAGTTTTTTATGTGTGTACATAAATCTATACATATAATAAAACTGTAGAAAAATAATTTTTGTACATTAAAAAAAAACTCAAAAAATATAGCCAGCGTGTTAAAGGACAACCAATAGAACCCATTTCTTGCATTTTTAGAATTTTTGTCTGTATGTCTGTTTGTATGTTTATTTGTTCGGGCATCACGTAAAATGTACGAAAGCTATGTAGATAACTTTAATACATAACAACTGACCGTAACTTGAAGTAGCATTTAGTTTTTGTTTGATTGAAATCGGATCAGTCTATCAAAAGATATTTGAATTTAAAGTGTTCCAGAAGTAAAATTACGGTCAGTTTACACCGAGACACGCAGCTCGCAGTTCAGTAGCGCGATCTAGCTTGGAATAGAAAAACAACATACCTATTCAAATATGGTATGGACTGGAGTGGAGTGGTTTGGAGTGGAGTGGAGTAGAGTAGAGTGGAATGGAATAGAATGGGATGGGATGGAATGGAAAGAAAGAAAGAAAAGGTTTTATTTGACTCACACTAGAACGGGATGGAATGGGATGGAAGCGGATGGAGTGGGATGGAGTAGGATGGAGTGGGATAGAGTGGGATGGAGTGGGTTGGAGTGGGATGGAGTGGGATGGTGTAGGATGGAGTGGGATGGAGTGGTATGGAGTAGGGTGGAGCGGGACGGAGTAGAATGGAGTGGGATGGAGTGGAGTGGAGTGGGATGGAGTGGGATGGAGTGAGATGGAGTGGGATGGAGTGGGGTGGAGTGGGATGGAGTGGGATGGAGTGAGATGGAGTGGGATGGAGTGGGATGGAGTGGGATGAAGTGGGATGAAGTGGGATGGAGTAGGATGGAGTGGGATGGAGTGGTATGGAGTGGGATGGAGAGGGATGGAGTGGGATGGAGTGGGATAGAGCGGGATGGAGTGGGATGGAGTAAGATGGGGTGGGATGGGGTGGGATGGAGTGGGATGGAGTGGGATGGAGTGGGATGGAGTGGGATGGAGTGGGATGGAGTGGAATGGAGTCGGATGGATTGGGATGGAATGGGACGGAGTGGGATGGAGTGGGATGGAATGGGATGAAGTGGGATGGAGTGGGATGGAATGAGATGGAATGGGTGCTCTAATCCAGTAGCAATTGAATAGTACTGCCTTTGAACGACAGAGGGCGTTTATTACAAATACGTCAAATATTCTTGAAAAATCTAAATAAATTCTAAATATAGGGTTTATATGAAAACGATATCATTTATAAAAAACCTGGCGAGAATTATTAAGCGCTTCGCACAAAAAAATACATTGTTAAATTCCGACATCCACGCGAACGAAGTCGCGGGCACAGCTAGTAGTAAAATAAACTACGAAGACCATGTTTAAATACTATCACAAGCTCAAGCTCACACAGTAAATTACTATCGAGCAGATGGTACCTATATATTCTGTCTAGTCTTACGCACACTACCTGCTTCCGTTGTCATAATTATTTAGTACCTAGGTTAATAGCTCACATAATGTAGGATGCAGACAAGCTATTAAAAACTACGACTATGTGATTACCTGTGGATATATAAAGCTGCCTGAACCAGCCCGACTTGATTATAAACTAAAAGACGATACACCGCAATTATTCGAAATTATCAAGTAATTAGATAAATCTCGTCAACTTTCACACAACGTAAGAAAATGCACTTTTAGTTTTCACTTACCAGGTCGTTGATCGTAACATTTCCGTCACAAATTGATTTTTGTATGTGCAGTAGCACGAAAATAACCTCCCGGGTGTCGCTGCGTACGCGCCGCCAGTAGAAACACCACCGCCGCACGCCCAGCCCGTTCCGCCCTACACCACATTTATATACCGTTTATTACGATAACCTTATCTCCTACAACCTGGTGTGTTTATAGTGTTCTCCCAAGTGATTATGAAAATAACAATGAAAAGTTGGGAGTACGTGAAATTTGAGTGGTACAAGTGATTGGATTTAGTCCAAGTGTTTTGTGTGACTTATATGAACAAGGGCGCTTGCCCTTTGGGTTTTGGTAAATTACTTTTGTGTATTTACTGTTTAAGGCATGCAACGGTCATTAACCTCATACATAATATTTAGAAGCTCTTAATACAAGCTGGAAAATTTATTAAATCTGGTGGTAAAATAAAATCACCTTCAACGACCCACGTTCAGCTATACATATTATTAATTTTATTTTTGCCTATGTCTATACGTCGTACAACAAGGCTATTTCAAATATTTTTAATGCGTAACAATACAAATGAATGATAAATACAACATCTGAACACATGGTCGTCATTTCACGCTGTTCTCTCACATGGCACGAGCAGTATTGCTCACACATGTGTTGATTGACCTCTCAATCATAACTTCCTAAATTTCTTTTCTTACTTCTAATTAAGATATTCATAAATAGTTCTATTCATTTTAAACTAAATAGACTGTCTCAGTAAAAAGTGACATGTTCATTCATATTCTTTTTTTCCAAGATACAAAACATGAGAATATGGTGATAGTTTTTCGGTAGGTAGTTTTATTTTTCATTAACACTATGTCTAAATTAATACTTGGTTTGATTGTTACAATTATTATTATAACCAACAAAACGAAATCCATTTCATAAACTAAAGGTAGTTACAAAACAGGCACAGTTACAATGGAAATACAAACTGTTAGTAAGGTATTATTTAGGCACGCATATCGGGTTGGTAATAAGCATGCATTGCTTACGTATTTAGCTCTTAATATAGACAAGTAGGTCCTATTCTCGAAATACACTAATGCACTAATGCACTTCCGAAATAACTCCGTGACTGTAAACCAAACAGCAGATTAAAATACTAAGATGAAATTCAGTAAACACTGTAATTCAGACAGCTTTATTATTTAAGTATTTATTTGGGAACAAAAATATTGACACATTTCATAATTATGATGAAAAATGTAACCAAATGGGATCAAAAGTGTTAGGCAACAAAGTTAATATCCATAAAACAACATAAAATAGGTACAAACTATCATTTGTTATTTATTGAACATTTTTGAATTTACCATCAGTAAGACAACAAAATCAATACGCTGAAAGCGCTTGTTGTAGTTTTTTGGTAGGTAAGTCGATGCAAATGTCCGTAAACCTGTGTAACTGCGACAAAAGTACCAGCAATTAGTGGCCTTAACCTCTCACGGTATACGTGGATTAGCCTATGTCACTCAGGAATAATGTAGTATTTTATTGGTCAAAGAATTTTAAATAGTTGTACAGTAATTTCAGTGATTACTTCGTAAACTACTTCCATAATTATTTAATCTTGTTTACATTCATGCAAATTTTAATTCAGTCAGTATGAAATCCAAAGCACAGTTAATCAGTTAGGGTATAAAATATTATCTGTTTATTTTAATCAAAAGGTACCATACGTCATCATAGTAGTCCAGTCAATACCTTTAACGTTTAATTGATGTAACCATGATCGATGTTCGACTTTCCAAAACCTTATTCCTGGCATATTGCACCAATTTTATTATTGAATATGCAGCCGAAAAGATATACCTACCTACGCTGCCTATATTTCAGTTATGTTGGAAATGTCTTCTTCTACGCATTCCTTTTTCATTGTTCTGGTTTGCTCAAGTTTTTGCTTGGTCTTCGATATGATGGAATCGTTTCTGGACTCATATCGATCATTAAAATGAACAACCTGCATAAAGTATTCTAATTTAAAAAATACTTAAACCTTAGATTTATGCCACGCACACAGTTTTTATGGTGAAACTATATTTTATCCCTAAATAGTCATGAGAGGCCTTTTTTGTTGTGCAAACAACCAACAAAACTGTTAGTTCGAGGAATGTGTATTTATTTAGACTTTGCGGAATGTCACTTATAATTTATGAACTCATTGCTCCGCTTCATGATGAAGAGAAACACTGTTTTTATTTTAGAAAAAAACACGAGTAACCCAAAAATACATATTGTATTTCAACAGTTCATTCAACTTTTTTTGTAGTAAATAATAAACTAATTTCGCAATAGGATCAATAATCTAGTTTTCGTCAGTTTGGAGCTTCATTTACATGATTTGACAGTTTTCCTAACTACCAGAGTTTGTTTTAAAACAAGTGCTATTAATTCAAATCATGCATCATCGAAGTGGTACTCCCACACTTACACACTTTAGTTATTTCAAGATGAACACATAATTATAATATCCTCTAAGGCGTTTATCAAGTTTCCTATAATAAGTCCATTCAAATGCCATAATTGGCATCAAATAGATATCAATAATACATACTAATGAATTTAACTAGTGTTAGGCTACTTTTGCTGTGTGCCAGACAGGGTCCACAATGATCACAAGATCGCAATTTACCTTTTTTTGAAACCTTTGCGTAGGGAAACAATAAATATTGTTCAATAGCGGGAGATTGATAATAAAGAATTTTTTATCAACAAAAAAGATTTCAATTCTTGACGCAGGCGTTATTAATGCAATGAGAAATAAGTAGGTATATTGAGTATTGAGTAGGTGCTGCTATTAATATGCTATAAAAACGCTTCCTATATTATTCGCAATTTCTGTTAAGTTACACTGATGTGTAGATGCTTGTAGATAGTGTAGTATTTGCCCACAAGAGCAGCTCATTCTTACTATTATGTCAAAACACTAACCCTTTCTTTCTTATAAATAAAAAATCGAGAACCTTATTATAACACATTATGAAGCATATATGCCCTCGAAATCCATCGGAATGTTCCGATACTTCTGTTTTGTATCAGAGAACACAAACAAAGCGTCCGTTCATGCTCTATGTGATTAATGGCAGCTGGATGACTATTATGTTAATATTTTATTACTTAACCTAGCACCCGTAAACATCGATTTGTTATTGTGTTCACTTTAAACAATAGATCACCTAACCGAGACGATTATGCGTAGGAGCATGACTGCGCGAGTTTATTGCATATTTCAGAGTACTGATACAATTTGAGGGAATGGGTTATACGTTTTCATCATTTTCTTCCTTGAAATGAGCTTTATCCATCCTGTCAAGATCAATCTAATTGATAAATCCGGACAAACAATGACACCACACGTGTGTACGTGTGGTGTCATTGTTTGTCCGGATTCACAATCCTGTCATGGAAAGCTTTGTAAAACGTTTGTTTAGATACACATCTAAACAAACGTTTTACAAAGCTTTCCATGACAGGATTGTGCCAAATATAAATACACCTAATTGATATGACTCAGAATAATAAATTCTGAATTAGAGAAGCTTAAATCTACGTTCATCGGCAATGTTCTTTACATAATTGATCTGAACAAATAAGTTTCAACTGTGATAAATTAATATTATTTGAAATATTTTCATTACATCATTACATATCTAGGATGAGACGTTAAGTGACGTCACCAAGTGACGTCCGCACACCGTCTGGATCTGGAGTAGACATCAGGTCCTGGCGCACATCCAAGAGCATTCACTCAACGATTTCACATGAAATTGGGACGACTTGAACCGCCCATTCGACCCACCGGAAAGAGAAAACTATACTGACAAGATGATCCAATGTTTATTTTACTTTGCAGATCAAAAAGAATGCGTTGTTTGAAGCATCCAAGATGAATAATGGTTCGAGAAGAGCCTTAACTGGCTCTATTCATAAAATCAGAGAGTTTGAATTGGAAAAAGTAAGATTAATATCTTGTATTAATTGTTTATGCACGTAAACCAATCAACACTTTATTTAAATTTTGTCTTTATTTATAGGTGAGCCTAGTAGAAGAGTTTGATATTCTACAAATAGTTGGAGAAGGATGGTTCGGAAAGATTTTGCTAGTAGAGCACAGAGCTTCTGATACAGAGATTGTCTTGAAAGCCTTACCAAAGCCCTACGTATCCATTAGAGATTTCTATAGAGAATTTCATTATAGTTTACATTTAAGCGCCCATAGGAACATAGTAACTACATTCGATGTGGCATTTGAGACTGCTGGATTCTATGTATTCTGCCAAGAATATGCACCTTTAGGTAAGATAACTTTATCATACCTAATATATGTTTAGTTATGAAGATGTGGACTTTAATATAATGCTAATAATTTATCTCGGATATCAAAATTTAAATGCTGAGTAATCTGGGCTTCGCTTACTCTGGTTCACACACTCTTTGAGTTGGATTGTTGCCAAAACACGTCGCGATTTGAATGAATATTAAATCTAGCACGTTTCCAGTGCCAGTCCTCATTAATATCATGTTGTATTGAAAGCCAGTGCACTGTTTTTTTAGCTAGCTTAGTGCCATTGTATTGTACAAAAACATGAGCATTTGCATTTATCACTGTGTGAATAGAATAGTCATTTGTTTTTTGTTCTTACCTATTGTAACAAGTACGAATTGTATTTCAGGTGACTTAACATCAAATATGCTAGACACTGGTATTGGTGAAATTCATACCAAAAGAGTAGCAAAGCAGTTGGCGGCTGCTTTAGAACATCTTCACCAAAGGGACTTGGTACATCGCGATGTTAAACTTGACAATATCCTCATATTCAAATCTGACTTTTCAAGAATAAAGCTTTGCGATTTCGGGGAAACGAGAAAAGTAATGTCAGTTGTGAGAAGGCGGAATGAATGGTTACCCTATTCACCACCTGAAGTTCTTAAACTATCCATGGACAGTAGTTACAAGTAAGAAATCCAACATTTTCATGATATTTGTCTGATACCTTTTGGACGCGTTATTTATTTTATTAAAACAGCTGAATTCTTCAAAAAATCAGGTTTACTTGTTTGTTTTCATTTATAAAATGATACGTAATAATGAAATTAAAAGCATATTGCGTGATACGTCGTTAGCGTCAATCTTACGTTTGTTTTTTTTGTTACTTTCAGAGCTTTAATTTCCCATGATATTTGGCAATTCGGCATCGTTATTTTCATTTGCCTCACTGGCTGTTTACCTTGGCAGAAAGCAGCTTTCGATGACCCTCGCTACACAAGGTAATTTTTTATTATATGCTTTATTGAATTATTATTTAACATACCGTAATCACCATGTGCTAACTATCTAGATATTGACACTATATTGATAAATTGCTCAGGCATTATTGGCTTTATTTTGAATTACAGCTATTACAATTGGTACAACAGTTCAAATCCACTGAAACGACAGCCAAAATTGTGGAAAATGGTTTCGTCGAGGGCACAAAAAATGTTTAAAAAGTTTATAGAGCCACGAGAAGAAAAAAGAGCATACAATTTCGTAGAGATTTCTCGCTATTTGGATGATCGATGGCTTGGAAAAGGCTATACTGATCGAGTTGGTAAGTTTAACATAACCAATAAAGTCCATCAAATTACATAATTATGCAAAAAAAGGTGTTGTAAACTGTAACGTGCAAATAAATTTATTTTATTTATGTTTCATTTCAGCTGGTGAAGATATAGATGAGTTGTGTCCATCAATGTATAGTTTTCATAGTGACCCCAATGAAAAAAATATACTGCTAAAACATTTTAGAGATAATGGCATTGAAACAACAGTAGACCGGCAAGCAAAGAAACAAAGAATACGGGAATGGATTCAAAATAGTGTAATAGAAGAAGTAGACGAAGAGGTTTGTGAACTCTAACTGTCTTTTAAATCATGACTTTCTAACACTAATAAATAACTGATGCATAATTTTCAAAAACATAAGAACACAAGACTCAAAAAAATCCACGGTGTCTTTCAATAGCCCTGTACGTTCCGGGGTCACGGTATTCGCTAGTCCCGCGAACCCGGCAGGCTTAGCCCTCTAAGGGTCCGTCATTGTGTTGTCAATCTATGAGGCGCACGTGTAACACAACGCGCCGTCGACCCGGGCATGGTCCATGGTCGGACAGGGAGTCGACCCTATTTATTTTGCATAATCTTAATTGTGTTCGTATTAAATAAAATTAATTCCGATTATAATATTATTATAATAATTAACAGGAGGAAAACCTTGAAGCTGCGTTTGAAGACAGCGATGAGGAATTAGAACATAGAACAAGAAATCATCCAATCGATGAAAGTCACAGAGTAACTCTACGTTTTGATACAGAGAAACATATTAATCCGAGGACTGGTGAAGTTATTGATGGAGTCAAACACACTCCTCCAGAAAGAAACCCTTTGTCTTATGATGTACAGAACATTGAAGCAGTTGCACCCGCAAATGTGGTAAGAAGATATGGAATGCAAGAAGAACATTCATCCCATAGTTCAACTAAAGACAGTGCATATGGATCTATGGAAGCTAAAGTAAATAAACCAGTAAAGTCTACTCATAAAGCCGAAAATAAACAAGTTTCATCAATAGATAGTGTCCAAAATAATTCACCGAGTAGATCATTAAGCGCCACATCTATAAACCAAAATAGGTCACCATTGACGTCACACGCTCAAAGATTTCAAAGAAGTGAGGAGGTGTTTTCAAAGGAATTGGAGAGTTTAAAAGGAAGTTCCTCCACACTTCATTCTTTAGGTAATTCTTCTAGGTCTAATAGCCTCCAAGTAACTCCAAAAGATTCCTTTGATACGCCCTCCGTCACAAGCACACAAACTCCACCAAAAGCTGAAACCGTGAGTACATCAAGGCCTCATAATCCTGTGGTAACACAGAATGGTTTCAGTCCTGGAAGTACTAAAACTCTTCAGCCATCTAATCAGGGTTATGTTTCCATGAAAAATACGGTTTATGATAACAAAAATACTCGTACTGAGAATAACGTGTCGACCGAAAGTACGCTACAGAAAAATCCGACGCCAGATAGCCCATACACGTCCATGATGAACATAGTACAAGGCCAGATGAAAATTAATCCCCATGCTACTGAAACGAACAGAAACACCATTAATGTATCAGTAGCCGCCGTTAAACGTAAAAAATAAAATGCTCAAATATTGTTACGGATTTTAAATAAAGCCATTTATTAATATATTATGTTAATGCATACATTCAGTTATTGCATTGACTGGTTGCTTAGGTGCAAATGCAGCTATTGGTGGCAAATATGGTACATTATGGTAATGAAAAATACTGTCTTGCCATTTTCCAAACCGTTTGTAGTCAACCCCTGACTTTTGTTCCAGTTTTGCTCAAGCTGACAAAATTATGTTAAGGATCTCAAAGCACGTGCCCGGCTACTAATTACGCACCCCTGATTGTATGTTACAAATAACATCTCTTTGCATTCTACCTTAACTTTTCAATTTCATAGCTTATTCATCTCTTGCATGCAGATAAGCCTTCATTTATGAATAACCTACTAATAGTTCTAGAAACTTTTGTTTAATTGATTACTCTAATTAGGTTGTCCTCATTTACTTTCTGCACTATTTTCAATTTCTGTTCTTAATCTAGAGTTTGCCTCTGCTTTTCTCTCTCTTATCTTCAATGCCTTATTTACTTGAGATTACTTCTATATTTTAATCACAAACTCATTGGAACGCCAAAGGCATTTAAAAAAATAACCGTTGCTTTTTTTTTTTTTTTTTTTTTTTTTTTTTTTTTTGCGTGGTAAAATCATCAAATGAGTCCTCCCACCCCGGGCAGGGCGGGAGGGACTGTCAGACTTCTACTGACTAAAATCCACGGTGTCCTTCAGTAGCCTGTTATGTTCCGGGGTCACGGTAAGGAAATAATCCCGCGACCCCGGCAGGCTTTGGCCCTCTGAGAGGGGGCCCCGTCATTATGCTGACGCTCTTTGAGGCGCGCGTGGGACACAACGCGCCGTCGACCCGGGCATTGTCCATGGTCGGGCAGCGAGTTGCCCTTTACTCGCTGCCCGCATGCCCGCGCCTACGGTGGCCGGAGATCGTCTGCTGACGTCCGACGCCGCGGGGGCCTACCACTGCGGTTGGGGCGGAGGGAGGACGCTGTCCTCTCTCTCTCGCGGCCCGCCTCCTCCTTCACGAGCATTACTGCTTCGCAGAAGGAGGCGACCGCTTCCCACTCCGTCTCGCCCCGCAGCATGGCTGCGACCAATGCCGGGCGCGAGAGGTCTCCGCCTATCGCCGCCGTGAGGACACGTCGGTGCTCTGCCCAAGCTGGGCAGTCTTGCACCGTATGCTCTACTGTGTCCTCCGGGCGATCTTCGCAGTGGTGGCACCCGGGCGTCTCCTCCTTCCCTATCAGACACAGGAACCTCCCGAAACTTCCGTGTCCGGTGAGGACCTGCGTCATCCGATAGGTCAGGACGCCGTGACGTCTCTCCAGCCACTCCTCAAAGAGGGGTCTTACCGCCGCGATTGCGGCGTGCCCGAACCTCGGTTGCGACAGTCGTTGTCTCCATACTGCCCTGAGATCGCGCCGGACCTCTTCCCGCCGCGCCTCGACTTGTCGGGGCAGCGGGAATTCTCCCCGACGCTGCGCCTCCACGCGCCACTCATAGACGCGCTGGAGGGCAGTCGCCTCCAGATCCCAGGGCAGCAATCCGGCAAGGAGGTTGGCCGATTCGCCGGCGATCGTGCGGTATCCCCGGATCATCCGGATAGCCATGACCCTCTGGCATGCGACCAGCTTCTGTGGTCGCGTCCGGATGCTCAGGGCCCACACGGGGGCCCCGTAGAGGGCCATGGACCGCACGATACCGGCGTACAACCTCCGGCAGGAGGTGTTTGGCCCGCCGATATTGGGCAGGAGTCGCCTGAGGGCGCCTGCTGCCCGGTTCAGCCTTGGGGCCAAACTCAGGAACCTTGGGGCCAAACTCAGGAAACCGTTGCTTAGAATTATTTTTAAATAAAGTGTTTTTTTCTTTTTATCGCACGTACCTGCTTCTTCCTTCAACCACTTTAACCCCTGATAACAAGGACATGCAACTCTTGCCAGCGCCGCAGCACGTTCCGGGTGTAATCCATTATAGAAGCTTACTAGATCCCAGAGATGCACAAAACTATTTTGGATCCCAAAGCAATCTAAATATACACACGTATCAGACTTAGAAGACAGCAATATTGTACGACCATGTTTGTTGAAACATTGAAAATAAAACTAATCGTAAGTGCCTTAACAGGCTGTGATTAATTGGCCAAGGGCTTGCAAAACTGATAATAAAATATATTTTAGTGTATTAGAGAAATAGTTTCCTTTTCGTTATATAAATAGGATTAAGAGCTTTTAATTAGAATAGCATAAAGACAAAAATAAGTTAATATGTTTAATGTGTATTTTATTGTAATCTTTCCAAGTTGTACAACTGAAATACATTTATTATTTATAACTAACATTTTTTATTTACAAGCCTGTTCCCTTCAAAAGTCACCGCTCTAAGTAATATGACGTGGTAATAGACTGTTCCATAATAATTACCGCATATTTACGAAATAGTTACACATTCGACAAAGAAATAAATGAAAAATACCTAGTCTGTGAAAAATACTATGAAGTACTCAGTAACAGTTATTTTGCTATGATATTTGCGATGTGGTTTCAGAGTCAATCACTAGACTTTGCTTTGCCAGCAAACTAATTTTTATCAAAGTTTTTATTTCCTATTTAAAACTGTAAATGTGGTTTTAGATATTTTTTAATGAATTTCCTCTAAAAATAATGGCACGAAATAAACTCCACTTAAAATGATAACTACAAAGTATTTACTTTTTTTTTTGCACATGTAACACTGAAATAGCGTTCATTTTGATTGGCTTGAACAGCTGTCAACTTTGAAGTTTTTCGTATATTTTCGTAGCGCCGCGCGCTGATTACCGAAAGTTTAGAAATTATAATGGAAATACATGAACTGTTTCAATTTATGTTATTGCTGTAATACTTAAGGCATCTCTTAATCGCTAAATTAATGCAACGCGTTATCAATTCAAACTTACAACATTGCAAACGCTTCAATAATATGTATCATAACCTCTCAAGCATTTAGTTTTCGGTTAGAAGTTAAAAATAACAAGTAATTAAAATGCAGAAGTTACAAGATAGTGTGTTTTCTATTGTCAAGACAACTAATTTATCTCCAGCAGTGTTCAGTTTTCTGCAACCTACGGAAGAATTTACAGGTTTGTTTGTTTTATTGACATCATATTTTTGTCTATCGGTTCAGAGTGTCAAGGTAATGAGTGGGTGCTAATTTTGTAAATTTTGCAGACAAAACACCTCTCGGCGGAATTTTGAAGGACACCAAGCATGGCTGGCTGGCATTGGGTCCTAAATTCTGTGTGGTTGATCTAAGAACAGGATTGAAGGTAGCAGCGCGAAACTTCGGCACCCCACTGAGGTTGGTTCTTCTTAGTATTAATTTGAGATAATCTTTTGTACAAGGTGGTACTCATAGCTGTAATTTATTGTTTAAATTTGTCTGTTTTATTGTATGATTCCCCTTAAAATTTTGTGTTTACCAAACATATTTATGAACTTGAGACACTTGAACTATTTCTTAGTTTCAAAATTAAAATCGTCTATCGATATCATAATAATAAACTGTAATTTTACGGCCACACTATTGAATTAGGAAAATCCTGTAATGATAGTGATGATGTGATTATGTAATACCTAAATAAATAATAATTTTCATATTATTCAGTCCCACTTTAACTCATGTTTTATGCAGCTTATGATTTTTTACATCTACAACAGTTATAAGTCAGTTTTAATTTGTTGTAATCAATTGGATCCAAAACCCAAATTTTCAGCAATGTCAACACACTAGTTACAAGTGTTGTGGAGCTGCCAAGACCATTGACCGCTAACTCCATACAGCTCATAATAAGCTTACAAAGTGATGAAGCTGGCATGATCTGCATCTTACACGTAAATGGCTCTCAGTTGCTCCGCTGCATACAAACCGAGGTTGTTGTTACGGAGTTAGCGGTCTGGGATAGAGTGCCTGATGGACCGATTTCTTGCTTTGATGGAGTTGTTATGGCGGGTACGAAGAGTGGAGAGATATTTGCGTTTGATCTCAATAGGGGTAGTTTGATTCAAGGTAACTGTGTTTTATTAACTTTTTTAAAGGTTGTCCTGAAAACATTGTTTTTATGATGACTGCAAATTGTTTTATTGTAGTAGGAATGTCTAATTTGCATTATCACTTGTAATTTTTAAAGTTGTTGTAACTAAGAAATTTATTTATCTAAACAATGTAATACAATAAGAAACATTAGTGATTTTCATTAATTGTATATTAATCTTTTCAGCATTAAAAGACATCTCCCAAGGTTATGAGCACCTAGTCCAAAATGAAGCCAATCCAGCCAATTTGAGCTTCCTACAGTTCTCTGCCATTCACAGGATTTTGGAACAAAGAGAACTGGCATTAGAGAATAACGATCACCTGGCCATCCTACTCAATGAAAACTCCTTAGTAGATGGCCAGTACATTTTCCGTAACCCCGACGGTTCCGTCCGAATGAAAGCCAAAAGGGATCATATCCGGGTGACCGTATTGCAATACATTCCACAACTGGGCAGTCTAGCAGTTGGATATAACTTTGGTGCTTTCCAAATCTGGAATATTATGAGTTTGAAGTTGGAGTTTACTTCACAAGTCAATGTGGAATGTTTGCCAGTTACGCATTTTGGATTCCAGGTAAAAAAGCTTTTCTGTTTGTCATAGAGTTTCTCATAAGACCTTATCTATTAATAGGTATTTATTTTAATAAAAACCGTTACATTTTTAAATTACTGTGTATTGGCAATGACAATAAAATTCATTGTCTTATCTTATTTATGTGGCCTATGAACTACTCTAAAACTGACTTTAAACACATTTATAAAACTAAGCATTATAAAAGGGTTTTTGCCAGCCTTATGATTCAAGATGTTTCCTGCAGCATTTTCATATAAACCAGTATTTACGGACCTTTGTCATAAATATTTATAACTAATGTGAATACAATAAAAGAGTAGTATGAGATGCTACATGCCCTGTTAACTTCTATAATATTTTCAGGAGCCCTGTGATGATCCGAGAGCATTCTGCTACCTTTGGGTGGTGTTCTCAGTGACGGACCGATTTGAAGAGGAAGAGTTCCCTCTTTCTGTGATGTACTCACTGACTTACCAGGGAAAGAGAATGCTGTCTGATACCAAGTGCCTTTATCAGGTAATTGAAACAGAAACTATAGAGGAGCTTGACGCTAAATAATAACATCCGCACAGGCCTATCTTCCGGGTTAAGCCGCGCTTGCCAAGGTTGGAATGTGGAAAACATGTAAAGCCATTGTAATACCCCCCCCAGGTCTCCTTTCATTAGTATCTTTATGGACCAGTAGCTCTTAAAGACGTTGTTGATTCGGCCTTTGATCTGTTTTACCTGCCTGTTTTCAAACGAAAATTCAATATTTCGTGATCAACTCGTCGTAAATATCGATTTCTGACAGTGGATCATATTTATTAATGGTTAATGGTGTCTTCACAGGAGTTTTCCACAGCCACAGTAAGATTCCAACTAGAGTTGAGCACAGTTGATGAAGCCGCACTGCTTGGCGGGAAATGCGTGTCGTGTCACACGTACTCTGTCAATTCTACTCTAGCGGCTGAAGGAGAAGAGAGTGAGTTATTATTTTAAGCTATCATAATATTTTTAACTTTTTTAATATTTCACGATGGCCTTAGCAATCATTTGTGGCGTGTATTTAAAAGGTAAAACCTGTACTGCAAGCTGTACTGGCCAGAATGGTGCAGTCCTGAAACCTTCCAAAATAATAAAAAACCGGCCAAGTGCGAGTCGGGCTCGCCCATAAAGGGTTCCGTAGCTAACAAGTAACATAATATAAAAGTTCTTGTAGTTGGTTGTAACTTTGCAAGGTAAATTGCGGTTTACGATTTATAACGTATTAAAAAAAAACTAATTACTCGATCTCGTTAAAACCAATTTTCAATTGAAGTTTGCATGGTAATGTACATCATATATTTTTTTTAGTTTTATCATTCTCTTATTTTGGAAGTTACAGGGGGGGGGACACACACACTTTACCACTTTGAAAGTGTCTCTCGCGCAAACTGTTCAGTTTAGAAAAAAATTATGTTAGTAACCTCAATATCATTTTTCAAGACCTATTCATAGATACCCCACACGTATGGGCCAGCCGAATTTTTTTTTTTGAGTTTCAATTCTAAGTATGGACCCCCCATACTTAGAATTGAAACTAAAAAAAAAAATTTTTGAGTGAACCCCCAAGATTGGTTTTTATTTTATTTTTTTTGTGAAAATCCTAATGCGGTTCACATAATACATCTACTTACCAAGTTTCAACAGGATAGCTCGTATACTTTCATCAAAAAGTGGCTGTGACATACGAACGGACAGACAGACAGACAGACATGACGAATCTATAAGGGTTCCGTTTTCTGCCATTTGGCTACGGAACCCTAAAAACAGTCTAAACTGTCTGGTTCCTAAGTTTGAAAAAAAAATAAACAAGGATTTAAACTTTAAGATTTCTGTCGGTTTTCTTGTAACTAGGCCTTCAGCTTCGGTTATGTTATAAATACGCCAAATGTGTCCACACTCTCGTGTTGTTCCGAGCAGTAAGGAGTGTTAGAATGATGGGGAAACGTCAACTAGAGTGGATCACGTAGTTGACAAATCTAATCAATCCTAAATATATGCTGTAGGTACGCACTTTTTGGCTGAATGCTACAAGCAACGACGATATAATACTAGACTACGCATTGCACGATCTAACGAACAAAACTATTCTGCCAACTCGCTGAGGTACTACGTAAGCGAAGGGGGCGGGGTACTGCGTTGTGATTGGCTAACTCAAGGTCTGTTCTGTCTCAACGTATGTTTACGGCTCACAGGATTGGTCGAAATGAGACGGATATAAGACTTTTTTGCCTAATGTGTTGGCAGACATCGGTCGCCTGTTATTAGGAGTCTAGTATTATATCGTCGTTGGCTACAAGCAACCAAAGAGTTTGGTAGTATGTGTTTCACACACTAAAAAATACAGCACAACATTAAAAACCATTTGAAAATTGCTGCCTACAAACCTGTTTTGTTTTGCAGACTGTACATTAATGTCTGTTGCCATATCGATGTTATTTTCGTCTTTTCAGGCATGTTGAACATTTGTCAGATTGTCTGGGAATGTTGGGGCGAAAATGCCAACTCTTCTACACAATATGGAATGCTCCTGTTTGATTTAGATCAGTGGTACAAGGATCAGATGCCAGGTAAATGATGCAATTAGTATTATTTATAATTTCGTGTATTTTCTTCTGCTAAATGTATAACTGTACTTACAAATGAGTTTTTGTTTACAAAGTATTTTTTTTTTTGTGGTAAAATCATCAAATTATTCCTCGTGCTCTGGGACTTTCAAGACTAAAAATTCGCGCTGTTCCTTTAATTGGCCCCGTGACCCCTTTCGATCATACTTGCGTGTGAAATCTTCTCTTTAAAATTTTTATCTTCAAGTCTGCCAAAATTCATCAAAATCGGTTCAACAGTTTAAACGAAACATAAAAACACACACTGTAACATTTAAAATATTAATAAGTATTCATTCTCTGCTATTCCTTATGATTTAATTGTTGATTTACTTTTATTTCCGTCAGCAACTTGGCCTCTCCAAAGCAACGCCTTCATGAGTGTGACGTGGTGTTGCGAGCTGTCTGCGGGCGACTGTGTGACCCTGGACGTGCGACTGGACCCCGCCTCAGTGGCTGTGTACTCACACGCCACCAGGCTGGAGGAGCACTTCTATCCTAACTCCTTGCAGTATAGTAAGTATTTCGCTCTGAAAGTTGGTAGTGTGTCAGTGTTGTGCCCTGGGGGGTCTTTTCAAATCAAATCAAAGAATTTTATTCAAATAGGCAAAACTTGATTAGAGACAAAACAGATTGATTCGAAATTGAAAGATTGACAGAGCTGAATGTACTTTGAGACAGTGCCGTCATTATTTCTACGTTTTCTACTTCGCTTCCAGCGAATAATGTGAAAATTGTTTTACCACTATAACTCTTTTCATATTAAAGGGAAATGAGACGAAAGCAAGTATAAAATGGTGAAAATGTCGGCATAGCATCTTATAACTCATAACCAGAATTAACAATAACCTCCTACCTTCCAGACTGCATCTGCCTCAACACTTCAGAAGCGTGTGTCCTGGGCACGATCGGCATACAACGTCAGATAATAAGCTCTATCGATGAAGTGGGTCCCACGGCGCTACTGAACCCGCCGCGACTGTACAACGCCTGCATGTCGGCCGGACTCACGCCGCTCTATGTGCACGCATATAGCAGTAATATTAGTCCAGTAAGTTCTTTTTTTTTAAATGCCTCACACGTGGAATGTCTCCTGTATCCTGAGTGCGTTTAGAAACATAGAAACTCAAATACACAAACATCCAGACCCGGAACAACTAATCTATACTTATCTATACTTAATAATAATATAATAATAATATATAATATATATATCTGTATACCGGAGGTATATTATCCTAAGTCCATTTTTTTTTGACATTCACTTTGTAATGTCATTGAAACGAGCATTTAAAGATCTACTTAGTGGTATACTATTTTAAGTCCAAATAAAAAAAACTACCAATTTTAGAATTCCGTAATATGTTTTAAGTCCAGATCACTTCAAAGGCATACGATCCTATCTGGACTTATGCTTTTGTATCGCTCAATTATAAAAAACGAACGCATCCTAAGTCCAAATAGGATAGTTTGTTTCTGAACGTAATGAACGCACCGTGATTGTAATGACATTTTGACATCGTACCTTCAGTGTTTTGCTAACGTAAATAGGTAAAAAAACTATATTAGACTAGGTTTATTAAACAATGGCATCTCGCAGCCGCGTTTTAAAAATACTAGAATTAGTAGAAAATACATCAACCGGTGGTATAACTCAAAATACGGGTAAGTTGACATAATTTCGTTATTTTATAGGTTATGCCGTTAAAATTCTAGATAAAAAGTAAAATAATGGCCAAGGTGGCTTCATAATATCATTCGTTTTGTTAAAATTTTGAAATAAGATGTAATACTGCACTGGCAATGTATGTTTTTCGTATATAACATTATTTTAGAAATATTTGATAAGGACTTAGGATTTTGTGTTTCTGAACCAAATTTACTTAACGAACTTATTTTTTTGCAATACTTTAAGAGTTTATGATTCATGCAATTATTTGTAAAGAAATTATATTATGGTTATATTGATATTTGAAGCATAACATCGCCAACTAGATAAATAATTATGAAATTTGGATTACACTTTAGTTAGCTTTTTTTGCCTGCCGCTTAGGAAGCAAAAATGCTTCTTGTTAGCTGAAATGATAATACATTGGTTTATGTAATTTTATCTAAATGGGTTTCAGCTCAGTGAAAGGTTTTTGGGTTATTAAAAATAATCATCATTTAATTTCTAGGATTAAAGTTCCCTATTTTATGATTTTATAAAATCAAAACTTACCTATTTAAATATCTATTGCAGATAAAGAACAAAGAGACACAGCTAAAGAATTACCTACTAGTGAATACCAATATGCAGAAAAAGAGAATGTAGATTTTGAGAAAGTTGATAATAATGATATGGGTTTGTTAGATAATGATACTAATATTTCAGAAGAATCTGTGTCAATATTAACTGCAGATTTAATAACTAAAAGTTACCAATTAGATTTACATCATGAAGATGAAGCGTGTGATTCTTTTTTAGCAGTACATACTAACCCAGTTTCTCACAGAATGTTAGATGATGATCTTTATCTAAGCAATAGTGATGATTCAATTAAAGATAAAGATTATCAGCCAGATTCAAATACAGAAGCAGAAACCGATTCTGATTCAAGATCAGAAAATGGGGTTAGTGATAATTTACTTTTGCCTGCGTTTGAAGAGGGTGTTCCAAGCACATCTCAAGATGTACCAAATTCTGTATGCCAGAATGATTTACAACAAAGTCATAATAATTTACAAAGAAAAAGGAAAGTTCAGAATAAAAGTACAATAGAGCAGACAGGAAAAAAGCGAGTAAGAAATGTATCCCAATGGAAAGCTAATGTCAGAAAGAGACACTATGCAAGTGGAAAAGCTTACATTAGCAAAAGTGGTAAAACAGTACCTTGCAAGAGAATGAAACCTGCATGTAGCATGAATTGCCGTATGAAATGCAGTACTAAAATATCTGAGCAGAATAGGGAAGAGATATTTACTTTTTATTGGGATCCAGAAAAAGACTATAATGTTAAGAGGCAATTCATAGTATCATGTGTCCAGTCAAAACCTACAGCAAGACAAAGGCTGAGATCAGGAGACGAATCTAAGTTAAGATCAAATGCTTTAGTGTATTCTTTTGTTGTTAATGGTATAACAACAGCAATCTGTAAGACAATGTTTTTAAATACATTGGACATTTCCCAACAAGTTGTCAAGACTGCTTTAGCAAAGCGACAAGAGGGAGGTATTGTTGAAAGTGACAAAAGAGGGAAACATGAACCATCTAACAAAACAGATCCTGAAATTATTGAATCTGTTATGTCCCACATTTCTTCTTTCCCTAAATATGAATGTCACTACAATCGTGAGAGATCAAAGAGATGTTATTTAGGACCGGATTTAAATGTCGAACGAATGTATGACCTGTACAAAACTTATAACACAGAAAATAATGTTCAAATTTCCAAGATAGCAAAATCTTGGTTATACCGTGAAATATTCAACACAAAGTTTAATTTAACGTTCAAGCCTCCAGAAGTAGATACTTGTGATGATTGCGATATGTTTTCAGCAAAGCTTAAAGGGATGGAGGATGGCCCTGACAAACAACTTCTGGAAATAGAAAAAGATTTACATTTAATTGAAGCTGATAATAGATACAAACATAAATCCAAGGACATGACTGAAGCAAAATGTAATACTAAACATAGAGTATTAGCTGCAGACCTACAAAAATGTTTACCAACTCCTTTTTTAACAAATGGAGTTAATTTCTATAAGAGGAAGCTTTGGACATTAAATTACACTATTTATGATGGTTCTGACAGTTCTGCATTTTGCTTTATGTGGGATGAAACTAAAGCTCAAAGGGGTGGAAACGAAATAGCTTCAGGCATCTTAAACTGGGCAACTAAAAACATACCAGGATCAGATACTGAACAAATTACCATATGGTCAGATAACTGTTATGGTCAAAATAAGAATATTTGTGTTGTCATGTGCATGTTTTTCCTACTTAAAAAGTTTCCCCAGTTGAAAATTATAGAACTAAAATTTTTATTAAAAGGACACACACATATGGAGGCAGATACTGTACATGCCAATATTGAGAGAAAGCGCAAAAAATTACCTACTCTAACAATATTAACACCTTGGGATTGGCAACAATTTATTCGGCAATGTTCTAACAAATATACAGTCATCAACATGGAACTTGAAGATTTTAAAAATTTTCAAGATTTATTAACTACTAATGGCCCTTTCATTAATAGAAAAATTAACATTGATAAAGAACCATTTCAAATTTCAAAATCAGTTACTTTGCAAGTTCGAAAAGAAAACTTTGGGTTTTTATATTATAAAACTTCATTTGATAATGAGAATTTTAAAATGGTAGACTTAAGGCGTCAGAAGAGGAAGGAGTTGACTTTTCCAGGAAGTTTACAAAATATGAACCAACACTTAATACCAATATCAGGCAAAAAATATAAAGATATACAGGACTTATTATTATATTTGCCGTCATATTGTCATGACTATTATAAAAAATTGCCCCAATCGTCCGCTGCGTCGGACTTTCCCGAAGACGATGATGATTATGAGTAGCAAATCAATAAAAAATTTAATTAATGAAACATGATTTTTATTGTGCTTTGAGAATCGGGACTTAGGATCTTTTGTTATTACATGTAACTAATTAAAATTCATCTTTTGTATTTATAGGTAGCATATCCCAAGTCCGTTATTTAATTAATTAATTGCATTTTAATTAAAAACTTTTCTAATAAAAAATCTACCTAATAACCTACTTCTAAACAACAAACAAAATTTGACATAAAATTTCACACAATTGTGTAGTCATGAAACATACGCAAATAATGTTCAAATTGAGACTTAAACTGGGTGCACTGAATAATTAGCTTAATGTGACTTATGATTGTTTGCCTCCGGTGTACAGATATATATATATATATATATATATTTACATCCGGCAACGCATTTGGCGTCATGCACGTTGTGCATCATTACGGCGTCCCCCAGTTCCACTTGCAATTTTTATGATGTTTTTGTGAATATTGCTTAGTTATTCGATATCCCGCCCCATGGGATACATAGTTTTCCTGCAATTTTATATGGGGCAATATTCATCTTACAGTCATGCCCAAACATTTTTGAACCCCCATTCATGGTGATAGATTATTAGCTTCCTAGATATATTGATCATGATTTATCTAATGCGTCGACAATTTAAAGTCCTCACAGTGAGGTTGGTATTCGGGATTGCGACGTTGCCAGCTTTGGGTTTACTTGTCTCTTTCTTTTACTATCACTTGTCGCGTTGTCTTTTGTATACATGTTTAAATCTATTCGTAGAAGCTATAGGTACCTCGGCGCGTCGTATTCCACGCGCGTCACAATTTAAGGAGCTGTCAGCAAACTGACGGTGCCCCAATAGGTCAAACGCCTGCCGGGGTCGCGGGCCTGTCTACGCATGATACCGTGGCCCTGGAATGAAAAGGGCAACCGAAGGAACAGGTTGGACTTTTAGTCAGTAACAGTCTGACAGTCCCATCCGTCCCACCAAGGGCGGGAGGACTCATTTGATGATTTTACCACCACAAAAAAAAGAAGAAGCTATGCTTATAAATAGATGCCCGAACCTGCCGGGGTCGCGGGATTATTTCCTTACCGTGACCCCGGAACATAAAGGGCTATTGATGGACACCATGGATTTTAGTCAGTAGAAGTCTGACAGTCCCTCCCGCCCTGCCCGGGGTGGGAGGACTCATTTGATGATTTTACCACGATAAAAAAAAATACGGATGCCCGATATTGAAATGTACCTACGAGCATCTTATACTTTGCTAAGATTGTAAATGTGAAAGTGTGCTATTGAAACGAGGATTTTTTTTAAGAGGTAAAATCATCAAATGAGTCCTCCCACCCCGGGCAGGGGGGAGGGACTGTCAGACTTGTACTGACTAAAATCCACGGTGTCCTTCAGTAGCCCTTTATGTTCCGGGGTCACGGTAAGGAAATAATCCCGCGACCCCGGCAGGCTTTGGCCCTCTGAGAAGGGGCCCTGTCAGTATGCTGACGCTCTTTGAGGCGCGCGTGGGACACAACGCGCCGTCGAACCGGGCATGGTCCATGGTCAGGCAGCGAGTTGCCCTTTACTCGCTGCCCGCATGCCCGCGCCTACGGTGGCCGGAGATCGTCTGCTGACGTCCGACGTCGCGGGCGCCTACCACTGCGGTTGGGGCGGAGGGAGGACGCTGTCCTCTCTCTCAAGAGGCCCGCCTCCTCCTTTACGAGCATTACTGCTTCGCAGAAGGAGGCGACCGCTTCCCACTCCGTCTCGCCCCGCAGCATGGCCGCAACAAATGCCGGGCGCGAGAGGTCTCCGCCTATCGCCGCCGTGAGGACACGTCGGTCCTCTGCCCAAGCGGGGCAGTCTTGCACCGTATGCTCTACTGTGTAACTGAGGATAGATGGATGAATTAATTGTTGTGTCGCTCTTTCACACAAAAACTACTGAACGGACTTAAATGAATAAGGTCACCAGGCTCAATAGGTACCTATTGATATTGGACGGCAGAGTGAGCCTGATACCCTAGGTATACCAAGCGTTCATATGGGTACTATTCTCTTAAATTAGGTTGTAATTAGGTTGTGTAATTAGGTTTGTTGTTAGTGGATTTTGAACTTTATAATCTAGAGTTTAAAGTTCAAAATCTACTAAAGACAAACCGCAGCCTCAGCGTCGCCTCGGCGCTGAGTCTTTTAGAGAATAGCATAGAAGGCGGGCCACATTATGATATTTGTCGGCCACGTTGTCATATAGCTGTTGGACATCCGTGTACAGCTATCGGACGTCCGTATATAGCTGCTGGACGTCCGTATATAGCTATTGGATGTCCATATACAAGATGTAAGGGATAGCCCTCCGCCGACTGATGGGGTGAATTCTGTACATCATACTAAGATAACCGGTACATGAAATTATTTCAGGAACGTTATGGGAATTCAATAAACCTAATTTGTTTATAATCTCACACGCAATGTGTCGTTATCGTGGTGCCAATGTACCGCCACCTATGAACGCTTGCAATATCAAACTGTACCTCGCAGAGGTCCGGGCCTTCTTCCTTCAGGTGCTCGACCACGCACCATGATATGCTTACACCTCCTCGAACAGTAATGTGGTTCGATATGCCGAGGATGACTCCGCAGGGCGCCCTTCTTTCTTGTTAAGCACCAGGGTGCTTATCAGGAACGAATGGCGCACTGCGGACTCTTTTCTGCCTGCCTTGAAACAGAGGGTTTCCCTCTCTGTGGCAGGTGGGGCTCTTGACTCCTGAGTCCCGTTTTCCACAAAGAGAAAACCGCTCTGTATGAAGGCAAGAATTAAAGACCCCTCAAAGTCGGTCCCGAAGAGCCCCTAGAGCCAAGGCCAGAGCACGGCCAGGGACTGCGTCCAGCCCAGGGGCCTTGTTCCTTGCCCGGATCCGCAGTTTCACCACGCCAAACTCTAAATCCGTATACAGCTATCGGACATCCGTATATAGCTATTGGATGTCCGTATATTACTATTGGACGTCAACATATCCCAATTGGACGTCCGTTCCCGACTGTATATTATTGGAGAAATTATGCAGAAATTATTTTAGAAACGCATTCAACACCCTCTACGGCAGGGTGTTGAATGCGTTGGCGATTTTAAGTGACACCGCCAATTACACCCACCCGGAACCAACTTCTTCCGCCGAGAGGGCTTTACGCGCTAAGTGGCATCAATGGTTAGCCGACCATCTCGGAACCCAAACTGTACCTGGGAGAGGTCTGAGCTGTATTTCCTCAGGTGCTCGACCAGGCGGTCTGTGATGGTATGCTCGAAGAGCTTACAACTCGTCGAGCAGCAATATAGGGCGATAAGAAGATGGCACCCTGTGGAGTCTTTAATGCTGGCCTTGAAACAGGTCAGTTACAAAACAGGCATTAAAGAGCCCTTGAAATTGAAGACCTAAAAAGTCCCAAGAGCCAAGGCCAAAGCACGGGCGCGTGGGGTCTCCGTCCGTCCCAGGGGCCTTGTTCCTTGCCCGGAGCTACAGTTCCGCCACGCCGAACTCCAAATCCGTATGCATCTATTGGACATCCGTGTACAGCTACCGGACGTCCGTATATAACTCTTGGACGTCTGTATATAGCTATTCGACGTCCGTATAATACCAATTGAACGTCTGTATAGTTATTGGGCGTCCGTATATTATTAGAGAAACTGCAGAAATTATTTTAGAGACACATTCAACAGCCACCATGGCAGGCCACCACAGGAGACGAATTCCAAGCTTGAACCTTCGCAGCAATGAGTAGCGTCTCTCTATCCATTAGCTCGAGCGCCCACCTAGGGCGTGAAGGGATACTCGGGCGATGGGCAACGGGGGTCTTCGAAGAGACGGAGACATCGAATCTGATGTAGACTGCCGTGCCGTGCTACCGAGAAGAAAGGGACAAACAATAGCAACGTAGTAAGTACCTACTTATGGCGAATGAACATTATCTCTCGATTTCAATCTACGCCCATTCAAATGGAAATTCATCGTAGCTGATGTTTCGAAGCCTGTAGGTACCACGCAAATCAAAGTTTTGAGAAACCATACCCACGCAACGAGGTTCTTATGGTGCGTACAGACTTTATAACATAACATGTTAAATAACATTGATATATAACATTTATCAAATAGTTGGCATGTTATATAACATTTTTCATAGTGCGGATAACATGATACTTGGTCTGTACGCACCGTAACCTTCACTTATCGTAAACTCGACGCGTTGTCACGCCGCCCGGCACCTGCCTCAGGTCATCGGAGCGCGACTAGGTTGTAAACGTGAATTAGGATGCATAACATCGGGCCGCTAAGTAAGGGATGTGCAAGTGAATTTACAATAATACACGCAAATCAGTGACTACCCCGACACAAGTGGTTTTTGGAACGAAGTTCCTTATCGCGCGTTGTGAAAGGGGGCTAGACGGAAAAAATTCTTACGAAAAGTTGTCACGACACTTTTTGGAACGAAGTTCCATAACGCGCGTTGCGAAAGGGTGCTAGAGCTCAAAGAGTGGAGTGGAGTGGAGTGGAGGGGAGTGGAGTGGAGTGGAGCGGAGCGGATTGGAGCGGAGCGGGTTGGAGCGGAGCGGAGCGGATTGGAGCGGAGCGGCTTGGAGCGGAGCGGAGTGGCTTGGAGCGGAGCGGAGCGGATTGGAGCGGAGCGGATTGGAGCGGAGCGGATTGGAGCGGAGCGGAGTGGAGTGAAGTGGAGTCGCGACGATTATTTTTGTTGAGTGTATACAGTAACTTCGTTCCATCCGGGTGTCCGTTGACACCTCTCAAGTTTTTTTTTTGTAAGCATAATACCTACCGTTTAGTTTAAAATATACAGGGTGGAATTTTGTAATGCACCTGGAGAGAAAGTACTCTTAATACTGCAGATAGAAAATTTTACTCAAAGGAAACATTCCTTTATTTTTGAATAGAAAGCAAACTGCATTCAAAGATTTTAGAAAATTCTCTTCTCCCATACCCGGGAATCGAACCGGCTAAAATCTGAAAAAATTATACCCTGTACTTTTATTGCATCGATAGTTAGGGTCAATTATGAGGAAGAAATCTCTCTAACAAACATGATAAATTAAATGAAAGGAAAACTTAAATTAATTTAATTATATACAAAAAAATGGTAAACTATGTAACTAATTAGTTGCTCGAAATGGGCTCGAAATGGCATTTAATTTATAATGTTTGTTATAGAGATTTCATCCTTATAATTAACCCTAACGATCGATGCAATAAAAGTACATGGTATAATTTTTTCAGATTTTAGCCGGTTGATGCCGCTTGAAAAACGTGCCTCGAAGAATGACCCATTTATGCGATTTCTGTTGGATTAGGTTGGTTAGGTATTTTTATATGGAATAACCTAAGTTACCTACTAAACAAAAACAAAGAGCATTTAAATTAATCACTTTTATTCATAATTTTTGTGTTTTACACTAAAAAAAATTAAATGACCTACTAAGTATGTATAGGCAAGTACCAACTCAAATAAACATTTTAATCAAAACAAAAAATAAAATACTATGTAAGTAGAGCTTCTGCAAGCGCACCTACAACCACTTTTTCACAATAATAAGTAATGAAATATATGACTTTGGCAGTTACAGTTGTGCATTCAATAATGGTATGAATATTAGAATAACTCGAGTTAAGCTTCTATAATAATCAGCAACACAACAATCATTTATGAAATTATGTTTATATTATAACTTTGGCAGTTGTAGTTTAACATTAAATTTTGTAATAATAGAACATCTCAGATTCAATAAAATTACTCTATATTATGACTTTAGCATCTATTGTTGTACATAAAATAATTGTAGTACCTGCATATTAATACCAGAACTTAGCTGATACAAATAAAAAATACACATGACACAACCACATTGCAATATCACAATAATTAGTGATGAAATAAATCTATGACTTTGGTAGTTACTGCTGTGCATTAAATAATGGTATTCATATTAGAATAACGCAGACTTTACCTTCTATAATAATCAGCAACACAACAATCATTATTGAAATTATGTTTATATTATAACTTTGGCAGTTATAGTTTAACATGAAATTTTGTTATTAATACTAGAACATCTCAGATTCAATAAAATTACTCTATATTATGACTTTGGCTCCTATTGGTGGGCATGAAATAATTTTAGTACCACCTACTAATATTAATACGAGAACTTAGTTGCTACAAATAAAAAAATACACATGACACAACCACTTTTCAGTATCACAATAATTAGTAATAAAATAAATCTATGACTTTGGCAGTTACAGTTGTGCATTCAATAATGGTAATAATAGTAGAATAATTCTGACTTTAGCTTCTGCAATAATCAGCATCTTCTGCAATAATAGTACAATAACTCCGACTTTAGCTAGGTACCTACTGTAATAATCAGCATCACAACAATAATTATTAAAATTATGTTTATAATATTATAACTTTAGCAGTTAAGTTTAACATAAAGTTTTGTTATAAATACTAGAACATCTCAGATTCAATAAAATTACTCTACAGGGTGGAATTTCGCAATGCCACCTGGAGGAAAGTACTCTTAATACTGCAGATAGAAAATTTTACTCAAAGGAAACATTCCCTTATTTTTGAATAGAAAGCAAACTGCATTCAAAGATTTTCGGAAATTCTCTTCTCCCACACACGGGAATCGAACCGGTTAAAATCTGAAAAAATTATACCCTGTACTTTTATTGCATCGATGGTTAGGGTCAATTATAAAGATGAAATCTCTCTAACAAACATGATGAATTAAATGAAAGGAAAACCAGGAAATCTTAAATTAATATAATTATTTACAAAAAATGGTAAACTGATTGATACAAACGGCACAATCAGATGGCCTGCGAGATCGCCAAATCTCCCCCCATTAGATTTTTTTTGTGGGGTGTGTAAAAAGACAAATTTACATGAAATCTTATGCGAATGACAACGAGTTGAGAGTTGAAGTTCAGATTACGATTAATAATATTCACCACAACACTTTATTAAAGGTTACTAGAAATGAATTCGTTAAAAGAATAAATTTGTGTATCCAAGAGAATGGAGCCCATTTCGAGCAACTAATTAGTTAGTTTACCATTTTTTGTAAATAATTAAATTAATTTATGGTTTCCTGGTTTTCCTTTCATTTAATTTATCATGTTTGATACAGAGATTTCATCCTTATAGGTAATTGACCCTAACGATCGATGCAATAAAAGTACAGGGTATAATTTTTTCAGATTTTAGCCGGTTCGATACCCGGGTGTGTAAGAAGAGAATTTTCTAAAATCTTTGAATGCACTTTGCTTTCTATTAAAAATAAAGGAATGTTTCCTTTGAGTAAAATTTTCTATCTGCAGTATTAAGAGTACTTTCACTCCAGGTGGCGTTACAAAATTCCACCCTGTATATTATGACTTTGTGCACCTATTGGTCGGCGTGAAATAATTTTAGTACCTACATATTAATACGAGAACTTAGTTGCTACAAATAAAAAAATACACATGACACAACCACTTTTCAGTACCTATCACAATAATTAGTAATAAAATAAATCTATGAGCTTGGCAGTTAACAATGGTATTAATATAAGAATAATTCAGCTTTAGTTTCAATTAGCATCACAACAATCATTAATGAAATTATCTTTATAACTTTGGTAGTTATTGTTTAAAATGAAATTTTTATATTAATACAAGAACTCTGACATATTCTGTATATTGATCAACCCCTAAAACTTAGGAATTAAATATTAATTATTCAGCAAAATCTGTAATTTACTTGAAAGTTGTATTATTTGATCATTTTTTTGAGTAAGTATTTTGTATGTAAACTTTGATTTTAAGCCAGTCCTTGTTGTGAAGAAGTGTAGGATATTTATTTTTTAATTCGTCACATTCAGCGCGTTTTGGGGGTTTTTTATGTTTAATGTGGTCTTTAAAATATTTTGTAACGACATTTTTTTGTTCAGTTGTCCAAGGGACAAGTGTTCTCTTTTTTTTGGCAGATGTCTTTTTGTTTATTTCTTGGGAAGGGGAAGGAGTTTGCTCGCTGATACAAATATTTACATTTTGTGATGAACCTTCTTCTTCTAATTCAAAATCAACAACTTCCTGATTTTCTATCTCGTCCCCTATAACTTCTTCTTCTAAGTTCAAGTCTATTTCATCTAAAGCTTTACCTTGATATTTATCCGCTTTTCCATCTTCCATTAATAGTAATAATTTTGATATTTTTGCTGTCTGATACACGTCGCTAGGTAACCTATAATTGTTTTTATGTACACTCAATGTGTGACCCATAAAGGTAGCTAATTGTTCGAGCTCCGATTCAGTCATAGTAAATAATTGGGTCATCGTTGCTAAATGTTTTCTGAGCCGTGTAGATGTAAGAGCTGTGTAATTTTTGGCACCGCTTGCTTTTGCATATTTTTCTAAAATTTTGTAGCCACAAACAGTCGATCCACCTGCTTTTGCAAATAAGAAATCATTATCATTTTCAACATACATGTGTCTCACTGATAAAATGTTTTTGATATCTTCTTGCACTTGCATACTAAACAAAACTGGCACGCCTCTTCCTCTTTTACCACGGATCACTACTCTTTTCAATTTTTCTACTAAAATTTTTTCTGTCGAAGAAAGAACTTTGTCAAATTCTTCATATTTATTGCTATCGTTCCCGTAATGATTGTAATCGCTCAATTTTATTCGTTGTAATTCGCCGGGCCGACGTCTGTTTAGAAGAAGCACGCGACAATATGTGGACTCCACCAAGTTATTAAAAGCTTCAACATTCGTTTTTTCATTGGATTGTATTAAATTATCGGATGACTGTTTTGATATGTCACAAAGATAATCTTTTAATAATTTTAAATCGGTTGCGAGTGGAACAATAGTGGTTTTATTCCATTTCTTGACATTAAGATCATCAGCAGCTTGGCTAGAAATATCAAACTTCCAATTTTCCTGAATTAATTGTGATAGAGTTTTTAAATCTGCTTGAATAGTGGCTGTCTGAACGGTGGCTTCAATTTTGCAACTCTGTAGTAAAGCTATACTACAACATTGTTTTATTGATGTACTAATGTTCATGGCATATGTTGGTGCATCAAATTGTCGTGTTACGTCATTGTACCGAGCTACCATTTTTGTTGCGTGTACTAAAGTGTCATAATATTGTGGTTTTAACATTTGTTCAACGCTATTAATATTCGGTTTCAGTTTAGTCACTTCCACGAGCAATTTCGCTAACTCCCTCATCTTACGTGAGACTACAGTTGCGAAGTGTTCTTCACGATGTGTCCTCAAATATTGTGCTCCGAACATACAAATCAATTTATCTTTTTTAGCTACTAATGATATTTTGTCTGGTTTCATACGAGGAAATACGTTTGTTACTAGAAGTTTGTCGACTTTAACGTTACGTACAAGAAAATTTTGTGCTTGAACTTGTGCGTTGTTTGTCGAAGTGGTAGTATCACATTTTTTGACATGTCTCCATAATTGTTTCTTTGAATAAAAACCTAGACATTTAGAGCAAGGTAAATAATCAGTCTTATCAGAAAACCTACACTTCTTCACAGGTTTGAAAGCAGATTGTGAATTACTTACATAATTACCCTTTTTTCTCAGAGCGCTAAAAAATTGCTTACGTTTAAGGCTATTTTTAGGATGTGATAGTGCTAATTGTACTTCAGGTTCGGCTAAGTGGTTACGAGTCATATGTCGTGAAAAATTCAAAACAAAATTTTCACAGTAAAAACAAAAATCTCTTTCTCGAATGCGTTTACCTTTCAAAATACTTTCTGATGTGTTTTTATCTTCCGGTACCTTATTTTCTGCTTCTATATTTTCTTTATTTGTTTCGTCGTCCTCTTCTGAATCTTTCTCTAAGTGCACTTCTCTCAGCGAAATATTTTTGTTTTCTGCTGTGTTTCTTTTCTCGCAATGGCTTAAAGCAACCTAAAAAAAAAATGAATACTTATGTCGCCGACTTCACCCACGCACAAATTGGGTTATAAGTATGAAAATTATAATAATAACGATGAAAGTTATGTCTTTCTCTATGTCAACGATAACGTGTATGCAAAATGTCAAGATAATTGGTTGCGTAGTAAAGGAAGACCACAAACTGAAAGCGAATAATTTTTTGGTACACTCAGATATGAAAATGGTCTCTGTACCATACTCATTATGTAACAAGTTTTAATCAAAATTACAGAATTAAAATAGTTTGATTTGGCAATTGGTATTTGTATAAATTTTCTACTAACCTGATGTGATCCATCTAAACATTCATCGTCCATTATCAGGCCATCGCCGCATTCTGAAGATGAAGATTCATAAGATGATGGTTCATAATTCTTGTCATTTGACAATGAGTCTATAGACTCACTGTCAGAACATAGTACCGATTGGTCTTGATTCCGATCATTTGATATTATGCATGTGATTTCTAGCGGAGGCTTCTTGATTCCATATGCATCTGAGACGTAAGTAGGCTTGTTTGAGATTGTAGTTTCAAGAGGATCAAGGTGTCTCTCGTGGTTCGAGGTAGAAGGTTCGGCAGCGTCTGGCGGAAGCTTGTCTGTGTCAGTAACTAAGGGGTAAGTGGGAGTTTTCTCTGCATTTTCAGGATCAAAATGTTTCGCGTTCTTCGAGATAGTAGGAGGTTCAACTGTTATTGATGTCGACTCGTCAGTGCCAATACTTAAGAGGTGAGCGGGACTATTATCTGTATTTTCAGGATCAAAATGTTTCACGTGGTTCGAGTTATTAGGAGGTTCAACTGTTATTGGCGTAGGCTCATCAGTGTCAGTACTTAAGAGGTGAGTGGGAGTTTTCTCTGTATTTTCAGGATCAAAATAATTCACGTGGTTCAAGATGGTAGGAGGTTCAACTGTTATTGGCGGAGGCTCGTCGGTACTTGAGACGAAAGCAGAGATTTTTTCTGCATTTTCAAGAACATGAAATGGTCTTACATGGTTAGAAATAGGAGGGGGTTTAACTGCATTGAGCAGAGGCACGTAAGTACCAGTTCTATTTGAGACGTAAGTGGGTCTATCTGAGATCTCGTTTGTAGAATCCAGAATGAAAGTATTGGATAAGGCGATACTTGTAGCAGACGGAAACTCGTAAAAATTAAACGTATCCAGTGATTTGCAAAAACTATGCATCTGAGAATCAGGTATTTCATTAAAAGACGCATCGAAATAAGACGTATTATTATTTATATGCATGTTTCGAAAAGAACTATTATCACCTATTTCTCTAAGAGGCATATTCTCTTGCTTTTGAGTTAAATGCGATTCATAGGAGTCTGATAAATGGGTAATATTTGAAGAAATGCTAAGATCATCAGTATTTTCTTGGTTTTTAGTTAAAAGAGAATCATAAGAGTTGGGTATTTTAGTAATACTTGAAGGAATGTTAGGATTATCATTGTTTTCTTGGGTCGGAGTTAAAAGAGATGCATAAGAGTCTGATATATGGGTAATATTTGAAGAAATGCTAGGATCATCAGTATTTTCTTGGTTTTTAGTTAAAAGAGAATCATAAGAGTTGGGTATTTTAGTAATACTTGAAGGAATGTTAGGATTATCATTTTTTTCTTGGGTCGGAGTTAAAAGAGATGCACAAGGGTTAGATATATGGGGAGTACTTAGAGAAATGCAAGGATAATCAGTGCTTTCTAGGTTCGGAGTTAAAAGAGATGCATTGAATTCTGAGCCATCAGTGTCACTTGGATGCACATAAGCTTGAGCACTGACTGGAATAGTTGTTAACAAAGTATTATCGTCGTGATCGATTGCTTGAACAGGCTTTGCATCAACTTGACTTGTGTTTTTTTTGCGTCCTCTTTTCTTTTCCCTGATACCATTTCTTAATTCTTGAGCTAAAAAAAATATAGCAAATTAGTGATTTTATCTAAATTTTGTTTATCACGTTAAAGACACGCACTTTCTTTCTAGTACATTTTAACAATAAACTTAGTTCTCGATTTTTTAGGCTCACAAATACAATCACAGTATAAAATAGATATTATTACCGCGACACAATCATGTCAATAATTAGGTGATTAGTTAGGTAGGTACCTTCTTTTATTTAAAAGATAGAGTGATTCAAGAGGCAGGTTTTGGAACGAAGTTCCTTATCGCGCGTTGTGAAAGGGGGCTAGACGGAAAAAATTCTTACGAAAAGTTGGCACGACACTTTTATCCGACTGCGCGACGCAAAGAAGGGTAATGTGTTTATTTCCATGGAATGGAATGGAATAGAGTGGAGTGGAGTGGAGTGGAGTGGAGTAGAGTGGAGTGGAGTGGAGTGGAGTAGAGTGGAGTGGAGTGGAGTAGAGTGGAGTGGAGTGGAGTGGAGCGGAGTGGAGTGGAGCGGATTGGAGCGGAGCGTAGCTGAACGGAACGGAGCGGAGCGGAGTGGAGTGGAGTCGCGACGATTATTTTTGTTGAGTGTATACAGTAACTTCGTTCCATCCGGGTGTCCCTTGACACATCTCAAGTTTTTTTTTATGTATAATACATGCATATATATGCAGAGTGGAATTTTGTAATGCCACCTTGCTTTCTATTCAAAAATAAAGGAATGTTTCCTTTCAGTAAAACTTTCTATCTGCAGTATTAAGAGTACTTTCCCTCCAGGTGGCATTACAAAATTCCACCCTGTATAATATAGTAGAGAAACACTGATAATTTTAGAGATTTCTAATGTGATGCCGTAAATGAACACAGTCATGTTTTTTGCGCTTACATTGCAAACGCTGGCTGAACCCTACGAGATAGATCAAAATAAAGTAAATAGTACAAACCTAATAATTTAAATTAGCACACATACACTCATCAGTTGGATAGTGATCGTACAATAAATAGTTACAATTAAAACAGAAAAAAGTACTATTCTGGAGCCACCAAATGATAGTCAAACTGTTGCTCATATCCATAACTAAATGTTTAGGTTTTCCGAAAGAACTTGAATATACTCCACAAATGAAACACTTATTTCGTACTATGAAATGTGTCGATGGCCAGGGCCACTTTAATTCATTTTCAAAAATATATTTTAAGTAACTTTTGTTTAAAAATCTGTCTACATCAGCAAGTACGACCATTGTTACAAGAGATCTAATAAGTAGAGAGAAAATTATAGGGCCCGCGCCGCCGCCACCAGATGCGAATGTTCACAAGCACGACTGACGAGAAACGATGGCGCACCCGGTCTGCGGGGGGCGGGCGGTGCGGTGTATCGGCGGCAATCCACCAACTCCCGCGTGCGCCTTCGGATGACATGATTGCATTTATTTACGACACATTTTGTTTTTTAATTGGTAATATTCATTAACATATTTTTTTTTTATAAAAAAAATAATAACTTTTTTTTAAAAACACCGAAGCCAAAAAACCGAGACGCTAGCACGAGTGAGTGACGAAAACGTGAAGTCAAAGAGCGCACCGAGGAAACGATACGTAATTCCGAAATAATTGCATTCGCTTGATCCCTTGTTTCATCGGGTCGTCGTCATTACTTATCCTTTAGTTATGTTATTAATATGTACGATATTTAAGGATTCACTCTATAAACCATACACTTTAGTAACACGATTAATTTTAGCTTCCTCAATAGAAGAAGAATCCAAAGAAATCTCTACAATAGGACAAATTATGCACCTAAAATCTATTAGCTAGGACCATAATGACTTAGTGGTGTCCGGTATGCGGACGTCAAAAGCTGGTGGACGCCAAATTGAATGCACTTTCGCCTTCAGCGGACGGATGTTTGTTTGCGGGATAAATATTTTTGTCGTTATTACTTATCCTTTAGTAATGTAATTAATATGTACGAATTGTACGATATTTAAGGATTCACTCTATAAATCATACACTTTAGAAACACGATTATTTTGAGCTTCCTCGTTAAAAGAAGAATCCAAAGAAATCTCTAAAAAACAAAATAAACATATAGGACAAATAGGTAGGTACCTAAAATCTATTAGCGCCAGAAACTTGGAAATACTCGATAGGAATTTTTTAATTGGAATTAGTCAATGTTATGGATTTATTTATAACTTTGAGGAATAGGTACTGATTGCGTTTGCAACAATATTTTATTTTTATTTTAAAAAATGGCATATTTAGTTTAGCTTTACGTCACGCACTCTTACTTGCGCCTCCGAAGACCCGTTTTAAGCATTAAAAAAAATGGTCACGTTAAGTAGGTACCTACCTAGGTTTGTCTAAATAACAAAATTGTTCTTTTCTAGATATTATTATACTGATGTACCTAGAGTACAGTCACGAGCAATAACATGTATATATACACTGAACAAAATTCAAACGCAAATTACTCGTGAAAAACTGGTTTCCACTTTGAAATAAGACCTATTTCGTAACAGTATGGCTTCCAAAATGAAGTCTTATGAAAAGCAAAAGTTTAATCAATATGGTAGCAGAAAATCGCTTTTGAATACTGCTTATTTGTATACCTACATACTATTGCTCGTGACGGTACTACCTACACAAAAACAACAAAGAACTAACTGACGAACCAGCGTTCTTTTAAGACAGTTACTACCTATGATTTACTTGTTACATACGTATGTACCTACTTAAATACAGAAAATAAAACTTACCTGAAGTCAAAGGTTTCTCCTCGACCAAGGCCAAAATTTTTCTACTTCGAAGTGCTCGGGAATGCATCTTCGAGCAAATAGGTACGATAATTACACATATAATTATTCACGTTATTCACGTTCAATGACGATATTAATTAAATGCAAACAAATCGAGCGCCAAATCATACGCAACGCGTCATCTACGAGAGACGGTGAATATTGTTTTGAATGCGGTATCCTATGATCTATCGTCTTGCTAAAGTGAGCGAGCTGGCAACGTCGCAATTGTGGACGCAAAATTGCCGAGGTATACGGCTGGTAGATATACGCGCTACAGCAGCGCCTCACCACTGCCGAGATTTTTTCGGGAACTATCCAATATATACTTTCGTTCATTTCCTTGCATTTTTGGCTTCCATCGATTTTTGTTCTACAGCTAGCTAGGACCAAAATGACTTAAGTGACACCGGCAAAATAAGTGGCGTCCGGTATGCGGACGTCAAAAGCTGGTGGACGCCAAATTAAATGCACTTTCGCCTTCAGCGGACGGATGTTTGTTTGCGGGATAAATATATATATATATATATATATATATATATATTATATATTATATATATTATATATTATATATAATATTATAAAGAGGAAAACTTTGTTTGTTTGTTTGTTTGGTTGTAATGAATAGGCTCAAAAACTACTGGACCGATTTCAAAAATTCTTTCACTATTCGAAAGCTACATTATCCACGAGTAACATAGACTAAATTTTATTTTGGAAATAAATAGGGTTCCGTAATATATTTGGGTTTTTCGGACACAAGGTGTAAAAAATCAACTAGAAAAGTTACTTATTTTGCGTACGCTGCCTAAACTATAAAAGATAGAACTATGAAATGTTCTAATTAGTTGTAGATCTTATAAATATCTACAAAAAACTCCGCGACACACTATACCTATCTATGTCGAGTGAGGCACAACAACCATTTTTTAAATCAAAAATCTTGAATTTTTTTGGACTACTTTTAAACGCATTTATTTTACTCATTCTATTAATCCTTATCAAAATAATTTATTTCATCATTAAGTACAGTTAATGTAGATGATATTTGGTCTTTGAATGATTAAAATTGGATGTTTAGTTTCGAAGTTATGGCGAAATTAAAATATCACGATTTCTGCTGCACGGCCCGTTGCGAAGTGAGCGTCACCAAGGCGGGGGTGCGCGTGCGGGAGGGGAGTTTAGATCTATGAGTAAGGTACCCGCGCGGCTCAGACTCGTGGTCGGCTCCCTACGCAGCGGTCGTGCGCGAAGTCTAATAATTTTCCTGCGATTTTTTTTAGATTTCGTTCTTAAAACTACACTTGCGCAAAAGTTCTTCTCAGAGCTAAACAACAGTTCTTCTCAGAGCTAATCAACAGTTCTTTTCAGGGCTAACCAACAGTTCTTTTTAGGGGTAACCAACAGTTCTTTTCAGGGCTAATCAACAGTTCTTTTCAGGGCTAAACAACAGTTCTTTTCAGGGCTAAACAACAGTTTTTTTCAGAGCTAGAATATTAATAACTATTAACATTTTCTTAAACATTTGAAAATGCCTAAGAGAGCCAGGTCTCAACTTTCTAAACATAGTTCTCAAGCACGGGCAGCAAGAATACGTCGTATGGGAGAATGTTCACCTGAACGTTCACAACGCCTTGCTGAACAAAATCAGAGAAACTCTCAGGTACGCGCACGAGAGTCAAGTGTCGAACGTTCGCAACGGCTTGCACAACAAGATCTGAGAACCTCTGAGTTACGTGCACGAGAGTCAAGGCTGGAGCGTTCCCAACGTCTTCATGAACAAAATGTAAGGACCTCTGACTTACGCGAACGAGAGTCAAGTGTCGAGCGTTCGCAACGCCTTGCACAACAAAGTCTGAGAACCTCCGAGTTACGCGCTCAAGAGTCGAGGCTGGAGCGTTCCCAACGTCTTCATGAACAAAATATAAGGACCACTCAGTTGCGCGAAAGAGAGTCGAGTGTCGATCGTGTGCAGCGACTTAGAGCTCAAGCAGACAGACAGCAGTTGTCCACAAATAGAGTTCGCAATCAAATTTTAGCTAACAGCAACAGACTGGCTTTCAGATATGATCCGCAGATTGATTATGCACAACAAGCGTCCGTCCAAATTGGAGTCATGAATAAGATCTGCTCTAACTGCTCTGCCAAGAAATAATAATAATAATAATTTTTTTTACAAATATACGTAAATACAATAGTCTTTTTCAAATGACTTCTTTTGGCGCAAAAGAAATCAGGGAAGGTAATTTTATGCCCACTTTTAAAATTGAAGGACAGGTGTATCATCTCATTGGTAGCCTTTTACCACCATCAGGCCAAAACCCACAGTTCTTGCAAATATATTTTATTTCGGATGCAGACCAGTTATCGTTGCGATCAAGCATCGCACCAACCTTAAAAATGGATTTAATTCGCGAATTACAGACCGCTCTGAATAATCATAATGTGTATATACGGAGTTTTAAACAAAACTTAGAACTCAACTCCTCAGATAATTTAAAGTTAATTATTCATTCAGATCGCACTCCACAGACAGCACACAGAGGCAGATATAATGCTCCTACTGTAAACGAGGTAGCCGTTCTCTTGGTCGATGAAGACAAAGGTCCCAGGGATATAGTCTTACACGGTAGAGACGGACAGCTCAAAAGAGTTTCTGAGCTACATCGGTCCTATGATCCACTACAGTATCCTATAATATTTATGACAGGAGAAGACGGTTATTATTTGACTATCCCTCAGCAGGGTTCTGCGCGTAATAAAACTGTTTCGTGTATGCAATTTTATGCATTTAGATTAATGTTTAGAACTAACTCTTTTAATCCGTTACATTATTACAGAGACTTATTTAGTCAATATTGTGTTGACATGATGGCGAAAATGATATCGGAAAGATTAAATTATATTTCTCGGAATCAACAAAGACTGAGGGCTGATGATTACATTCATCTCAGAGATGCCTTAAATCATGACGCAAATGTTAACCCATCAAATATCGGTCAACATGTCATATTGCCATCGTCATTTACGGGTTCTCCGCGTTTCATGCACGAGAAAACGCAGGACGCGATGACGTACGTCCGAAATTATGGTAGACCTGACTTATTTGTCACTTTTACATGTAACCCCGAATGGCCTGAAATTAAGGCGGAGCTGCTACCAGGACAACGGTCTTTCGACCGTCATGACATAATTTCACGTGTATTTCATTTAAAGATGAAGAAGTTCATCAAATTATTTGTCAAAGAACAGATATTCGGTAAAGTAAAATGTTATATGGCAAGTGTGGAGTGGCAAAAGCGCGGTTTACCTCATTGTCATTTGCTGTTCTGGCTAGAAACTAAAATACAACCAGATGAGATCGACAGTGTCATAGTTGCGGAGATACCCGATCAAGAAATTGATCCGGTACTACACGACATTATTATTAAAAATATGGTACATGGACCCTGCGGAGAACATAATTTATCTGCATCATGCATGAAGAACGGTGTCTGCACAAAAAAATACCCTCGCCGTTTCATGAACGATACCCAGACCGGAGAGGATGGGTATCCAGTTTATCGTAGGCGCGATACAGGAAATGGTGGTTGGAGCACTACGCTACAAATCAGGGGCAACATGATGACGATAGATAATAGGTGGATTGGTCCATACTCCCCGCTACTATCTAAGACTTTTAACGCTCATATAAACGTGGAGTATTGCCACTCTGTCCAAGCCATTAAATATATATGTAAGTATATAAATAAAGGTTCAGATCAGGCAACTTTTAGCCTTAGAAACCCACACGATGAGGTCGAAAACTATTTAAATGGCAGGTACATAAGCACATCTGAAGCTGTCTGGCGCTTACTTGAATTTCCCATTCACGACCGGCATCCTACTGTAGTGCATTTGGCTGTTCATCTAGAGAACGGTCAAAGGGTGTATTTTACACCAGGGACAGCTCATCAAGTTGTCCAAAATCCACGCAATACCACATTACTGGCATTTTTTGCTCTCTGTAATGAAGATGAATTCGCGAAAACTCTTCTGTATCATGAAGTCCCGCAATACTATACATGGGCAAATAATAAATTCACTAGAAGGAGGCGTGGTGAAGATGTAGTTGGACATCCGGGGATAAAAAAAGATGCCGCTTTAGGTAGAGTCTACGGGATACATCCATCACAATCAGAGTGTTTTTATCTTAGGATTCTACTACACCACGTACGCGGTCCGACCTCATTTGCATACCTTAAAACTGTAAACGGTATTGTCAAAGAGACGTATCAAGCAGCTTGCCGTGATCGAGGTTTACTTGAAAATGATGACCATTGGGGTAACACTTTATCCGAAGCTTCGTTATCACACTGTCCAAAAAAACTAAGGGAGTTGTTCGTAGTCATACTTTTATTTTGTCAACCATCGGAACCATTGAAGTTATGGGACAATTTCAAAGATCATTTCTGTGAAGATATTAGACATCGTATCAGACAACAAAATCAGGATAACACTTTACTCTTCACTGAAGTCATTTATAATGAAGGATTGATTGAAATAGAAAACAAACTTCTAGAATTAAACGACAAAAATTTAAGTGATTTTGGATTACCTCCTCCCGTTCGTACCCAGAATAATACTATTGACACAATGGTACAACAGTATAACAGAAATGATCTAACAGCGTTTGTAAATGACAATGTGCCAAAATTAGTACCAGATCAAAGACATGCTTATGAGACTATTGTGGATAGTGTGAACAATAACATGGGGAGATTATTTTTTTTGGACGCACCAGGAGGCACCGGAAAGACTTTTCTCGCAAATTTGATACTTGCTAAGATACGGCAATCAGGGAAGATAGCGATTGCAGTTGCTTCGTCAGGAATTGCTGCAACTCTCTTGAACGACGGAAAAACTGCTCACTCTACGTTTAAACTTCCACTATCCGTATCTTTAGATCAACGGTCTACGTGCTCTATTCGGAAAAATGGGCCTCTTGGTAAGTTACTGCAAGACGCGTCGTTGGTAATATGGGATGAATGCACCATGAGTCATAGAGCGCATGTGGAGGCCGTGGACCGTACTTTAAAAGACCTCCGAAGCTCTGCTAATGTCATGGGTGGTATCACTTTTGTATTTGCTGGAGATTTCCGACAAACGCTTCCAGTCGTCAACAGAGGTACGCGAGCAGATATTATGAAGGCATGTTTAAAATCGTCTCAACTTTGGACATCTGTGCAACATTTGAATTTGCGCACCAATATGAGAGCTCATCTATATGGAAATACGCATAGCAATTTTCCACAACAGCTGCTGAAACTTGGAGAAGGAATTTTTCCATCTTTAAATTTGGGCACCGATTATGCAGTTACTTTGGATGAGTCTCTAGGCCAAATAGTCCATAATTTAGATAATCTAATAGATGCTATATATCCTGACATCGAAAACTTACATCAAAATGATTTTCGTTGGCTGTGTTGTAGAGCAATAGTTTCTCCCAGAAATGAAACAGTCAACGAAATAAACAATTTAATTATGCAGAAAGTACCGGGTGAATTTAAGTGCTATAAATCCATAGACACCGTCACTAACATTGAGGACGCAGTGCACTACCCTCAGGAATTTTTAAATTCCCTGAACCCCGCTGGGCTACCACCTCATAAACTGTCGTTAAAAGTTGGCACGCCGATAATGCTTCTCAGAAACTTAAGCCCCCCCAACATGTGTAATGGCACGAGACTTCTTATAAACGAGCTAAAAGATAATTTAATAGTAGCGAAGATTATCACCGGCCCTGCAGCTGGTGAATTAGCTCATATACCAAGGATACCCATGATTCCTACTGATTTGCCTATACCCTTCAAAAGACTGCAATTTCCAGTCAAAATTTCTTTCGCACTAACGATAAACAAATCCCAGGGCCAAACATTCAAATTAGTAGGAATTGATTTAAGAAAAGAATGTTTTACGCATGGGCAACTTTACGTTGCTCTATCACGGGTCGGGACTCCCGACCATCAGTATATTTTGTTACCTGAAAATAATTTAACGTCAAATGTTGTTTATAGAGAAGCTCTACAATAATCACTTTAGGTAGGGGTAGGGGTAGGGTAGGGGTAAGGTAGGGGTAGGGTAGGGGTAGGGTAGGGTAGGGGTAGGGATGTAATTTACAGAATTATACCTGGACGAAGTCAGGGCGGGCCGCTAGTTGTAGATCATAAAAACACTTGTTCTGTTTGGGGTTCGAACCCGCGACACACAGCACAACAATTAATCAATCAAAAAATGCGTTAACTGTATCATCAAGTCAAGTAATAATAGAGATAAGCAATGTTAAACCATAACATAAATAAAGCTGCATCTTGTTTAAGGTCTAAAATAAATCATTAACTTCATAATTACAACCATTGCATAACCTACACTGCACAACTAACTTGTGCTTGTATGGTTTAATTTTCACTAACTTACGCTGGTCTCGGGCCACTCTCTCACGAGAGGTCTGTGTCATACTGAGACACGTAATACTCTAATATTATTATTCTTCTTTTGTCCTAGTATGTGACCACGTGGCCATATGAGCAGCGACAATAAAATAAAATGTTGGATAAAAGAACATTCATTTTATATTGACAGGAGGAACAACGTAGATACCTACTATCAGTGGCGCTGGAAGCCCGTCTGTCTCGGTTCCTCAAGCGATGTGCACACGACTGGGCCACCGGCAGTCACAGCGGGGCGGGGTGTACGCTACCCTTCTTGGTAAGCTAATGTTGGTTTTTTTTTTTGGAAAAACCATAGCAACGGGATCAAAAAATAAATCATTTTAATTAATTTTCCTAATTTTTTAAATTGCTTTTATGATGCTATCAGAATTCATATTATGATTCTGCTTTAGATGCCCTTTTTAGTGTGGTAATTTCATCAAATTAGTCCTCCCGCCCTGGGTGGAGCGGAACGGACTGCCAGACTCGTACTGACTTAAATCCACAGTGTTCACTCAATAGCCCTTTACGTTCCAGGGTCACGGATACCTGTTTAGACAGTCTAGTGACCCCGTGGCCCTTTTAGACCCCTCTGATCATCTATTTACTATTTGTATCTTTAATTTTAGGTGGACTGGTGCTGGAAACGAGCCATCGAATTAAAAGAGAATGCTAAGGAACTTACTGCACCTTTATTTTCTTCTTCGGCTCTGCCAGATAGGTAAGACTACTACTAATACAGAACCATTATAAGTTGACCATTTGCGAGGAAAGATCAAACAAAGCGAGGCCAAGATAAATTGACAGGCCTTGTTGGTCTAGTGGTTAGTGACACTGACTGCTATGCCGGAGGTCGTGGGTTCGATTCCCACCCAGGATAAATGTTAGTGTGATGAGCATGATCATTTGTTCTGTGTCTGGGTGTAATGTATGTACTTAGAAATATATAAGTATGTTTATCAGTTGTCTAGTACCCATAACACAAGCTCTGCTTAGCTTGGGACTAGATGGCGTTGTGTGATAGTTGTGGAATATTATAAATTGCTTATATATAGCTTGATGTGAAGCTTTGTCTACTTTCATTTGGTTCTTGTATAAATATTCACATACAGGTTGTAAAAACAAAAAAAATCCAGAGCCAGCCCATTTTAGGGAACTTCCCCAAGATGCGATTCGAGCAATTTCCAGTGTCTACTAACTAAAAATGAACCTTACTACTACGATATAATGATGCAATTCGACTGACTTACGTCATCGTGGCGAGCGTGTTTTGTTTTTTATCTACCCATAGAAAACCTCACGTTCTATATCATATGTCGTAGTGGTAAGGATGATTTTCACCTGTAGTTGAAATCGGTCGCATTGCGTGATCAGCAAGATCCGTAAAATATAAAAAAAAAAACCTAAGTTCGGATCGAAATCGTCATGATATTTGTCTAATATTTGAAGTCTGAACTCTATGATTACAGGAACGTAGTGCGGTGTTTGGAACACTGCGTGCAGCAGTTAACTCAGCTGACTGGCTTGTTAGATGCTGTGCTTACCAAGTGCTGCAACCTTATTATACCTGATGGTAAGTTTTTGTTTCGTCCATTATACTGAATATACTAGAGTAAATCATTTGTTAAATTCCCGTTCAGGAGTGGTAGAAGACCGGGGTCCCGGAGCTGTCTCATTAGGTAACCGTGACCTTGGAACGTAAAGGGCTATTGAAGGATCACCGTGGATTTTAGTACAAGTCTGACAGTCCCTCCCGTCCGGGATTGAGTGGTAGGAACCATTTGGTAATTTTGCCACTATAAAAAAAGGGGTGCACAATATGTAGTACAATCGAATGATTCCATAACCTGTCATTTAATTAACCGACTTCAAAAAAAGGAGGTTCTCAATTCGATCGGTATGTTTTTTTTTTTATTTAATGTATGTACATCTATTACTCCGAGGTTTCTAGTCCGATTAGTGTGATTCTTTTTTTGTTCCATGCAGTATACTTGCAGTGTGGTCCCATAAACTTTTCTTTCGGAAGTCGGTGGCAAAAAAGACAACGAAATAAAAAAACAAAGCCACCGACTTCCGAAAGATAAGTTATTTTGTAGGTAATTTTACCCTTTTTAACCGACTTCCAAAAAGAGGAGGTTCTCAATTCGGATGTTTGTATTTTTTTTTATGTTTGTTCGGGCATAACTCCGTCGTTTAACAACCGATTTGAAAAAATCTTTTTTTGTTGGATAGGGTATACTTCCGGAATGGTCCCATTAAAATTTTATCGAAATCGGATTAGCACTTTTTGAAAAATCAACATAAATCAACAAAAACCTAAAAAGTTTTCGACTTTGTCTACACCGATTACTCCGAGGTTTCCGGTCCGATTTCGATGATTCTTTTTTTGTTCGATACATTATATCTGCCATTTTTTCCCATAAAATTTTCATTTAGTTTGGTGCAGTAGTTTTTATTTTTAGTTTTTGTACATGGGCGTTGTTATTACCGGTGCTACGGATTACAAAATTTTAGTGCTCATGTAAGAAAATTTTGTATTTGACAATAATTTGGGTTGAATAGTGAAACTAAAAATGATAAAATAAAAAACTTTCAAAAAATAATGTAACCGACTTCAAAACAACCACAAAAAAAGTTCAAAATAACCTACAAAAGAACTTTTCTTTCGAAAGTCGGTGACAAAAAGTCAATGAAATAAAAAATAAAGTCACCGACAGTCGGTTAAATTTTTTTTTTTGAAAAAGTTTTTTTGTGTTTGTTTTTGAAGGCGAAGGCGGTTAATTTAAAAAAAAAAAGTTTTTTTATTCTATTGCTTGAGCAATAGGATCGAATATTCTATTTTACGATTTTTCCTGGTAGATAGATAATATTGCTGAAGCGACCTTTTTAAACCTGCTTGCCCTGACTGAATTATGATTATCTCGTTAAGTTTAAAAAAAAAAGATTTTGTTGTATATATAAAATTAATTAACTACACCGTTTTTGAAGCCTTTAATAATCAAACACAATGACCTATCGCATCAAGTTCAAGAGTTACATGCAGTGAACCTTTCAATTCTAATCTACTGCATTGTTTACAGCTCTAAGTGAGATAGAAGAGAAATACAAGGGCATCGGCACAGTGTCGCTGTACTTCCAAGTGGTGCAGTGGTTCCTACGAGTGGGCCTGCTGCCTGAGAGACACGACGGGTACAACGCACTGCCGTATCCCGCGCAGCAGCTCTACTCTACTTATAATAAGAGGTAATACTAGAATTATCTCATTTACCTGTCATGAAAAAAAATTTTCAATCAATTGAAATGTGAAACAAAATGAAATGATATTGAAATGATATTTATTTTTGCAAGTAGGTTAATTTATCAACACTTTTACACGTCGTCTTTTACAAACTAGATGAAGCCGGTGTTCCGTAACTGACTACTCTGAGAAGAAACAGCCGAAACAAACTCAGAGGTCACAGTCTCTCTTAAAGTCCAGTCATTAAATTGGTAGTCATATGAGGGCCATATAGGTTAATGTCTGAGATGGTCTTTTGAAGAAAGAACCACACAGATTTGAGTGGACTTGTCCAGTCAGTGCAAGCATTTGTCAGTTATCTCGACTCATAATTCAAGGAGCTGAACGTAGGACATCTTCCCACAAGATGGACAGACGATCTGATGAAGACCACAGGATCTCGCTTGATGCAACCCGCTTCCAACCGGTTCTATTGGAAATCTATGGGGGAGGTCTATGTTCAGGAGTGGATGTCCTACGGCTGATATGATGATGATGATGAAGGCAAGGCTCGACTTAGATGTAAGACTCATAACTAGTAATACAAAATTTGACTGTGAATATGAACAATCAGCAAACAATATGGCAGTGTATTCTTTGGCAGAACAAAATATAATGTTAGATACTGTACAGACTACATCTGGAGTCATTTACTATTATGGACCTTGTGGAAACTAGAACAAACTTCCGAGCGTTCAAGCGTTTTGGCCATACCTATTAATGGAATCAAATATAGCAGCTCACCACTCTATTCTACTGGCTTTGTTTTGTTATGTCTCCTACTTGGCATGGAGGGAAGTGGAAACGTATTTTTCCTACTCCTCCACTATTATTTCTGTTTAATTTCGTTGCAGGATCCAAGACAGGTAAATTCATTCTCCGGGACACGTCGAGTTTCATTGTCTCGGCACTTTCGGGTGCTTATCACTGTTGATTCTGGCTTTCAGGAGTTGGAATTGTCGCAATATAATCCCATAATAGTTTTTACTCAAAAATACATGTAATGTGGTCATTATTTTGACAATCTTGTTTGAGCAAAGTAGACTTTGCCGGTCTGTTTCAAGTAGCGGCCAGCAATGTTTTTGCTGGCCGCTCTACCAGGCCGGCAAAACATTGCCGGCCGCTATTTTGACGTTTCAACGTTTTAAAAAAACAAATGCAAAAAGATTTTATTTAAGGCGATTCTCACACTGCCCCGCATGATGCTGCATGTTGCGTGTCGACGCACCTACGCGCGTTCCTGCGGGAGTGCAGATCTGCATCATCGTGCGGGTTTTTCACGCACTCACGCGCGTAGGTGCGTTTTGTAGATTCACGCATGGCGGCTCTCATTTATTTATTCCCCGTTCTCTGTGGTGGTCGTGCAGTACTGAGCATTCAAAATCACGCGCGGCACTGCGGGATTCGGTGTGCCATACCTTGCGTCTCGCCCCGCACCTACGCGCGGGGTTGCATGTTTCTCCGCGTGTACGCGCGTGATCCGCATGAACGCGCGTGGATGCATTTTCAGTGTGTTGGACTGTGCGTGTTTTCCATACAAACGGAGATACTTACAAGCAACGGAAGAACACGCATCCACGCGCTACGCTGCATCATGCGGGGCAGTGTGAGAATCGCCTAAAACACAGCTGTTTGTATATAAAGAGGTAGGCACAAAAAGATTGTATTCCATTTTAAAAAAAAAAATACAAAGAAGGAACAAAAGCGCGGTTCAGCGAATTTTTTTATTTTTATTTAGTGACTTTCTTGCTTTAAGTAAATGAAGTAATAAATGAAGAAAATATAGCAGTCAAACATCGCATTAAAATTATCGCAAGCGATTAGTAAGTAATATGAAACCAGGAAAGTCGGTGTTGAATTTTAGTTACTGTATTTTTCATAATTATTATTGAAATTAAATTTCTAGTTAATTAATATATATTTTATTTAAATCACTTGCTGGTTTTATGTAGGTTAGGTACTTGCATTTTTGAGTAAAGCACTATACAAGCCTTGGCCCACTATGTCTACTTCGCTGGTCACGCTATGATTGCCTCGAGCTATAGCCTAGCTACGCTCTAGGCCTTCCAGCTTGGCCATCATTGCAGCCCTTGCTGTCCTCGCTGTAAAGGCCTCGACCTACGGCCTCGGCCTTTATCTCAGCTCATCCATCAAGTGCTGCACGCTGACCGCGCTGTGTCGGCCTGGAGCTGCGCTACGCTGCGCTGTCGGCCATCATCAGTGCGACCAGCAAAGTAGCCATTATAGGCCGCGGCAGTAATGTACTATAAATTTAATATAATGCTATAGCTATACTATAGGTGCTTTATTTTCAGGCGTCTAAAGCTGAATCGTTTGCAAAACAACGCGCCTACAGACGAGAACGAGGCAAATAAACCATGTTCCTTACTGTACATCGATCAGCTGATTGAACAAGAATTTGGTGGTGACAGGACACATCAGTAAGTAGTTATAACTTTATTATTATTTCATTAATTTATTAAGCTATGTTTTCCTTACGGACAAATGCTCAGTTTTAAATTTGATAATGCACGTGCTTTATCGGGACTGCGTAAATGCTCAAAATAACATTACTGTAATCCAGTTTAGGGCGCGACTTTACTTGCTCGCGATTGTTTTATAAAATAGTAGAAGCAGCGCTAAATAGTCCCGGATTCTTGGGATGGGTTTTCTGAGGTTATATTGACAGTGTGGACACCCACGCGACTTCACATAACGTAATACGTATTATACTTTCTGACGTAACATTTGAGTATTACGAAAATGTTATTAGTTTTTTTGGAAGAATGCATGAAAATTGATAGAAGTTTCTAGTTGGTTGACTGGCGCTAACCACAACGATTTCTATAAGGAGACCAAACATTATCTCGCAAATAACTGAGATTATTCTTACAGAATGTGGCGTAAAGGCGGCAGTGAGTGCAACGGTCTCTACCCACCACCTTCACTGTACTCGCTACTACGACTGTACCTGTTGCCCGACATCGCGGAGGAACATAAACATTCGCTAGTACTCTACTTGCTTGTGGATTACTCTATGGTTTATGATGAAGTCAGGTAAATGAGTCATTAACCAATATATTTTCTTTCCCACCCGCACGCAAAATACGCGCATATGACGTGGAGTTGCGGATACCAGCCCGTTATACAATACAATATTCCAATTAAAAAATTCCTCCTAATGATTGAATTAAAATGGCACCCGAATTATTATTCACGATTTTGAAAAGACTATCTAGTCTGCTTCATTAAATTTAATATTACATAGATAATACAGTCATCAGTAAATCTTACTGTCATGCATTTTAATAGCTAATCAAAATTTCAACCAACAAATAATGTAGGTCCCTTGTTCACAAATTGATAAACTACCTTGGTAAAAATAAAAAACATTTGAAAATAGTAAAATTGCTTCCAAAAGTCTATTTGCTAGCAGTTTTGTTGTTCCACACTGTTCTTACAACCCTTGCCATCTACCACAAGAAAGATTAAACATCTGTTGAAGATTAGTCTAAAAAACTGTTAACGCCAAAACGTCATTCCACGTTGATATAAGGGTCGTTTTGCAGTTACACTTTTTTTTAGAAAAGCGTTCAACACGTGTTTATCTTTTTGTGGTAAAGCAGTTGGTGTTTTTTTTTCAACAATAATAATGAATCAACAGATATGAAACCGTGATTCGTAGACTGATGCAGTTCCCTACGATGTTTGGTCTCAGCAACACTGCTATAAAGGCTACGCAAGCCTTCTGGCATCTAGACCACAGGGATTTCGATGTAAGTCTAATAATAATATAATTGTCATAACCTACCAGGAATTTTTGAGTACCTTTTATTTTACAGTATGAATACACCTATTCCAATTTCCTGAATGAGAATCGACGGCCATTTTTGTGGAAGCTTAGGGTGTGACAACACCTATCGACGTAAAATAAGCATTTGTCGATCACATTTCTCCAGACTTCGCTTTCGCTTTCTGTTAATTTTGAGTAAAAATTTATATTGCTTAGGATTCCAATACTTCAATCACTTGCTACGCTCGTGATTCAATCATCATACACTCCCTACGTTCGTGGTGCAGTCATTCAAATCCTTCGCTAGCTCGTGATTCATATATGGCTCTCGATTTAAATCCGTCCTTTTGCATAATATTCACTAGTTGCATAATATACTATTTTAGGCTTACTACACTATAACTAAAAATCACATTCACAGTTCGCCCTCGACCAACTCCAATGCCTAACAGGCAACACACTTTCCGACTGGCAACACAACGTAGTCCTATCAACATTGCTAGCTCAAAAAAAGACCCAAGCGGCTCTTCAGTACCTCCACGTTCGGAAACCAGCTCCGATACAGAACATACGAGACCGGGACGGAGATGTGGCGTCTTGTTCAATCCGGGTGAACGACCATGATAAGTTGGAAGATTGGCAGTCGTGTTGTAACCTGTACCTGGCGAGAGGACTGGTGTTTGAAGCCCTGGATGTGATCAGGATGTGTGTACTGAATGCGGCCTGTGTTGAGGATAAAGTTGCTGTTTTGCAGTTCTTTTTTAAAGGTAGGACTGAGTTTAAGATTATTCTTTTTATTTTAGCTGTGTTTGGTTTTGGCTCTAGTTTAGATGTGACAAAGTCTACGATAGAGTAAGCTTACCCAAGAGAAGACTGTTTCTATTAAAAACAGGAGAGTTGTAAAATTCGACCAACTTCAGGAAATCGAGTAGAAAAGTCATATTGTTCAAAATAGGCTGATAACATTAACACTTTTTAAGATTAATTTTACATGAGACAGTCCCCCAAGGCGCCTGCCCTTTGCAGGAAACACGAAATACTGATTTTAACTTATGTAATTGGTCGATTCGATATGTCTTTTCTCCCTATAAAACGAGCCTTACACCAAGAACTCATGCACAAAAAAAAAACATGTTTAGTATTCTTTCTTTCTTTTGACTATAAAAATAACTTGAGTATGCTTCGGGCTTATAATTTTGAAAAGAAAATCTTTTGAACCAATAACTGTTATGAAACTGAAATGAACTGGTTACTATACAATATCACCACTATTTGTTTTCTTAAATTGATGTAGATTCCTGACAGTAACCATATTTATTTCCTTAGGTTGTAGAAACACAGGTAATCTCGCCAAAGTACTGCAAGTGACGATGTCGCCGTTCGAAGAGGAGATGTTCGTCAAATATCTGGAAGATTGTCACGAACCGCACACCTCTGATATTCTAGTCATGTATTACTTACAACAGTCTAGGTAAGTTTCTCTATAGCCTAATGGCGGCTCCAAACTATTGCCGTGAATTCGCGCCGCGAATTCTCGGCACAAGTCGTGCCCTCCACACTATCGGGATGCTCTCAGTCGTTCGTGAAACCTGAGCCGTGAAATAGATGTAGATGCTGCTGCGGCATTAACTTTGTCTGCTGAATTTACTTTGTAGGAATATGATTAAAACTGTCTTTATTAATTATATAAAATCCTTTTCAGACTGTCTATGAACAAATAGTTAGCAGAATTTCAAGAAATACTTTAAAAAAATAAATTATAAATTAATTTATAAAGTTCACGGGCCCGTGAATGTGGATGGCAACGACGATATAATACTAGACTCGTAATAACAGGCGACCGATGTCTGTCAACACATTAGGCAAAAAAGCCTTATATATAAAAAAAAATAAAAAAATCGTTTATTTTCAGACAAACAAGTCCATAATAAAATTAATTAACTAAATGTGAACAATGTCTTATCTAACTCCCCGAACATGAAGTTCGGTGAACCTTTTAAGAAGAACAGTGTCAGTTCTCTCTCCTATCCACATAAGGGCACTATTTCGACTCCCTCGAACCCGCCTTATATTCGACCAATCCTGTGAGCCGTAAACATACGTTGAGACAGAACAGACCTTGAGTTAGCCAATCACAACGCAGTACCCCGTCCCCCTCGCTTACGTAGTACCTCAGCGAGTTGACAGAATAGTTTTTGTTCCTTAGATCTTGCATGCGGAGTCTAGTATTATATCGTCGTTGGTGGATGGGTACGCGTGAACATCGCGCGAACGAGGCGCGAACCCTTTGTCGCGGGACAAAATACCGACACTGATCGGGGAACAGGCGCGAACGCCCGTGAACCCCGCGAAAACCATCCACATTCTTGTTCGCGCCTGTTCACGGGTGTGCACGGCAATAGTCTAGAGCCGGCATAATAGATTTTCAACCTTATCACAATAATTGACGACGTGGTTGGCGCAGTGGCTGAGCGATCGTCTACTCCGCAGCGTGTTGCGGGTTCGATTCCCGCACGTAACAAATCTTCGTATGATCTGCAAGTAGTTATTCCGGGTCTGGGAGTTTGTGTATGTGAGTTTCTATGTTTGTAAACGCACCAACGATACAGGAAAAAAATCCTAGTGTGGGGCAACGTAATAAAAAAATAGCGGAATGTTAATATTCGATTGGTAAAATTTGACAGTTATGTAGTGGTTTTTTTTTAAACATTGCCCCAAACTTGGAATTTCTCCTGGGTGCGTTTACAAACACAGAAACACACATACACAAACACCCAGACCCGGAACAACTACTTTTAGGTCATACAAATATTTGGTCCTTGCGAGGATCGAACCCGCGACACGCTGCACCAGTCGATCACTCAACCACTGCGCAAACCGTGCCATCTCCGTTAATGTACGAGTACTATGCTACTAAATTAACTGTGAAGGTGTCTTGGCGCCATATTGAAAAGTCATGCATGCTTTTCTTACGCTTCACGGTCTTATATAAACAATAATAATAATAATATAACGTATAATAACGTTTATTGGCTCAATTAAATTTGGTTACAATTTTTAACACTGTCACTTAAACTAGGTTATAACTTGTGCTATAAGCAAAAGTAACAGTTCGTGGTTGATCTATAGGTACATCCATTTTTTTTATTGTGCAATAATCCGTTATTTATGAAAATTTTTAGTAATCTTTTGAAAATAGAAATAACGAGATAATAAAGACGTCTTGGCGGGGGCACTGCCGTGCCTCCAGATAACAAAACGTTGTTAAAAAAATAATTTGCACCAAGTATTCTTTGCTAAAGTTGATTTTTAACCGACTTCAAAAAAAGGAGGAGGTTATCAATTCGACTGTATTTTTTTTTTTTTTTTTTTTATGTTTGTTACCTCATAACTTGCGACTGGGTGAACCGATTTTCATGATTCTTTTTTTATTCGAAAGCTGGTGCTTCCCGTGTGGTCCCATTGTCACCATTTCAGGATCTGATGATTGGATCTTGGAGAAATCGAGGGCAACCCTCAAATTTTATTGGCTGACACATAGTTTTTCGCAAATCTTATGAAGTAATTCAAGTACTTGCGTATGGAAATCATCATCTTATGTAGCTGAGCTGATGATGGAAGGTACAACTCCTCAAGTAAAAAAATTATGTTTGTGTTCGCATATCTCCGGAACTACAAGTCCGATTTAAGTAATTCTTTTTTTTGTTTTAGGTACTAGGTATCGTTCAACTTAGGGAATACTGCAAATTTCATCAAAATCGGTTCAGTAGTTTTTGAGATAGGGAATGAATGAAAGAGATGTTAACGATGTTATTACCGGTGCTACGGATTACAAAATTCTAGTGCACATGTAGGAAAATGATGTATTTGACAAGAATTTTGGTTGAATATTTAAACTAAAAAGAGTAAAATAAAAACTTTTTCTAAAAAAATGTGACCGCCTTCAAAAACAACCACAAAAAAGGGTAAAATAACCTACAAAACTTTTCTTTCGGAAGTCGGTGGCAAAAGAGACAATGAAATTAATAAAAAAAGTCACCGACTTCCGAAAGAAAAGTTTTGTAGGTTATTTTACCCTTTTTTGTGGTTGTTTTTGAAGGCGGTCACATTTTTTTTAGAAAAAGTTTTTATTCAAATGACTGTTGACAGTTGGAGGTCAATTGTCGCATATTGAATTATAAACGACAAAAAGTTGTTTTTCCATGCCAAGGTTCAGTTTTCGATTTACATTTCTGGGAATAACTTCGGAATCTACGCTTTAGGACATTATGTTGTTTTTTTTTTCTTTACACCTGTCACATATAAAGTAGGTAAGTATTGAAAACAAACTAAAACATGGACATTGGACTGTCTGTAAAAAGAACTAAAAAGTTTCTTTTTACAACCAAATAAAAATAAGGGCAACGAAATAAAAATTAAAAAAGTAGATATATTTACATGCTGATTGACCAACCGAATCCATAATTAGAATTTTATCTGTACAGCAGGATTTTAAGACTTAAATACACACTTTTCTTTCTCAACACGCAAGCAAGCATTTATAAATATATTTGCCAAATTTTTGTTATATTTTACTACAGAAGTTGAAAAAATAACCGATGATTTAGAGTTCACAGTCAAGCAATTTTTTACACAACTGCCTTAAAAAATAAACAAAGAAAAATATTTGTTGCCAAGTCTGCCAGTTTGTGAAGAAATTCCTAGTGTGTGACAAGGTTTAATATTAATAAAATGTAAGTTAAATTATTTAACATACATAAGTCCAAACTCAAGGTTTGCCAACGTGCAATGGAGCGCAGTGTTCTAGGCGTTAAGCTAACTGATCATATTCGTAACACCACACTGCGTTCCAAAACACAGATCATTGACGTAGCTAAAATGGCCGCTAAGCTTAAGCGGGACTGCGCTGGCCACGTCTGCCGGATGCCCAATGAGCTGTGGGCCAAAATTACCACCATGTGGAGCCCTAACACAGCCAGAAGGCGTTGCGGCAGACCTCGCAGAAGATGGGGGGATGAGCTGGACAAAACTAACAACCAGTGGCTCAGATCGAAATAGCTGGAAGTCATGGGGAGGCCTTTGCCCAGCAGTGGGATGATACAGGCTGACAGTAACAGTAGTGTTTTCTTTCGTTTCGTTCAAAAATCGAGAGCTCATGACGTCAGCACCAAGTAAAAACTGTACTTGGACGTTTTACCAATTTTAAAAGCGTCGTATCTTCGTCAATTTTATTTAGTTTATGTTACAAAAGAAAAAAAAATACGTCTCAAATATATTTTTAATACAACTAACGGACTAATTTGACGGGGCCCCCTTTTAGGGCCAAAGCCTGCCGGGGTCGCGGGACTTATCTCATTACCGTCACCCCGGAACATAAAGGGCTATTTAGTCAGTATGAGTCTGACAGTCCCTCCCGCCCTGCCCTGGGTGGGAGGACTCTTTTGATGATTTTACCACGCTAAAAAAAAAAAACGGACTAATTTGATTTTATCAGGCAAAAACCTTATTGTTATAATCTTCCTTTAAAAACATATTTAATCAACAGATACCTCGAAGCAGAGCGCTACAACAACAAGCTAAAACAGCAGAAGCCAAAAGCGAAAGACGTATCGACGTCAGTAGAGTCGCTGTTCGATATGATGGACAGAGACAGCGCTAGAGACGCGCTCGTTGAAGTAGTATGTGCGTCTCTTCCCGCCATCACTAACACTGTCGCACACTACGCGCTCGACACTAGGGATATTGAGCCGCATGGTACGTTATGGCGCGATTTATTTTTAAATTTTTCAATTTCGAATATTTGGTCCCATGTTACGTTATGGCGCGATTTATTTTTTTGAATTTTTCGAATTTTGAACATTTGGAACGAAATCGTACAAAGCATTATGAACTTTATATTAATTGTGTCATGTTTATATTGGCATTCATATATGAGATTCTAACTACGATTTCCGAGAATGTTCCAATAGACTAACTTGTTTTTCTAATATGTACATAACATAATAAGCATAAAGTTCATTATCCTTTGTAAGCACACACAGGTCTAAATAAGTTATTAATATCAAACTTGCCGTGTGGCAATTGAGAATGTACATTTTAGTCTGATAGTATAATCAGGCCGAAAAAAAAACACGTGGGTTTCACGCTTTAATGACTTTTCACTGCTCTCTAACTTCTCAATTTATTATACCTAGTTCCCAATTCATGCCCGTTTTTTTAAATCATGCATTTTTTACAGTTATCGCACCAACACCGATGTCCGTATTCGTAAAGGCGAAGTCGCCTAAAAATACGTTTACGTACAAATCTTCATTTATCCAAGTAAGTTTTTTTTTGTTTAATAGCACATCAATTACCTTGCTTCCTCAAATAATAAATTATATTTATTTTGCAAATTAGTTTTAGTATTTTTAAAGCTAGATGAGGTAATTGACTACTCTGAGAAGAAATGAACTTCATTAGTTTGTTTCGGCTATTTCTTCCTTAAAGTCTAGACAATTTGGTATTGGTCATATGAGAACCATGCAGGTGTACATACTTATTACGTAAGCGAATATTACGTAAAACTGTTAACAGACGCTTAATTTCTGTCTTTCATCTTCATTTTAAAGTGACACGCGTCAAAATGAATCTGAACTAAAAAACAACATTTAAAAACCGATCCAACATTCTTGGCTTCGAATTCATTCGCCTACAGAACATTATAAAAATAAAAAAGCTAATTAACATTATTTTTACTCATAAATTATTATCGTCATAGACACGAAACGATAATCTTACTATCTTACTTAATTATTTTTACTAACAGCCTATTTAATACTCATAATCTGAACTATAAATGAAAACTAACTAGTAATATGTACAAATAATAATAATAGAAATATTCAAAGGGCGTCAAAGAATTCATCCACATCGCTGTCAACGGGACTTAATATTATAAACGTGAAAGTTTGTTTGGATGGATGTATGTTACTCTTTCACGCAAAAACTACTGAACGGATTTGGTTGAAATTCGGTACACAGATAGTTAATAACCTGGATTAACACATAGGATAGCTTTTATCCCGATTTTATCTTCCCGTGGGATAATTTTCGAGTTGTAGCGGGCAACAGCTAGTGGAACATAAATGGATAGTCACTAAAGTAAACCGTTCATAGGAAACGCTACTGCTATCGGCCTAAGTGCAAAATTCATCAAAACTGAACGACACTTGTTTATACACGCGCCCACATAAAAAATGCGTGCAAATTTCGTGACTACACTGTTATACTACCTACATATATCTAATAATCTCGGCTAGTTACGTCATATTGTACCTAGATGAGTCTTAGCTAAAAATATATAGGCATAGATTCACTGCCCACACTTTTATGTGCACAATGAACCCGGTTTCTATATTGTGTAGTTCAAAATCTTCGTAGTTAGCCATACGCCCCAGCTTTGCACGTTTTTTCGCGACATGACTGAACATCGAGGTTTTCTTATTGTGAGTTTTTTAATATACTTGTGAATTAGCCCTCAAAAACGTACATAATCCTCGCAGATTAAAAAAATCTAATGTAAGCCTATGTTATTCGCTGTTAATTAATTATATTGGTGAAAAAGAATTTTTTAAATCGGTCCAGTAGTTTTTGAATTTCAAAAAAATAATTAATCTAATCTTTCCTCTGTGTAATATTAGTGTTACATAAGATTTAGATTACAAAACCCTTCAGGAAAGCATACATACATAAACTGACACCTTTTTCTCATACTGGTAGCCAGAAATATCAGCATGTCACCTGATACGTTCCTTACATACTCCTTTCGCTTTATCCACATTCATAAACTTTCCAGAATAATATTGCCTTTAAATGATCGTGAAAACTAAATCAAAAACCTTTACCTAGTTTAGGAGAAAAACGCGGTCAAACACACAGACACGACCCAAAAGCGACTTCAGTTGATAACCTCAAATTATTGTAACACATAGTTTTACAACCCGCTGTTTTTATATGAACGATGAACTCAGTTTTCATAGTTTTAAAAACCATAAAGATTACTTTATTTTTTCTAGGATACCATAGAGAATGCGAGCGAGACATGGGTGAACAAGCCAAAGATGCGCAGAGGCATCAAACGTGCGCTCAATATTGAAGACACGCCGTTTATCTGTACTCCGAAATTGATTCGGACTAGAAGGTAAATTGACTTTTATTTGTTAATAATGTTCAAGGTTTAATTTCAGTTACCTTGAAACCTGAAAATTGGGGCTTGTTCTCATTAAAAACAAATACTTTGGCCTAAAATCTTTATGCTTCCTAACTGGTCTTTCAAATATTTATTTACACATGACTGGTCTTGTTTGCAATAGACTTTTTGTAATGTATTTTGAATACTCGTTTCACACATAGCACAATCAGCCTATAATGTTCCCACTAAATGATGAATGATATTTATTTTGTAAGTTGGTTGTTAGATAACACTTACAGTCCTACACGTCAAAATTTTTTTTTTAATGCTAGATGAGGCCGGTGTTTCGTACCTGACTACTTTTAAAATTAAAAGATACATCCGAAACAAACTCAGAGGTCACTGTCTCTTTTAAAGTCCAGACTTTATACGAGGTCCATGCAGGTGTCTGAAATGATCTTTTAAAACTGACTTCTTCACTGCTGAGACATAGGCATCCTCTCAGTGAGACGGAGTGGGCCGTAATCAACCATGCGGGCCCAACGCATTTCACACATTTTAAACGCTGCATTTAAAAAAAATATATGAAATAACCACATCTTTGAAAGATACAAATAGTGCTTATTAACAAAATATTAAACCGAAAATTTTAAACGATGTATAGTTTTTGGTAATGAACACGAAAATATTGGGTAAAACCAATACAATAAGCGATTGGAGGCCACGCGGTGCGCGGTCGTCAACCTCGATAGCGCAAACAAATAGCTGCGCAAAATTAAGAGTTTAGCATTCCTTTTGTATCAGTATCACCGTCAATGTCACGTAAGTTTTCAGCTAAATAAATAATTTAACATCACGCCTGTAATCCCCGAAGGGGTCAGCAGAAATACCTACCGAGGTCGCGGGATCTGTCTAAGCAATATTCCGTGGCCTTGGAACGCAAAGGGTAACTGAAGAAACAGGGTGGAGCTTTATTCATTAAGAGTTTGACAGTCCCTTTTGCTCCCTCCAGGACAGGAAGGCTTATTGAATGATTTTGAACACACCAAAAAAAATAAACTTTGCTGATATGTATAATAAAATAATATATTTATTTATTTATTTACTAATATATTTTAAAAATATTAACACCTACGTTCTTAAAACAAAAACAAATTCTACAACAGATATGTCCACTTATGAATTAATTATTCACTCACCTACTTCAACTCAATAACTATCCATTATCTATCAACATTCTTATCACACGCGATAAGATCGCAATTTTATTGCACTCAAAAACAGTACTGCAACCAAAGTACAATTCTTTGAACTAATACAAGGTATTATTTAAACAAACGGTACAATTTTTACAGTATTCTTTCTTCTGAACACAAACCATCGGAGTCGACACCCCCAAAACGACCCCGTTTAGACCTGACGGGTACTCCTAAGACCCCCAAAATGGGGAATTCGTTCCATGTCAGTGAGAAGCTGAGCAGTCAGATGTCCATGCTCCTGGATATGCCTGATGTTCAGAGTCCGGACTTGAAGTTGTACAATGAGAGGCCTGGCACTCCACATAGTATTTTGAAGGTATGTAACATTTTTTTCTTAAGTGATCTGGGGTGCGTTTAAATCTTCCAGCGATGTTTCGCCGGAAAAAAATTAAACTAGCGAGGGTTCGCTGAACGGAGTCATATCTTTTTGTCAATGTTAGCTGTCAAATTCAATTGACAGCTCAGTTTATTGAACAAATAATCAATTTGCCGGTGTATTATAAATCCATAATCCAAAAATAATATTCACTCTCTAAAATAAAAATAATATTCGTTTTTACGGCAAGAATCGAGCAAAACAACAAAACTTAATGTCAATCTGACAGCAGGATAAAATTTTGCGTGGTAAAAAGGTCGCAAAAATTTATTCCTTTCAGTAAAAACATAGACCAGCGGACGACCGTAAACGAATAAAGAATTTAAACGCAGCCCGGATCACATTTGACCACTAATTGGCCTAGGCTGCGTTTAAATCAATTATCCAGTTTAAATTTAAACTGACTAAATGTCAAACACCCCGTTCAAGAACACCGAGAGGTGAAAAATGAAACTAACTAAAATTTAATCTGCCCCGTTTACGGTCGTCCGCTGGTATAAGTTTTTACTAAATGGAATACATTTTTGCGACCTTTTTACCGCGCGAAACTTTATCCTGCTGTCGGATTGACATTGAGCTTTGTTGTTTTGCTCGATTCGCGCCGTAAAAACGAATATTTTTATTTAAGAGAGTACTTAATTCATCGTCTCGGTGAATATTATTTGTGGATGGATTGAATTGTTATTTGTTTGATAAACTGAGCTGTCAATTGAATTTGACAGCTTACATTGACAGAAACCTATGACTCCGTTCAGCGAATCCTCACTAGTTTAATTTTTATCCGGCGAAAATTCGCCGGCTGATTTAAACGCGCCCCTGATGGTAACCGAAGATGTGGTCGACGGTGAAGCACGCTTGCCTAGAAGTAACTTATTTCTCTAGGGTTGTAGCTATCAGCAAACACAGAGTCCAGCAGTGAATTCTGTTCCTTAGCTGTGCGCACACAATAAAAGTATTGCCAAAACACTTTGTAATATTATTTAATCATTTTATCCAATTACATGTTTTTAGGCGACGATTTTTAAAATCAATAATTTAATTATCAGGCACATCTTGTTTAAAAGGACGCCCTTGACATACTTAGCCATTAAATCAGAGATGCCACGAATATTCACCTACTATTCGGTATTCGGGCTATGCGGCTACTTATTTTGCAAATTTTTCGGCCGTATCGGCAATATCATGGACACATTTCGTATATGATTTAAAAAAATATTTTTGAAATGGTATTTTGCAAAGATTTTCACACTAATTATGTTCATTTCATATTTACATTACATTACATTACAGACTCGTCATAACTCAGACATAGACCGAGAAGCTCCTTCGCCCGTAGACTCGCGGTACCTCGGCGATAGTGATGACGAGTTGTTGGAGACTGCCAGCAATCATACACACTACAGCGACGCCAACAAGTGAGTTTATTACTATTTCCTGTAGACTTCATGATATATTCATAGTTTATTATTCCATTACTGTATTGGTCTCGTGGTCGCAAGCGCGACTGCTGAGCGTGGGGTCCTGGGTTCGATTCCAGGGTCTCTCGAATTTCTCAGTAACTAGAAGTCCGCAGTTTGGAAGTTGGCGGTATGATACCACATGCCTCAGTGCGCACGTTAACCCGTTGGTCGTGCACCTGATCTGAAACAGTCAAATTGAGAACCACCTCCTTTTTTGAAGAAGGCTTAAAAAACGCTTTAGTAAAGTTATTGTGTTTATATTAGATACTGTTTAACATTCTTTTACGACGGATTTAATATTTTTTCGTTTAAATAAACCCGTTTATGTTTTTTAAATGTTTCAGACATCTACGCTTCACAATACCCACTGCCTCGGAATCAGGATCAACCCCATCCCCCCCTCCACCTTCTTCAAGAGATCCACTACACGCACAGCGTGCGAGAGAGATGGAGAGATCCGCTTCTACTGTGGAAGAAAGAGAGATGGATGTGTCTGTTGATAGCTTCGTTACTACCGCGTCGCATGCTATGGTAAGTTCTTGTGGATGGAGGCTCCAATATTGTCTCATAATTTCTCAAAAAATGCAAAAAAAATCAAACAAGAATAATTCTTTAGTAAATTCTTTTGAATGGCCATTTTCCTCATTTTGTCATGTGTGATTTAGTGACAGAAATTCTACTTTAGCACAGTAGACAAAAGACGATGGCACAGATTTCCATACAAATGTGGGCACATTTGTATGGAAATCTGCCCCGGGGACGTACAGAATGCAGATTTATATCAAACAATAGCTTAATAACGGCACTTTTAAAATATCTAGATTTAGTTTCATAAAAAGCACCGGTTCAAAAGTTATGTAACAGTGGTGATGTGTGTGACATCTACCGCCCCAAATTACTATTCAATCTCAATCCAAATTCCGTTCCTTTGATTTCGACGGCTGCTTCTGATTGGACATCTTAGGGTGCCTTTCCACCAGAGATATGTCTATCTGCGGGAATGTAAAAGCTGAGCTACGAAACTATGTGACCGTTTCCACTGATGCTAAGCTATAAGAGCGAGTAAGGGTTTTACTCATGGCGCGATACGATATCGAATTGCATCGATTGACGATATCGGTCAGATATCACACAATCGTCCGGCCGAAGAAAATGTATGGACGATCGCTAGTGTTTGCTTATGGAGTCGCACGTAATGACGATATCGCTCACAGATCTTATCGATATGGAATTGCATGTACGTCCTAATGACAATGCACATGATTCTGTGTTCGAAAGTCGATTGCGCAACTACTCGTCTCGTGCGACATCTTTTGTCTTTGGTTTGCAGCGCCTTTATGTCGTAGTAGTAAGGTGGATTTTTGAAGTGCACGGTCGAATTGCATCGCATCACTCCATTAGTAAATACGTGCGACTTAAATCGGCAATCGACTCGATATCGCACGAATCGCGTCGCGTCAAATCGCGCCATGAGTAAAGTTCCTAAGATGTGCTATGAAGATCGTCAGCGCAAAGTAGCTGCGCGAGGAAGATGCGCGGCTTTAGCTATGCGATGTATCAATAGCAGGGAAGACGACCCATAGCAACCGTAATAAATTATTTTACTCAAAAATGCATGTAATGTGGTCATTATTTTGACAACCTTGTTTGAGCAAAGTCGACCTTGCCGTTCTGTTTCAAGGAGCGGCCAGAAAAGTTTTGCTGGTCGCTCTAACAGCTATTTTGACGTTTCAACGTTTCAATAAATATTTTATTTAAATTACTTGCTGGTTTTATTTAGTTAGATACTTGCATTTTTGAGTAAAGCATTATACAAGCTTTGGCCCACTATGACTGCTTCGCTGGTCACGCTATGATTGCCTCGAGCTAGCCTGCTGTCGGCCATCAGCGCGACCAGCAAAGTCATTATAGACCGCGGCAATAATGTACTAAATTTCCAGCGTTAAAAACACTTTTTTTCAGACTGAAACCCATCCCTTGGAATCACCACCAAAGAAACAAGCGACTGAAGAATCTGTTAAATCCAGAAAGATATATAAAGACACAGTACGAGCTAGGCGTTCCCTCTCAATTTCAGTCAACAGCAGCTTGTCAGACGACCCAAACACTTCTATAGAAAGCATAGCCGACATTCCAGTTACTCTAATAAACCCTCGTTATTCTGGAGAAAAACATCACAGATTTACAGAAACTTCACTTGAACAAAAAGATTCTACGGTAGAACGTTCGGTGATAGAATTGAATGTAACGGTCACTGGTGCGAGAGAGACGGAAGTAGCCGAAGATAGACGAGAGTTGCCGAAGACACCGAAAGGAAGGAGGGGGATTAGAGCTGGGAGTGAGAGTACTCCGCTGGTTAATAGGTAAGATTACTTTCATATTTTTTATTTTTATTGTGTGACATCTATCTATATAAATAAAAATGAATTGTTGTTCGTTAGTCTGATTAAAACTCGAGAACGGCTGGGCCGATTTGGCTGATTTTGGTTTTGAATTATTTTGGAAAGTCCAGGGAAGGTTTAAAAGGTTTTTTTTTTAATCGTTTCTCAGGTGGTACGGAGTTCGCCGGGTCAGCTAGTTTAAAATAAAAATTACATGGAAATAGAAACTTTAGAATTTAGGCCCAATATTTGTTGCCGAAAAGGACAATCAGTATTCCTCATAGATATACATATAAATTAATCCATTAAATTGAGTAATTATTATAATGAAAAGGAGTATTTGAATTTTATAATCGAAGTAGATATTAACTTTATTTTTAAATTACGCACTTATACTAGCGCCTCAGTGCCTTCGATTCCAATTGCAGGCTTTTCCAAGGTTGCGGTGTAGACGGTCCCGCGACATCCAGCTGCATAATTTCAAACATAAAATCTCCTCCACCATAATTGGAAGATGTTTCGCTAGAAGATAAGAGGTTTTTTAAAACCTTATTGTAGGTTTCTTGAGTTAATATTAAAATTTGATCCTTATTTCAGAAGTAGACCTACAACGCCTGAACGCATAGATTCGCCTGTAGTTACACCATTACGTCCTACTAGAGTCACAAGGTAAGACAAAAACCTTAGTAAACTTACGATTTAGTAATTATGATTATGCTCTGACTTAGCACAGGTGCTATTTGAAAATAAAATATAGCCTCAGGAATAATGTAGCTTTCTACTGGTAAACGAATTTTCAAGGTTGGTTTAGTATTTCCAGAGATTACTTCTTACCAGCAAACTCACAATTTTCTAAATGAACAAAATTATTGAATTGCAACTTTCTGATCGGTCAGGAGTAGATCCCGTACCCCGGAACTAAGTCCCCGCACATCTCCCCTCGCGCCCATCCCTGAGCAGCCGCGACAGGAGACTGAGAGTGAACCACATCCTGAGAGGACCACTCTTAGTGTACCCAGACGACTTAGGTAATTATCTAGCTACAATTTAAGACTTTTACCGTCTTAGGGTCAGCTCAGACCGAGACGTAAAGCTGTGCGCACATTGCAATAGAGCTACTCAAAATCTAACTCTATTTCCTTCACGAAAAGTTACACATTTGCAGTATCGTTGCGTCACTTCGCGCCGCGTCGCGTTTCGATGTGAACTGACCGTTACTGCAAAAAGTTGAACATCTGTTGAACAGTTGTCTCAAAAAAACTCTCAACTGCAAAATGGCATTGATATAAGGCGTTGATTTATGGGTCATTTTTCAGTTACACTTTTCACTTTTTTTAGACAAGTTTAAGAGATGTTTAACTTGTAGTAAGACGATTAGTAATAAGGGTTTCCCAAATGGTAAAACAGGATTCTATTACTAAAACTCCGATATCTGTCTGTTACCAAACTGTATCTCATGAGATACAGTTTGGTAACAGACAGATATCGGAGTTACGGTTCATTAACCGTGATAGACAGACGATATATTACTGTTGCCACTTTAACAACAAATACAAAAAACCTCGTATGAAATATTTATGGGAACAGACATGTTTTTTTGCCCTTTTTTTCTTTCGGACATGATCTTTTGCGGTTTTCGTTTTAGGAACCGGTGCGCATACTTGGCCGTTTATTTTATTTTCCGCTTTGACAATAAAACATTTTTAATTTTACTACAAATAGGAGTAGAACCCGCACTCCCGAACGTGTAGAGAAAAGTGGTACGGGATCTCCCAGACTCGAAGCTATCAACGAGTCGCCCACCAAGTCGTCTAACACAGAGTCATCTTCCTCCTCTTCCTCGCCGTCAGCACGACGCAGTTTGAGGTGAGAACCCACACTATCATCAACTAAGTCTGTCGTAGTCCACTGCTGGACATAGGTCTCTCTTAGCTGTGGTATATCACGCTTCCGCATCTAGATTCATCATCTGCTTTTTCCCAACTATATTCAGGTCGGCTTCCAGTCGAACCAGATGCAGCTGAATATCAGTATTTTATATGTAGCTACTGCCTATCGGACCTCCATAACTCAGTAACTGGACAGTACATGGTAAAACTGGTTATTAGACTTTAGAGCTTCTAACTAATAGTAACAACTGTCAAAGATCTATAAATGACAGCCGGGACCAACGGCTTAACGTGCTTTCCGAGGCACGGAGGAAACTCGCTATGACAGATGGTCACCTATCCACAGAGCAACCTCGGCAAGCGCGGCTTTACCCGGAAGATCGGTCTGTGTAGCTGTAATTATTTAGCCACGAGCTCCTCATCTGAACTTCCGCATCTATAAGTTGAAGATACAGTGTTACAAGAGTTTTTTAGCGCACGAATGAATGAATTTTATTTGCAGTGCGGTGTTAGTTCCGATTTAGTTCCTAGCCACACGCCAAATAATCTGTGTTCAGCTATATCTGTAGGTTGATCTAGATCTTAATTGAGTCTTCTTTGGTCCATCCAAAGGTTGTCTAGAAGATATCGCTATCAGCGAAAAAACCGCCAACGTACCATTAAAATTAACAATATTGAAACGCTTTGTGTTCATTTTGGTTTACTTACAATAAAGTATTATATTCTTTTCTTTGAATTTTGTTGGTGTCATTGGCTTACTGCGTTATTTTCTTTTATAGGAACCGTTCACGTACTCCAGAAATTGAGGTTGTCCAAGAATTGATTGTGAAACAAACCCCACGCAGTCTAAGGTAGGTGTTAAATAAAACAAGTATGGGAAAAATATTCATATGTACAAAATAACCTCAAACTTACATATTTTATTGTATTATATTCTAGGAGCCGATCCAAAACACCTGAAAAACTGATGTCTCCACGCGTAGAATCCTCAGCTCGAGCCAAGAAATCTCTATCCCGGAAAGCTTTTGAAAATATCCTTATCGCGAAAGTCAAACAGGCTGACCAATCAGAGGTTGAATCTCCTGAAGAAAAACCCGAAGTCGCCATCGAATGCACTCCAATGAAGCCGTTCAAACAAGTCCCAAGTCTAATGGACGTCACCCTATCCCCCATAGTCAACAAATCAATATTACCAAGTTCCACAGACACTACCATCTCAGAATCAGCCGAAAAAGAACTTAAAAGTGATAAGAGTACGGTCGAATCAGACTTGAAGCCTCTCCCGGCTTTTACGACGTTACACGAAACTTGTGTTCAGAAATCAGTGCTCCATAGTTTCGAAAGTAGTGTAGGTGAAACTTCAGTTAGTATTCGTGAAGAAAAAGTCGTTGTTGTCGAAAAAAGTGAGTCGGTTTTGAAACCTCTCCCTGCATTTACTTTGAACGAAACTGAGTTTGATAAATCAGTGTTACGCAGTTATCAAAGCAGTGTGGCTGATGAATCAAGCATACAAGAAGACAATAACACAACGGAAACTGAGAAAAATGTATCAAAACCTTTTGCCGCCTTCGTACAAATGATACAGACTGATTTCGAGAAGTCCGTCCTACGTAGTGCCCAAAGCAGCATCGGAGACGCTTCACAATTGAAGGACGACTCCAAACAAGAACCTTCAAGTCTCATGACAAATGACAGTGATGTAGAAATGGAAGAGAATGTTGCACAAAAAGAGACAGAAGAACAGAAAAAGCAACAGAAGCTTAAAGAGAAAATAGGAGAACTTGAAAGGGAGTTAGATGAGATTCAAGGTATGTCTGATGATGAGCAGGATAATAGTAGTCAGTCTGTGAGTGAGGAAGAAGATGAAGATGGGGAGGGAGAAGAATATTCTGAGGAGGGTAGTTCTGGAAGTAGTGAGGTAAGTGAGACTTTATGATTACACAATACTAGCTTCCACTCGCGGTTTCCGCTGTTGCTCGGCTCCTTTCGGTCGTACCGTGAAGTTGTATAGCCTTCCTTGATAAATGGGCTATCCAACCCAAAAAGAATTGTTCCTGAAATTAGCGCTTTAAACCAAATGAACTCTTCAGCTTTATAATGTTAGTATAGATAAGAGACCCTCATCGATTTTATCAGGCACACATTCAGATGAAATTGATTGAGCCGTTTTCGAGATAAGTGTACACAAACATGAATAGCTCTTTAATTAATATATCGGTTATTTCGGTTACCAACAGATTCCCAAGTATGGAAAAAAGAAATGTTTCACAAGAAAAAATGTGACAATTTGCGCTACTAAAATATGTACCAAAAACAATCCGGTAATTTACTATTTTACACATTATTCACCTTGACTTATTTTTGGATTGATTAGTGTTATTTGCATTTTCATGTTTGGAAAGATTTTATTTGTCATTAGAAATCTGAGCTCAAAACTCCATTCTCTCACACAGTATATTCCTGAAATACATAGATACTTTCTACAAAAAGTTAAAAATCTTTTAAACACTTGTCTAAAAAAGTGTAACTGCAATAAAGACCCTATGTCACCATCAGATGCCGACACTTTTTTAGACAAGTGTTCAACAGATGTTTAACTTTTTTGTAGTAATATTGATAATATCCACAAACCAAATAAAGATATCGAAAACATTACAGCCAAGTTCATCAGACGAAGAAGAAGATGAAGAAGTTATATCAATAGCAGACTCCGACGATTCAAGCGACAAACTAGAAATAGACGAACAGTCCAAACACAGCAAAGAATCAGATGCACAGAACATCGAAATTGTAGAATTCGACGAGGAAAAGGAAACTGAACCTAAAGTAACTGAGAATAAAGATAAAATTGATATTCAAGATCTAACACCGATTGAGAGTTCCAATGATCCGCTGAATCAGGGCAACTTCTCCCTGATGACTGATGATAACTCTTTGGCTGAATCTGATAAGTCGGATCTGAATTTGAATTATTCGAGTGAAAGTGATAAGGTTAATGTTATCGGGGAAACGCCGGTTGAACAAATGGAAACTGGTAAGATATTTGATATTTTTTTTAACATTTTATTTACGACCAATATTATTATTCATCTCAATCCCTATGTTATCTTTGATTATGCTTCTGATTGCACATATTTCAGACTCGTGTATGCAAATTCGGTAATTGATTGGTTATAGACAAAAATCGGAATCAAGATAGCAACTGAGGAAGAATATTAATATCCAACGTTGGAAATAATTACGTTTCTTCTTTTTTAACATTACTAACCAAGATATACTCAAATCCTACAGTTATTCACTTACCTGCTCATCGTATTCTGTAGTAAATTTAACCCTTAACTACCTAGCACATATTATTGTCACACAACCACCTAACATACGTCTGTGGGACCCCCGAGTTAAATAAGTCACTATTGTTAAAAATATTAAGGAACGGTATTGTTTTTAGTAAAAATCAATTTTGAACATTATTAAACTCTAATATTAGAAACAAAAAGCACATGAAATTCAACATTTTATATTTTTAACACCCAATCATTGTTGCAAGCTCCTATTTTAGGCTTACTTACTAATACGTTTGGAAATTGAGATCTGCAAAAAATATTTTCAGCAGCAGAAAATTCTTATTATTTTTTTTGTAATATTAAATCAACGAGGAACATGGAAAAAAATAAAAATTCTCATTAAAATAATAAATTAAACAAAATTGCAGACTCTAAACTTATATCTTTTCATGACATCGAAAACACATCTTATTTGAGCATTCAAGAAGAATTAGCGCTTTTCATTCGAAATACATGTATTTTTTTTTTGCGTTTCTTAGTACACTGGCAAGTAGTACTTACTGTTTTTACGAATTATCAATCGCTCTTCAGCACTGCTGGTGCCTGGGACAACTGCTAGAGGGTTCACGTTGTTCTGGAGGATACGTTGTATACCGACACGTATCTTACGGTGAAATTTCACATTACTTTCACGACGTGCCATATGCATTCAGCTCGTTCCGGTATGCTGTATTTATACCTTCTCTTTCCTCCACTATATTATGTTATAAAGTTTGCGATCGCGAAGAGGTCGAGGCTGATGACCAACGAAAGCGATTATAAAATATCTTTACTTCTTTTTGGCCGAACTTCCTCCAACGGCACATCATCCTCAGTTAAAAACACTTGATCAACACTATGTGAAGGAATGTCACTGTGTGATAGTGTTTAGTTGAACTGTATCTGGCCATTCGCATTCGGAATCAAACGCGCAACTTTCTTCCAGAACGTGGTTTGTATCAACATTCTCCACATCACTATAATGGTCGTTTGGTATATTATCGTCATGTGATAATTCTTTTTAAAACCAGCTCTTAATAACGGACTGTCTATGTACTATTATAACTAAAATAATAAAGAAATACACAATTTATAATAATCACGTAACCACCTAACATACGTCTCTCAGACCCCAGCTTGTATTTATTTGCTCACCTGAGGCAAACCCGCAATCGTCCAATCCCGAGAAGCCGTTGCACAGTATTGAGGGACGCTAGGAAAAGGTATAGGAAGGAACAAGGTGGTACGACACTCCCTCGCAAAAATATTCACGATTTTAAACCTAACAGGGTCTGTGAGACGTATGTTAGGTGGTTAAGGGTTAAAGTTTCAATTTTCATGGCTGTTGATTTTTCAGAAATATTAAGATTGTCGACTTTTGACTTGATAAAGACAATGACAATCAAATCCTTTTTTTGTGGAGTACCACTTATTTAACTTAAACCTGTATTTCTCTACAGTACCCGAATCAGCTGCAGGCCAAGTTGAAGTCTCAGCTCCGGTCGATAGTGTAGATGGTCCTAGACATATTGATGTAGAACCGAAAGAATTCGATGCTAAAATAACAGAGCCAGAACAAAAATCATCTAGTGATGAAGCCAAATCAACTGCATCTGTTACAGAGGCAGAAAAAGTACCAGATAGTACCGAAGAAAAAGTGCCAGAGATTGTTGAAGAATCTAAAGTCACTGAACAAGTACCAATGGTTATAGATGAAGTACCAAAAGTTACAGAAAAAGATGTAAAGGTTACTGAAAAATCTGAAACAGAAAAGGCAACAGAGGTTCCAGAAAAAGAGTCCAAACCTGTTGAAAAAATACCAGAGATTGTTGTAGAAGCTCCGATGGTTACTGAAGAAACAAAGCCTGCTGAAAAAGCACCTGAAGTTGTTGAAAAAGCTTCAGAGGCAACAGAAAAAGAGCAAGAAGCAGAAAAGACGGTAGAAACAACAGAAAAAGACACAGAAAAACCGACACGTTCAAGAAAACGTGCCAAATCAACATCCTCAAACAAATCTACCACAGAAACAGAGAAAGAGGTCAAAACTCGTACACCAGTAACAAGAAAGCGAACCCAATCAACCTCTTCAAACAAATCCATAGACACGGAACAACCAAAAACACCAGAAAAGGAAACCACTCCTTCTAGAAGACGAGCGAAGACCCCGACCAGCGCCGAAGTCAGAAAGATCATAACCAGACGGGTATCGAGAGAAATGAAGGGCAAATTGGACGAATCGAACGTTCTAGACGAGTCTCTAACCGTAACCACGCCAAAACGTAGATCGACGCGTTCAAGAAGCAAGAATTTCGATGATAATGATAGTGTGGCTTCTGAAAGCTCCTTCGTTAGTAGGGCCAGTGAGGATGCCGGTGATAGAGCTGTGAGGAAGGGACGTAAGCCTGCGACCATCACGGCTAAGCCTGAACTGTCTGTGATACCTGAGGTTATAGCTGAAGATGGAGCGAAGGCGGACGTTGATAATGTTATCAGTGATTATTCTAGTACTAGGAGGTAAGAATAACACCATTTTTTCTTTTTGTGTTGGCTTGTCTGGCCATTTAAACTTTCTGATTACAAACGTTTTAAGTTGTGAATTCTTACTAATTGAACTGCTTTCTGACTGTTTTTTTCATAAACATTGGTATCATACCACCATAGCAACGCGTGACGTAAATGTCCAATGAATACTTCGACTTAAAAATTACGAAAATTGAAAACACTATAGTATGTAATAATTTAGTTGTTCAAAATTACCTATTTGGTTCTATGAGAGACAGAAATTATACATTTATCAAAATTAATACCAACTTGTTTGATAGCATTGTAGATGTTTTCCATTAATTACGTAAAAGTAATGAAAATCCAATGTTTCATACATTGGATTTTCATTACTTTTACGTAATTCACTCGTACTAGCGCTTCAGTACCCATACCATGAGTTGTCATTACGATACTCGATCATCGATATCGACCGCGTTTGTCGCTCTCATTGGCCCGCTCCAAGGTTGTATAAACTTTTAACCAATGAGAGCGCCAAACGCGGTCGATATCGATGATCGAGTATCGTAATGACAACTCATGGTATGGGTACTAGACATTCAATTTACTGCAATTATAGATTATTTTACAACCTACTCTACGGGCCCTAAATGTATCACATTTCAAATTAAGTACAATATTCACGCAGCTGTCAAAGATCTATATTTTTCATCCCTTGGCCAGAAAGTCTTCAAAACTTTGACAGAACAAATGAAATACTTCCACATCTACCTTTACAGACTGACCCGCCACCAAAAAGCCACCCTCGAGTCGTGGCTGGAGCCCGCGGCCTCTCCCCGGCGCCGCGCCAGCACGGCCTCCCGAACATCTCACACATCTCATCAGTCCGTAGCTTCCGAGGTAGATGATGACGACGCATCATCTACCCACTCGGCTGCCTTCGATGTGCAGCCCATTGATAGAATCAGTCTGCTCAATAAGACTGACTTTGAAGGTATTGTGGAGCTTTTGAATATAGGTAAAGGTCTTAGGATAGCTCATGATACCCACCAGTGTCTTTAATAAATTTTCAACGTTATGATCTCGACATTAGAGTTGAAAATCAATTGAAGACAAAGTAGTGTGTAATGACCTCTGGCTTTAATTCTGATTTAGGGATGTTGTACATAAACTAGAATATCCAAAATTAGAACTTGAAATGGGATATTTGCCATATTTATTATTTGCGATGAAAAAAAATGTATTGAATTCACGATATTTCGAATATTTTATCCGTAATCATGCAACAGTACTGAAATATTGGTCGCTCAAAACAAAATAAAAGGTAATATCTTGTTTTAGTTTAATATCTTGTTTTAGTTTAATAATGATACCCAAAAAGTTATTTTGTAGAAGTGTTATTTTTAATGAATTAGTTGTTCTCTAATTTATACACATTGTATTTTACAGTTATTTTGCACTTGACGTAAATATTCTTCAGTTTTCTTAAGTCAAAATACAATTTTTATCAAGCACATAATTGCGTTGTAAAAAGCATCCAAATACGTCGATTTTGATGTAAATAGAAGACTTTACTTCAATAGCGTATGTTTTCTCTGTAATTTTCACTGCACAAAATAACTGAATTATCACTTTTAATGCGTAATCACATTTCAGCATGTCAATGCACTTACAGACAACACCAGCAAAGATTGATACTCACTATTCTCCTTTCGCTCTTAATCTATACGTTTGAGCGAGAAGAAAATAACACCTGGGGCCGTATTACAACGTCTTAAAACTAGGCCTGTTCAAGTGAGTGAACAAGATGGCGCTAGACGACTTATATATCTCTGTCATTTTCACTCGCCGGAACAAGACTGGTTTTAAGACGTAGTAATACGGCCGCAGGTACTTCGATACTGCAAATTCCTTTTACTAAATTGACAGTTCCAATATTCGCTTCTCGTTCATAAACAATACGAGAAGCACATAACAACATATTGTTACCATTAATCCTTGACTAAATTAACGATTCCATTCTCATTTCTTCTCACATTTAACTTATACGTGCGAGTGAGAGACAAATAACAAAACAGAATAATTAGTGCTGCCACCTCTTCAATCATTAATAACAACTAGATACACAATCCCGTACAAAAACGAACTTAAAACTGTCCTCAAGCAGGTTCGTAAAATAGAAAGAAAACAGAAAGAAACATACTGGCCAACACATACCAAAAGAAATTAAACCTTATTCGAATGAGTTAAAGTTGGATATAGAACGGACATGAAAAACACATAAAATTTTACGGCCGCGACTCTAATCAACACATGTTACCCGACTAAGGGCTGGTTTTTCAATAGTCAGTTAAGCGTTACGTGAGGAATAAAAATAACGGTATGACCAATGATATTCTAATATACAGATATGTTATACGCTTACAAAACAACAGCAAAAACTGTTCCGCGCCGAGCCCGGACTTTTTTATTCAAACATAACATTTCACTACAAGTAAAAAGGATAGCTTGATAAAACGCAATAAGAAAAAAAGTGACAGCTAGATAAACAAACAGCGCCACGCCACCCACGCGTCATCAATCCCCCCGCACCGCCCCGCACGTCGGCAGCACCTTGTCGTTCTTACGACATCAGAATATTACGAAAATAATTGAAATATATTAATAAATCGAAGTATATTGCTTACTTACGTGTGGTATGAGATCCCGTGTGTTTTATTAATTTTTTTATCATGATTGGTACACTTCATAAATACACACGATGGCATTTTTGATGACAATTACGTAGCAGCGCGCAACGTGTTACTCGTAGTCGTGCGAGACACAGACTAAAAGCAATTGTCCGACGTAGGACATTTTCTGGTCTTCACGTTTTGCGCGCTCATAACATATCTGTTTACTAAAATATCATTGGGTATGACATATTTTCCATAGATAAGCTGTCAAACCGCCATTTTTATTCCTCAGTTAGCGGATAACTGACTATTGGAAAACCAGCCCTAAATCAAGTAGCCATGCGACAATATAAACTGTAAGTTTAGTAAAAGTCTTTTCAATGGGGATGGCAACTGGGGAACTAATGGCGCCAGTATAGCTTGTTCCAAGCATCGTCATTGGTTCAAATCAGTTCAAATCTTAAAGGTACTTCTAAATAGTACTACGTCATTGGTCGGCTTAGGACTAAGCTATGGCGTCATCTACAATTAGCTTTGACTTGCCTTCCCCATTGAAGTGCTTTTTATACCCTGCTGATCATTTCGACATTTAAAAAAATGTTTTACGGCGTTTTCTTGGCGATGTATCAGTATTTATAAGAAAGTGTTAGTTATTATATATTGGTATTAATAATAATAATACTTAAATATTAATACTTACTGAAAAAATGAAATTCCATCCCTTTTTCCGGTCCAGGAAGAGTGATTTTTGCACTTTTTAAACGAGCACGGAGGCATGTTTACTTTCCGACCGTGATGACGTTTTTTGTCGCTGATTGTGTAGGTATCTAGTTATTATTAATGATCGAAGTGCCACCTATACTAAATCAACAATTCACCTCTTAATCTAAACATGTACGTGTAAGCGAGATGCAAACCCTTTTTTTCTCAATCTACGCATGATTTGTCCTATATAACCAGCCTTATAACCGCTTGCATAGGAATACCGGACTTAGACGAGCTTCAGTCCAACTTATCGCCAGAATCCCTAGCTTCGGATGCCAGTAAACAACGGAGATGTAAGTATGCTTTGTAAAAGCTTGTATTAATTTGCCTTTAACTTTTATTTTATAATTGTAACTGCATGAGGTTTTTTGTATATAGTTTTGCACTGTAGTGAAATGTAATATGGATGACTTTCTGATAGAATCTTAGTGCCCTCTCTGTATGATTGTTTGATAGAATCTGGGGGCACGGTAGTGCCTCCGCCAAGACGAGGCAAGTTTTAAGAAAAACGTTTTCCCTATAAATATTCCTTGCGGAGTTTTTATTCATACAGAAAAGACCTGACCCTCATTCTACGGACTCATAATTTGTAACGCTTTTCATATAAAACTGTTAGCGTCATTATATTATGCAACGAAAAAAAGTATTAGGTACCACATCTTTACCCAAGATGACATCGATTAGCAGCCAAAAGTTATAAAATTATGTCTATTTCGTAAATTAAAAAATAAACAGGCGTGAATGAAATCACCCTAAAGGTATATGTAACTTTAGTAGAGCCACACTCTCTCCAGTTATTGAAGTCCCATAATATAATAAGGGGTGAATAAATTGCTCTCCATTGATGACAAATCCAGATTTCGGGCTTCTTCTAAGATTTTTTTTTTAATTCAGTCATCAAAGTATCATCTGATTGACCTTTTCCCTATTATGTTCTAAATTGTAGTTTAACTAGATCCAGTTAGAGACTAATTAAAAAATGTGTTTTATAAATGAAATTACAGCTCGTCTCGGCAGAGCTGCGTCTGAAACTAAAGCGTTACCACGAGCAGCCAAGATTAACCGAAGAGTATCTGTAGATGTTGGTAAGTAAACATTTAACAAAGAACAGTAAGCATAAAGGCCAAGATTTCACGGTGCGATATTTTCCCGATCTTCATATACAAGGAGCCCTCCTTGTTTAAGTGTTATGTATTCGACCGTCCTAGTCGCGCGTTTCTGTATCTAACATTTGTTAGAGCCAGTTCACACGACGCGTTGCGTCTCCGTTGCGTCGACGCAGCGCTGCCGTTGCGTCATTTTACATACTAATAATCATAATGTACACACGGTGCGCTGCGTCGACGCAACGCACACACGACGGAACTGCAGCCCCCGAGACGAAGCGGCCGGGGGTGTACACATTGTGACGACGGAACGGTAGCGCTCAGTTGCTTGTGCGGTGATAGGAAGGATACACGCAAGCCCATATCATTTTTTACGTACATATTTTGTATTCAGATTTATTTGCAAAGTATAGGAGCAATGCCAGACGTCTTTTCCGATCTATGCTTTCTATAGACTGATGCGATGTTTTTATAAAATGCTTGCCGCAACTGTGCGTCGCCGCTACGATGTCGGAACGTTATTACTGCGTCGTAGTAACGGTGCGGTGACGCAGCGCCTGTGTGGCCGGCTATGTCAAAATATTTGCGTTGCGTCGACGCAACGCAAATATTTTGACGCAACGCGCCGTGTGGACCAGCCTTGGTATATTTTATAACACTGAGGGATCTTCCTCATTACGCGATTCGTGTAATTTGCAATTTCTACTAACTATAAAAGAAAATCCTTGCTACTACGACATAATGATACAATTCAATTGACTTGACGTCGCGTCGTCGTGGCTATCGTGTTTTGTTTTTCATCTACCCGTAGACAACCGCACGTTTTATGTCAATTGTCGTAGTGGTAAGGTTGATTTTCACTTGAAGTTGGTTGCATCGCATCGCGTCTTGGGGAAGCTGCCTGAGGAGACACAAAACAATCGCAAGTACCGGCTGCGGACGGGTAGCGCGCCGGGCGCACCTGGAGCGCTTTCGAATATTTCTATGAGTTCTTAGCCTATTGTACGATAAAATAACTCTTTTTTTTTTAATTTGCCACGCATTTTTTTACTAAGAATCTCAAAAACATAAAACTGTATATGTCGTATATATATGTCTATCAGCGCCGGATACATTATTTATTACCCTAATCATTCTCTTTTTCCACAGTGGTGAGTAGTCCGGACCCCGGTTCTCCATTGAGCACGGACAGCCCGGCCCGCGGGCGACGCAAGTCCTTCAACCGCGCCTGTGAGGCGCTACACACTCCTAAAGGAAGGCGCACTTCTACCGATCTTAGGGTATGTGTTGCATTTTGTACTTTTGTGTGAAAGCAGCTTTAGGAGTTTGAAGAACAGTGTGTATCCTATAATTATTGTCGGAATTTTCTTTCGGTTTACTGTAGTTATGTGAACATCATCATGAATTTACAGACTTGAATTATCCCATCAGACCCCATACTATCTAACTAATGTTATAAAAAAGGGGTCCTGCATCTCAACAGTTAATGTGTTATTAATTTTTTATGTCATTTGTAAATAAGACGGGTAAAATTAACGCTTTAGGTAATTTCTAGCTCTAGAGCGTCTTACGTTTTAAGGCGCTCCCTCACCGAGCATTCACCTGTAATGTAACATAAAAGTGCGCAATTTGATGCTCTATTGTCTTCGAATGTTTGAATCTGTAACGTTACATTACAGGTGAATGCTAGCGGTGAGGGAGCGCCCATAATTTCTGTTCCCCAACAGTCATCGGTTCATCAATTTTTATATATGACTGAATCTTAAGCAACTTATTACAGAAAGGAGAAGGTCAGAGTCCAGTAGATTCACCTGCGGCCTCAGAGTCAGATGCGGCCGCGCAGCCCAGCACCGCGGTGACTCCCGCCAGACGCACGCGACGCACCGCCTCCACTGTGTCTAATACTAGCCAAGCTAACTCCGAAACTGGGAAGAGGTGAGGATTTGAAAAGGATACTATATTTTTAAAAGAGTAACCATGGAGTTTCTTGCCGGTTCTTCTCCATGGAATCGACCAACCCGAACCGAGCACCTGCTGTCCACGTTTTATAAGTGCCCTCATGGGCCTATGTGAAATAAAAATATTTGATTTTGAGGATTTCTTTACTAACGTTATGTCAATGCTATAAAGTTCTGTTCTTTCTATAATATAATCTGTAAAAGAGAGGCCGAATATAAAGCGCGCGCAATTTGATTTAACCAATGCATAGAGTTAGCAGTTACGGGCCGTTCACTACTTTCGTCTTAGCAAAATGGTGCGACGGGTGGCGTAAACATTAATTACTTGGAAGTACGCGAATTCGCCACTGGCGGACCCTTGTGTCGTATTTCAAACATTTCTATACCATTTGATCTTGCCGCTGGCCGCCCGCGGGCCTATCCGCACACAACAGTGCCGACACGTACCGTTCCGTGACGTGCTATTCATATGTACGAGTGAACGAAAATCACTAAACGGCACTGACACTGATGAGTACGGATAGCGTCGTACAAAATGTATGGTACAATATCATATTTCACTGACACTGATCGATACGGCACTGATCACGTCACGGAACGGTACGGTACGGAACGTGTCGGCATTGTTGTGTGCGGATAGGCCTTTTAAGCCGGAAACACATTATTTAACACGCCACGCGACGCAACGTGTCGACACCCGATGTGCAGTAGCGCGTGTCGTCGCGTCGGGTGTTCATAGTGTGATTCTGGTCATAGAAAACAATACATTTGATTTGACTCAACACGCATCACGTTTCGTCGGGTGGCGTCGGGTGTTAATAATGTGTTTCCGGCTTTAGATGGTAGCAATACTTGTCAAAGTGTCTCTCTTGATAAGTCTTTCGTCTGAATAAGATTTCAGAAGTTACACATCATGTGCGACTATTGCAAGACTCGTTCGTTTTTATAACATTTTACAAGCATGTAATGAACGAACTAACTAATCACAAAAACCAACTTAGAAGTTAAGTTGCACTGCTTTATTGACTGGATAAGATTCACAGATCAAGCTTCCACAAATTGTAATTGTTTGACGATAATAAGTAATATTTTCTTGTTTTTAGGTCTAGGAAAGCAGCAGCAGATGATAGTATTAAGAAATAATTGAAGAACTAAGTTATTTTTATATTTATAGTGAAAGTTATAGAATTACAGTTTTGTTTTTGCATTTATAACATAATAAATCAAATGCCAATAATATAGCATCTAACTTTCATTAAAAAATCTGAAAACTCCAAACATATATGCCCCCTTGCTAGTGCACTCACGGGCGCGCATTGAATATCTTTCGTTTTATATATAAAGTCCGTTTAGGTGACATAATTACATATTATCTTTACAGCCCCGTGGGCTTTGTGCATCAAATAGTAAATTGTGAAAAATTACCTTTCAAACATGAACAGTCCTTCATACCCATCAATGGCTGTCCTTGGGTCCTACCACGACGTCATAAAGGACAGTAGTTTCACTGTGGGAAAGACACAGAGCAGGGCCTTAACGCGATTCAGTTTAGGGCGTGGGAAAGAGATGGCGCTAGACTTGTATAGCTCTGTCTCTTTCCCACAGCCTAAACTCGATCGTTAAGAGCTCGTGGTAAGGCCCCAGACCACAGTAGAACTACTCTCGCCTACCTTACCTCAATCTCTAAAGGCGCTCCCTCACCGAGAGCATTCGCGTGTAATGTAACAGTATAGATTCGATCTTGAGCATTACATTACAATACTACCTCCCTGACTGACGAGCATTCGCGTACATTTAGTATAGATTTGATACAAGGTGCGCATTGATTGTTCTCCCTCACCAATGAAATGCTCGACAGTACCCTTAGCACGAGTTTTCAGTATTTGAGACGTAAAGTAAACTGGAACTTTGAGAATTTCAAATTGACAATTTTCAAGGAAAAAATTAGTTCCTTCTTCGCACACCAGAGGCGCTGTTCCATTTTTTCATACAAAAAACGCTGTAAATACTGGAAAGACGCTGTAAAGTAAAAGAGTGAAAACTCGTGCTAAGGGTACTTTAACGTTACATTACAGGTGAATGCTCGCGGTGCTGTAGCGCCTAAAGGCACTTTTGAATTATCAAGTAAAAGCTACAGTCCAGCCCATAAAAATAAAACTACCAGTGTAGTTTCAGGCTTGGTTCAGACATAATTGAAACAATGATACACAATAGTATTTAAAATATTTTTATTCAATACACAATCAGTCAATGTTTCTTACTCGTTCTTACATTTTTAATTTATGCGCTACAGGAACAGATAGCGACAAAATCTCATCGTTTTAAAATTTATGATTTTTCCAACATCTACTTCGATGGTTATTTCTTGGAAAAAGATTGCGGTGTTGGAAAAATCAACCCTTTTAAATAAAACACAAAATACCTTACTGGGACAAAACATTAGAAACAATAAATAACACCCATAGACCTAGAGCATGGAACAAGCATTAGTTGCTCGAGGTAGAGTCTAGTAATTTTAAGATCATTTTATCTCTTTTCTGGAAGACGTAGGAAAAAGTCTATCGTAATATGAAAGAAAGAGATAAATGGCTATTATAGTTGTTTTTCTCTTTTTAGAAAATATTTCAATTTTATTTTGCTATAAAAGGCTCAGTCCATACCATAGGTCTATGATAACACCGAACAACTCAAAGGTGACGTTTACGTAAACACGATTACATTAAACTAGTTTTACAAAAAAAAATACGCGTATCTTACCCTACTTCTCGCTCCAATTTACGCATGCATAAATACGCGCGCACTGTTTACAAAATCGCTTCGAACATCATTTCTAAATATTTTAATAACCCTTAAAGTATCTTACAATTTCCGTAATTTTACCATTAAATAAATTTTAAGTATCCAATTGATTAATATTACCTAAAATATGGCAAAAAATCTCAAAAATTTTGAATTTCATCCAAAAAGTCCTTATTCCGAAACCCTTAAGAACATAAAAAGAGGTTCTTATCAAGAATACTGTCGTTTACAAACGTATCAACAAAATAAATGCATCATTTTCAATTTTAGCACACCGAAATAATAAACCAAATTTTCTGAAACCCCATTTTACCTTTTATCTTTGTCAAAGCTTTTAAGTTGTCTACTTATGTGATGCAAGACATTAGCATCCATAGGCAAAACTTTAGGTAACGCTACTTCGTTCATATCTACGTTCTTTGGAAGAATTTCTTCTGAATCCTTAATTTTCTTTCCATCAACTAGGTTAGTGCAAATTTGTTTGTCCTCTAATTTCAAAGAAACTTTATCAGTGCAATCCACTACTTCCCTTTTCTGTCTAATTTGTGATGGGTTGGCTAATTGTTGAATAGCATTTGCTATTGGTGCTTGATTGCCATTTGCTTGTATTGCATTAGCACCATTCTCTTGTACTTTTGGAGCCAAATTCACTTTAATATCATCATCCGTCTTTTGAGCAGCTGGTTTTACATCTACTTTCATTTGATTATTACCTAATCCATTAACAATAGGTAGAGGCACATTATGAACAATTTTGTTTTCCTGTTTCACTTGTGCGTCTTCGCCTTGTTTGTATGATTGAGGTTCATCGGGAGAATGAGAATGTGGTTTCACCGCGGCATTTTCTACATTATTTACTACTGGTAGGTTTTGTACGTTATTTGGCATTTGTGCGTTGATTTTCGGTATTTCATTTACAGCTGGTTTAATTTCTGGTATAACTTGTTTGTTTACATTAGGTGCAACTACAGCTGCATTGTTTTGGTTACCTACGTGGTTAGCAACATTTTGTATTACAGCTCCATTATTTTGGTTTATAACGTTATTGGTTTCAACATTTTGAGCTACAGGTCTATTATTTTGATTAGCTACATTGTTAACTTGTGGAATAACATTTGCTACATTATTCGGAGCTTCATCTTTTGTCCTTACCACTGCAGGTGCAGCCTGTTGTATTGGATTAATTGGTATTTGTGGCTGTATATTCTGATTTGGCTGTACATGCTGATTCTGTTGTACATTTTGATTAAGCTGTACATTTTGTGACGGATTGACTTGAACATTTGGAGCAGGGTTTGCTTGCACATTAGCCTGACCAATTGGTACATTATTTTGTACAGGATTCGGTTCAACATTTTGTGAAGGATTCACTTGAAAATTCTGTACAGGGTCCACTGGAACATTTTGTGCGGGATTTGCTTGGACACTATCTTGAGCAATCGGAAGATTGTTCTGAACAAGCGGTACAGCATTCAGTTCAGGTTTCTCTTTAATTTCTTGAATAGCTTCTATAGTTTCCACAGGTTTCTCTTTAATTTCTTGAATAGCTTCTATAGTTTCCACAGCTTTCTTAGCTATCTCCTGAACTGCATCGTTTGTTAACTTCTCCAATACTTCAGCTTTTACATCGTCTTTACCTAGTTCAGGTTTCTCAGACACACCGCCGATACTTTTGATCGCCATGTCTGCTATTTGTTTTATACTCTCTACAGCTATTTTCTTCGCTTCGATAGCTTCAACAGCTTCGTTCTTATTCTGTTGTAGTTCCTTCTTAGTCTTTATTATTTCGTCTAGAATTTCTTTTTGTTCTTTTATCAATTCTTTCTGTTCTTCGCCATGTTGTTTGATTGTTTCGATAAGTTTCTGTTGCTTTATCATATCTATTTTATCTTCGTTGGACTGTGGTTTGTCTTCTTTAGACTTTTGAGCTTCACCGTTACTTATGCCGTTCGCTAATTTAGTTTCTAACTTAGTTTTAAGATTTCTTGGATGTATTTCTGATACTTTGACAATAGGTTCTTTATTTTCTGATACTGGTAGTAAGTCTTTTTCTTCTGCTTTTATATCGTTCTTTGCGAGGTTTAGTTTTTCATTGGATTGCGATTCTGGAGGAACTGGGTTAGGTGGTTGTACTTCAGAGTTTTTAGCTTCAATTTTGAGTGGCAAGCTATCGGGAGGGTCCTTGGTGTCATCGTTTGGTGGTGGTTTCATGAAGATATTAACTGTAAAATGATAGCAAAAAATTGTTTCAACTAAAGAGAAAGAAAAGATTTACCAGGGATATAATTTAATCTATTTTTCGTACAGGGTGTTAATGCTGTATTTTAGCGTGTAGGCCCAATAGGCAACATTTGGTTCGCGTCATAAAGGAAATGTGTTAATCATTAAGTAAATATTTTAAAAAACATACCACTTTTATCCATGTCCTTATCCCGCTTTTCAAAGAAGTCCTCAACGATCTTATCGATCCTCTCCTGCGTGTACTTGTCGTCGTAATGCTCGATGCTGCTCTCAGCTACCTGCAAGTTCGCGTACGTCCCTAGTACCATTATTACTAGGCCAAGTACTAAGACTCCCTGAAAAAAAAGAAAGGGCGGATTTTTCATCTTCAATTATCAATTTACATTGAAGACCTGTCGGCCGCGCTTGCCGAAGTTGGTCTGTGGAAGGGTGAGCATTTACCACAGCGAGTTTACTCCAAGCGTCGGAAAGCTCGTAAAAGCTCGAAAGTCAGATAATGGTGCGAGAGCCGGCTGCAAAAATACCTACCTTATCGGCTACCCCAATAGGCTATGTATAGATCGTTAACCGACACCTAAACACGTAAAAAAAATCAGGTCTGCCAGAGCCGATCCTGCCGGGTCATAGAAATAATCGAGATTTTTTGACGTAATTTTTTAGTAAAAATTACGTCATAAGATACCCGAATGAAAGTGCTGGCAGCAGTTAACCATTGATTAGTTATGTAAAAAAAAGTGGGTCTGCCATTGCGCACCTTGCCGGAAGTACTTGGCAGACCCCTAAAATATGCCCTTCTGAAACACTAAACCTACCGCATCGAGTACCCGGATGGGACCAACGCTAATTAATAACCAAGATGCCTCTGATAATGGATCAAAAGGTCTGCCAGGTCTAAGCTTGCCGGAACTTAGTGTTCAAAGCATTTGAAGTTGATAGGGAGCATAATTTCACCTGAAGTCAAAATAACATTTAACATTTAAAATAACATTTTTTAAACATTATTTTGTTTCTAATTTTATACAAATTTATGAATGTTAAATATTTTTTATCAAAACATTAAATAAAACAACAAGTGTAGAGATAAAAGATGTACATTCAAAATTTAGCGACAATCACTACGAGTTCAATACTCGTATCATGCTTACAATTTATATACTTACAACTATCAAAACTTAGCTGGCATTAAAATTACCTGAATTCTGTATATATCGACACCGGAAGTATCAATTAACGTAAGGGACATTTTGGCGAAAATGAGTTATATTATATATCATTGGATTCAGAATTTTGCGCTCTATCGATTGGTACTATTAAAAAAAAATCTATCTTTAAAAAAATGTCCCTTACAGTACTTACAAAAATTTTGACCGCGAAAAACGATTTCTGAAAAAAAATGTGATGTAAAGTCATTAATATTTTTTCTTCTCAAAAAATTGAAGTAAGTCACCGTACTAAATAATTAACACCCTTACCTTAGTCAAAAATAAGTCGATTTAAATGACAATGTCCCTTACTTTAAATTAAATGCCCCTAACTTTAAAAACCATGTCCCTTACTGTAAATAAAATGTGTCTCACTGTAAACAATATGTCCCTTACTTTAAAAAATTGCTTGACGAAATCTGAATTTTATATAAAATGTTAGGAATCGTGACACTTACGACATAAAAAATCCGAAAAATTACCTCGAATAAATTTATATGCAACAGAAAAGGATGAAGGGATTTGGAAAATTACGGCTATTAGACATAAAAATACATAAACTATAGACAACACAAATCAATCTGCAGGTGAAATTCATCACCATTATCATTTCTAAATATTAAAGACCACTTTTGGACATAGGCTTCCTTCACCCAAGGAGCACCACAGCGCACGATCTCTATTCTAAGTCGAAATGAGCTGAAATTACTGCAGATGAAATACGTCAAACAGATATTTATTGCTTCATCTTTCACACAACCCATGCACCTTTTTAACCGACTTCAAAAAAAGGAGGAGGTTCTCAATTCGTCGGAATCTTTTTTTTTTTTTTTTTTATGTATGGTCCCCGATTTCTCGAAGACGCCTGGACCGATTTGGAAAATTTTTCTTTTGTTTGAAAGGGTATACTTTCCAATTGGTCCCATAATCATCAGGTCAGGATCTGATGATGGGATCCCAGGGAAATCGAGGGCAACCTTCAAATTTTATAGGCACATAGTACCATTTTCATATATTTTCTAAAGCTGTTCAAGTATTTGCATCTGATAATCATCATTTCAGGAGGATGACCTGATGATGGAAGGTACAACTCCTTAACAGTAAGGAGTAGGCGTCGATTGATTTAGTTTGTGTTCGCATATCTCCGGAACTACAAGTCCGATTTAAGTAATTCTTTTTATGTTGTACTAGGTATCGTTCAACTTAAGGAATACTGCAAGTTTCATCAAAATCGGTTCAGTAGTTTTTGAGATAGGGATGGAATGAAAGAGATGTTAACGATGTTATTACCGGTGCTACGGATTTCTTACATAAGTAAGAAAATGATGTATTTGACAAGAATTGTGGTTAAATATTTAAACTAAAAAGAGTAAAATAAAAACTTTTTCAAAAAAAAATGTAACCGCCTTCAAAAACAACCACAAAAAATGGTAAAATAACCTACAAAACTTTTCTTTCGGAAGTCGGTGGCAAAAAACACAATGAAACTAATAAAAAAAGTCACCGACTTCCGAAAGAAAAGTTTTGTAGGTTATTTTACCATTTTTATTCTATCTTTTCCCCTTACGTCCTCTCTACTCGTCACTTCTACTTTATCATACTAATATCATGATTCGCACAATTCCTATGCCTAAATTCATCGACCTTTCGTTTCCATTACATTCATTCATTCATCGGCTCCGAAGAAGATAGGTATCCTCTTCAGAGCCGCTACCTACACATCATCACTTCTTGCCAGGTGGAGAAAAAGTGGTAGGTAGCAATAAATTCCAAGAAAACTTAAATTGTTAATATAATCAAATTATAAAGTCAATTAAAGCCGCGTTGACACGGTCAGAGTGTGCTCGGACCGAGTGGGCTCAAACGAGTAAGTTGCATACAAAGTGTACTCGGATAGTGGTTAATTCTGTTAAATATTTTATAGTCAACAAAGAAAAAAAACGGATTTTGTTTTAAACAGTATCTGAATTGTCAGAGACATGTTAATCGAAGAGTTAAGACGGGAAAAACATAAGTCTTTTATAGCAAAAGTATAGTAATCTGTGAAAAGGAGAAGAATTTGGACTATTTCTTTGATTCAGCGATCACGAAAACATCGCACATCTAGCAATTTTCTCCGAGAAAGTGAACAGGTAAATGCTGCTTCAAAAACATCTAAAACTATGTAGAACTACTCTGAGCCTAGTAACCGAGCTAGCTCGGAGCAGTAGGACGCGGTCCGACTCAAATCAGACTTAAATCTGCTATAGCTAGCAGTAAAACCTGAAACTGAACTCATATACTCTTTAATCTCATTTCCATAGTGCTAAAATAGTATAAATTTTAGTAAATAATCTATTGTTACATTAAATTGCAACACTGATAAAGTCCTTCACAATAAAATTTCGTATAATTTTCTATTTCTCTTGCTGCTTACACTACGCTCGACGGAATATCTATAAAATTTCAGTAACGTAACGGTCATCTAAACATTTTTTTTAATGTAAAGGACATGCTATTTTTGAAACTACTGGGTATTCCTAAATCTTTCGAATAAAACAAGAAAGAAGGGGAAATTCTAAGAAACTTTGCTCTGAACACCATAAAAATTGGACCAGACAGTAAAAAGTTATAGACAAAATAAAAAAAAAAAGTAAAAATCGTTTTTTGGCTCTGCTGAAAAGTCGTATTTTGTCCCTTTCTTTAATTGATACTTCTGGTGTCGATATGTAGGTTTAGGGAACTAAGTAGGCTTCCGAGTGTAGAACCTGTTATTGCGTAAATCATTGTAGGAACGCCGAAAGGTAGTCAACGCCTAATTAACCTGACCACCACCAGGATCTTTCTAGTCCACCGAAATCAGGTCAAAGTTTAAACATTAATGGTTAGGTTGACTAGCCATTTACTGTCAATACCTGAGTAGGTACGATAACTGTATAAATTAAAAAAAGACGAGTGTTTGTGTGTAGTTTCAGTGAACGAGATCAACGACGGGCTAGCGGAAACTGTCCTCACGGTAGGGTCTATGTTTTTTAGACCCTGCCGTAAAGATAGACCTCAGAAATTGACCGAGAAAACCTTAAACCTCATTGCTGAACGACGCTTGCTACAGTTGCAGTCTTCCGATGACGTTAAGTCATATAGGCGGCTCAATAGACCTGTATCTAAGTCCTTGCGACACGATCTGAGTCTCTATAATACGAATCGTGTTAAAGAGACCATACAGCGAAACCAAGGCTCTAAAGTGAAGTGCTTGTAGAATAACGCCACCATGTCGGTCCGAGTACAGGAGCAGAGCACGAATGCGATTCCAGTGAGAAGAGGCGTAAGACAGGACGTTATGTCCCCGAAACTGTTTACTGCCGCAATGGAAGACGCCTTCAAGCTTCTGGAATGGCAAGGACTTGGCAGCAACATCAACGGCAAATACGAGTACATCACTCACCTTCGGTTTGCCGACTACATCGTAGTCATGGCAAAGTCGATGGAGGAACTCAGCATGATGCTCGATAGCGTCGAGCGAGTTTCACAACGGTTGGGCTTGAAAATGAACATGGACAAGACGAAAATTATGTCAAATGCCATGCCCACCCCAGTCTCTGTTGGAAACTCGGTACTCGAAGTTGTTGAACATTATTATCTACTTAGGACAAGACAGTAGTCCAATTAGGTAGGTCCAACTTCAAGAAAGAGGTCAACCGCCGAATCCAACTCGGTTGGGCAGCGGTATTTCTCTGCGTGATCGAATTCGAAATGAGGAGATCCGTAGACGAACTAAAGTCACCGATATAGCCCGCCGGATTAGCAAGCTGAAGTGGCAATGGGCAGGCCATATTGCTCGCAGAGCAGATGGCCGATGGGGTCGAAAGGAACTAGAGTGGAGACCACGGACTAGCAAGCGCAGCGTAGGACGTTCACCAACAAGATGGAAAGACGACCTTATAAAGGTCGCCGGAAGACGCTGGATGCAGATCGCTTCCAACCGGTATATTATATATATGTGGAAATCTAAAGGGGAGGCCTATGTTCAGCAGTGGACGTCCTATGGCTGAGATGATGAGAAAGATCCTGGTGGTGGTCAGGTTGATTAGGCGTTGACTACCTTTCGGCGTTCATACGATGATTTACGCAATAACAGGTTCTACACTCGGAAGCCTACTTAGTTCCCTAAACCTACATATATACAGAATTCAGGTAATTTTAATGCCAACTTAAACTAAGTTTTGATAGTTGTAAGTATATAAATTGTAAGCATGATACGAGTATTGAACTCGTAGTGATTGTCGCTAAATTTTGAATGTACATCTTTTATCTCTACACTTGTTGTTTTATTTAATGTTTTGATAAAAAATATATAATATTCATAAATTTGTATAAAATTAGAAACAAAATAATGTTTAAAAAATGTTATTTTAAATGTTATTTTGACTTCAGGTGAAATTATGCTCCCTATCAACTTCAAATGCTTTGAACACTAAGTTCCGGCAAGCTTAGACCTGGCAGACCTTTTGATCCATTATCAGAGGCATCTTGGTTATTATTTAGCGTTGGTCCCATCCGGGTACTCGATGCGGTAGGTTTAGTGTTTCAGAAGGGCATATTTTAGGGGTCTGCCAAGTACTTCCGGCAAGGTGCGCAATGGCAGACCCACTTTTTTTTACATAACTAATCAATGGTTAACTGCTGCCAGCACTTTCATTCGGGTATCTTATGACGTAATTTTTACTAAAAAATTACGTCAAAAAATCTCGATTATTTCTATGACCCGGCAGGATCAGCTCTGGCAGACCTGATTTTTTTTACGTGTTTAGGTGTCGGTTAACGTTCTATACGTAGCCTATTGGGGTAGCCGATAAGGTAGGTATTTTTGCAGCCGGCTCTCGCACTATAACCAGTCTGAACAGAAGTCGGTGGCACAAGAGTCAATAAAATAAAAAAGTTTACCGACTCGACTTTCGAAAATAAGTTATTTGGCATTTTTTGTATAACAGTAATTACTTTTTTTAAACAGTGTATTATTGCATTTATTTATTTATTCAGGTAACCAACAGCGATACATAATAATGTTTTACAAAATATGAATATTACAGTTTATATGGCCAATTATAGGTTTCCCTGTGTAACTATGTTATAATGTTTACATGCGAACGGACTAATTCCGGTTATTAAGATGTTTAATGATTACAAAAAAATTAAATCTAGCTAGTTCTTTAAATTTTTGAAAAAATGAAAAGAAAATAAGAATGAGATATATATTATATTAGATTGGAATGGTAGTCTGTCATTCGTCGCCGCCTATAGATTTCACTAGTCGTTTTTTGAATGAAGGTTTATTACAATTAAACATATCAACCTCTGAAAATTCTGAGTTGTAAGTTCGAACAATGCGAGTCAAAACACTGTTACTAGAGTGCCGAGGTACGTGGAACATTGGTGTGTGACGGGTGCGTCGCAGGGGAGTGTTAAAACTTATCTGTGCCACCAACTGCGGGCAATCAAGACGTCCATTGAGTATTTCATACAGCAAACACATGTCCATCACTTTACGCCTTTCTTCGAGTGTTAGCAGACCATATGCTCTACAGCTATCCTCGTACGACATCGGAGGCTTACGAAGGCGATAGTTAAGATGGTTAGTAAACTTTTTTTGGATTCTTTCTAATTGATTCTTATAAATTATGTATTGCGGGGACCAAATTGGGCACGCATATTCTAAAACGCTACGCACATATGCAAAATATACTGATTTAAGTGCTCCAATGTTTTTTAATTCCTTACAAGACCTAAGTACAAAGCCTAGGTTCTTATAGGCTTTTGTACTAATAAGGTCTATGTGATCTGAGAACATCAATTTATTGTCAAACATAACTCCTAAATCCCTAACCCTTTGGACTTTATCTATGACAATTCCATCAAAATTGCATTTAAAATACAAATCTATCTGGGGGCACGGCAGTGCCCCGCCAAGTCTCGAGCAAAAGGGCACGGCCGTACCATCTTTTCTCGAAGCGATTCGCGGCTGTTTCGCCCCCCCTATAACTTCGACGTGGACAAAGCTAGGAGTTTAGGTTTTCGGTGAATAATAGTAGGCATTAGAACAAGCTTAAGTTCGAAATTACATGCCAATTGAATGAATAGTTTAGGAGTTACGGTCGATCAAAGTTACACCATTTTGTCACTCACTCACTGACCGATCATCAAAAATCTAAGGTACTTCTAGCAGACTTAGAAACTTCAAATTTTGCACCAAGATAGGTCATTAGCCACATATAAAGGAAAAATTATAAAAACATTAAAAAATAATATACCTTAAAAAACAATTTTATATTTGCGGTTTGGCAAGAACATTGTGTATGGATTTTGACTGCATTGTTAACTTTGTTCGTTGTTTAAGTTAGTATTCAATTGGATGAATACATACATAGAATAGAAAGGAATAATATAAATGTAATACATAGACTATAATTAATATAAATTAATACATAAAGTTCATAATTCATTAAATTAATAAAGCTAAAACTCCATTGTATTGCGATAAATATTGTATGCGCGCTCGATAGATGGCGTTGTACCTGTCTGAATCGCGCTATGGTTTCGTTACAGAGCGCAGTCTAATTAATACTTTAAAATAATTCAATAATTTTCATTTGATAGCGCCATCTATCTATGAACAACCATTTCGAAACTAAAAAAATATTGTAGCGATATTCGGAGTAGATTTATTATTGTTACTGAAACAGTTATTTAGGAAAATAGTTTATTAATGTAACATAGACATAGTTACATATCTAGTTGTTTACGTGTTATTTAGTTTAGTTATATTTTTAGTTTGTAAGTTAGCAGATATATATTTATTTAGTTATTTGTTAGTTAGTTTAGTTCTATTTAGTTTGTTAGATAGAGAATGGGTCCTAAGCAAAAAAGTAGCTGAAGTCCAAGAAATTATGAGGTCATCTAAAAAAAAGAAAGAAATACACTTACAAAAAATAAATGAGATCCCACCAAAAACATTAAATGTAAAAAATGCCAAGTCTCTCGATGCAGTCTTTCCATCGTAAAAAGTTTTGAGATCTCACAGAAGCCAAGTCCTATTCAAATTATTTTGTAGTTATAAATCAACATTTAGTAATTATATCAATAGTTTTCTTTATATTATAACTATAGTGACTTGGCAATGAGCACAAATTAACTTGCTGCCTGGAATTATGTGCAAATGTTACTGACGAGACCTGTGATCAGATTATTTGTTATGTGTGAATCATGATGGTCACTACCGACTACATGTTCCAATACAATAATTAAGAATACCTTACGGGCCATCGCTTTATGAAAGTAAATGATGAATGTTAAGAGAATATATAAAGTAAAAGAGAATGTTTACGCATGCGGTGTGTGTAACTTTCAACTCCTCCAAATATGCCGTTTTATTTGTTTTTACTTGTGCTCATTGCCAAGTCACTATAGTTATAATATAAAGAAAACTATTGATATAATTACTAAATGTTGATTTATAACTACAAAATAATTTGAATAGGACTTGGCTTCTGTGAGATCTCAAAACTTTTTACGATGGAAAGACTGCATCGAGAGACTTGGCATTTTTTACATTTAATGTTTATGGTGGGATTAAAACTATTCAGTTTACTACAATCCTATTTATGCAGTAGTTATTAAGTGGTTTTTTCCGTTTCCGGCTGTCATACAAGCGGCGGTGCTATAAACGTGCTCCGTGAAATAATTATAAATCGGTAGTAAATTTCAACGTTATGTAACCAAACCTGCACAGAATCGATACTGGAAAGTGAATACATCTTGGAACGACGGAAGGAAGTACTTAATCACAATAATTTGCTGCGGAATAAAGGTCAGGAAAAATTTTTTTACAACTCATCTCAAAAGTAAACAAGAGTGAAGTTAGGCTCAAACGTCAAACTCGACGGTTGACCATAGACTCTTACAAAGAGTACAGAGCCACAGTACTACCACCTTAACGAACACAACGCTGCGTTCCATTTTACGCATTGCAGTACGTTTAGTTGTTACACCATGGATACAAATGGGATGTCAGAAGATATGTTGAAGCTGTTCCATATGATGAAAATGGAGTTGGAAAATCAAACAGCGATAATAACTCAAAATATTTCTGATACCTTGATGGGATATATAGACGTCAAAATACAACCAATCATAGATGAAAATAAGAATTTAAAATTAGAAGTGGATAAACTTAATAAAAAAATAAACTACCTTGAGGATATGAACAGGAAAAATAATTTAATAATACATGGTGTTAAAGAAACTGAAAAGTCCTATGCAGAGTTATTTATAATAATCAATAATATTTTGGAGAGCTTAAACGTTAAGATAGAAATAAATGAAATAAATAAATATCACAGACTGGGACAAAAGCAAGATGGTAAAACTAGACCTATACTGATCAGCTTCGTGTCACAACTAAAAAAGGTAGAAATCTTAAAAAATAAAAAACAAATGCCGCCACAAACTTACTTAACTGAAGATTTCTCTAAAGAAACAATAGAAGCACGCAAAAACCTGCAACAACAGTTAAAACAAGAAAAAGAACGTGGAAATAAAGCATTCATTAAGAAAAATAAACTTATAATAGAAGAAAAATCCGAAGCTGAGAAAAGGAAAAGGGAATCTTCTATGTCACCCAGCAATGTACAAACACCACCACGCCTGACAGGGGCAGAGAATGCTATAGCTCCCTCCAAAATGTACAAGACCGACGCATTTGCATATATGAGAGCCAGATCTTTTTCGCTGTCGGATAAACATACACAAAACAAGGCATAGGATTTAAAGGACACCGGAAATGCGAAGAATGTAAATAATAAACAAAACAAATTAATAAAAAACTTTCAGAACCCCAATACGGCTGGTCACCGCGGGGTGAAGGACCGCAACCCCCTAAAACTTAAAATACGTAAGCTTCCATCGACGAAAACACTACCTATAAAACACAGGAATAAACTCAACATAGCTACACTGAACACAAGATCGCTAAAATATAAAGATGCTCTACTGGAACTGGAAAATGCTTTGGAAACAGTGAATTGGGACATCATAGGATTAAGCGAGACAAGGAGAGCGGAGGAAAAAATAGAGGAACACGAAAAGTTCATACTATACTATAGAAACGATACAGCTGGATTATATGGAGTAGGGTTCATTGTGAAGAAATTTCTCAAAAACAATATTATAGAATTCCAAGGAGTGTCAGATAGAATTGCCATTTTAAATATTAGGCTCCCCGGTCATAAAACAACAACTTCAATCGTCCAGGTTTATGCTCCAACCGAGGTTGCAAAAGATGAAATAAAAAACCAATTCTACAATGAACTTAACAAAATTATTAGTAATCTGAGTAACACTGTAATCATAATGGGAGATTTTAATGGTCAAAACGGAAAAAGGAAAACAAACGAAGATAAAGTAATTGGACCCTATACTACAGGAAAAAGGAACGCTAATGGACAAAAATTGGTAAACTTCGTTTTAGAAAATAATCTACATATCATGAACAGTTATTATAAAAGGAAAAATAGTAGGAAATGGACGTGGGTGTCGCCTGATGGGAAAACCAGAAACGAAATTGACTATATTTTAACGAATAAACCAAAATTAATATCAAATATAGATGTTGTCAACCAGCTCAACTTCAACACCGATCACAGGATGCTAAGAGGCCAAATATATACAGAAGAACCAAAAACATCAAGAAAATTTATCCAAAGAACAAAAAAACCACTTACCTTGCCGATTTCCGAAAACGAACTAAAGGATCTAGAAAATAACTTAAAACAAATACAAAATCTCATGAGCACTCAACAAAAATATAATGCACTAGAAGAAGAATTAAAAGAAATAGAAAATAACGTTACGAGTAATAAATCAATGAAAGATAAATTAGGACCAGTAGCTAGAAGTTTAATAGAAGAAAGACAGAACTTGTTCAAAGATAGGAAGACAAACAGACAGGAAATAGTAAAGATAAGTAAAGAAATTAAATTACAAATAAGAAATTTTAGGCAACAAACGAGAAACGAAACAATCAACTACTACATAGAAAAAACAGGCGGGGTTAGAAAAGCATGGCAGAAAATGATAGACAGCGTTGATTGGATCGGAAACATGGCACACCGAAGAACTAAAATTAAGAAGACAAACAGAATCGAAATATTAAAAATTGCAACAGACTATTACCGCGACCTATATAGTGATGAGGAAGACCAATCTAAACTAAACAAACCAACTATCTACAAGGACTGTGAAGAGGAAAAGATCCCAAACATAATGAAAGAAGAAGTTATAAAAGCAATTAATACACAGAAAAGAGGAAAAGCGCCAGGCGAAGACTGCATATCGAACGAACTCTTAAGAGGGCTTTCACACGTTTCGTTGTTTTTGTGCGACTTTTGGAACCTGATTCTGGGTATGTCATTGCCACAAATAAAAAAAAGATATATACTCGAGAAAGTTTGATTATTTCTGTGTGGAGTGCTTTGAACAAATTTTTAGATTTGTTTACATACATGAGTAAAAACCTTGTCTTTGCAAAGGATGTTTCATAAAATTCTACTTTTTGTCATACTTTGGTACCGAATTACATAGAAGGTATAATAGTAAAATAATATTTGAAAATGTCCATGGTACATCTGAAAGATTATATTTGGACTGCATTAATCACTTTTTTAATTTCCATTCAGAAATACACCAAAAATAATTTTTCAAAACAGGAAGAATTTGACATTTTTTCGTCCGAAATTATATTTTTTATCTATCAATATTTACTGAATATTCAATCAAAAAGTATTGAATAACTAAGGTTACTATCTTAGCTTGCATTAAAAAAATAATTAGCTCATTTAAAAGTAAAATAATAGTATTAAACAATTATAATATGCAATGACAAAATTCAACATAAAACCAAGAACGGTTTGTTCTTTGATTTAGACGGCGCGGGGCGCCTTTTGAGGGAGGACGTATCGCTCGCAACCATTTTGACAATAGTCACGTAATTATTAAATTTTAAAATACACGCCACCATTCATGACCTTCATACGCGGCGCTAGTGTCTTTGTCATGACATCAAATTCCATGTGAAAAATGTAGTACCTCGAATTTTCCGCAGGTCATGAGTGGTGGCCAGTAATTTTCCCAATCGCCAAGAATACAGCATAACCTACATTTCTTGATACAAGCTAATATTTTGAATTAATTTAATTTTGATCTGTTTGCAATGTAAATATATAAATGTGTTGATTGTATTTTCCTACTATATTCGAATGTGGATATAATTTGTAGATAATAAAATAATGTAAATAATTCTGATAGCTTTTTTTCTGAATTGGTAATTAAATGTAATTTTAGACTTGCTAACTTCCCAAACATTCCAGTTCGTTTGGATAATATAGCTCGCTGCGGGAACCACATACCACCGACCATGCCCTTGGTGGTATGTCTTTTTATTACGTGGTAAAATCGTCAGATCAGCCCTTCCACCCAGGGAAGGACAGGACTACAGGAAGGACATACAAACTTGTACTGACACTACTGACTAAAATCTACGGTGTCCTTCAATAACCCATTGCGATCCGGGGCCATGGATACCTGATAAGACAGTCCCACGACGCCGGCAGGATTTGGTTCTCTAACGTGCGCCCCGAAAATCCGTGAAAAATTGATCTGATCGTTTTGAGGTAGCGGTTAATCCAGAGAAAAGTAACTTTAAAAAAAAACTTTTTGACAAAAGTACCGACTTCAAAAACGAATACAAAAAAGTTTAAAATAACTTTTCTGAATACAAAAAAGTTTAAAATAACTTTTCTTTTGGAAGTCGATGGCAATAGTTAATGAAATAAATAACAAAGCCACCGACTTCCAAAAGAAAAGTTATTTTAAACGTTTTTGTATTCGTTTTTGAAGTCGGTATTTTTTTTCATAAAGTTTTTTTTATCAGTCGATTTCTTGCCACACGCTAGGGAAGATTCTATTTCTCGTTCAAAATCGGAGCGCAAAACTCCATTTTGTGCTCTAGAGCACAAAGTGTTGTTCAAAATTAGAACACGTCTTGTATTCAATTATTTTCTACACTGGCAGACGAGCCGCCCACTGCATTTCCTCGTTGTGTGAGGTGAAAAGTTGTGTGTTGCACTCGGCAGCAAAGTTTTTCTGCGTCTCGTACCTTTGAAAACTTCGCGTCGCTCAGGATTCTTTATTTGAACCGCTCGTTTCTCTCGCGGTTCAATCTTAGAATCCTTCGCTCGCTCAGTTTTCAATTCAAGTACTCGCGCCAAAAATCAACTTTGCAGCCTTGCATAACAAATAACTATTAAATTATTAATTTATTCGCTTGAAAGTGCCATTACATAACAAAATCACGGTTGGCGCAGTGGCGGAGCGCTCTACTGTTGCGCTTCGTGCCGCAGGTTCGATTTCCGCACGGAACAAATATTTGCATGACCTAAGTACAAGTAATTGTTCTGGGTGTGGTTGTATGTGAGTTTAAATGTTTGTAAATTAACGTATCCACAATATAGGAATAATTCCTGGAGTGGGCTACGTTTTCTAAAAATAAGAAAACACCAGTTCACCAGCTTTCCTCTCTGTTCAAATTCTAAATTAACGCGAGCGAAGCCGCAAGAAAAACTTAGTTTTACATAAAGCCATTAAAACCATGTACCTACAATTAATGAAACTACGTTTTCTCGCTGGGAGTTCAGCGAGAAAACTGGTACACCTACTTAGTTTCAGCAATATAATACTTACATCGTTATTTTATGCAGAAAACTTGAACATACTCGTATGTAAATTACTTGTTTTACACTATTTGTGTTTGTAACTAGGCAACGGTTGGAACGTGTGAGTGCCTATTTAAAGATATTGGCTAGGATAAGGGTTGCCATCTCTAAAATTTGGAAACCAGGACAAGACTCGTAAAAACTCCGGATTTTAGTCCAGAACCCGGACATGTGAGTCGAAGTGCGTACCGTGGCAACTGCGTCGGAAAGGGTGGGGTGACAATGAAGTGTGCGTGTGTCGTGGGCGGCTCAAGACTTTAATTTATTATTAAACCCGTACTATAAATGAATCCCCCCCCTGGACGCTCCCCGGATTACGGACCTATATAGTTTAGAGGGTTCTAAACTAGGAAAAATCCGGGGAAACCCGGACGTATGCAACCCTCGCTGGGAGTTAAGCTTAGACCTCGTTATCGACCAAACTGGCTGTTTTATCAAGCCTTGCTGATAAAAGCTAATGATTGTTGTGAGGTTTGAGTAGCTGGGTAGCTTCCATTAAAGGGTTTGAGAGTTGATTGAGGCGTTACTGAGGGAAGACCACGGGTCTCTTACATGGCTTTCGACTTATACCTACAGGGTGAATTTTTCCAACTGGGCGAGTATTGCCAAATCCGAAACTAGCAAAAACTACTGAAAGGAGTATCGAAGCTGATTTTGGTGAAAACTGAAACTGCATCATACATTAGAGATTTTTGAAAAAACATTAAAACTCGCCATGAATCGAAGTCGTGGATTTTGGAAAAAAAATCACACTCTGTTTAAATAAATCATTGTCGTCGTTGGTTTTAATACACCAATTTTGATGGTGTCGCTTATCAGAGGATCAAATTCAAGGAAGCAAGACCATCCAACACAAAATTATTTTTTGAATTCGAACCAATAGTTCCTGAGATTAGCACGTTCATAACAAACAAACCCTTGAGCTTTAAATAAAGATAATTAATAATTTCCCCTTTCCTAGCCAAATATCTCAAATAAGCGTAGTAGCTGAGCGATTGGACTGCTGCGTTGTATGTTATTGCTGGTTCAAATCCCGCACGAGGCAAGTATTTGTATGATCCATAACTTGTTCCGGGTCTGGGCGTTTTTGTTTGTGAGTTTCTGAATGTTAGCAAACACACACATTATACAGGAGAAATTCCTAGTGAGGGACAAACTTTTTCTATTTTTTTTAGCGTGGTAAAATCATCAAATGAGTCCTCCCACCCTGGGCAGGGCGGGAGGGACTGTCAGACTCGTACTGACTAAAATCCACGGTGTCCTTCAATAGCCTTTTATGTTCCGGGGTCACGGTAATGAGATAAGTCCCGCGGCCCCGGTATAGTGAAGGACAAACTTAAAAAAAAACTTTTTCAAAAAAAAATGCAACCGACTTCAAAACAACCACAAAAAAGTTCAAAATAACCTACAAAAAAACTTTTCTTTCGAAAGTCGGTGACTTTATTTTTTATTTCATTGACTTTTTGTCACCGACTTTCGAAAGAAAAGTATTGGATATCAGGATTTGGTTCTCTAACGTGCGCCCCGAAAATCCGTGAAAAATTGATCTGATCGTTTTGAGGTAGCGGTTAATCCAGAGAAAAGTAACTTTAAAAAAAAACTTTTTGACAAAAGTACCGACTTCAAAAACGAATACAAAAAAGTTTAAAATAACTTTTCTGAATACAAAAAAGTTTAAAATAACTTTTCTTTTGGAAGTCGATGGCAATAGTCAATGAAATAAATAACAAAGCCACCGACTTCCAAAAGAAAAGTTATTTTAAACGTTTTTGTATTCGTTTTTGAAGTCGGTATTTTTTTTCATAAAGTTTTTTTTATCAGTCGATTTCTTGTTATTAGGTTTGATCGAAGAGAGTTGAAGTCTTGTATCAGGTTCGGCATCCAGTCAATTGCGGTATTCCGTTTTGGCAGCTGCATTGTATTTTTTTTTTTGTAAAATCATCAAATGTGTCCTCCCAAGTGGGACGGGATTTATTACCAGACTCGTACTGACTAATATCCATGGTGATCCTTCAGTAGCCCTTTACGTTCCAGGGTCACCGTTACCTGATAAGACAGTCCAGTGACCAAGACAAGCTCCGGCCCTCCAAGGCGTACCTCTCTGATTGGAAATCGCTTCTCGGCGGCGTAGGTCACGCGGCTGTCCACTCCCTCACGTGTTCCACCTCCTACTTCGCTAGCATGACTGCTTTGCATAATGATTCGAGGACTACTTCCCATTCCGTCTCGGCCCGCAGATCGTGGCCTCGATCAATGCAGGGCGCTATTAAATTGACTCAATTGCATCGAGTTGGGATTTGGCAAACCTATACCACTCCATGTACCTAACTTTTTTGCAGCCATCTCAATAAGTGGACTAATATTGTGGGTCGATGTCAACGGCACCCCAAAAAGGTCAAGATGGCCTGTCATTTTTACGGTTACACCTCAGAAAGGTAGAACCGGGTCGGATTGGCTCCTTTTTGCGGAAAAATTCACGTCTTAGCAGCATTGAAGTTCAAGCACTCAGCCGGCCATGGCTCTTTCGCCTGATATTATTTTGTGAATTTTATTCATGAATACAGATACTAATCAGAACAAAACATACAAAAAATAAGTTAGCATTCCAATAAATCATAAAAATAAGCGAAATTGAACGAAAAGTGAGAAATTACAGGAATGTGTCAAGTTTCATAAATAAAATAATGAAATCGAAAAAATAATGTTTTCAATGTTCCAGAGAGTTCTTTTTTCTCTTAAACCCTGTGTTATTTTACTGAAGGTGAAATGTTCTGTATTAAATAACGAACATTTTCTATACCATTTCAATAGAAATCTGGTAAAAAGCCTGAGTGACCAATTGTAGCATCGTAATTCGAGCATAAACGAATCTATGCACTGTTAGTCGCGATTGATCGAAGATGAAATCAGGTACTACTTGCTGTGCAAATGAAATAATGTGGAGTTGAACCACATTTTCTACGCAATTTTGAGCAGTTACGTACCTTCGTTAGGAAGTGAAAGCTCAGTTTTGCGAGATAGAGATTATAATTTAAAGCTCACCAAAACATTCTGTTTCAAGAGTGAAATGATCCGAAACCTGTTGAACTCTGATAGATCTGTCTTTATTAAAAAAATAATCCAGCTGTAACCCAGTATATGAAGCACTGAAGCCCAGTCAAAACAGTTCAATAAATTTTCTCCTTTGCAAATGTTTAACTATTTGCACCATCCGCTCACAGTTAACTGCAGGCGAACCAAGAATCTTCTTGAATATTAATTTTTAATCTTCATGGTGCCGATTCGAAATTATCTTATCAATTATATGGGGAGCTTGTGGCTGGTCGCAATGGAGTTTGTATGATCCGCGCAGTAGATTATCGCTCTCTTTGCGCGGTTTAACGAACTTGATGGTCTTCTTGGGCCTTACTCACTTTCTTCCTGGATCACGGCGTTTGGTGATATTACCCGTCTCTTTTGAGAAATATTTTGTACCACTGGTTGGAAATATTCGAGCATTAAACCGACCACTTCTGGCTATATCTCCTTATCTATGTCACCGTAATCACCCCAAGTGGCTGGTTTTGCGTCCATAATTATGTCTCTGAATAGATGGCATAAATGACTGTTTGATGTATAAGTCAAAGAAAAAGTTTGAAAAATTTTAAACACCTAATCGTAAATTCTAAATAATTTCAAAAATCTAATTAAATAAGTTATGAATTCAAATTAGCCACTAGAAACAAAATTAACACTTGAAAGATATCATAACAAGATAATTTACTCGTATTATAGAATGGAATTAATTAATCTTTATAATGCACACTTTGTAAATTACAAATATATCCAATTCGTAGTGTGACACAATGTGCGGTTTAAAGTGTAATATAATGAATATCCCTTATTTTATTTTGATAGGTATACATTTATCATATTATCCATTCGTTTAAGAATACAAGTAGTGTCTACAAGCTCGGGATCTTACTTTGTTTATTCGAAAGAAAAGTGGCAAAAGCTCATGTTGTTTTCTTCCTGGTATACGAGGCATAGCTGTTTCGTTAGTGTTTTGTTTTTATGCGGGGGGCATCACGATGTCAAATTGACAGAAACTGTGTTCTTTCAGTATGTACTAGCGCTCTTATTAGGGACATCAGTCAAAACAATAAATACCATCACAGAACTATTCAATGAAATTTTATACACGGAGTATATACCTCAGCAATGGACATCATCAACTATAATACTCCTACATAAAAAAGGAAAAAAAAATGATATCGCTAATTATAGACCCATAAGCCTGATGTCCAACATATACAAAATATTCTCTAAGATAATATTAGATCGACTAACCAAGATTCTGGATGAAAATCAGCCAAAGGAACAAGCAGGATTTCGCAGTGATTTTTCAACACTAGATCACATTCATACCATAAAGCAAGTTATCCAGAAAAGTAAGGAATATGGTATCGCTTACTATATTGCATTCGTAGATTACAATAAAGCGTTTGATTCACTTAAACACGCAAAAATATGGGAAGCACTAGAAACGCAGGGTGTAGATGGTAAATATATACGTCTCATTAAAAATATATACAAGAATATGACAGCAAAAATAAGAACAGAAAAGGTGGGGGAAGACTTTACTATAAAAAGAGGAGTTAGGCAGGGAGACCCAATATCACCTAAACTCTTCTCTGCAGTATTGGAATACGTTTTCAGACGCCTTGAATGGGACCACTATGGAATAAGCATTAACGGAGCACAACTGAATCACCTTAGATTTGCCGATGACCTAATACTTCTTTCATACGATGCAAGAACCCTGCAAGAAATGCTCGAACAGCTGGTACGTGAAAGCGGAGACGTTGGACTGTCAATGAATACCTCAAAAACTAAAATAATGACAAACGCAGAAAAGATCATGGTCAATGGTAGCACGATAGAATATGTTGAAGAATACACGTATCTTGGTCAAATAATATCTACAAAAGACCTCACAACAAAAGAAATTAACAACAGAATTAATCTGGCTTGGAAAAGATACTGGTCTTTAAAAGAAATAATGAAAAACCGCCACGTACCACTTAAATCCAAGAAAAAAATATTCGAGTCGTGTATCCTACCGGTTATGACATACGGATGCCAAACATGGAGTTTGACGGAACAGAACATACGTAGTCTAGAGACCTGCCAACATAATATGGAAAGGAGCATGCTAAACATCCAACTAAAAAATAAAATAAAACTGGAAACAATTCGCAAGCGAACTGGAGTTACGAGTGTCACATATTGTATTAAAAAACTAAAGTGGAGATGGGCAGGACACTTGATGAGGAGTAAAAACGACAAATGGGCAAAAGATGTAACTGACTGGTGTCCAAGACAATATAAAAGAAAGAGAGGGAGACAATGTCGAAGATGGGAGGACGACATCAAAAAGATAGCTGGCATTACTTGGAGAAGGATGACATATGATCGCACTCTGTGGCAAGTTTTAGGGGAGGCCTATGCTGGGAAGCAACACGATCTTCGTGAAACTGGTGTCCAATATTAAATTTTCGCATGTAATGAAACTTTATGTAAGATTGTTGAATAAAGGCTATTATTATTATTAAGTGTGTCTGACGTTGGACAACGTAGCTTACACACTATGCACGTCGGTGGTGGGGGCTAACAAAACAATCGCAGCGCGCGATATGACAGAGATTTGAATCAGTCAACACAACCTTGTTTAGGTTTTATAATTTTTTTGAAGAAAATCAAGCCGAAAATGTTTATAAATAATGTAGTTGGCAAGAATTGGCAGATTTTATGGCCCGCAATAATATGTTAATTAGGAGACGACTGCCATCGTCCATACAGCGTTTTCGGAACGTGTACGACACCAGCTCCATCATGTAAACCGCAACAAAAGGGGAATAGTCAAACAGCGAATGACAAGTGCTGAGTGCATAATGTTTTTTGTTATAAAATAAATAATAAATAAATTAAATATGTAGAAAGACAATAAATAGTGTTTTAATCACTTAAATAATAACTGCGTGTTTTTTTATCTTCTAAACAGCATTTTTGACAAGTTTCACTAACTCCTTTTGTTACACAATTCTGCCACACTGTGCGCTGCCATCGCTTACTATATCCCTTCCATACACCTCACTCGTACTCAATAACGCAATTGTCACTTACCTTAGCGAGCACCCGTTCATTAGTATTCTTAAAGGTCACATTAACGAAGCAAGCAGCCGGGAAAACCACGCAGATCAGCACTCCGATGGTAGACCCCACCAGACCCAGCACCAGCTCTATGTTGGGGATCAACAGACTGATGAACAGAGCTACTGCTACGATGGCCACCGTGATGCAACGGAATGTGGTCTCGGGGATTGAGTGGTTTATAATGTGGTCGTGGTGGGAGGAGTGGACCTAGAAGACACAAGTTTACACTCTTTAGTTCAAATATTTAACCCAAATTCTAGTAGTAGGGTAAAGGGAGATTATTTGGTGAGACGGGCAACTCAGTGATAGAGGCTTATAAGTCTCTCAAAACGTTACCTATGCATGCAGTAATGCGAAATGATGTATCACTACATGTTGTCCACTTTAGTGGTGAACTAGTTGCATCATTTCACATTACTGCATGCATAGGTAACGTTTTGAGAGACTTTTAAGACTCTATCACTGAGTTGCCTGTCTCACCAAATAATCTCCCTTTACCTTACCAGTAATAACATCGTCCAAGTACAGTACTTATCTGAAAGATATATTTTAAGGGACCAAATGAGATGATAGATATGCAGCATAGAACAAGAAAAGTAGTCCACTATCCTTTTCTGATTATCGTTGCAGAATCCAAGACAGTTTAATTCATTCTCCGGAACACGTCGAGCTTCATTGTCTTTTTTTGGCGGATTTCTGGTGCTTACCTCTGTTGATTCTGGCGCACAGGAGTTGCAGTGGTTGGGAATAGTCCGGTGGCATTGTACCAAATAAAAACAAAAAAGCCATAACTATATCTTAAACTCATCATTTCCTTGATAAGAAAAATGTCGCTTTACTTAGAATATAATAAAATCCAAACTATTACCTTCTTATACAAGAACGAGTACAAGCTAGCTCTGCACGGGAAGATGATGAGAGGGAAACTGAACGCGAGGGACATCACGAACCCCAGCTTGATGACGTCACTCGCCATGGTAGGACTCAAACTCATTAAGATGTTCCCTGAAATAAAATAAAATCAATTTAGTCATTATTCATTATGTAGCTATATACCGCAAAAAAATAAACATCTGTTGAACACTTGTCTAAAATACTGTCAACGTTAAAGCAGCATTTCACGTTGATATAAGGGTCGTTTTGGAGTTAGACTTTTTTTTAGACAAGTGTTCAACAGGTGTTTTTCTTTTGTGGTAAGGCGGAAAAGTTTGGACATTCTTTGGCAGCGCCTTTATCAACAATTAACTCTCTTCTCTATTCGTAATCCGGTCACAAAAAATAAAACAGCTCATTTGGTTACTAAATGGTAAACTTACTGACCGAATTAGAAACACCATACTGCGCTCCTGAACTCAAATAGCCCATGTTGCTCACAAAGCTGCAAGACTAAAGTGGGACTGGGCAGGTCATGTCTGCCGGATGCCGTCACAACTGTGGGCTCGGATATCACAGGAATGGAGCCCTCACACAGCTAGGCGGGGTCGTGGCAGGCCTAGGAGAAGATGGCGGGACGCTTTGGATGGCTTCCTAATGAACTGGCGTGAGGAGGCACACCATCGAGAGAAGTGGAAGGAATGGGGTGAGGCCTTTGCTCAGGAGAGGGACAGATTAGGCTAGAAAAAAAAAATTGGTTTCACAACAATCATCTTACATCTTATGACCTTTATACCCTTACCTGATATTTCATGGGACGAAAAGGCGATGTATCCAAATACTCCCAGAGTAAAATATACAGCGGTACAGATGTTGATCGCGTTCTTTGTGACGATATTCATCTTTTCCAGAGATAGCGTCGGCAGAGACTCGAAAATCTCGAACAGTTGTCTGTAACAGAGAATGTTAGCTTTTATATCTAGTTTGTACCAGGGGCTTCCCTTTCGTAGATGTTGAATTATTCCACAAATGAAAATGTGTTATGTTTTACTATAAAATGCATAGGTACTTTGTGCTAACACTGGTCATAGTCTACCGGAATGCCAGATTATCGTAATCCGTTCAGCAAGGCGTTTGAAACATAAACAAATTTTATTCTTAGGTACATCCAAACTATAATCCTAAGCAATATTATGAATGGTCGCGGGACTTATCTCATTACCGTGACCCCGGAACGTAAAGGGCTATTGAAGGACACCGTGGATTTTAGTCAGTACAAGTCTGACAGTCCCTGCCGCCCTGCCCGGGGTGGGAGGACTCATTTGATGAATTTACCACGCTAAAAAAAAAAAAGAAACAATATTATGAATGCAGTATGTTTGTTCGTTTATCTTTTCACTCCTCAATCACTAAAACCATGATCCTGAAATTTTGCTTAATCGTCGTCAGTTGTATGTATAGAGAGGGACATAGAGAACCACTCAACTCGAAACAAAATACTGTAAGTACCACAGAAAAATAATAATAACTTTCAGATAGCGCGAAGTGTCGCCGAATCTATAGTCAAATTCTAAATTAAAGCGAGCGAAGCCGCGTGCAAAAACTAGTTGTTTTTATTATTATTTTGTATAGAAAGTTGAGATCATGAATGTCAAGCAAGAGTTGCGTCTGTCAAAAATATTGTCTGACATGATAGATGGTTACGTAATAATCTGAGCACGTCCTCTTTCATATGTATACATTTTAGCTTTATTTATTCTTATAAGGTTAATGACCTAAAGCCATTTGGTTAATGGCATTATCTAGAGATTTAATAAAACCATTGTTGATAAAACTTATCTTGTATCTATGTAGCATTAAATTAATGCACGTACGTATAAATCAGTAACTATGTAATAAATTGGATGTGCCTTTCAAATCTTAATCTGACACTACTTTAGATTACCAGCTGTTGCTTTTAGTATTAATAGACATTAACATATGTTTTTGATAATGAACTGAAACAAACTGCCTCGTTTATGGGGTCTGTTTTCTGGTAGTTTCAACCTTGGGGTCTTCAAGTCAAGAAAAGTCGTGAAAAGGTTAATTCAGGCAAGCGTGCATCACCTTCGACCACATCTTCGCTGACCATCAAGCGATTTAGTGGTCAAACGCGAACATATGGCTAAAGAAAAACAAAATGTCGAGCTTGTGATACTGGGTTCGACAAGTAAGTTCAACAAATAAGTCATCCGCCTTTTTTTTTTAACGTGGTAAAGGGCGGGAGGGACTGTCAGACTCGTACTGACTAAAATCAATAGCCCTTTATGTTCCGGGGTCATGGTGATGGAATAAGTCCCGCGACCCCGGCAGGCTTTGGCCCTCTGAGGGGGCCCCGTCATTATGCTGACGCTCTTTGAGGCGCGCGTGGGACACTACGCGCCGTCGACCCGGGAAGTCATCCGCCTTGGGTGGAGGGGAATAGGAGACTTGACTGACTGATAACCATCTTCTTTCTTCAGTTTTATTACGCATTCCAGAGCCTCTGTACTATTCATACTTTTCGTGTCGAAAAGTTCGGTCAAGTCAATAATATCGCCCGGGTTGTCGGCGCGTCGCGTTCCACACAGGCCTCAAAGAGCTGCGATAAATATAACGGTGCTCCCCTTGGAAGGACGAAGCCTACCGGGGTCGCGGCGTTGTTTTTTCAGGTAACCGTGGCCCCGGTACGTAAAGGGCTATTGAAGGACACCGTGGATTTTAATCAGTACAAGTCTGACAGTCCCTCCTGTCCTGTCCTAGGTGGGAGGACTAATTTGAAGATTTTACCACGTTAAAAGAAATATCAACAAAATTGAGAAAAGCAAAGAGTTAACTCACGTCTGACAGAACAATGCCATAGAGAAGATAGGCACACACTGCAGCAGGCCAGCAGGTCGCCACATCTCCACGCGCTGGTTCCAGTCGCTCGTTATCATCACAGCACCAGCCTCAAATATTACCTGGAATATATTTTGTTTTCAAGCCATATATTTGAGCAGTGGTGGCCCAGTGGTATCGGTCCCGACTTAAGAGTTGTAGGTCGTGAGTTCGAACCCCGCCAGGCGCAATTACTTTGTGTAATTTATTTCATCATCACTGCTCTCAAAACGGTGAAGGAAAACATCGTGAGGAAACCGGCATGTCCTAGAACCAAAAATTCGAAGACATGTGACATCTACCAACCCGCACTGGGCCCGCCTGGTGGATTATGGCCCACTCCCTCTCACAGAGAGGAGGCCTGTGTCCCAGCAGTTGGGAACATTATAGGCTGATGATGATGATGATTTTGTTTTTTCAATAATTATCTAAATACTTTTCTATGTTCTAACTACAAACAGATAATGGCATCAGTCACAAAAAATGTGTGTTATCCTAATACCACCATTACTATATTTATTGGTAATAGTTCTAAGATTGGAAAACAAGACATCACTGACTGTGTAGCAGAGTTGTTAAAATTAGATTGTAAGAAAATTATTTTGTGTGCATTTCCCTATTTTGAGAAGCTATCTAATAGAAAAAACAATCATATACATAGGCTGAACAACCATGTACAGTTCTTAGCAACTCATTATAGTGACAAACTTTTATTTTTAGACATCAACACTGTTGTTGATAAACTTAGGTCGACCCAGGATTCAGCATATCTGCCTATTAGATATAGACATATAATAGCTAGTCTATTAAGTTTTAATATTCACTCAGACATAAGTAGTATGTCTTCGTCTTGTTGTGTACATATTGATAGTAGTAGTTTTAGTAATAGTTTTAGTTGTATGAACGAGGATCCATGTGTCACCATGGAAGATTCCCAATCTCAAGGTGGGACTACTAGTAGTAGGATATTTTTGCCTGGTGATGGCATGGGAGTACCGGGGCTTCCTCCGGATAGTATTTATCTTTCTTTAAACTTGTAAGTGAGACAACAGAAGGTACCATTAGCAATATAGCATCTCGTAAAGACAATGTATCTTCTTGCAATCAATTATTTAGTTTAAAAAAGGGCCTCAGAATACCTTGAAATTACTCCATCAGAACATTCAAGGTATTTCTTCGAAATTATTGGAAATCGAAATATTTTTAGAAAAAACCATGTTTGACATCATCTGTTTTACCGAACATTGGTTGAAGGATTACCAAATGTTAATTAATTATAATAACTACACTGTGGGCAGTTGTTTTACCCGTAAATCTATGCTGCGTGGAGGTTCCTTAATATTAATTAAAAAATGTATAAAATGTAAAGAACGTAATGACATAGTAGGTCTCTCTGTTGAACATTGTATCGAACTGTCCTGTGTTGAGCTAGATAGGCATGTAATAGTGTGTGTGTACAGACCCCCAAAATATCAAAATTTCTCCTTATTCGAATCAATAATGGAAGATGTCCTAGTAAAGCTTGCAGACAGTAATAAATCCGCAGTTATTTGTGGTGATTTTAATATCAATATTTTGGAAGAAAATTTAAATAGCAATAGATTATTAAATCTTTTTAAGTCATTTGATTTGACTAATATTTTTATGGAACCTACTAGGGTGACTCCAACTTCTGCTACTTGTATTGATAATGTTTTCTGCAATTGTGATTATTTGGATAAAGCAATAGTTAGTTGTCTGCCGTCTGATCATAGTGGACAAACGGTAACTTTTAAGTGTAAATCAACTAAACAACAAGTTCAGATTTCATATAGACAAATAACAACTAACAAATTAAATAAATTTAATAATTCCGTATCCAATAGATTAAGTGTTATGAGCCCTAGTGTTGACGACACTAGAGTTAATAATTTTTATAATGGTTTCTTTTCAATAGTTCATACCGAATTCAATAAATCTTTTGAAAAGAAGACTAAAACTATTTGCCCTAAATTTGTGTTTAGTGACTGGGCGACTGCAGGTATAAGAAAAAGTAGGGAAAGACTATTTGAGCTCTATGGCCTTAAGCCTTACATCAACACTGAAACTTTCAACAAGTATGTTTCTACATACTCGAAAGTGTTCAGAAATACTTGCAAGGCTGCTAAAGCCATGTACATAAGTAATAAAATCAAAACATCAGATAATAAAATAAAAACAGTTTGGAAAGTAATAAATGATGAGACTGGCAGGAAAAAAACACGGAGCACCAAGTATACGTTGGACACACCACATGGTCCTATAAGTTCAAATCGAGATGTAGCTCAAGAATTTGTAAATTTCTTTACTGATATACCATTAAAGACCACGGAGGCTCTAAACTCCTCTCCCGATATCGCAATTGCTTTATTAAAGGCAAACGTGTCTGGCTGCTCGGCTGAATTTGTATTTAAGCATATAAACCCCATGACGGTTATTAAAGCTTTTCGGCAAATCAAAATTAAGCTAACAGAAGATCTTTGGGGAATGTCAATCAAAGTTTGTACATCCATAGTAGAGACTATAGCACCATACTTGGCTTTAATTTTTAATTTATGTGTAGACCAAGGAGTTTTTCCGGACTTAATGAAATTCAGTAAAGTCATACCTCTTTTTAAATCCGGAGACACTAAAGACACTAATAATTACAGACCTGTATCCGTGTTGCCCGTTTTTAGCAAGGTTTTTGAAAAGGTAATGCTTGATCAGATGCTTAACCACTTTAACACCAATAAAATTTTACATGATCAACAGTATGGTTTCACCAAGGGACGTTGTACAACTGACGCCGGTGTCACCCTATTGAAGCACATATTTACTGCATGGGAAGAGGCACAAGACGCCATAGGAATATTCTGTGACCTCTCCAAGGCATTTGATTGCGTAAATCACGATACTTTGCTTTTTAAACTTGAGCATTACGGTCTAGGTAAACTTGCAATTAGTTTGTTAAAATCTTATTTGTGTGATAGACAGCAGCAAGTTCAGATAGATGGTGTGAATTCGGAAGGTTTAAAGGTAAAAATGGGGGTTCCGCAAGGCTCAATATTGGGTCCTTTTCTCTTTCTTGTATATATCAATGATCTACCCTATTTATTCAAAAATCAACCTCACAATAATATGGTGTTATTTGCTGATGACACTTCCCTAATTTTTAAGATAAATAGACGGGCCCAAAATGTAGATAACGTAAATAATGCTTTACGTCAGGTCCACGATTGGTTTACTGCAAACAACTTAGTATTAAAAGGAAAAAAAACCAAATGTATAAGATTTGCTTTACCAAATGTTAAAACCACAAATTATGATATAGTATTGAATCAAGAGAAACTTGAATTTGTCGATAAAACAGTTTTCCTGGGGATTACGCTTGATGCACGGCTACAATGGAGTCCCCATTTAACAACTCTTGCGGGGAGGCTAAGTTCAGCAGCATACGCTGTTCGAAAAATCCGTCAATTTACCGATGTAGATACTGCTAGAATTGTCTATTTTAGTTACTTTCACAGTATCATGTCTTATGGCATTTTATTGTGGGGACGGGCTGCCGACATCGAATCTATTTTCATTCTGCAAAAGAGAGCCATCAGGGCCATATACAATCTCCGTAGACGCGATTCTCTCAGAGAACTGTTTAAGGAAATTAACATTATGACAGTACCTTGTCAATACATCTATGAAAATATAATGTACGTTAGGAAAAATCTGCATCTTTTTAGTAAGAGAGGTGACAGACACAACTATCACACTAGAAATAGGGATCAGTTAGTTCAGCCGGGCTTCAGACTCGCCAAAGTGGACTATTCTTTCATGGGGTACTGTTTAAAGTGCTATAATAAAATACCACAAAATGTTCTTGAATTGAATGAGACTAAATTTAAATCATGTATTAAACGCACACTATGTAAGCGGGCTTATTATAAACTAGGCGATTATATCGCTGATAATAATGCTTGGCTCCATGCTGGTCCTGCTCCACCTGACAGTGTAGGATAAAATATTGATAGCGTTTTTTTTAATATTCTTGTTGGAGCTGCTGAAGATTGTACAACTGGATTTGCATTGTATAGACTCAATCTTCCTAGTATTATATAGTTTCATAGCCAGCATTGTGTGAGTACTATGTACCTCGGAGCTATCATTCACTGAGTACCTACGTCTCTTATTGACTTGAATGACCCTGGCGGTTGAGAGTATGTCATGCTCACTCAAATGTCTCGCTGATAGTGGCGCGTGTGTCGGATCATTTAGTTCCCTTCAAAATGGTTGAGCTGAATGGTGCTGATATATGCGTCATGTTCGTGAACGGGCGCTGTCAGTTGGGACTGGTCATCCCTTAGCTGCCACGGTCTATTTTAATTATTGATAACTTTATTTTTGAATTGTCTTTTTTATATTTTCTATGGACACTAATAACTTGCCACATCGTTCTCACATAATGTACCATCTGATGATGAATGATGTAACAAAAGATCTGTAATAATTTTGGCGATTGAAAAAGAGTGTCCATGGAGTTTCTTGCTCATTCTTCTCCATAGAGATCTACTCCTTGGAATGAGCACCTACGGTACTTTCACAGTTTTTATGTCTTGTGACTGGGACTGTAGCACCATAACTTTTTAATGTCTAATTACATTTTTATTTGTCTATGACAATTCATAAGTGCCTGTAACTGGCCTACATGAAATAAATGCTTTGATTTTGATTTTGATTTTTTGATTTTATGCTCTACTTTAATATTACAAAGCTGAAGAGTTGGTTTGTTTGGTTGGCTAAACATGCTTATCTCAAGAACTTCTGGTTCTCATTGAAAAAATATTTTTTGTGTTGTATGGGCCGATCTTCCGGGTTCAGCCGCGCTTACTGAGGTTAGTCTGTGGACGGGTGACCATCTGACATAGCGAGTTTCCTCCGTGCCTTGGAAAGCACCTAAAGCCGTAGGTCCCGGCTGTCATTTGTAGACCTTTGACAGTCGTTACTGTTAGTCAGCAACCATGTTACTGGGTTGTGGAGGTTGAACCCAGTTACTGGGTTGTGGAGGTCTGATAGGCAATCGCTCCATGCAAAAATACTGATATTCAGCTGAATCTGGTTCGCTGGAAGCCGACCCCAATATAGTTGGGAAAAGGCTAGACAGATGATGATAGGTCTATTTATCGAGGAAGGCTAAGGCTATTATAACATCACGCTACGAACAAAAGCAGCGGAGCAACGGGGTTATAACCGCAGGAATGAGTTAGTTTCATATAAAAAAACCTACAATAGCGAATGTGCCAAAAAACTTGGTCTACATAAAAGTTTTCCTGTTCATAATTTTGTTTTTGCTTATTTTTCCTGTTCTCTTATTGATATACACCAGGAAATGCGATAAATTTAACTTTTATCTAATGGCCGAACAATTTTTAACTCTAAAACTACCTATGAACATTCAATTAATTTCAGAGTCATAAACGCACTGAAACTATCGTAAAAATATTTCGTCGCACTGGAAACTCGACTGTGTATAACAGGATTAAGGATTATAATTAAACAGTTTTAAGTGGTTATTGCATAATACAATTAACGTATCAGTGACGCATGTTCAAATCGATCGTGATTTGGTCAATAAAACACGATGATACTGAAGCAACACGAATTCGTTTTCAAAATCAAGAGAGGTATATGCTCTAGTCATGTTTGATGGCACGATTGCCGCAGTGGTTGTCGCACTACGTGTTGCGGCTTCAATTCCCTAACGAATACCCCTACCCCGGAACGTAAAGGGCTATTGAAGGACACCGTGGATTGTAGTCAGTACAAGTCTGACCGGCCCTCCCGGCCTGCCGTGTGTGGGAGGACGCATTTGATTTTACCACGTAAAAATATACAAAAAAAAGGTTACAGGTAGCTAGGAGATGGATCCCACACACCCCAACTATATTCCAAAAATACCTAGAAGTTAAATGCTGTCAACTAAATGATCAAAATGAACAATAGATTACCTTCATAACGAGGCAAAAGTAGAAGGCGATGGTGGCCGCACTAACGTTGCTCAGACTGTCAACATTTCTTAGCAAACCCAGCGGTAGAACGCAGACCAGTGACACTATCACCATTATTGAAGTTCTAGAGCAAAAACAAAAGAAGAATATTATGTATCTTCTTTCAAAAAACAAGGTGTTGCTTTGGCAATCTAAAGACTTAACCTACATTATAAAAGTTAAAATCATCAGCAATTCAGCACAGATTTTGACGTGATAACGTCTTATAATTCGATGGCCGGCTGCATGCACGAAAAAAGATGACATCATGCGGCGTTACCTCGCTCTGTAGCGTTCCATAGCAACGGCGTGTCAATTGTTTGTTTATAGCAACGTAAGTGCAGTATTTTCTTATGACGTTGTCACGTTCAACTATCGTCAGTAAACCGACTTTACAGACAACCGATTTTAACCTTATTTTTAATAGTTTATAAGGTGTCCCACTCCTGGGAAAGAGTCTTCTCCTTCCTCTATCTATACATCAGTGTTTTGTGCAATTTATAAGCACGAGAAAAAAGGAATTACATAATTGCAAAAATAGTTATCACCATAATAGTGCGAGTTTTACATAAAAATAAAACCATAGTTACATTAATTACATAGTAAAATCTATTTATTAAACAGATCTGAATATGGTACCTCTAGCTATTGCCGGGGTCGCGGGGCTGTCTTATCAGGTAGTCTTGGCCCCGGAACGTAAAGGGCTATTGAAGAACACTGTGGATTTTAGTCAGTACAATTGTGACAGTCCCTCCCTGAGTGGGAGGACTCATTTGATGATTTTACCACGTAAAAAAAAGACACCAAATAGGGTAATGTTTTAAATCTGGAAAAAAGATTCGAGAGATATAGGCTTTGGAATAGTCAACTACAGTAATTTTTAAGATCATAGTATTTTTTTTGTCTTTTGGCAATTCAAAAGTGTCTGTAACTATCTAACTTGACTAAGATTGATGATTGACCATGATCATTGATTTTTTTTTATCTATTTGGAATTGAATTTGCTTGTGAAATAATCAATTAAATCAATAGATGTTACTATCGCATCATATAAATGCACTTCAGCGTAATGTTACACTTCATTAACATTATCCTTCACAGTTAGTTAACATTCACAATTATACATAATATTAACTTCTCTGTAATTCTTGGAAATAATGTTGTGAAAATAAATAGTTGATTATTACCTATTACTATTCCCATTTCTAATTTCTTACATGAAATATTTTATTTGTGGTTTTTGTGTTTTTTTTTTTTTTATGTGGTATTTGTGTGCACTTGTGGTGTGTGCCAATAAACGTTTTTTCTTTGTTTCTTTTTACAGAAGTCAGTTTCAACCTACCCCAATCTGTCAAATTACTTTAGATATTGAATTTTATTATAATAAAAAAAAGCATATTGGTAGGTATAATTAAAAAACTTCCTCCTGTTTGAAATCAGTTAAAATACAAATTCAATTTGAAATTTGACAGAATGAGGTAGGTTGTTGTGCTTGTGCTTATTTCGTTTTTTTTTTTTAATTTTATACTAAAGCTGACTGAATATTCCACTACACTATTAAATGCTTACATACATCTGTTTTAACACCAGTAGCCTTCCAAAAAACTATACTCATATTACACAGAGCAATTTTTTTTTTATGTAGAGGTTCTCTGGAACTTATAAACCATTAAAAAAAAATCTATTAGGCAATTCATATTTCCTGAGTGCTAAATTACATTTATACATGTTAGCGGAGCTATCACATATTTTGTTTATCAAGTCAGAAAAGAGAGCATGGTTTGGTGATGGGATGGGATGCAGTGGCAGGCAGAAACCAGTTAAGTGATGAAACAACTGTGAAAAAGTATATGTGCTAATGGAAAGTACATGCAGGCCATGTTCTTTCCAATACTTTTCGTGTCCACAGTTATTAATAAACCTCTTTTATAGATAAAACAATGAGAACCACTCATTGTCATTGCAACCTCCTTTGTCTCTCAAGTTACTGAGAATATAAGGGACTTTACTCATGACGCAATGCAACGCGATTCGAACAAATTCTAACTACAAGTGAAAATCAACCTTACAGTGGTAATCATAGTGATGACATAAGACATAAAACACGTTATCTATGGGTAGATGAAAAACAAAAACACGATGGCCCTGACAAAGTCAAGTCAATCGAATTGCATCTTTATTTCTTAGTGGCAAGGTTGATTTTCACTTGTAGTTGGAATTCGTTCAAAACGCGTGGCATTACATCGCATCGCGCCATGAGTAAAGTCCCTAATAATAGTATTTATGAATGATTACCTCAATATGTCACTCTGGTTTATATTGAACATCTTGGCAACAATCTGTGGTCCCAAGTCTCCAACCACTACGAAGTATGCTATGCAGGTTCCCATCAAAAAGCCAATGATGCCAACCTCAACTGCAAACTTCCCAGCTTGGCCAAATACATGATGAGCTAAAGAAAAATAAAGTTTGAATTTGGAACATAGAGCATAAACACTCTTGCTTATTTTTTTTACTGTTTGACTATTGGCCAACTGCTTGGCCTGCCTCTGTCCCATTTTTTAGAGTTGGCACAGCACTCTTCATATTATAAACTTCTCTAATAGTTTATGAACACTTTAATAAATCACCCTCTTTAAAGCTATTTCAACACAGTCCATCTTTGATCCTCCTTTACACTTAAAGCCAACATTAATATTCACAGGTTTTCAGAATTATATTTTTCTATGGGATTTAATAGCAATAGTATACTATTGTAGGATAAATATATTTTACCTAGAAATTCGAAGTTTCTTCTTCGTGCAAGTAAAGCAGATTTTAAAAGGAAATGGCAGCATAATCTTGAGATGAGACCCATACACAGTAATATTAGAGTAGCAAGTAATACACCACACTGAAAAAACAATTGAAATTAATTATATCTCTTGACAGAAAAACCGTAGATACATATTTTTTTTAAGACAGACTAAGAGAATCATGAAGGCTGTTCAATACAATTTATAATTTATTGTCTTATGCTTAATTGATATAAGCTTTTCATACAAAAAATAGGCAGCCTATAGCCACAACATAGCTAGAGAAAGGTAAGCAAAAAAATATATTCAAAACAAAAACCTTACTTGTTGAAAGCAGAAAGGCATAGCCAATATTCCGACACCTATTATGCTGTTGGCTAGTGTAATTGACTGGCCGGTAGTACCCATTTTTATAGATTTATTTGGATAATTTCCACTCGAAAAACGCCCCGTTTACTGGAATAATTCTTTTAGAACCACATATTGCTACGTACGCGTATTGTTTTGAACTATTTTCTTCTGGTTTCTGTCAATTTCCCTTCCATTTGACAGATTGTTTGTTGACGTGACTGACGTTGACGTTTTCTATTTGTCGAGTTGTGTAACGTTCCGTTTCACGTAACATAAACACTCCATTGACTTTATTTTGTTTGTGGTTAGCAAAGTACTTCAATTACCAAAAAATATTTTTTGTGCACTCACTATAATACAAGTAAAAATAATTTTCCAAATCACTTTTCAATGAAATCATATAATGTTTTACAGAATACGGTTCAGAAATGTTCAAAGAGCTCACTGCGCCTCATTTTTTAGACTTGAGTTATCACGATCTAGAATAGAACCCTTGTACACTTGTTTTTAAACTAAAACTTAAATCAATTAACGTATCTTTTTGTCGAAAAGAAAATATTAACTTGTCAAGGTGACTGCGCTCACTCTTCAATGAAGATTTGTCTTATATTTTATACGCTGATTTTTCTACCATGATGCTTGCATGATGCCATTTTCCCATCATCATCTACCTAGCCTTTTCCCAACTATATTGGGGTCGGCTTCCAGTCCAACCAGATGCAGCTGAGTATCATCCACCACTGAAGCATAATTATTATACCTGCAATGCTGTTCTCTAATAACAAACCCTTGTGCGCAATGTTAAAATCACATCCTGTTCTCAATTAATTTTCAACTTTGTACTTAGAGTACTTACCTATAAAGTTGAAAATCCACTAAAAACAAGCTACAGTTTCTACGCTGCGTCCTTTAGAGACTGTGGTAGGTACTGCTGAACCGAGTTCTGTAAATGACCGCTCTCGAAAGCGATTCTAAAGGGGCAGCAGCAGGCAGCAGGTCTAAAACGACCACTTAGCAATATTCCTATTTGATTCACTTCGTGAATTAATAAAAATAATCAGAGAATGACATTAGGGATACCCCTGTACCCTTAGCACGAGTTTTCAGTATTTGAGACGTAAAGTAGGTAAACTGGAACTTTGACAATTTCAAATTGACAATTTTCAAGGAAAAAATTAGTTCCTTCTTCGCACACCAGAGGCGCTGTTCCATTTTTTCATACAAGAAACTCTGTAAATACTGGAAAGACGCTGTAAATGAGTGAAAATTCGTGCTAAGGGTACTGATCGCGTTGTTTCATTGGTGAGTTGTGCCTATAGTCGAAATAAAACTCATAAATTCAGTTACGTTATATTTTAATGTTAGTTATTTTACTATCAGTATTCTTTGGTACTTTCGGCCAGTATTCGACCTCTCCGTGTAAATAATTTACTTTTATCGAATACTGCCCTAAGTTGCACGCACACACAAATATTGATAAAATAGGTACAATTGTTGACTATCATTATTCTAGGTGGGCATTTCTTTGGCTAACCCTTAAACCCACTTAATTTATTTTTAAAATACAATTTATTTTTAAATTAACATACCTACATAAAAACAATAAGTTACAGTTAAATGTAAGCATAGATAATGATAGAAAGGAATATGTTGGGTCCTTTGGGTCCAACTTGAATTAACAAAAATAAAAAATCTGGCCACATGGGCTGGATCCCTGGCATTGTTTTATTTTTAAAATAGCTTTTTACCCACTCACCCACCCACAATTCCCAGCGGTTTTAAGATATCTAGGGGTTTTACCCACTGCTCGGCTTATATTGGCTGTAGCATTTTTATATAGCTTAGATTTTTTCAATTCGAAGCAGTGTTCCTGAGATAAGCGCGTTCAACCAAACAAACGCTTCAGCTGATAGAGTTATAGACAAACCATAAATTGTGCAATTTAAATTCCTGTTAAAAACAATGAGAACATCAGCGTTCGTTTTTAAAAATGACAAAACCTACGAAATTAAATGTATAGAATAGTAAATAGTTAGAAATTATACATATTTTCATATTCATACATCATGATACATTTAGGTACCTACATGCGTATTTTACTGCAACTACCTAGCTGTTTTCATAATTTCTACATATATTCAATAGGTTACATAATACAGAACACCTAAATAAATAAATATGTGACCTTCCCTAGCGAAGGTCTCTCACTAGTGCAAGTGGTGACAATTTGACCTCTAACTGGCTGGTTTTGTTAGGAGTTTCAATAAAACAAGGATGTCAGTGCACCCGCGCGTCTTTTTAGAAGATGACAAATGAGTCCAGCTACGCTATTCTGTAATTGGCGACAAGAGCTTGTTTTTCAGCATAACACTAGTGTCTATGTAGTCTGTGATAACACTGCAGCTTATTGCGGTTTTGTTACCACTTGCACTGACGTGAGGTCTACCATACCTATTTCATTAGCACTGTGTTAATGGTGAAAACCTTTGTTTCTGTCTTATTGTAAGAAAGTAAGATCCCGTGACCGCAAGATGTAGGTTTATTAATAGTAAACTGTCAATCTGTCATAACCTATATCCTCAAAAAGTAAAGTTGACTTTTTCGAAAATGACGTAGTTCTGGCGATCATGGTTTCTCAGACCATTATTTCAAGCTGCAGAAATACATAGATAATCAAAAGTGTATCGTCTCCTGATTTGTGCCTCAATACACGGTTTTGTATTTTAAAAAAATCAACATACATCAACAATTTTCACATCTTAAATTCTAGCAGTTTATACCAAGCGTTACAATATTTAAAAACAGCTACAATTTGGTTCAAGTAAATATTTCTATGACACACATCCTTAACTACATAAAATACGATTCCAATTTGTAGAAGTTTTCAAAACGATACCTCTTTTATATTAAAAACATTACCTTTCTTTTTCCCACAGTCGGGTCAAAAGAATAACAACAAATGGCACTGACACAAACAATACAATAAAAATAATTTGGTATAAAAAAACACCTTTATTTTGTGACGTTCATTAGTAAATCTATATTAATTAATAAAGTCGTGGTAATTAAATCAGCATCATAATAATTCTGTTGGCATTGATATAAAATAAACAAGTATTTGTCGAACTTATGTCGATTTGAATTAACAGTGAAGCAAACAATAACCAACCTAATCTAACGAAATAAACCACAAAGGTAAGAAAATAATGAGTAATTTTATCATTCTTCCCTACGGAGTAATCATCATCTCAGTATTCTTTTTTCTAATTTAAAATAATCCTTGCCTTGGCCTCAATGTGACCCAGAAGCAAAGCCAAACTCGCAACGAGCTCAAGAAGCATCTGGAACTCCTGTGCAGCAACGAAACAGCATTCTATTTGGAGCTGAACTCCGATGATGCCTACCACAGACCGCGCCCGCGCCAGTGCAGAGGGATCGCTCAGCCGCCACAAATTCACTCCTTTTCTAGCCATAGCCCAATCAATTGAAATTCGATATCTACACAAAAATACTTTTAAAACCGTGAAAGGAAATAGGCTGTAAATAAACTCGAACATTTTAATGGTTTCAGTAAAACGTTGCGATAACTTTCTAACAACTTTTCTATTGCAAAATCGTAACAAAATTACTACCATTTTCTATACCTTAGTTTGAATATTCAATGGCCTCGTACGCTTACATTTACATGCTTTCAACACAATAATAGCCTACGGCTAGGGTTTCCATTTGGCTTTTTTTCTGGATATATTCGTGTTTACGTCTCACAGACCCTCTTCGAACTTTATGTAATTTGTAAAAACAATAATTGTGTCAGTCACAAAAATGTTTAAAGAAAAATGTTTCGAGTTTTCTGCAAATATCTCACGTTTCCGGACTTTTGAAATTTCAAAATAGCAGCCCTACAGCCGGCGCACGCGCATTGGACCATGACGTCACACGCGTCACAGATTTTACGCGCGCGCTCAATGATCCGAGGGAAGCAATTTCCTTTTGTTCACGTGCAGGCCTTGCTACTTATATAATTAACGACTGAAATAGAACGAGTTAATGCTATTGTATGAAAGTCATTAAGACGAGATTAACTGGTTTTGGACAATTAATACGTAAGGCGTCATTGTCTTCTCTCTTGTATGAAGCCGTGAAGGGCCGGGTGTGAATGAAGTCTTTACTTCATCTATGCAATTCCTTATCCTTTTTTTTTTTCTAGAATATTGTATGTTTTCACCCTAGACAGTTATTATTTTGAATAATTAATTATAATTGACTTTGACGCAAAAGGATGAGTCCGCAGTGCTCTACAAAATGGAATAAAAAAGTCCCTAAAAAGTAATTTTCTAATACAAAACTTAATAGAAGTTAATTTGAGATTCAAATTGTGCATGATCTTCATCTGACCTACTAACGAACGTCACAAACAACATTTGGGTTAAAACGTAATTAAAATCCAATAAAGAACCACGTATTTTACATACGAATAAATAACGATTAAAATGACTTATAACGAATCATAAATAAAGCCGATTAGATTTCGCATTCAAGCCAGTTTTTAAAACAATAAAATTCTACTCAATCATAAAATAATAATGTATGATTATTCAGCTTTACATGCATACAACGAAAATACATGGCACGCTCATTCTAACCAGGAATGCTCGATACACGGTGCAAAGGACATTGACGCGCAAAAGGGTAACCATGAATTTGATAAGCCATACACATTACGGTCTACGGTCTACTGGAAAGAGCAGTGCTTTTTGGCAACTCGCACCAAGATGGGACTAAAGATTGCTATGCTCTGACAGCGACACTAATCAATTTTGCAGCGCAAACGGTGAGCGCTCGAGCTTCGCGATTAGACGATCTCAAAGTCGTAGCATCATCGAAGAGTCCAGTGATGTGATTTCTTGTTGAGAATAGAGCTGTGCGGTTTTCTGGTAGCGTGTCCGATATGATCCTTAAATTTACTGATGGGGTTCTAATGGAAGCTTACACAACTGTCCACAGAAAAAGGTCTATCTGTACGGTACACCTGGTTTCTGAACCTGCGCATGATCTAAAATAATTTCTTTTGAAAGATAACTTACAGTGAATACTGAATACCAGTCTAGCATACAGGACCATGTCCATACACGCTGCAGGAAAACATGAACAGGTAATCTATCCGGTAGATCGTAGCGTAGCATCCTAAACTCTGCTGCGTTCATGGTTACACGTTTGTGGGTCAATGTCCCTTCCGCCCTGTATATAATTTACATTTAATATTAAAACTAAGATAAATAACATTTTAAAATGCAGTACAATTATTATCTTTGGGATAATCACTTTGATTTTTTAATGGCAAGTCACATTGCATGAAAATGATTTTTTCTTTTCTTATAATGTTTTTTGAAAAAGAAATCTGCCCACTATGTAAAACAGAACGTTTTTTATATTAATATATTTATTTTACGTATCTTTCCACATATTTTGTCATTTTTTTAGTCAACATAGTTTTAATAATTTAATTTTTAAGTTTGAATGGACATTTCATAAGTGTGCAGTTGGGTAAGTATATTTCACTATTAATTGTCGACTCTACATCAATAATTGTCTTATATCATTTTTATTATGAAGTAGCGACATAATAAATGGGCAGATTCTTTACTTTTAAATCTAAGTACACTCGCGAACAAAAGTATGGAATTACTTAATCCGATTCCAAGCGATCTTGAGTACTTAATAACTAGTAAAGAATATTAAAAATGGTTTAAATTGTTACCAAATTCATTCAAATCAAGCCATTATTTATGGACCTATCTCGGATAAATTCCGTACTTTTGCTTGATAGTGTACCTATTTATATTTTAAACAGAGACCATACTACTTTTACTTTACCTTAGAACTACGTTAAGATACATTGATTTTTTTATTACGTACCATGCTGTTAAAAATAAATTATGATTTGATTAAATATAGTGATGTCATATCGCTAGGGTCGTCACCCATCGATGTGTTAATCGCATTATTAATAATGTCCTATAATAGTAAAACGACAGGAGATCACTAGATCGCCTTGTAATAATTAATTTGCGCACTGAACCAATTTCTAAGATTTGCAAAGAATATTTTTATTACTTCTATATTTTTCTTTGACTACATACAAATCACAATACGTTTACCTACATTTACATGATGCACGCTCAAATGGGAGCTGTTTAAAAAAAGAATACTTGTCATTCATTAATAAGATCATCTAGTAATAGATCCATGAACACTCATCGTTGATCCAAGCGAATCATTCAATGAATCATTATTTTGTTCCTACTCCAAACATTTCGTAGAAATCCTAGCGTTCACATTCTTTAGTGGGTGTGACCTATTAAAATAGCAATTTTAAGTTCACACGCTCTCCCGTTTTAATAAATATTACTGCAATAAGTGAATGGTATTGCGTAATTATTATAATACTGGTTTGCATTGTTTACGGTGACAGATCAATTACCTACAAGACCAGAATACAGTTCGGACAGTTCTAGCACACTGACCATGAATGAACAATGATTTGACTCGACGCGCGAGGACGACACTACATTACCTACTCTACACAATACAATACATTACATACCGAATTACTGAACGAGGCACACATAAAATGACGGCAATAACAAATGAGTGACGAGTGACGACCTTAAAATTAAGCCAGTGCCAGACATAGCTTAAAATATTTGGGGTTTATTCTTCAAAGTCGTTTGAAATATTATGATTAACGACTACCTATTTAACCATAGAATTTTGAACGTTCAAATGTCTCTGGAAAATAAGTCAGCGACTTATGAATAAACACGTTGAAGACTGCAAGATGGAAAAGTCTCTCAGTTCAGTGCCGAAATAATATTTCCAAACTTAGCACCGATATGCACAAATACATCGCAACTTTCGATAGTTTTGAAGCCATATCTGACATCGAAGTGAGTTTACTTAAAAAAAATTAATTAATGATAAAGGGTGATACATAAATAGTGAACATTATGATTTAATGATTCTCTAACATACATTGGGTGCTAAATACTGGTGTAATGACTGAACGCACCTAAAGACCAAGCGCAATAGCGGGGCGGGTAACGTAACGATTGTAATAATATTTATTGCATAAATAAAAAGTTGTTATAACGATTTTCCCGATAGTCTAGCTCTAGCACGTCTAGCGTTTTATTTAAAACACCTATTAATAAGTCTTATTTTAACTTGTACTGTCTTTAAGAATTTATTTAAACATTATAAAATGACAACCCATCCCTTTCGCAAACCAGAATGTTCTACAACTATAAGTTTGCTTTCCGAAAATGACCAAGAGCATTATAATTCATGCAAATTGCAATATCGTTATTATATGAATATGTCTTTATTCACTCAATGCTACAAAAATTAATAGGAAAATATTCAGATTTCTATTTGCCTAAATTTTAGGTAAGCAGCTTACTTACGATGAAATCTGCCAATAAATGTCAAATTAGATAGTTTAGTCGCAATATTCCGTGAAGATTTACATTTAATCGCGTACCACAAACAGTCCAGAAACTGACTAGAAAACATCTGCTTCAGTACAATTCTTTCTAAACTTTAAAATACGATTTGATAATAAACAAAAAATAGTACCCTTAAAACAAAAAATATACGGACAAGGCGGCTCTGAAAAAACAAAATGTAACAATATAAATAAACGAATTCTTTTTTCAGTCCGCTTACATCATAAAACGGGTGTAACATTCGTAACAAAAAAGGTTGCACACGTGACGATGGTCCTATCGTCTCCACACGTGCACAACCTCTTTTGGGTGTCGTATTTGTGTAATAATAACACTTTTTATGTCACAGACGGTCGCCCGTCTTTTGTTAATTTTGTGACCCGCCCCAGCAGCAATGTGCGGTTGCCTTTGTCTCGCTTATTATGTAAAGAAGTGATCATAATTATAATGTTACGACAAGAAACTGCTTGAGCCGGTCAAAAAGAGCTTTATGTCTAATGCAATAGAAGCGAAAAAGACTTAGTAATTCATTTCAATTTACTACGAGTAAATGCATCGAATTATGCTGTTTTGTGTTTGACTCAAGCAGAATGCAGAATACGAGTCATTAAGTATGGTCACTCCTTTCAATATCCCTTTACTTATCTTTGTCAGTAGTCAATAATTCCAGAATATCTTCAGTTGACTTATTTTCTTTCTTGAACTTCTCCATCTGGTTTTTAGGTACTGTTCCATGGATGAACATTTCAATGTTTGTCCTTAGTCGTTTGGCTGGCGTTAGACTCTCATCTTTGCAAGGAGTTTTATCCATTGCCTCCAACGACTCGACGAGAATCTCATCTACCAGCCGTTTGTTGAAACCTGTTAGATAAATAAATGTTAACTTCTTTTCTAAAATGTTTGTACAGTCGGCAAAGTTTGCGGTCAACCAATTTTCAACCTTAGTGTTTTTACTAAGGATTTCTAAGGGTGAAATGCGGTTAATCCTCAACCTTGTTGACTGTACTTTTAGAGCTTATTTACAAAGCTTAACAAATATTAAAGTTCCAAATCCAAATAGATAAGAATCGAGTCCAGCCACCACCGGCACCATTACCAAACCGAAAGCCAACGAGAACGAAGTAATGTAGGTATACATTAAACATTAATTTCCGCCCTTTTTTTCTTCCCGATAACCTACATTCACCCGCCTTCACCGACCAACACCAGAAATTAACATCACAATGGGAAATGAACTCACTCACGAAATTATTACTCATAATGGTAACCGTCGGTAACCCGTCAGTCGTCATACAACGACGGATATGTTCGCTAGAATAAAAACCATGATGAGATAAGCTATGCAATGGACATCGTGCTAAGACTGCACTTCACACAAGCACACACACTCTTGTACCTACGCCGAACACGATTTCGCAACCCAGTGAATCAATACTATAGTGCTTTATAATGTTTATTTGTTCGTTCGATCGCACTTGCATTTTCAATGACGGCGCGCTTGTTATCACGACCTTGTTACTACGATTATACTCAATGACCTATGATGATGCGAACTGAATGGAAACGCGTTGATGTCTTATGTACCAGACAATATTATTAAAAGTTGAACATTAGATTTTTCAACATTTTGCCAGTCTGAAAATGACTATGAACTGTGCACGTTTCCGGTATGGACTCCCGTTATTGGCGGACACACACTAAGCAATGTACTCCACACTAAATAAAATAAAAAAAAACAGTGCCATTATGAGTGTAGTGTAAACAAACTCGTATAAAATAAAAGTTTACGCACCTAAGTATTTGAGTTTTTCTTTGGTAGCAATCATCGTGAGGAGAAGGGCCAACAGGAACCTCATGCGAGACAAAGACATCGACGACTCCACTTCTATTTCGTCCTCGCCCTTCTTGAACCTTTTCCTTTTACCTTTAGCTGATTCATTACCAGGACCTTCTGAACAAGTCTTCTCATGCATATCAAGCTCGGCTTTGAGCTTGAAAAAGGTTTGGCAATGAGCGCATTTGTATGGGTTCTCCTTGCCATGAATTTTACTCATGTGCGTTTTCATGTGTGGCAATTGAGAGAAGGACATTGGGCACATGGCGCAGGGGAAAGGTTTCTCGCCTGTATGACGTCTGATATGCAACATAAGAGCGTTTGAATGCGAGAAAAATCGTTTGCATATGCGACAAGGGTACGGTCTGTCGCCAGTGTGCGCGCGCCGGTGGACATTCAGCTGAGTGGACTGTGTGAACCTCTGCCCACACTCAGGACACACATGCGGACGTTTCTTCTCATGCGTACGCATATGCTCAGTCAAATGACCCTTCAACTTCTTTTTGCAAATCGGACACACAATTCGATGTTCACCATGGCTCACTTCAACATGCCGCTTCAAGGAATTCGGCCTTAAAAACTCTTTCCCACAGTACTGACAGATAAAATCTTTGATTTTCAAATGGCTTTTGACATGCAAGTAAAGCAGATTGCGACAGCGGTAAGACATACTGCAAAGTGTGCATTGATGGCGTCCTTTGACCAGATGTTTCTTCTCATGTTGCATCAACAAAATATGGTAGGCAAATGATTTAGGACAGTAAATACATTTGAAAGCACTCTCAGTATTTGTATGAGTTTCCAAATGTTTCTTCAAGTTTTCCTTTACAAGAAATGGTTTTTCACAGAAATTGCAGATGTAAAGCTCAGGATCATCTAATATTGACTTGTGATAGCGGTCAACATGAACTTGCAAATTGTAGAGGCTCCTGAACCGTTTAGGACAGCAACGACACTGGTAAGGCTTTAAACCGAGATGCACGAACATGTGTCTGCGTAAGGAACATTTCCTGTTGAATGTTCTCTTGCAATGATCACATTCAAAGTATTCTAATTTTAATACTACACCATTTTTCAGAGTGATATGTCTTTGTTTTGGCTTTTTTTTCTTTTTTGAAACCTTTTTACTAGAGCTGTTATTAGCATCATCGGAACAGCTTTCATCATCATCTTCAGAGTTTGCAGAAGTAGTATCAGATAAGTTCACTACATCATCATCAAAGTCTTGATTTTTGTTGTTTTGGTCTGTTGTTTGAATGTCATTATTATTGTCCACACCAGCTCTTGAAGGAGCAACTACATTTATGTCCTTGGAAGTAGCCTCTTTGGAAGGGTTTTTCTTCCTCCCACCAATCATAAGTTCATCCATCAGAATACTATCAACAATTTTCATATTGCACTTTTTTTTCTTTTTTAGATGCCCATTTTTAGACATATTTGGCAGATTACTATTTTGTCTTTTTCTGGAATTTGCTTTTTGCTCATCATTTGGTGTAACACTGAGAGACAATGGGCTGGCTTCCTGGTCAGGAATTTGTTTGTCATTTACTGGGGGTTTAGCAGCAATAAATCTTTCCCTGAGCTTATGTCCATTTTTCAATAAGAATTTAACTTTTTGATCAGATGTCATGACCGGACGGGGACATGGTCGTTTTATAACCATGTTGATATCTGGTTCATTTTTCTTCAAGGGTGTTTTCTTGGGACCTGTTGATGATTTTTTTGTTTTATCCCCCTTCTTTTTCTTCTTTGTAGATGCACTTTTGGGTGCGTTTAATCTACTCTTTACGTTAGCCATGATTTTATGTCTTATTAGTAAGCTGTACTATTACTGGTTACAGCATGAAGCGATAGAGACCCACCACCATCAAGAGGAGTTAGTAATTATACGTCTTTACGTTGCGCAGGTGAAGTTATATGAGCGCAATTGGGCTCGCCGTACTTACATGCAGTGTAACGTTATTAGCATTTCAATAATCACCTCTAACATTACGCGGCGTGTAGATAACAGCTTGTTTGCACAACGATGCTCTACTAATGTGTGAAGGACGAGCCTTTTGTCTTATAACAACGAGAACATCGCCCATTACCTTGTATTGAATTTTAAACACCAATCCATTGTATTGCGTTTGCACGATTCACTTTACTTTTAATCACGTCATCACTACTGAGAACGTTCGTATTATGATTTTATTTTCGTTCCCAAAACACTGCAATTCAAGTAAATAAACGATACGAAAATGACGAACAAACAACTCCGCTCGTCGTATGATTTATTCAAAGTGCGAGCAAGACGGAATGCGTAAGTTCTGTCAAAGTGGTCAAAGTTAAAGGGATACTAGCGACATCTAGAATTTAAAGTAAACGACTAATCTGATGATGAATATTATTTTGATTTTTTCTATAATGAATACAAAATACGATTTATATGGTAGGTCTTCTCTTGGTAGAGCTCATAATATAATTGAATATGTACTTTAAATAAGAGAATATTTTCATTATTTTGATTTTTTGTGGTGCACAGTAACGTCATCTCTCGACAAAGTCTTGTAGATTAGAAATAATGATCCCAGTAAAGCTGTGCACACACTGGTAGCGAATAATATGAAAGTTATCTTTACAACAACTGCGTTGCGCCGCGCGCCCGGGCTAGGGCGTTCGCAGTATTGAACAGAAATAATATTTTGTTTAGTTTAGCGTCCAATCACGGATCAGATTATTTATAGACGTGGACCGAGGTGAGCTGACAGAGACTGTGCATTATTGATTCAATTATGGCGCAGAGGATGATCATGAACCTTGGCATGATTGAAAATATTTCCTTTACCACCTTAACAGGGGATACTAAATCCGTTTAATGGTGATAAATGCTAATATGAATTGCAAACTGGTGCTATTAAAATTCGTCACGTGTTGAATCCAATCATACAATTATTAGATTGTTACTTACTAAGAAGATCTTAGACACTGACATTCTATTAATCACCGTTTTCAGAATTGAAATGCATGATCTAGTTTTGATTTTATTTATACTATTAAGATAAGTACGACGACGACGTTTACGGCGTCAATAGACCGAGTAATTCGCATCTAATTTATTATTGCCAAACTTTGCTTACATTCGCATATTTATCTTGTCTTGCATTTTAAGTAGGTATTTCACATTTTCAAGGGTGAATACAATCTGAAAGATTTTCATTTTATGCGTTGATGTCTTTCGTAAACCAAAGTAAACTACTCTTGTAAAGACATCAACGGGACAAACGGCCAGTGCCTGATTGTCCGAGCAACTATACCATTATACGTCTATACTTATTGTGACGTATACTAATAAACAAGGTCGTGGCGCACGGTCATTCGTTACTCAGCCGTCGGCCTAGACGGACGTGCGTGCGGCACGACCACTTGGAAATCCAGTGTTTGTTTTACTTACCCCTGTGACGCCAGTACTGGGACGTCACAAGTGGCGACGAGTCTACGGGTAGGTAAGCACCTGATCTATCATAATAATTATTACGGGAAGGAAAGGATAAGAAATGTGCGTAAACTCGAAGGTACATTGCAAAAAAAAAAAAAAAAAGACGTACATAAACAAATAATTTAAATGAACTTTGCATATTTAATCTAAAATAGGTAATTAGTTACCTATTTTAGATTAAGATATATACTACATTTTGTTTTGTTTGTCTGTTAGACTGTACGACGATTATGATATACAAATTGTAATGTACCCGGGGCACGAAGATGTTATCAAATCATAATATTATGATACCTACGCATTCCAAAAGAATGATTAATTCCTAATTCCTATTCCATAATAATTCCAGTAGTAGGTTGATCGATAACCGGTACTAAAGAGTTTGTTACTTTTAAGCACTAAAAGTAATAGATAAACCGTAATTTTGTTAAAATGTCATCATGACAATATAAAAAAAAAAAAACAAGATACCTACGGGTATTAGTGTTGGGAATAGGTGTGGGACTGCCTACATTGTTATATCACAATCTAAAAATGAACATAATTTGTTCGCAAGTAAACAAAGTTTATACAGACGTTAAGTCCTACTTATAGTATAATAAACAGAATACCCCCAAAAAAAAAAAAAAATTATGTTGGTTCAACTAACATTTCTAAGATGGAAAAAGGTACCCAACTACCCACCCTAATCATAATATTAGATTTGACTGCCTCGGTCTAGCAGTTGCAAGCGTAACTGTTAAGTTTGGGGTCTCGGGTTCAATTCTCGGGTCGAGCAGTGTTGTTGACTATTCCATTAGGAATTCTCAGTAGCATGGAGTCTGGATTTAAACTGGGTGACGTATATATTACAGTTGTGACGTATATGTACTTACTTAGTAGTGTCTGCGGGGTGGTATTCTCGAAACTAAAGTATTTATCTTGGGTAGTATCAACCAATTTTGTCGGTGGATACTATCATGATTTTGATTCCAAATTCTTTGGAAATTATATATGAAGCAGTAAACAGATTTGGGTGGTACCTACTTAAGTGAATCAAAGAAATCAAAAGTAACAATGGGGTCTGAAAGTAGTAAACTGACATGATAATGTCAGTTGGTGCTAACGAAATGTGAATCAAAGAATCACAAAAGTAGCAGTGTAGGTAGTGTTACATTTAAATACCTAAGTAGTAAACTGACATAATTTGTCAGTTGGTACTAACAATAAAAAAATGTGAATCAATGGAATCACAAAAGTAACAATGTAGTGTTACATTTAAGTACCCAAGTAGTAAACTGACATAGTGTTCAGTTGGTACTAACAATAAAATTTAATGTGAATCAATGGAATCACAAAAGTAACAATATAGTGTTACATTTAAATACCTAAGTAGTAAACTGACATAATTTGTCAGTTGGTACTAACAATAAAATTTAATGTGAATCAATGGAATCACAAAAGTAACAACATAATGTTACATTTGGGTACATTAAGTAGTAAACTGACATGATTTGTCAGTTGGTACTAACAATAAAAAAAAAAAAAAATGTGAATCAATGGAATCACAAAAGTAACAATGTAGTGTTACATTTAAATACCTAAGTAGTAAACTGACATAATTTGTCAGTTCGTACTAACAATAAAATTTAATGTGAATCAATGGAATCACAAAAGTAACAATGTAATGTTACATTTAGGTACATTAAGTAGTAAACTGACATAATTTTTCAGTTGGTACTAGCAAAAAAAAAAAAAGTAATAAACTGATGTGGATCTGTCGGTTGGTACTAAAAACTGTTGTTATAGGTCACCCAAAATGTCACATATTTCACCTTTGAAGGGTTTAAAAGAAAAAAAAAAGAGAAAAAAGAGGAACGAAGCAAGACCAAAAAAAAAAAAAAAAAAAAAAAACAGTAAAAGTACAGTCTGATACAGGTATTGAATCAGTCACCTAAATCTATAACCAATAAATATAAAAGCTCTAAGAAATCAAATCAAAGAGCATAATTATTCTTAATGAGTTGGTGGACAAAGTGGACTTGCTGACTCTCAACAACACTCGGTGTTGCTGACTCTCGGCAACACTCGATGTTCGGTTCCTATCAGAGGGAACCTAGTGCAGTTTCCTTCAGCTTCAGGCAACGGAGGACCCGTTCCAAGCTGTTAGTGCTCAGGACTGTATCACCAGCTAGGAAGTAATACCTGACGTTATACGAAAGAATAACATGCGGTAGCAATAGTTTTATTTCTTATAATCATGATGAGTGTTCGTCAGTTATGTTTTCTAACAGTAAACATAGGTAGAGGGCTTGGTGGTTTAATAGGTAATCAAATGAGTTATTGTAAATACTCAAAATTATTGTATGCCCGGTTCAAATTACAAACAGATAACCCAACTAGCAAAACAGTCTCAGAACTCGCACTTTCTAAGAGTAGTAGACTTAATGCGCTCTTATATTTGTTTTGATCATACCATCGATCCTATACCACTTTTGGATAGGCCGGTATGGCCTCAAGAATGCTCAGTCTCATAACCAAGTCTCATATATGTAGATACATATATAGGAGCATTTACTAAGACTAGTTGCACTTGAAAAAAAAAAAAAAACTTGCTCTTGTATCGGTATTTTCTAGGCTCGTTTGATTTTATATTAGACTTGCTAAATGCTATTGTAAGATGTCAGACTAATATCAGCATAGCATAAGAGTACTGTGAGTACGTGCATTTCTGATCTTGTCTGGAACTAATATGAGATCAATACCGCTGGGTGAGTGTGATATTGGAGTGAGTTTAGTTCAACATATTTTATATTTGCAATACAAAAGGCAAGACCCATATAAGAGCGTTTGATCTTTGATCGATTTTGGGAATAACTAATTTTAATGGTTTTAAGAGTAATTTTGCGGGCCATATTTTATTTTCAGTTTTAAAAATAGTAATAATGGGTTACAAAAACTGGAAAAGATTTATGAAAACTTTAAAGAAACTAAAACTACAGGAGGAAAATTGTAAAGAAGTACAATGAAACCCTAATTTATTCCAATATGGAGTTATCTATAGTGTAAGTACCGAATGCTAAAATTAGAGTAAACAATCTTACATTGGTTTTATAGTGCGCTTGTAAAATGCAGCTATACTAATGGCGACACTATCAATATAAATTGACAAATAAAATAATTAAACGAAAACAGAAAATACCTTATTTAACAAGGCGCATGAATTTTGAAGTATAAAACGAGGTCTAATAAACAGTAAATAATAAATTCCAATACGATTATTTACCTTATAACTACTTTTACTCTTATACTAAAGTTACGGCACTTTTCAAGTTGCGGCACTGCCCAAATCCAGGCTTATAACATTATATAGGAGTGATGTAAGAGCAACAAAACAGTAGTCTTGAGATAGTTGTAAGCCTAGTTTTGCTGGTTGGAAATGACATCACTCACTAAAAATGTGTGTTGTTCCAATACTACCATTACTGTATTTATTGGAAATAGTTCCAAGATTAGTAAACAAGACATAACTCACTGTACATAGTGTACACTGTACTTAAATACCAAAGTTGTTGAAATTAGATTATAATAAAATTATTTTGTGTGTTTTTCATATTTTGAAAAATGTCTGATAGAAAAACAGTTAGACATGCTGAATAAGCATGCACATTTTTTGGCAAGTCATATAGCGACAAACTAAAGTCTGACAACCAGGGGTATCGTATTACCCAGTAACTGGGTTGTGGAGGTCCGATAAGCAGTCGTTTCAGCGTCTGGTTGACTGGAAGCCGACCCCAGTATAGTTGGGAAAAGGCTAGACTGGTGAAGATTTACTCGGACATAAGTAATATGTTTTCATCGTGTTCACATATTTATAGTAGGAGTAATTGTAGTACCTATTAGCTGTAGTATCAGTAGTTCAAAGAAGGATCCATGTGTCGCCATGGAGGATTCTCAATCACAAGGTGAGACTACTGGTAGTAGGTTATTTTGCCTGGTGATGGCATCTATTCTGGCTCACTCCGGATAATAGTCCTTTAAACTAGTCAGTAGGACAACAGAAGATACCAGTCGAAATTTAATATCCACAAATAACAGTGTATCCTCTAGCAAAAACCTAATTCGTTAAAAAAAGAGCTAGATAAGCATGTGTGTGCTTATAGACCCCCTAACTAGCAAACTTTTTCCTAATTTAAATCAATAATGGAAGATGTTCTGGCTAAGGTTTCAGTAAGCAATAAAACAGCAATTAATTGTGGTGATTTAAATGTCAATATTTTGGAAAAAAAAAAAAAAAACTGTAATAGTAGTAGGTTATTAAATCTTCTTAAATAACAAATTTCTTTGCAGAACCTACTAGAGTTACTCAAACATGTGCTACTTGTATTGATAATATTTTCTGAAATTGTGATTATTTTGATAAAACCATAGTAAGTTGTTTGCCGTCTGATCACAGTGGACAGACGGTAACTTCTAAGTGTAGCAAAATTGAGCAACAAGATCAGATTAAATTTAGACCAATAACGACAAATACTTAAATTAAATAGATTTAATAGTTCCTTAGACAACAAGTTAAGTGTAATAAGTCCTAATAACGAAATGAATGACAATCAATAAGAATATTTATTTTCAATAGTTCAGTGAATTAAAAATGAAAAGAAAACAAAGAATAATTGCCCGAAATTTATATTTAGTGACTGGACAACTAGAGGTATTAGGAAAAGTAGGGAAAGCCTTTTTTCAACCTTATGGCCTTAAGCCTTACATTAATACTGAAACTTTTAGCAAGCATGTCGCTACCTATTCCAAAATTTAAGATATTACTTTAGAATTCCAGACAGAACTCCAGACAGGACCCACGGTGACTTTTGTTGAGAGGATGTTGGAGTTGGCGATGAAAGCGTGTCTACGTGCCAAAGTATGGTGGGCTAAAATTGATGCGACGCCGAAAAAATTGTTAAATGTTGCAAGGGTTGTATTTTGGTAAGCGTCGTAAGTATGTCCTCACAGGCTTGGGTAGATATCGAAATAGATTTTTCGCCTCACACGCTCGGAGGGATTCTGTTTCTCATTCGGAATCTGGGCGCGGGGCGCCATTTTGCGCGCTGGGGCGCAAATTGTCTTTTAGTGTTCGAACACGCCTTGTGCTAAATTGTTTTCTGCACTGACAGGTGAGCCGCACTGCATTTCCTCACTTACTGAGGTGGGGATTTGTGTGCTGCGCTCGGCGGCAAGATTTGGTACACCAGTTAGTATCTCAGAGATATAATACCATCCCAGACAAAGATGCTAATCCTTTTATTTCAGAATTTAGGTACAAAGATAAAATAACGAATGAAAAGGGGAAAGAGTATGAGGACAGAAATAGGAAAGCCGCAAATATGAATATAGGAATTGGTGAAAAAGTATTTGGAAAGAATATGGTGATGGAATATAATCCACCTCAAATGGGTGGAGGGACAATGGAAAGTGTGCGAAGATACTAAAATTCTGAGTCCGAAAAACAAGCGAGTTAGGTCAGATAGTGATTAGATTTTAATTTCTATTTAAGGCCTAGATTTGTAATTTAGAAAATTGTAACTTAAATTCAAGATGCTCATATTTGTATAAAATCTGAATTTTGGACATGTTCGTCATTTAATGTCTTCCTGTCATACGTAATGTGTTCTATCACGATAATTTACCTATTTGTACTCTGTAAAAATATGATTTTGTAAACAACTAATACCCATTTCAAAAGAGTAACCATGGAGTTTCTTGCCGGTTCTTCTCCATGGAATCTACTAACGCGAACCGTGCACGACAATACAATAATTGTGATTTTGTTAAGAAAGGAGAGGTGTGACGTATACTAATAAACAAGGTCGTGGCGCACGGTCATTCGTTACTCAGCCGTCGGCCTAGACGGACGTGCGTGCGGCACGACCACTTGGAAATCCAGTGTTTGTTTTACTTACCCCTGTGACGCCAGTACTGGGACGTCACACTTATTGTCGTCATTATTTTATTAGTTCAAGATAAAAAATACTGCAGGATTTCTGATAAGATAAAGAGGCTGGTAACATTTTCTGTGGTAACGAACTGTAATTAGTTCTTGCAAGCAGGTTTTTTTATGCTGTACGTAGGTACGGTACAATAAATAAAGCTTTGATGATAAAAATAAACTGTTTTGTTATTTTCCATGATAAAATATGATCGATCGACTACTGCGCTGCGTGTCGGGGGTTCGATTCTCGCACGGGAAAAATACACATTTTGTATGACTCGAAACATCTGTGTGCTTAGTGCGAGTTTTTTTTACGTTGACGCGATAGTAACGTTTAACCGCGTTTAGCGCTCTCATTGGTTGAGAGTTCTCAGGACCTTGCAGCGGGCCAATAGGAGCGCCAAACGCGGTTAAACGTTACTATCGCGTCAACGTAAAAAAAACTCGCACTAAGCACACTGTACCTAAGTAGTTTTGCCCAGGTCTACGGGTGTTTGTGAATGTGATTTTACATTTTTGTAAACGCATCATGACAGGAGAAAAAATCTTAGTAGGGGCACATATTACGTAGGGGGTTCCTCTCTACAGCCTTCGATTTTTCAGTTTCAAGGTCTATAAAAGAAAGTTTTATTATTATATGTTTCCCGTGGCTTCACCCTTTTGCTCTTAGTTGTACCGTGACGTTATAGCCTATAGGCTTCGACGCTTCTTCTCTAATTAGGCTATCCAACAGAAAGATATTTTTTTCAATTTGAATCAGTAGAAGAATTAATCAATTTGAACCGTAACATAAGTTCTTGAGATTAGCGCGTCCAACCAGTCAAACTCTTCAGCTGTAAAATATTTATACCCATAAAATAAACTAGTGTTAAATGACGATGAACAGTCACGAGAAAATATTGTTAATGATGGTGACAAGTAGGGTATCGAACCGGGAAATCCCGGTCCCGAAAATCCCGGGATTTCCCGGTTCTTGAAGTATATTTTAAAACCCGGGACATGCGACTGAGAACCGGGAAATTCGGGATTTTCGGGACTCAGAAAAACAGTATAAATAATTTGTTTAAACTTGTTAATTCTTTTATAGAACAAAATAATCAAATTGGATGTAAGGTATTTATTCACTTCGCCGTTATATACGGAATAACATGTTCAGATACAAGTGTGGTTGACAGAGAAGAAAAGTTGATAATGTAGTACTGGTTATATCTCGAAAGCCTTTGACAGGGTCTCGAGACAAAAAGTTTCCTTGCTTTTGGTATCTCAATTTTTGTAGCTGGATATCAGACTTTCTTAGTGAACGATCAATCAGAGTTGTCGTTGATGACTGATCCTTTGAGCTTTTGGTTATTGACTCTTCTGTTTTCTTTGCAACTCTTATTTTGCTGCACATTTCTTACCCACTTCAGCCTGGTATTGTTGGGTAGGTAGATAACAGTACTGTTTCAGTGACATACTTACCCACTGCAAAATCCAGTGGGGATGAAGTTCATTGCTTCAGAGGGACCATGGTAGAGCAAACAGATTTGATACTTAGTATCCCATAAAAGAGAGAAGTTTCTTGTGTGAGCGAACAAGAAACTTCTCTCTTTTAACGCCACCAACATACAGGCGTATATTTCCTTAGTGAAGTAGGAGTAAATCAAAACTACATCTTTTATAGAGTAATTTGGACCAACTCCTATTTTTCCTGTTTCTGTAACGGATGACCTTGAGCTTTTGGGCATGGAGCTGACATCCAGTGTCAACTTTGACGTGGGCATCCTAAATAGAGTGAAGCGATACCTTACACCTGGATATGTGCAAGCCCATTTCTGCATTGATTGCGTCGTAGTAGCCCGCGAAATTCAAAGTTTCTTATGTTTTTTCTAACGGAGTATTGCAGCAACCTTACTCAACTTAATCATTGGGATGGCTCAGATAAATACAACTTACTGCACTAGACCCAGTGGAACGCAGAGCTCCTTAGACTAATTGGCAACGTGAAACTGGTGGATGGTTACTCTACAGCTTAGCTCATCTCATCGACGCAAGCTTAAGGACTTCACACACAGCAGCTATAATGTAAAGATGTACATTATAGCACGATACATCTCATTACATCTTTCCATAGAAATCGTCAGGAGACCACACACTGCAGCAATAATGTATATTTTTACATCTTCGAATCTAAGGTACTGAGCGATACGAAAATATACATTTATATTTCGATACACCTATACATCTCAATACATTTCCGTATATCTCTCTTCGAAAAGGATGTTATGAAATGTAGGGAAATATACATTACATTACCTGTTGTGTGTGTGATACATTAAGACAATTTAAAGCTATACATCCCGGGATGTAATGTACACGAGAGGTTAATATACATTATAGCTGCTGTGTGTGAAGCCCTCCCTCTTTTCGGTTTTTGAAGTGAAAACTTCTTTAGCGGCGTTGTACACTTTTTCTGTAATGGGTAAAAAATTTAAAACTCGCGTCAGGGTCACGTGACCCTGATCGAAAATGAGTAAGACGTCATTCAAATTAGTTAATTTCATATCTGTACTACTCCAGTTTTAAAATAAAACATAGTAACAAAAAAGTTTTCACTTCTACCGGCACTCCTGGAGTGCAACCTTTTTTTTTTTATTGGGTTCGCTCGTGGCTAAGATGAGACCTAAAATAGGTCGAATTCATGAATTCTACAACCTCTTTCCACCGGCCTACTTGCATTAGGTACATCTAATGTCCAGTATTGGACATCTAGATGAACTGCAAGTTTCCATAGTTAGTACAGTTAGAGTGAATAGATTTGCCACCTCTGAATAGAAAAGAGGCTAGAGCAAACCCATGTCCATGAGGCCGTCGAATAAGTTGGTTGTATGATTTTAATCAGAATAAATACTGTACCATAAAGTTATCTTATTATTTTCATTGTTTTTTAAGGCCATGGAAAAAATGCATTTTTGTCCCGAAAGTCCCGAAAATCCCGGGATTTCCCGGTTCCTTGGACGCCCGTCCCGAAAATCCCGGGACTTCCAACAAGGACCGGTTCTCGATTCCCTAGTGACAAGTGACAACCATAGGTAATAGGCCTGCGATGTTGGATGTCAAGGAAATCTTGATTTGATGTCTTACTGATTACTGTTTCATTGTAGTAGGCAAAAATCCATAGCGCCTGTAACAGAAACGACTGAAAAATATTTCTTCGTGCGGCAATCGAACCCACGACACGCAGCAGTCGATCGGTCAGCAACTGCGCCAACTGTACTGTCGTCGCCTCATACCGGTCGTTGTTTTCGGACATAATATTAAATTTTGTGGATTCTTTAAAACGATTTGATTTTTGAAACATTCCATTTCTTAATTCAAACAGTCGGGTGGCTAGATTTGTGTCCGGTTGATAGCAATAATGCTCTCTCCACATTACAAGGGACATACACATAACTGGCTAAACGTAGGGTGTGGTTAATTAGGTAATACACCTCTGCTCACAAAAATATTTTCTTCTTGATCAACAAAGAGGGTGGGTATCTGGGGGCCTAGCCTACCATGACGTCAGTTCCAGTGTGTGAAAGAGACAGAGCTATACAAGTCGTCTAGCGCTATCTCGTTCCCCGCGCAGTACCTACAACTAAGTATACTGTCGCATCATGGTAGACTACCTAGTGTTTTATTCTACCGCATTGTGTAACTTGAGGATAATATCATTGTGAGCAAAATGCGCATAAAAGCACTTATCCACCCACAGTGCATGTAACGATCGTTTTGTACCAATCTGAGGGTTGCGTAATAGTAACATTTCATTAATGTTGTTTACATACACGGACGCAGTTTTTTTCAAAATGATACGACAATGGAATGAACCTAATTCATAGAAATTGTTCTAAGCGCGTCAGGCCACGAGAATAGCGTTTTTACTTAGTTGATTCGAATTTTGTGTTTTTAATAAGAATTGTGTTTTTAATAAGTTGTGGAGCGATGTTTTGCTCGATGAAGATTTTAATTTTATTCTGTCTTGTTCTACAGCTTGATCTAACGTGACATAAAATCACGCCTGTTAATCAAGGGTTTGAAGAGTGCCTCAATTACCTAAATAGTTACGTTTTCGTTACTCGTTTTTTCATGTGATAGAAGAAGCTGGTAATGCTTTAACCTAGCAATCGAACCACATAATGCTTGGCGCTTAAGATCTATAGACCAAAGAGGCAAATAAAATAATAAAGCATGTTCTATGGCTCCAAAAAGTCTATCGCACAAGCTGGCCGCGGCTTTCCCTATTGTTCAGTGACAATGGCGCAGTTTGCACCACAGTGTCTATGGTACGGCCCGACCGCCACGCTTGCACAATTTGCCGAACAATGACATTGTTGGGGCCATGTGTTGGTCCGTTCGGGAAGCGGCTAATTAACTATTTGATTGGACAGGATATTTGATGTGGGGTTTGTTGATCAGATTGAGTCCAGCTATACTATTCTTTAAACTCGTCGTTCTAAGATACTACCCGCTAAAGTAATCCTAGAAAAAAAAGTTAAAAATTTTACAAAGGTAGGTAAACGATGTTTAAAATTCCCTTTAATTAATTTTCGGGTTTGACTTGATTGTTTTCTGCTTTGAAGCTGCTGATGGTCGATACGATTCAGTAAATTTTGGAGAAGATATCCAGTTCTTCAAAAACACCCCAGCACTTACAAGTGTTTTAGCTGGTAAGAAGATGAAATGGCAAGAAAGTTAGGTATTTGGGAAAGGAAGGAAAAAGTCAATTACCTATCTGATTCAGAGAGCTGATTCATTGGAACCGCTGACTGTAGGTACTCATTGGATCAACTCACCAACTGTGACTATACCTACGCCCATTGTATATAAGCAAGCTACTACATCACAGTCAATTTACCAGCCCTACAATATCTGATGCCATAATTATATCGATTGTTATTTGTTCCACCGAGGTCAAGATCCGTTGTGTTTGAGATTGAAGTCCCTCCGGATGCTGTCCCAGGTAGCAAGTGACGTCGGCGACTAAAAAATGACGACATTCTTAAGTCAATTTAGGGTCACCACAGTTACGTCATTATTGTACGTCATACTTACGTACTTTTATAGTACTGTACTGTACGTACTGTATAGGTCATAAATGATACCTCCTAACAACGTCATTTTACAGTCTGTCACTTATTAGTCTAAATCTGTCCTCAGGTTGACGACTGTTGTATGGGATATCTGGTCCTAAAGTGACCCAAAGAGCTAAAGATTGGTTAAAGAACAGTTTATGGAATGCATCTGACTGACATAATTCCACGAGTGAAGTCGACCACCAACATAGCGAATATTATGGGCAAATACTAATCATTTTCACAAGGATTTGTATAGCCGGGACATTAATCCAGTCAACGAGGACTTTCGAAAAATTCCTCCGTCGCTGAAATTTGGCATATGACGAGAGTAGGTGATACAGATTACAGATGCACAATAATCCAAAAATTTTTTAGCCTAGAAGTTCCGTTTTTTTTATCAAAACATGAAAATTGCTTATAACTCTCTGTGAAAAATTCCTCAGCCTCAAATTCTTTTTGTATTTGTTTAAATGTATTAGTTAGAATAGGGAAGTATGAAAATCCAACAAAATTTCGATTTCAGTGTCACTCCAAATTAACTTTTTACATAACGCGCTCTAACTTCTTGTGAAAAATTGCTCTGCCGATCTTATTTTTTATGTTTTTCTTATCCTTAAATACGTAGGTTTTGTAACGTAATCCAAAACTTTTTCCTTTTTAAACAACATTATTTGATGTCAAATCAATCAAATAATGACGTTTGAAAATGAAAAAGGTAACAAACCTGTGTATGTAGGGATAACATAACACATAAAAAAATAAAAATCAGCAGAGCAATTTTTTACTAGAAGTTACAGCGAGAACGGAATCACAGCGATCAATATTTATTTAAAGTTTCGAAAAATAGTACCGCCTAGCTCGATAGATGGCGTTGTAGTCCAAATAGAAGTCGCTATGGTTTCGTTACCGCCGATAGTATAAGGTCTGAAGAATTAATTTTGTTTTGTTGAGAAGTTATTGAGAGCAATGCATCGGTACAACGAAGAGAAGTGTCAAGTTTACCAGTGTTAACAGTGTTCCAATAACAACCCACTCCAAAGAGACCTGCGGATTTATACATGGTTTTGCACGTCATTGGCTGCCCTAATATGTACGGCCCAGTAACGTCCCTATGAATTCAGTATATGATGTCACTCCAACGTCAGTGGCTGTCCTAATACGTACGGCCCAGTAACGTCCCTATAAATTCAGTATATGACGTCTCTGTAACGTCTGTAAACTGACGTCTTGAGGCTGTGACAAATTGACGACATCTGATGGGACCCCCCGACGTCAAGACATGACGTCCCTCACGTCGAGCAGTACCGTAAACTGACGACATAATGACGTAAAAATGCTACCTGGGGTGGTTAACAATAGACGTGCGATGTGGTTGAGAGGATGCATTGCTCTCGTGGAACGCATCACCTAGTTCTAACATACCTACATTAGGTATGCTAATTAGAACGTAGACTTCGATTGTCCCACTTTTGAACAAAGCCCTTTTCAACTATACCGCCAACTCTTTCCCATGACGCTGCTAAAGAAAGAGAGATGGTGATGAGGCCCCAGGGCAGAATCTCTTCCCGAAGTTCTTTAAAACCTATTTGTAAAGATTTTATGGGGAGATCTCGAGTTATTGATTTTAAAATCGTACTTATATGCTCTTAAGTGTTCAACCATCGATATTAGAGAAACATTAAGAGAAATTTACCCAAATGCTTCCAGCATATTTTGCTGTCTTAACCAGCTTTGGGAGTCAAGTTTAAATTTTGGCTTTGCTTGCTTCATCATGTAGCAACACAATAATCTGATAATTCTTTATTATTTCAAGCAATGACGACACAATTTTTAATATTTACCACGTAAGGTATCAAACTGGGTATCAACAAGGCAAAATAGATCTACAAAAATTTTGCAACACCACAATTCTTTGGTAACAAACAAAACTTGCTCAAAATTCCCTAGTTAAATGGCAACTTTTCGTTATTTCACGGAAGTTTCTTAAGAAAAACGTAATAATATAACAATGGGCATCGAGAGTAGTTACAAACATTACACATAGAGAATATTTTGGGACAATAGTGGCAGAAACAATAGCCGAGACGAATGTTTAATGTCTGGCGATTATATTCGGTGATAGTTATCTTTATATGCTATAGCTCGGTAATTAACATTTGCAACACTTAAACATATTAGATATTTCACCAAACAGGACCACTCTTAATAAACAGTTCCACTATTAGATGCGTATCCGCGATCGATTCGGATTACCATCCCAGCGGATATTAGGAACAGCACGCCCCACGCCCACAAATTGTAATTCGGCAAGCGAGACATCATAATTATTACTAGCTTCTGCCCGCGACTTCGTACGCGGATCCTGTTGCTTAATAATATGCCGGCGACGACAGGGTCGTCAAAATCAAAGATCTGAAACGTCGAATTCTAAGAGCCAGGCTGAACAACTCTTGCCAAGACGTCATTCCTATATATGTTATAGTGTAGCTGGGGTCTTGGAGTTCCACATCAGGTGTTCCAGATCTTAATTTTCATACGTCAACAGAGAGTGTTCATTATGCTGGACAACTCTTGCTAAGACGTCATTCCTATATCTATACATATAATAAATTTGTAGAAAAGTGGTGTCTGTACAATGGAAATATATAAAAAAAAAGTATCAGGGATTGTTATTCTATCGATGCCGAACCCGAAAATGTAGTTAAATTTTTTTTTGTCTGTTTGTCGGTTTGTCTGTTTGTCTGTGTGTTTGTGCACGCTAATCTTCGGAACTACTGGACGGATTTGAATATTTTTTTTTTCGTTGTATAGGTAGTAAGTCCCGTTAACATAAGGCTATAATTTATCTTGGAAACTTGAACACCTGATGCAGAACCGCAACAGACCTGCTTAACTATAAGAGATACAGAAATGGTGCCATAGCAAAAATTGTTCCACGTGATGAGCATTTTCTGCTGAGAGCATAAATTTGAAGATCCTGGACACCTGATGTGGAACACCAAGAGCCCAGCTACACTATGACATATACAGGAACGACGTCTTAGCAAGAGTTGTTCAGCCTGATAAGCACTCTCTGTTGCTGTATAAAAATTTGAAGATCTAGAACACCTGATGTGGAACTCCAAGAGCCCAGCTACACTATAACATATAAGTGAATGACGTCTTAGCAAGTTTTATTCAACCTGATGAGTACTCTCTGTCAGCGTATAAAAATTGAAGATCTGGAACACCTGATGTGGAACTTCAAGAGCCCAGCTACACTGTAACATATACAGTAAAGACGTCTTAGCAAGAGTTGTTCAGCCTGATGAGCACTCTCTGTTGACGTATAAAAATTAAAGAACTGGAACACCTGATGTGGAACTCCAAGTGCCTAGCTACACTATGACATATACAGTAAAGACGTCTTAGCAAGAGTTGTTGAGCCTGATGAGCAACCTCTGTTGTCGTATAAAATTTGAAGATCTGGTACACCTGATGTGGAACTCCAACAGCCCAGCTACTTTATAACATATATAGGAATGACGTCTTAGCAAGAGTTGTCCAGCCTAATGAGCACTCTCTGTTGACATATGAAAATTGAGATCTGGAACACCTGGTGTGGAACCCCAAGAGCCTAGATACTCTATAACATATACAGTAAAGACGTCTTAGCAAGAGTTGTTGAGCCTGATGAGCAACCTCTGTTGTCGCATAAAAATTGGAGATCTGGTACATCTGATGTGGAACTTCCAACAGCCCAGCTACTTTATAACATATGTATATAGAAATGACGTCTTAGCAAGAGTTGTCCAGCCTCATGAGCACTCTCTGTTGACGTATGAAAATTGAGATCTGGAACACCTGATGTGGAATTCCAAGACCCCAGCTACACTATAACATATACATATAGGAATGACGTCTTGGCAAGAGTTGTTCAGCCTGGCTCTTAGAATTCGACGTTTCAGATCTTCGATTTTGACGACCCCGTCGTCGCCGGCATAAGCAACAGGATCCGCGTACAAAGTCGCGGGCAGAAGCTAGTATGTTATAAAGTAGCTGGGCTGTTGGAAGTTCCACATCAGATGTACCAGATCTCCAATTTTTATACGACAACAGAGGTTGCTCATCAGGCTCAACAACTCTTGCTAAGACGTCTTTACTGTATATGTTAAAGAGTATCTAGGCTCTTGGAGTTCCACACCAGGTGTTCCAGATCTCAATTTTCATACGTCAACAGAGAGTGCTCATTAGGCTGGACAACTCTTGCTAAGACGTCATTCCTATATATGTTATAAAGTAGCTGGGCTGTTGGAGTTCCACATCAGGTGTACCAGATCTTCAAATTTTATACGACAACAGAGGTTGCTCATCAGGCTCAAAAACTTTTGCTAATACGTCTTTACTTTATATGTTATAGTGTAGCTAGGCACTTGGAGTTCCACATCAGGTGTTCCAGTTCTTTAGTTCCACAATCTTGCATTGTGTGAATGCCGCGAATATTTAGAGGTTAAAACCTCCAAGATCAAAATAAGGCTCTCCTGCTCACAACTCTACGTCTGTAGTTCCACAATCTTGCATTGTGTGAATGCCGCGAATATTTAGAGGTTAAAACCTCCAAGATCAAAATAAGGCTCTCCTGCTCACAACTCTACGTCTGCAACTCATTTTTTATACGTCAACAGAGAGTGCTCATCAGGCTGAACAACTCTTGGTAAGACGTCTTTACTGTAAATGTTACAGTGTAGCTGGGCTCTTGAAGTTCCACATCAGGTGTTCCAGATCTTCAATTTTTATACGTTGACAGAGAGTACTCATCAGGCTGAATAACTCTTGCTAAGACGTCATTCACTTATATGTTATAGTGTAGCTGGCTGGGCTCTTGGAGTTCCACATCAGGTGTTCCAGATCTTCAAATTTTTATACAGCAACAGAGAGTGCTTATCAGGCTGAACAACTCTTGCTAAGACGTCGTTCCTGTATTATGTCATAGTGTAGCTGGGCTCTTGGTGTTCCACATCAGGTGTCCAGGATCTTCAAATTTATTCTCTTAGCAGAAAATGCTCATCACGTGGAACAATTTTTGCTATGGCACCATTTCTGTATCTCTTATAGTTAAGCAGGTCTGTTGCGGTTCTGCATCAGGTGTTCAAGTTTCCAAGATAAATTATAGCCTATAATAATATGTTAACGGGACTTAATTAATACCTATACAACGAAAAAAAAATTATTCAAATCCGTCCAGTAGTTCCGAAGATTAGCGTGCACAAACACACAGACAAACAGACAAAAAAAAAATTAACTACATTTTCGGGTTCGGCATCGATATAATAACAATCCCTGATACTTTTTTTTTATATATTTCCATTGTACAGACACCACTTTTCTACAAAGGTCAACGGGCGAATTGTATGGGAAAAAAACCCACGGCGGACATAAATCAAACCTTGAGGATATATAGCTAAATGTCTCTTGGTTACCATGGTAAGGGTCGCATTCTTGTGGGCTGTGGGAATTAAAAAAAATAAAATAATAGTTTACATTATTTATTCGGCGTAATTAATGCAGTTTTATCTAAAAATATGGCAGGGGTCGATTTCCTGCCACCGCAAGCCGGATCGCCCGGAGAATACGGTGGAGCATATGGTGCGGGTCTGCTCCGCTTGGCCAGAGCACCGCACTGAGGCGATAGGCACGACCTCTCCCACCCGGCATTTTTCGAGGTCATGCTGCGGGGTGAGACGGAATGGGAAGTGGTCGCCTACTTCTGCGAAGCAGTCATGCTAGCAAAAGAGGAGGCGGGATGCGTGAGGGAGCGGATAGCGTCCACCTCACGACCCAGCCGCCTCAGGAGACGCCCACAGCAACGGACGTCGCGGGACGATTTTCGGGTATGCCCGGGTTTCAAAGAGCTGTCAGCAATATTATAACGGGGCCCCCCTCTTTGAAGGCCAAAGCCTGCCGGGGTCGTGGGTCTATTGGGTCAACGTGGCCCCGGAACGTAAAGGGCTATTGAAGGACACCATAGATTTTTTTTTAACGTGGTAAAATCATCAAATGAGTCCTCCCACTCCGGGCAGGGCGGGAGGGACTGTCAGACTTGTACTGACTAAAATCCACGGTGTCCTTCAATAGCCCTTTATGTTCCGGGGTCACGGTGAGGAAATAAAATCCCGCGACGCCGGCAGGCTTTGGCCCTCTGAGAGGGGGCCCCGTCAGTTTTGCTGACGCTCTTTGAGGCGCGCGTGGAACACGACTCGCCGTCGACCCGGGCATGGTCCATGGTCGGACAGCGAGTTGCCCTTCACTCGCTGTCCGCATGCCCGCGCCTACGGTGGCCGGAGATCGTCTTCCGACGTCCGTTGCCGTGGGCGTCTCCCGCGGCGGCTGGGTCGAGAGGTGGACGCTGTCCTCTCTCTCAAGCGTTCCGCCTCCTCCTTTGCTAGCTTTACTGCTTCGCAGAAGGAGGCGACCGCTTCCCATTCCGTCTCGCCCCGCAGCATGGCCTCGACCAGTGCCGGGCGTGAGAGGTCGCCGCCTATTGCCGCTGTGAGGACACGGCTGTGCTCTGCCCAAGCGGGGCAGTCCTGCACCGTATGCTCCACCGTGTCCTCTGGGCGATCCTCGCAGTGGTGACACCCAGGCTTTTCTTCATTCCCCATACGACACAGGAACCTCCCGAAACATCCGTGCCCGGTGAGGACCTGCGTCAGACGGAAGGTGAGGACGCCGTGACGCCTCTCCAGCCACTCCTCAAAGAGGGGTTTAACCGCCGCGATTGCGGCGTGCCCAAACCTCGGTTGCGACAGTCGTTCCCTCCAAAGTCTGAAAGTCCCTGCCCTATTTTTCCCACGTTTTTATAAACTCACTTTTCTTGTTTGTTTATTTGTTTGTTTTTATGCCATAAAGCTTCTTCAGTGAACCGACAAGACAATATTGTCTTGACAGTTTAAATGTTCGATTCAGTCTCACACGATTTAATAAATAAATGTATTACTGCATTTGGGATACACAAAACGATATCGAAAACATGTTAATATAAAGCTTAGTGCGTGTGGTGTTATTTATTGTATTACACGAGGTAAGTTAACTAGTGAATAACACTAGGTGATTCCAATGTCATTATAAAAACAGTTCTGAAAGTATGTTTTTTCTGCGACGTAACATGGATTAAATACGTTAATCATTAAGCAGGTCGCAGAAGGCATTTTGTTTGCAAAATATGAGGACCGCAATCTGTTTTATGAAGTGTGCAATGCAATGGATTCTAGGACTATTTAAAAACATGTTGCCACTTGCTGGAGTGGTTTAGTCCCCTGCCACACCTCATCTCTCGGACGCCGTATGATATGAACCCAATCACTATGTACGGCAAGTCTATTCTTTGAGAAAAGCAAGCCAAATACTTAGGTGTTGACCCTCTACAGTCTCCTTACCTTCCGTGCCCATGTAAAGGCAGTTCGCGTTCGGCTGCCTTTACCGGAGGTAGGCTTCATTTCTTGCTTACAGCAAGAAGCAAATTGTCACTCAAGTGCAAATTGCGTCTTTATAAAGCTGTCATCCGTCCTATTACACGTACATTTTTTTAGACCACGATAATTGCTGACAACATCAAAAATATACATCTTTACAATCCTAAAACTAAATGAGAAAAGGCAAACCTTGGTCCTCATATCTTGCATACTATATGTCTTATGGCGGCCCGGCCTATTACAGAAATTCCAAAAAAACAGTAAAATCTAAAAAAAGGAACCGACTTCAAATCCAAACACAAAAAAGTGTGACTTTTCTTTCGGAAGTCGGTGAAATAAAAAACAAAGCCACCGACTAGACTGGACATTGTTTTTTTTATTTATCCTTTTTTCATCGAATATGTCCACCGACTTCGAAAGAAAAAATATTTTATCCTTTTTGTGTGTTTGGTATTGAAGTAGGTTCCTTTTCTTTTAGTTTTTATGGAATTTCTTTTTTTTAAGTATTTTTTTTTTGTTTCACTGTTTTTAGTTTGGATGTTCAACAAAAATCTTCGTATATTCGACGTCTTTGAAAATCTACAATCCAAGTAAGCAACAAAAAAGGGCGGAAAAATCTATGCGGGCAATGAGATATCCATGATTGTTATAATACTAAAATCTTTTCCAGAATGTTAGGAACACTTTTCTGAAAACAGCATCAAAATCGGGACAGTCTATAACCGCGGACAAACATACATACTTCATTCATACGTACAGGTCTAACTGAGTACCTATTTTTTTAAGTCGGTTAAAAATCAGGTTTAGTGGCTTGTAAACTATGGTATCTAGTCGATCAAAACAAAAGAGAATCTGAAACGTACAGATCAAGAGGAAAGACAAAGAACGGAGATTTTTCGAATAAATACATTTTTGGTTAAAACTTTGTTCTCCAATGGATTACAACAAAAATAATTGAGTGTATTATTATGTGAATTATGCTCTTTCATTCTAGACTATTTTCATTCATGTCCGCGACCGGGTCGGATTGCGCCCGATGACCTTTATTATAATTATGTATAGATTATCAAGTGACGAACTTGTCATCTTTTACTAAGACCTTTTGATAATTCCAGATTGTCATTGGCATCAAATATTTCCTTGCGAAGTTTACCATTTCGGTTCCTCTTTCATCATAAATTGCAGCATAATTTCAAATTCCAGAGATAAAATTATTATCATATAAAAATCAAAACAACAAGAGCGGAAAGACTCGAGCAAACTCAAAGGCTGTATTTACAACACAGCTATCTCTCTAGATAAGGCTGCTGTTAAACATTCTAATACCACAGATAAGCAGGGCCGGATTAAGTATCTCGGGGCCCTTAGGCACAGCTCGTTTCTGGCCCTCCCTTTTTCATATCACAACAACGCAATTTTTCAATAATAGACTCTGATACCATTTTGCCCTGTCAATAATACCCACACTTGATTTGCTGATTTCATATTAGTATATAATTTGTCATTTAATAAGCGAAAAATTAAATTAAACAAAAAAAAAGTTAGATTAATTTTCAATACAATTAAAAAATTCACACATTCACCGTTACTCTTAGCCAATAATGGCGGCTTTTACCTTATAATAATGTGAAAAAAAGTTTCACTTTTACCATGGTTTCATAAAACCACACAATCCCCTTTTTTCATTTTTTAATCGGGAGTTCTGGGCCCCTGGTCATTTTGGGCCCCTAGGCACTGGCCTAAAGTGCCTTATGGATGATACGGCACTGCAGATAAGGCATGATACTCCAAGTAAAAGTATATAATCATCCCATGGATCCACACAGCGAGGTCGCTCAACTTTGTCAACAATTTTAAACGGCTTAACCCAATTTCTTTTCATAATAACGTTACAGTCTACTTGTTGTGTCGACTGCTTCTTTGATGTCGTCTTCGATAAAAAGATAATACGATGTTATACTTGATGGTTGGTCTGTCCGAAATGGCTAGAATGTGGTTTTGGTCTGGTGCATATGTTTTTGGTTGAAGGAGATAATTCGTTCCATATTGGTTTTGCTTTAATAACTAACCGCGCTGAGCGTTATTGCGTTTTGGGGTGCGGAGTTTTAGCGCACTACGTGGAAAACGTAGTATTACAATTACAAATGTAGGTACCGTATGTATCTAGTCAAAACTATTCACTATTGTTTTTCAGTTTCAGCCGGTTCCGGTGTCTCTTTTTTGATATGTAACGTCATAACGTACCCCAAATAGTGCTTCCTAGGTAATAGTTCTCTTGTCTAATTATTTTATTGCGTCATGTCAAGCTTTGTTTCAATTTCCGTTTTGGCGCAATTGTCATTACCTATTTTATTCTACTTTTCTATCATTTTTGTCCTTCGTAATAAGCTCATCACGAAGACATTGCGCATCTTTATTTTCGCTCTAATAAATCGTCCTCTCGCCGTTTACTCAGCAAGTCAGCACCCAGTAATAACCTAGGTAGGTGCATATAGTATCTAGGCACCTGTCGCGAAATCGTCTAGAAGCAAGACTACAATCGACTCAAGCGGGGATCATTTTCCAAAGACTGCACTTCTTATTGTCTTACCTTCCAAGCTTTATTTTACGTTACGGTTTCGCGGCGAGAGGAGGCATACGCGGTATTTTTGACAGTTGCATTTTTTTCGCGAGAAGACAGTTTGGCGAACAGCCTAGTTTAGATTGTGTTTGTTTAACATTGTGAGAAATGGTGAAGTTCTGGTGGGTGTTTATATTATTTGCGAAAATTGCGTCGGCTAGTGATAACGAACTTCCATCTGCAGAAGCACAAAAAGGTGATTTGGTACTTTAATTCTAGAGTTTTCTATTGTGACCGGTAATTTCGCAGGCCCTGCATCTGTAAATAGCCAGGTATCAAAAATGTTTTTTTTTGTGACGATTACTTATGGTTTGGTAGGTAGGTACTTATGTATTTTTTGAAAGCTTTGTTCGTCGATATGCGTCGTCGTTACGTTCAAATTGTCCGCATGCACTCGCTACAGTGGACATTTTGCGGAATCAATATGAAAGTTACATCGAGCCTATAATTTATTTGAGCCATCGATAATATAACTATTTTATAAAATTGGACATATAAGCAATTTTCTTGAGTATGCTCATGCTCATAGTAATTCTCAAAAACAATGAACCATAGTTTTGACACAAAACTTAGATATCGTAGTTTACCAACAATATTATGATATGGTGTCCTGTCCTGGCGGCCGATCACAGAGGATAAGCCAACGTTGAGATATTATAATTAAATAAAAACATAATTTATATCATGATATGACAGTTCTTCCACATTATCGAATTCTTTAGATCAATAGATCTTGTCTAAAAATTAAAACATAATTGGGTACGATTTATGAATCTTTCAAGTGGATCAAATTGCAAAAAAAAAATAACAAACAAGACAAATTAGAAAAAAAGCTGCATAATTTTGATTTGTTCTAATGAAAGTGAGAAACACAAAACAAAGAAACAGGTTAGTAGACGAAACGTGAACTAGACCAAGAGAAATGAAAAGCGAAACGTAAATGACTATCACAAGCTCAAGATTATACGGTTCACTTTTAAAGAGAAAAAGCGCTTCGTAATCGTAAATATGTAGTTCTCACGCTTTCGCGGTAAGTTCGTGAGTAACACAACAGAGTTCAATAACAATATAAGGTAGGTACATTAAAATCAAAATGGAGTGGACAGGATACGAGTATCGGTTAATACTTTACTTTTAACGTCACCACATAGCATAGCTCACGATTTTCACGGCTCTGAACATCAAACAATGGAAGAGAAAACAGTAGGATCACCTTAGAATATAATTACTTATCTACACGTTAACTTTCAATTTTATGTTTACTTGCACATCACATTTTCCTTTTGTGATTGCTCTTTTCCGCCTAGATGAAATGAATAATTTGTGATTACAATGTTTGGCAGCTGCAAGCTGAACAGACTCTTATAAAGGTACGGATTGAGACATAAGTAAAACCAAAATTGCTAGATTTGATTTTCTGATGAGTAAATATTTTTGGTCCGAGATTTCCCCCTTTACGTAGCCCAAACCATTTTTTTTTACAATCGTCATTGGAGATCGTCAAGCTAAACACAACAATTTTAGGGTCAAATTCAAAATATTCTACAATTAATTTACGTTTTCCAGCACGAGAAACAGAATAATTGACAATCTGATGCTTTACAAACGTCTACCCATTTTGCAGAGTCACGTTTCCTTCCCCTGTTCGAAGTCAAACGTTTTGACAGTCGACCAGGGCCGGGTCTTGGACCTGGTGGTCTACCGCCTCTGACAACGGTACCCATCGCCGGAGAACGATGTTCGTCTCGACTAGAATCTGCCTTAGACCAGATGAAGCGACGGAAAAGGACGCAGCCTAAGAATTTGGATACTCCTTTGGTAAGTTAAAGCGAAATTAAAAATCCCTAGTTTCAAATTAGAAACAGAACTCATAATCCGCCTATCGAAATGCCTATAAGGGCTGGTTTTTCAATAGTCAGTTAACCGTTACCTGAGGAATAAAAATAACGGTATGACATATTTTCCATAGATAAGCTGTCAAACCGCCATTTTTATTCCTCAGTTAACGGTTATCTGACTATTGAAAAACCAGCCCTTAGTGTCATAAAATTTACTTTTGTCAAATCATTCCACCCATTTATAATGCGAAAAAGAGCGGAGGCCCCATTTGGCAATTGGCCAAAAATAGTTCGAAACTTTATTATTTACGTCTGTTAGTGACTAATGTTCTTATTTGCAGAGTCAAAGCATCGACCTCAATGGCTACAGCCTGTACCAGCAAATGCGATCTGCACCCGTGGACATGTATGTCACACGGATGCGTGTACGACTCCCGCAGAACAGCAACTGGGTGAGAGTGGAAAAATGTTATTTCGACCCAAGAAACGTCTCCCTTGATACAATGCTTCTATTCCACGATATAACTATCAGCGGAAATGTGGATTTGTACGATGCAAATGATCTGGATAGGGGACTACCACCAAGCCGAAGATTGAGAAGACACTACGCTGAAGCTAGATCCATAGACGCCGGTCCTTTTGTTGACGACTACCCAAGAAGTCGCGGTAGCCATGGCTGCAATATGATCCTAAGATTGAGGAAAGCCGGAATAGGTTTCCACACGAGACCTTTAAATCAACAACCTGGAAAATTCAACGTCAAAACCGACTCAGAATTCGTAGAACCTGGCTTCATAAGCGTTTATGCATACGGCTGCGAAAAATACATAAATAGGAACTCGGTCAGAAATAAAGACAATTTGCCTTTGAAACGCAGAAAACGATCGGACGAATTCTCTTTCGACCCACGATTACGGCAATTCTATAACGACGGGTTAGATAGTAGGGCTGCTGACAATAACTGGGACACCATCTACGAACCGCGAAGCAGAGTCAATTACGAACGTAGTAAACTATTTAGGCCAGACGATGAATTGGATGAGGCCGAAGATATTTCGAGAGAGATGGAGGATATATTCACGAAAGGTATACGGACTCTTTTGACAACATATATGAAAAAAGAATTGCAGCCAGCAATCAAAGATACTTTGATGAGGAATATGGGTTATGTGATATCGTACGGCTAAAGTAGGAAATAATTTATTTCAGAATTTAAAAGTAGACGGGCATCCAGGGTTGAGAGTTTTTGACCATTTCTATAATAATCTTGCAATTTTTGTGTTGCTGAAACGTCATTCTTTGCGCAATTTAGTTGCCCGTGTAAGCGCAACATTCGTGTCGAGACCGATTTGATAAAATGTATGACGAATTTACATTATGATAAATACTTGTAATTTTAGTGGAATCTAAATAATGTATAATGATTAGGAAAATTTTGTATGTTTTATAGTCATTTATATAGTTTTTTTTAATCATTAAAGTAAAGTATTTTTAAACGTTTTTATTTTGATTCACTAATTTGGAAAATAAACGTACTTTCAGCAAAAGAATGAACAATACTAAATAGTTTTACTATAATAACATAATTATGCTAAGTACTCGTATATGTGTATGTACTATGGATGGTTATAAGCTACATGACGCCAAAGTCTACAGACACATTGAAATTGCCTGAGTACTTAACTCTTTTGCTGATCCAGTTGTTTTATGGTTTTAAAACAAAAATATTATAATTATCACCTTTATCTTATTTTATATTTTCAGCAAACAAATAATATAATGGTTCAGTCTAAAATCTATTTAATGAATAGGTATCACAGAAATTCATTCGGAACTGTGTATAATTATGTTAAAACACACAAAGTTTTTGTATAGGTACTGGGAACAAGGAAAATAGATTACTATTATTTGTGGCCCTGGTTGATACAATAATGCTTGATTATATTTTCAAACCTACATCTAAAATACTTTTTCCACAACCCACACTTTACCCATGGGGATTGGGAGGAACTACAGGACTATACTACATGTATAATCGTTTCCATAAATTAACTAGTAACACCAACATTTTCAGATAAAAATAACGGTTGATTCCCTTTATGTCGAGTCCCGTTACGTCGAGCCGAAAACCTTGTCTCGCTTCTATTACCCCTATGTCGAGTTTAGTTTTCTGTCCCGTTTCTATTCCCTTTATGCCGAGTTTATTTACCACGCTTCTATTACCTTTATGTCGAGTTTAATTATATCATATTTTAGAAGTACAGTCACGTCCAATGAAATGAATACATGCACATAATTTAGAATCAATTTTTACACAAAAAAGGTACCCCGACAAGGATAGTTTAGTTATTAGGAGAACTTGGGATCCAAGAGCGAGCGAAGCGAGCTCGGGACTTGTGGGCACCCCGACACGGACAGGTTAGGTTCGAAGGGGATGGCGGGGTCTAAAAGACCCCGCCATCCCCTGAATCTTCACCTATACTTGTATTAATATTATTATGTTTTTATGCCATTGGCTTTTAATTTACATTCCTGACTGTAAGTACTTGTTCACCAAACTCGACATAAAGGTAATAGAAAGCGTAAAATATCAATACTTTGGAGAACAATAGACTTCCAGACTCGACGTAACGGGACTCGACATAAAGGGATTAAATCAAAATAACATAATTATACTTAAAAAATAAATAAATAACACTTACAAATTAACTGATTAGGTATACAAAATTGTTTACAATAAAAAATGCTTAATAAATTAACATTTGGCTAAAATAACACAATCAAAAGGCAGTTTGGATTTTTCCATAAAAATATGCAGCTAAAGGCTGCAAAGTAAATTATTGTGATTCCAGTGTAATTTCCCTTACAAGATCGTTTCTGAGATAATTGTTCTAAGATCAGTTGGATATATTCTCTCTTTATACAAGAGTTGTATTTGAGTTAGAAAGGGCTTTGTGCTTTTTGTACCAGTTCCTTATCCGCCATTTTGTTTTTTTTTTCAAAACAGCGTACACAAATGAAACATTGATAAATCGATAGATCAAATCAATATAAACATAAAAATGTAAGCGGCAAAACCTCGTAAACCGTCACATTTCCGAGTTATGAGCTGTCAAAAATGTAAAATTAGCGACACATTTTTTCTTTATTTTTAAATATTTTAATGTTTGTTGATCAAAAAGGTTATTTCCACAATAAAAGTAATTGAATATTAGTTTTCCACGCAGGGTAAATACGCCATACGTCGGCCCCCCCCAAACTTCGGCCCTCTGCACATTTTCAGCTTGCATTCATTTAAAACGTAATGAAGTGACAAATTTGCCACTCGAATTACCACCTTAGTTCATACTCTATATGTACAAACCGTTACTTTCCGATTACGACACTCACTCTTCGCACACTGAGCTTCAGCAGCGATTGCGCCGTCGAAGCGTCAAGTTCATATTGAAAGTACCTTACTTGCTGTGAATACCCACACTTCGGGGATTGATATTAGAACGGTAAAACATTCCTTTTTTATTGTTTTAAGCTTTATTATCAGTAATTAGTAATTTTTACTATATTTTGAGACAGTTTTTTCAATGTTTAACGTATTGTTTTAAAAGAAAAATAGGAGGCCGCCAATAGACTACCAATTTTGAGTTAAAACCGGATTCTCGGCCATGGTCGACTTAAAGTAAATGCAGTCTGTTTTATAAATTCCAATTGTACTAATTCCATTGGCTTACTATGAGAATTTGCAACGCATATAGGCAAATAAATCTATTTTACGTTTAATCGCCAAATACCGGCCGGGGTGATAGAAGTTGAATCTCGAGAAATAGTGTACATGAAATAGGGGCCGGCTTTAGAAATATTAAAGATCGTAATGTCGACCAGCCTCGAATTCGAGCCCAACTATACAGGCTGATTGCTTTTTATTATTTTCTCAAAATTAAATGTTCATTGTACAATTTAATTTATTAATAACTAGCTGACCCGGCAAACTTCGTACCGCCTGAGAAACAATAAAAAAAAACCCTTTAGACCTACCCTGGACTACGACAAACATTTTAAAACCAAAATCAGCTCAATCGGCCCAGCCGTTCTCGAGTTTTAATCAGACTAACGAACAACAATTCATTTTTATTTATATAGAAGATATTAAGAGGTACGTTTAAATGGGAGGATAAAATTGGAAACATTTATGATAGCTTATTACGGTTTGGGAATATAAGATAAAAATTGCTCTTTGGAACTTGCTACCTAATAAAGCCATGTTAATTAGCTTAAAAAATATAAATGGTTGGTCGTGAATCTTTCATTCATTAATTAACCTGCATGTCACAAAAAGCTGCATTTAGAATTAATGATTTTAATTTAAGGTACTACAATGACAGAGCAGGGAGATCAAGGGCCTTTACGGAAACAGAACATTACCTATGTAGTTACGATCGCAACTTTACCTAACATTATTTAAGTGCATTTAAAAAAAATACTTTACCTACTATTAAACAAAATTCGATTAATAATGTATACTTAGTGAGACTCCTGCCAAAATAAATCATATTATTAATATTTGTCTGTCTTAATTTAAAACACCCTCTACCCGGCCGACATTTGGGAAAAACGCGACCGACCATGGGCCGTGAATGGCCGACTTTAGGGTTTTTTCGTTCTCGACGCATCTAAACCTTAGTACTTTTTCCTTGTAGTAGAAATGTCAACCTTATGCCCATAAACATAAAATAGGTTTATCAAACTATCCAAAACCACACTGGAAGCTATCCTTTCGTTGCTAATTGATGGTTCCAGACCGATCCCAAAACAGAAAAACAGTAAGGGGGCCGACATTTAGCGTATTTACCCCATTTCAAATGCTTTTAGATAGGATTATTTCATTTAACGCAATTTCAGCATTTAAAATGCGTGGAAAAACTAATATTCAATTAGTTTTATTGCGCAAGTATCCTTTTTGATCAATAAACGTCAAAATATTAAAAAAAAAAAAAGGTTGCACTCCAGGAGTGCCGGTAGAAGTGAAAACTTTTTTGTTACTATGTTTTATTTTAAAACTGGAGTAGTACAGATATGAAATTAACTAATTTGAATGACGTCTTACTCATTTTCGATCAGGGTCACGTGACCCTGACGCGAGTTTTAAATTTTTTACCCATTACAGAAAAAGTGTACAACGCCGCTAAAGAAGTTTTCACTTCAAAAATAAGAAAAAATGTGTCACTAATTTTACATGTTTGACAGCTCATAACTTGGAAACGTGACGGGTTATGAAGTTTTGCCCCTTACATTTTTACGTTTGTATTGATGTGACCTATTGATTTATCAATGTTTCATTCGTGTACGCCGTTTTGAAAAAAAATCAAAATGGCGGATGGCACCTGGTACATGGGCTTACATGGCCCATATAAAAAAGTTCAAACCCCTTTATAGATGGCAAAAAATATCCAAATATTTTTTTTTCAATACCCAATGGTTCCTTTTTTAGGGTTCCCTTCCTCAGAAGAAAATATGGAAAAAGGATCACTTTGTTATTCATCTGTCCATCTTACATTTGCTTAACACATTATCAAAATGGTAGGACAAGTTAATGAAAAGTTTTGCTACATACCTACCCCCCTGTTTTAAATTTACTTCTAGTTCCACTGATTGTACTGTTCATCAACTCCTCATACTTAAAAATAAGTGCTTTACTTCATCATAAACAGCAAAATGCATAGCCGATACTAAAACAGCTTTTAACATACTTGGGCCATACCCCTTATACAGTGCTAGGAACCCTTCTTTTGTGATGGTCAACTTTACACAGTGTAACAGGCCATTGCAGTACATCTGTTCACCAAAGCTTGTTCTATATTGTTGGAAACCCTGTATCTGAAGTCTTTTCTTCACTAAATCAAATGGATAAATGGCAGTCTTGGACACAAAACCGGCTATGGAACCAGCCAATAAGTTTGCCGTCAAAGAGGATTCTACTACTCCATGTAGAGAAGCAGTTTGTCTTTGGAAATAAGGTATTTTATTGAATACAGTATCTGTGAATAATCTGTACACAGCAAACTGTATGCCAGCATGTGGTGCTATCTGACCAAGAGTAGGAGTCAAACCTTTGTACAGGGCTCCTGGACCTTCTGTCTTAACCATGGATGTAATAGCGTTTGTGAATCCTGTGTAAGCCTTCTTCGTCTTCTGCTCGGCAATTAACCTAGTTCTAACAGTGTCGAAAGGAAAAGACACAAAAGTGCCCACAGCTGCCGCCACACCGCCATTGGTAAAGTTTATCCAGTGTCTATGGGTATTGTAGAAATATTGATCAGAATTCTGACAAGCTTGCGTTAGCTTTTCAAATACAGAAAACTGTAAGACTCCATAGGTTACTGATAGCAATTGCGCTGGTACGTGGCCGCTCCATAATGTTAAAACTCCTTCTTCCTTCACAATGTTAACTACTGCCTGTGGAATAGAACTGTATTTTGAACCACTTTTTATGGGTTCTAATTGGAGTTGAAATCTTATTTTTAGAACATCGAGGGGTTGCGCTACGGCTCTCGTGAAGGCTCCGGCTAGGCCGCCAGCAATCGCAGCTTCATGTAACGTTGTTTGGTTCACAGGATTTTGTACAGTTAGCACCACCATCACAATGATTTTGTACTAATACCTTAAGAAACCCCGGTAAATTCAGAAAAGTGCAATAACCTCCACTCAATGTCAAATGATTAAACTTCAAAACGTCAGTCATAATCACAACAGTCTTGAGGCGCGTTCAATTATTTTATTTGTAGGTTATTGACGACCAATGGAAAGTATAATGGGCACAGAGGTGAGCTAAAGTACCTAAAGTAAGCTGTTTGCGTCGGCAATTCGGCATATATGAGCCAAAGTAGTAATTAAACGCAATATTGATTGCAATATTGTTATATTTTGGTCATGTGTTGTGTTGAGTTTTGTTCAAAAACCTACTTACAAATTGTCTTCTCGCCCAAATTCATACTTGATAGGTAATGATATTTTACCTAGTCATTTTATCAATGTTGTATAAGGCGTTTTGCTAGAACAGATGAATATTTTAAATCGTTATACATAAATGATCTTCGTTAGTTCATCGCCAAGCATTTATTCCTATAATGTGGGTTTTGAACGTAACTGGCACCGCCGTTTATTTATCTGTGGCTTGACAGAAAATATTGACATTATTTTGACCAATTTTGACTCTGACATTCATTTTGTTTTGTTGGTTTGTGATTGTGGGCTGTCGCTGTCGATTTTTACATTTATTTGCAACATTAATAATAATTAATCTACTCAAAATGTCGTCTCCCCTTGAAAATCTAGAAACCCAATTAGAAATGTTCATCGAGAACGTAAGGCAAATTCGTATCATCGTGAGTGATTTCCAACCACAAGGACAAAGTGTACTGAATCAGAAGATGTGAGTTGCCTACTTTCTTTTACGTTCACTTTATGAGTGTATAGTTTTTCTACAGCTAATCATCATCTTCCTGCCCTTATCCCATTTTACTTTGGGTCGGCGCAACACGTTTTTTCTTCCATTCTCCCCTATCAGACGTCACAGTATCATTTACTCCTTTTTAATTCATATCATTCCTTAGACAATCCATTCATCTTTTCTTTGGCCTTCCTCTTCCTCCATCAACATTCATACTCATCACTCTCTTAGTCACATGAGTGTCATCCCTCCTCATCAGACACATGTCCATACCCAGATAGACGATTCCCTTTCATTTTTTCTGTAACAGGCGCCACTTTCAAACTTCCCCTTATAAACTCATTCCTTACTTTATCCATTCTTGTCACCACACATCCAACATATTTTTCTACAGCTAATGAATGCATTTATACATTTCAGACAATCGCTTGTTACCGGTTTGCAGGAGGTTGATAAGCTGAAGGCTCAAGTACAAGATATTCATGTTCCTACAGAGGTGTTTGAGTAAGTGTTCACAATTATCTAAACTTGTTATCTTTTAAATAATAGCACAGCTTTAGAAAATGTTTGTGTTCTCAGAAATTAGCAAGAAAGCACTTTATTTCAGGTGTATGTGATGAAAACAGGGCAAAGGTAATCTTTGTGGTTAAAACAATAACTTTGTATACTGCAGTTGGCACAAAGGACTACTTACAGTATCTATGAAGTGTATTTAAAGTCCATCCATATCAAGTAAATAAACTTGCTTTGCACCATACTAACTTGTAAAATATTAGATTTTCACAAAAAAAAAAAAAAACTGAAAATAATTTATGGTTTCATTTTTTTTTACAGTTACATTGACCAAGGTCGCAACCCACAACTGTACACCAAAGACTGCATAGACAAGGCGCTGGCTAAAAATGAAGAAGTCAAAGGAAAGATTGACTCGTACAAGCGCTTCAAGTGCCATCTTTTGTCAGAGCTTTCTAAAACATTCCCTAATGAAATAGCTAAATATAAAGCTATTAGAGGTGGGGAATAGAGAGAAGACTAATTTATTAATAGTATCTATTTTAGTTTATAGTAAGTTTTGGATTTATTTTCATGACTTAATGGAAAAGTCCATGTGTTATTTTAAGATGCCAATTGTAAATGTGTAAGCAATGTTTGTAAACTTTTGCTAAAGATGGACCTGAAGATCTTACAAAATGTACTGCGCTCCAGTGCATTGGGAGCATTGTTAACAAATGATATTTATTATTAAGACAATGATATCGAAAAAGATCTTATTCCAAATTAAACACTTAAAAAAAAGCTTAGTTATTTTATTAATGTATGAAAAATTAAGATAAAAAAATAAAAATTAATTTCACAATAGTTCAAAGCTGACCATGGAATAAAATTTAAATATGAATAAGACACACAATTATTATAGTAAGTAACCGAAAATTAAGAATATTATAAAAAAAGATAATTGAAAAATACAGAAAGAAGATACACTTTTCCTCTAAAAAAGCAGTTTCAAAAATATTATAAGTAATTAAACATTTCAGTTCAAGACAAAATCTAAGTTTAATGGAAAATGGTGAGAATAGGCAGTCAGTTTTGCCCTTGGCTGTGTGGTACCAGTTGAAAACATTATAAACATTGAATTAAATAATTTGATTAAAATAATATAAAATGGTCTAATTATTAAAATAAGTTAATACATTGATACTATACAGGGCATGTTTGGTATATAAAACATTTGTAAAATATAAGGGTTACATGCAGCAGAGCAGAGGATACAATATTATTTTATACTATATGAAATTCATTTGTGTTTGGGTCTGCATCTTCCGGAGTTTCAACATCGACAGATCCCGTATTTGTATTTTTATTATCTACTATTTCCGTGTCGCTCGATTTTTGTTCGCTGCTTTCATTTAGCGAAGGCATTTTATGAGGCTCTATATCGCTCGAAAATGTATCCCACATTTGATAAAATTCAGTTTTTACTGGTTCCACAAGTTGTGGTTTGCTAGTGATGTACACGTAATTCCAGTTGTCGGCAGAACGGTCGTTGCCCCAGTCTAAAGTACCAGTCATCAGAACCTTGTCGTCGATTAGACAAAATTTGTGCTGCATCCTATAAATTGGTTTATTTACTTTACACTTTATTTCTGCTCCTGGGGAGAAAGAGGAATAGCAGTCTAATACATGACAAATTAGAAAAGTTATAACAAGAGTCTGTAGTCAAAGTAAACTCACCTGCTTCAATGAGCTCCTTTATAAAAAAATCCGTCGAATCGTTGTATCCAGTCTGGTCAATGATCATACGAACTTTGATGTTTTTCGTCTTTATTAAAGTGACCAAGCGACCTTGGATTGCAGGGTTATGGATGCTTGGCATGCAGACATTAATTGTTTCTTTAGCCGCTTCTACGTAGCTGATCAACTTATCGAAATAATTGTAGGCATTTAATTGTAATTTGCAGAATACCATTACTTCGTTGGTCTCGGCATTGCGTCTTTTGTAATAGTAAGCTGCTGCAGTCACAGCACAAGTAATCGCAACTGCTGCGGCCGACGACAGTATCCGTGGATTCAATATCATTTTACGTGATTTCAAACATAAATATTGAATGGCACGCAGATAGACCAATCTAATAATTTTATGTTTCCAAATAAAATTATGAGGCCAAACCGTGCTGTCACCACCATCACTTTATTCAGTAAAAAGAAATGTTCTTAGTACCCTCATCAACTCTCATCTCATGTGTGACTGCTACCCTCCATCTGTTAGTATGAAAGTGAATAGCCAATACAATAGCTAATCGAAATTTGTCTCAACTCATGTTTTTAAATCGTTTTATTAATTAAAATATCAGTGACTAATCAGTAAATATGCATATAAAGCACCAACTATTTATGTTCCTCACTAGTACAACCATAGAATATACAGGGTGTTTGGTCCATCGTGTGCCAAATTGAAATGGTCGATAGAAGGGGTCATCTGCTATCCTTTCAGACCCCTTAACACCCCTCATGCCCTGTGGATTTTTTTTAATCGACTTCTTATTGTTTTAATAAAAAGACCCAAATTTTACATTCAAATACAATTTTCTTCTTAAATATGGGGCGTAGACTCCGAATTTTAATTTTATTTCGATGTATATTGTTTAAGAGTACTTTTAAATACAAAATTAGTGACATTAGTCACCTAGTTTTTTTTTAATTCACTCGCAAAGGTAAAACATAAATTAAAGCTGTACATGTTACAGCTGTTTATATGGCTACAGAAAAAAAACCAGAAGCGACTGGGATCTTCCAACTCCCTCATTAATTCTCCAGTCTATCCCCTTGCTAATGATGTGCCACATGCCATAAAAATCTTTTAACAACTTTGTGAATTCGCTAGAATTGTTAATCGAGTGCCCTAAGGCTGATAAACAAAATTATGATTTTAAACATTTTTTTTGCTTAAATGATACTCGACAAACCTATAAATATTATCTTATTCGTGTAAGGAAAAATCTGTCTCGTATCTCTATGTTTTAGTGGGATTTACGTATATATAAAAAAAAAAAACAAAATTGCATTTTTAACATTTATTTCATAATTGTTACAAATCCTTTTCATAAATGCTCAAATTAGTGACCGATGATGTGCCCGTATTTAATGCAATGAGGTTTGACTGTGAGGAAATATCTTAAAAATGTGTTCCACAATGCGTGGATTGGACGCGATGGCCCTATTCCATGGCCGCCACGTTCCCCAGATCTAACTTCGTTACACTTTATGACTAGGGACGTTCCATCGTCCTCCCTCTGCCCCAACCGTAGTGGTGGCCCGCGGCGCGGCGTCGGACGTCGCGAGACGATCTCCGGCCACCGTAGGCGCGGGCATGCGGACAGCGAGTAAAGGGCAACTCGCTGTCCGACAATGGACCATGCCCGGGTCGACGGCGCGTCGTGTTCCACGCGCGCCTCAAAGAGCGTCAGCAAAAATGACGGGGCCCCCTCCTAGAGGGCCAAAGCCTGCCGGGGTCGCGGGATTTATTTCCTTACCGTGACCCCGGAACATAAAGGGCTATGGAAGGGTACCGTGGATTTTAGTCAGTACAAGTCTGACAGTCGTTCCTGCACGCCCTGGGTGGGAGGGCGTGCAGGAAATTGAAATTGACTGGCCTGTTGGTCTAGTGGTTAGTGACCCTGACTGCTATGCCGGAGGTCGTGGGTTCGATTCCTACCCAGGACAAATGTTTGTGTGATGAGCACGATCATTTTTTCTGTCTGGGCGTAATTTATCTATATTATGTATGTATTTAGAAATATATAAGTATGTTTATCAGTTGTCTAGTACCCATAACACAAGCTCTGCTTAGCTTGGGACTAGATGGCGTTGTGTGATAGTTGTGGAATATTATTATTAGTCCCTCCCGCCCTGCTCGGGGTGGGACGACTCATTTGATGATTTTGCTACGTTAAAAAAAAAGGACGTTCCAAAGAGCTGGTTAAAGTACGCAACGGACGTTCCAACTAGGGAGGTACTAGTCCAACGCATGGAAGCGGCATTCAATACCACTAAGGAGGAAATACGACTTCGTACAAAAACTGTCGAAATAGATGTCGGGCCTGCATTCGCAACAGAGGCCAACAATTCGAGCAGGATTTGTAACAATTATGAAATTTAACGTTAAACATGTAATATTTTTTTCAAGTAAATCTCACAAAAACATAGAGACACGAGACAGATGTTACCTTATACGAATGAGATAAGATTTAGAGGTTTGTCAGGTATCAAAAAAGCAAAAAAATAAATTAAAATCATAATTTTGAATATCAGCCTTGGGTGACTCGATTCACAATTCTAGCGAATTCACAAAGTTGTTAAAAGATTTTTATGGTATGTGGCACATCATTAGCAAGGGGATAGACTGGAGAATTAATGAGGGAGTTGGAAGATCCCGGTCGCTTCTGGTTTTTTTTCTGTAGCCATATATACAGCCTGCTGTAATATGTACAGCTTTAATTTATGTTTTAACTTTGCGAGTGAATTAAAAAAAAACCGGCCAAGTGCGTGTCGGGCCACGCACAGTGTAGGGTTCCGTAGTTGCCCATCAAAATACTTATGAGAACTAACTAAACTGATTCGCTGAATTGAATTTTAAAAAGAAGAATTTTCAAAATCGGTCCAGACGTCTTTGAGAAATCTGGGAAAATACATTAAAAAAAAGATCACGACGAATTGAGAACCTCCTCCTTTTTTTGAAGTTAGTTAAAAATAGTTGACAATAAAAACCTACCTATCCCCAAAACATACCCACCTATTATAGCTGTAAAATGTAGTTGACAAACTTACATTTGCAGTTGAAGAACATGTTCTCCGATACATTTTGTTTAGGAAAATATGTTATCCAAGTACGTTTTATAAGTTGGTCGACTATTACTCGTAAACTTGTAAAGCCTACTTAGTCATGATAATTTTCTTTTAAATTTCGTTATATATACTACTATTGTTAATTTTTTCACACCCCCAAACATTACAGTTTAGCTGGTAGAGGGGGGGGACACTCGAGTCGAGCAAAAATTAGCACTTTAAAGCTTAATATTTCGCAAACGAATCTTTCAATCAAAAAATTGTTAATGGAAACTACCAATATTTTTAAAAGACCTATTTAATGATACCCCACACTAAGGGGTAAGCCAGGAAAAAAATTAACATCCCCACTTTACGTACTGGAGGTACCCTAAAAAAAAATATTTTACGAGATTTTATTTTACCACTTTTTCGGCGCAACAAATCCGGATACTTACACCAAATTACAGCTTTCTAGTACTGGGCGTCTCTGAGCTAAGCTGCGGACAGACGGACGGACGGACGGACGGACATGGCGAAACTATAAGGGTTATGTTGACTACGGAACCCTAAAAACTAGGTGACTAATGTCACTTGTTTTGTATTTAAAAGTAGTTTGTATTTAAACAATACACATCGAAATATAATTAAAATTCAGAGTCTACGCCCCATATTTAAAAAATAAATTGCATTTGAATGTAAAATTTGGGCCTTTTTTTTAGTAAAACAATAAAAAGTCGATTAAAAAAAAAACCACAGGGCATGAGGGGTGTTAAGGGGTCTGAAAGGATAGCAGATGACCCCTTCTGTCGACCATTTAAATTTGGCACACGAAGGACCAAACATTCTGTACAATTCTAGTACTGGGCGTCTCTGAGCTAAGCTGCGGACAGACGGACGGACGGACGGACGGACATGGCGAAACTATAAGGGTTATGTTGACTACGGAACCCTAAAAACTAGGTGACTAATGTCACTTGTTTTGTATTTAAAAGTAGTTTGTATTTAAACAATACACATCGAAATATAATTAAAATTCAGAGTCTACGCCCCATATTTAAAAAATAAATTGCATTTGAATGTAAAATTTGGGCCTTTTTTTTAGTAAAACAATAAAAAGTCGATTAAAAAAAAAACCACAGGGCATGAGGGGTGTTAAGGGGTCTGAAAGGATAGCAGATGACCCCTTCTGTCGACCATTTAAATTTGGCACACGAAGGACCAAACATTCTGTACAGCTTGGCCAGAACGGGTTGAAACGGAACTAAAATTTTTATTTCTGACTGCGTTTTAAAATCTTTGATATTTGATGTAAACAAAGACCGCAGGTTTGTTAGATTTATTATTTTGCCATAAAAATAACGAAATAAGTGAAAAAAAAAAAAAAAAAAACATTCAAAGTGCTGGTAGCGCGAAGACAGTGGCGACTTCCGGTTTTCTACATTTTTATGTCAAGCTGTAGAATAGTACTATGTATTACAACTAGTGATGGGTTTTTGCCCGGGAATTTTCCCGAGTTGGGAAAATTCCCGATACTTTCCCATTTCTTCCCGGGAATATTCCCAAATGACGGGAAAATATTTTTCGTATAAAATTATGCAATTTAATTTATTTTTTACAAAGTTTTGCATTTTTGTGAGTCTGTGCATGCATGTGAGTGGTTAAAAAAAAAGACATTCATTGTAAAAGTATGGTTACAGCATAAAAGTAAGGGATTTTATGTATGAAAATGTTTGTGGATACGTATTTATTTAAAAAGACTTAAAATCAACTTCGAACAAGTCTCAAAAGTATCACACCGATCTTTTTCTGATTATTAGGTTGTTTTTTGAATATTAGTTTTGCTATAAATGCGGCTTTATACCTATAATAGTAATCAGCTGACTTTGAAGATAGATCTATTAGATAGGCCAATAAAATAAGTTATTTGTAAGTATTTCGATGAATTGCCAGTTCAAAGTCTGCAAAATGTGATGGAAACATTGGAATCAGCTGTGAACGCTACACACGGGTGAACGAACTCAAACAGAAATCAAATTCATGAATACGGTCAAAAATAAATGCTTGAAAAGGCACGCGTGGAACACAACGCGCTGTTGACCCGGGCATGGTCCATGGTCGGACAGCGAGTCGCCCATTACTCGCCGCCCGCATGTCCGCGCCTATGGTGGCTGGAGATCCATCTGCCGAAGTCCGGCGCCGTGGGCGTCTACCACTGCGGCTGGGGTGGACGGACGCTGACGCTGTCCTCTCCCTCACTCGGCCCATGCATGACTGCTTCGCAGAAGGATCCTCCGCATCCCACACCGTCTCGCCCCGAAGCATGGCTTCGACCAAAGCCGGGCGCGAGAAGTCTCTGCCTATTGCGGTGAGGACACGGCGGTGCTCAAGCGGAGCAGTCCTGCACCGTATGCTCCACCGTGTCCTCCGGGCGGTCCTCGCAGTGGTGACACCCAGGTGTTTCCTGCTTCCCCATCCGACACATGTACCTCATGAAACTTCCGTGTCCGGTGAGGACCTGCGTCATGCGGTAGGTCAGGACGCCGAGCCGCCTATCCAGCCACTCCTCTAAGAGAGGGTGTTACCGCTGCGATTGTAGCGTACCCGGACCTCTGTTGCGACCGACGCTCCCTCCATACTGCCCTGAGATCGCGATGGAGCTCTTCCCGCAGCGCGTGCATATCGCAGTGTCATATTGCTACTTTCAAGAACTGGGTCGAGTCGAGCACAAGGTTGTATTTTAGAGCAAGTTGATGGATTATTCTGGCTACAGGGTTGTGTCTATGCAAATATTCTCCGTTAGTAAGACGAGAACACCCGGAGAAAATGTGATAGATTGATTCGCCTGGACACGGTGGCATGCCCGACATATGTCAGCCCTGCTATCCTTCACAATAAATCTCCGGTAGTTATATATGTCATCAGAACTTCATCCATTATTGCTCTGACAAAACCTTTGGTTTCTCCAAAGAAGTCTCCGGATCGTAGCCAGGCTACCGACGCAGATATGTCTACATCTGCATCAGGCCTATGTACGGCCCGGAAAAAACGTCCGTGAAGCTCCTTGTTCTGTCATATTTCCATGCCACCATTAGTGTCAATCAAAGTCTTAACGTTTAGAAAATCTCAACCTCGAATATACAATCTCATAACCGAAGACCGTGAGTGATGCATTCGATAAGCAGTAAGCAATGTACGGACCCTCCTATCGCCTTGGATACGAGGGTCCGTACAATTAAGTTCTGTTTGAGTCCATGAGTATGTCAAAAGAGTACCTACATCAATACTGGCATGACCCAGCGGTTGCAGGCCTTACTACCACCTTATTACCACCTAATACAATAATTATTTACATATTTTTAACATTGTTATTGGTTCAATATTTATTTTCCCGTCGTTTGGGAAAATTCCGGGAATTTATTTTATTTTCCCATATTTTCCCAATCTTTTTTTTCCCTCCCATTTTTTTCTTCCCTCCGGCCCATCACTAATTACAACACTAAAAATCGACAAAAATGTGTAAATTAATACAAAATCGTCTAACACTATTCAGTAAAGATGGCGGAGTTTCGAAAGCAAAGGCGCGAATATTGACGTTTTTTTGACATTACAGTTGTTGTGTTGTGCATCGAAGTTAAATTATTTTTTACGTTTTTTATGAATATCTAGAAATATGGTGTAAAACTAATTAAGAATCATGGGCATTACGGGTTTATTGCCATTTATAGAAAAAGCCTCTAGGAGGACTAATGTTAGTGAATTTAGTGGTTGTACAGTCGCTATTGATTCATATTGTTGGCTTCATAAAGGCGCCTTTGCTTGCGCTGATAAACTGGTACGAGGTGAAGAGACTGATATGTAAGTTCTGTTTTACTTATTACATTATTTTGAGGCAATGTTTAACACAAGTAATTTCATCTATAACCTATTCACGCGTGACGAGTCAAGTCCAACCTAAAGTTACGGAGAACATCTTGCAAAATATTGTATGAAGATAAATTTTGAAAGTACACACAACTCTTTGCTACTCTTCGCAACTAATAAAGAAAAAATCCTATTTTATTCTAGCTGTCAGGCACTACTTTGAAATTGCTATTTTCATTCAATATTTTAGGAATTTAACAATCAGTATTTTTAATTTTCTAGACATATAAAATACTGCCTAAAGTATGTGACGATGCTGCTATCCAAGAACATCAAGCCTATATTAGTATTTGATGGGAGACATTTGCCTGCTAAAGCAATGACTGAATCCAAGAGGAGAGAGTAAGTAAACAATACTGAAAAGAAGTAATATCATGTTTTTGAAAGTTAAGCAGTTGAGCAAAAGACAACCTTATGATACATTAAAGATATGGTCATCTTTTGCTCAGGTGATGTTTATTACAAGCTTTAATCAACTTCCATCATGGAGCTAAATAGTTTTGAGGCAGAAGGTTATTCTTCAATGGAATTGTGATCTTATTCAATTTATCTCATATCAATCTTATTCATCGTAATTCTGACTATTTTCAGGTCCCGTGACATATCTAAGAAAAGAGCAGCTGAGCTGTTAAGTTTAGGAAAGGTAAGACCATTCGGATACTCATCTATTTTAAGAACATTTGTTAGATTACTACCAAATAAAATAGATTTTTAAACGAATGCTGTTCTCACTGTCTTGGTTAATGAAACATTATCACTGTATACCACCTTGGATGTAAGATCTTTTGGACCAGAACAAAAACTTGGTAGTGGCACTCCCACTTTTCAGTCTTTCAAATTAATTGGAAAAAACTCAATATTATTTTTTCTGAGTGGAAATATCAAATGAGTTCTGACTGAAAAGCACCCATGTCAATTCATTTTTGTCACATTTGTCATGGCAATGAACCAGTAGTCAGATGTACTACAGGCGACCACCCATTATATTCCCCACTTGTTCTATAAAGAACAGAACATCGAACCAGTCTAGCCTGAACATCTACCTAATCAGCTAATTTAAAAACCCTTCAATTGCAGATAGAAGAAGCTCGTTCCTACATGAGGCGCAGTGTGGACATCACCCACTCTATGGCTCTAAGCCTCATTAAGGAATGTAGGAAACGCAATGTGGACTGCATCGTGGCTCCATATGAGGCTGATGCACAACTAGCCTATTTGAATATAAAGAATATTGCACATGTTGTCATCACTGAAGATTCGGATTTAATCTTGTTTGGGTGTACTAAGGTATAATTCTTTTATAACATTAGACATTTCCCATATTTCTATTTGAAGCAAACCCTTTGGAATTTTATTCAGTATGTATTACGTCCATCAATTGGGAGTTGTGACACAAATAATGTACTATCAAAGAATGAATGATGTAACAAAGATTCTGTAATAATTTTGGCGATCTAAAAAGAGTGTCCATGGAGTTTCGTGCCCATTCTTCTCCATAGAAATTTACTTCTTGGAATGGGCATCTACGGTACTTTCACAGTTTTTATGTCTTGTGACTGGGACTGTAGCACCATAATTTTATAGTGTTTAATAATATTTTATTTGTCTTTGACAATTCAAAAGTGCCTGTAACTGTCTTATTTGAAATAAATTCTTTGATTTTGATTTTGTTGAGAGTAATTCATAAAAAAAGTCTAATAGCCTGCAAAATATTGATTACTGAATGGATCAGCAGTCATCATCATCATCTTTCTGCCCCTATCACATTTTACGTGGGATCAACACTACACATTTTCTTCTTCCATTCTCCTCTGTCAGATGATTATTATGCTTTCTACAATTACAGGTACTATTCAAAATGGATCTCGACGGTACAGGCACTCTGGTTGACACAACAAAACTACCTCTAGCTATGAAATGTCCTATAGAACATTATACATTTGACAAGTTCAGACAAATGTGCATCATGTCCGGTTGTGACTACCTGGCTTCTTTGCCTGGCATAGGACTAGCAAAGGCAAGACAATTTGTCACGGCTACACAGGATTCAAATTTCGCTAATGTAAGTACCTACGTAAATAAGTCATCATCACCTTCCTAGCCTTTTCCAACTATATTGGGGTCGGCTTCCAGTCGAACCAGATAGCTATAACCAGCGACTGCCTATTGGACCTTCACACACAACCCAGGAACTCGTTAATACGACTGGTGTGGTAAGATTGGTTGACAGACTTGGAGCTTCTGACTAATAGTAACGACTGTCAAAGATCTATAAATGACAGCCGAGACCAACGGCTTTACGTGCTTCCGGAGCCACGGAGGAAACTCGCTTTGACAGATGGTCATCCATCCACAGACCAACCTCGGCAAGCGCGGCTTAATCCGTAAGATCAGCCTGTGCGGCTGTAATTATTTAGCCACGAGTTCCTCACGGTTGAAATAGGAATTTTTGTTCAAAATAATTGATGGTTCTTCATAGTCACTGATATTGTAGAGATAAGTAATTGCGTTGATAACACGCACCAATATAATCAAGTTTGGAGACAAGATTGTGTCGAAGTGATAACCCCTTATCACTTCGACACAATCTTGTCTCCAAACAGGTAAATTCGATTTTGCTCGTCGCCTCTGCTATCGCCGCCGCCGTCGCGTAGCCGTATCCATAGATGTTACAGAAAACGCCGCTATTTTTAATGCCTATTTCTAATTTCCGCCGCTATTTCTAAAGGCTTATTTTTTATGCTACTTTTTTCTTGGGCAGCTTTGAGAAGCCTCACTCTGAAAGATACCTTCAGGGTGCTCCCACATCTCGCATCACGCTTTGCTAGACCGAGACAATGCGATAGCACGGGGCCGCCTCGAGGATTCCGCCGCGTGCTATAGCATTATGCTTTCTGTCTCGGTCTAGCAAATGGCAGTTCTAAGCGACAGAAAGAGAAAGGGCGACGAAAAAAGCCGATTCCGCGTCGATAGATGTGGGAGCACCCTTATGCAGTAAATTTCGAGCAGAGCAGTGGTGGCCCAGTGGTATGCAGAGCAGTGGTGGCCCAGTGGTATGCAGAGCAGTGGTGGCCCAGTGGTATTGGTCCCGACTTAAGAGTTGTAGGTCGTGGGTTCGAACCCCGTCAGGCGCATTACTTAGTGTAATTTATTACCACTGCTCTCTCAAAAGGGTGAAGGAAAACATCGTGAGGAAACCAGCATGTCCTAGAACCAAAAATTCGAAGACATGTGACCATCTACCAACACGCACTGGGCCCGCGTGGTGAATTATGGCCCACTCCCTCTCACAGAGAGGAGGCCTGTGTCCCAGCAGTGGGTACATTATAGGCTGATGATGATGATGATCCAGTAAATGCATATCTACTCTACAAATATCACAGAATCCATAGAATAGTAATTCAACTTTAATTTCTATCAACAGGCCCTTAAAAAGCTACCGAGCTTTTACAACAAATCATCATTAATAGTAACAGACGAGTACAGGGAGAGTTTCTTGAAAGCTGAAGCGACATTCAAACATCAGTATGTTTACGATCCTTTGGAGAGAAAGATGGTGAGACTCACTGAACCTGATGACGAAGGTAACTTTCTTTTTCTTGCTCATTAAGATTTATGGGTAATTTTTTCAGCAATTTTAAAGGCGCAGTTCCGGTCTTAAGTACCCGTAAACACTGGCAAAATCGCTCAAGGGGAGGCCACACGATGCGGTGAGGCGACGCATAGGGCGCCGTAGTTGCAATATACTCGTAATGAACTGAACAGTGTCGCTCCGGCATCGTTTTATCGGCGACGACGTCTCTCCTCGCCTCGTCTCGCAGGTCAATAGTTCAGCACGCTTAGGCTGCGTTTCCACTGAGGCGGAGTGGAGCGGAGCGCAGAGCGATTCACTAATCACATGGCTTGAAATCCACATAATTATCTTCTCCACGAAAGTCGTGTGATTGGTGAATCGCTCTCCGCTCCGCTTTAGCGGAAACGCAGCCTCACGGTGCGACACGGCACCGCGGGCCAACGCGTCTTATCACGTGGTATAGTAATTTATATGTTAGATGACGAAGCGGCAGCGCTCCGGCGCGTTACCGCATCGTGTGGACGAGATCTTATGTCCGAAATTAATATTCTATCTCAGTTCAAACCCTGACTCGTTTTTATGGGTGCTTGTGTGATCTTCTTGTGAAAAACTATTCTAATTTGATTTTAAAAATCTTTAATTATTCTATTTCAGATGTTGAGCAAGCATTATGTGTCAATGCTGGTGAACTATTGGATCCTAAAACAGCATTTCAATTAGCTTTAGGAAATCTTGACCCTTTCTCTCTGAAGAAAATGGACGACTGGCATCCGGATTATTGTAGCAATAAGGTATTTTTTGTCAAATCCTGTCAATTTGCCTACTCCTTCCTCTGTGTGTAGTAATGATATTATCCCATTGAAACACACATAAGCATACAGGCTTTGGAATTTATTATAGTAAGTAGTAAGAATTTTGACTATTGTTGAGAAATGGTGCTATAGTATTTTATAATATATTGTGCCATATGCCTAACTTTTAAATTTCTGCATTGAGCGACACCTAAATAAATACTTAAATGTTATTGCATAATTTTGCTTTTAATAAGGCAATTATTTAAGTGTTTTCAAAAACGGGTTTTCAAGAAAAAGGTATTTATTAAAGGGGTTTCGAAAATGGGCATTCAAATTACAGCAGAATATACTAAACCAATCATTCTTTCAGAATGAACCAGTAAGAACAAACAACTGGAAAGAAAAAGGCGTGTCTCCTCACCCTAGCATTTGGAGCAAGGAGTTCACTCTTTACCTCAATGAACCAACTCCTTGGCAGAAGAAAGAAAAGAAACCAGAGTCAATATTAGCAGTTCCTACTACTAGAGCTAGGAAGGTTGTAAATCTAGTCGGTAAATTCGTGCCTGAAACGCAGGATCAAGAGAGGTATGTCATTTTTATACCTTGGAAACATCACACAATAATTTACTATTACAAAAAATAAGGATTTGTTATAGTTACGTGAATTTAATCTTATTAAAAAAATATGAATAAAAAAGCAAAAAGCCAACGTCACGCGGTGTTCCCAGGCGGTCACCCATCCAAGTACTGACCGCGCCCGATGTTGCTTAACTTCGGTGATCGGACGAGAACCGGTGTATTCAACGTAGTATGGACGTTGGCGGTAGCTTACTTGAAATGATCTATCTGTATCGAAATAGTGACGTCATAAGACACGATCGGTACTATCAACGGATTATTTATTTTTATTATTGGAAGACAGTCGGTTCTCATACATTTTATTTGTGATGATATTTTTTCCCATGTTTTTTAATAGGTAATTAAACTTTTTTTTGTATGTTCCAGTTTATCGATAGAAACTCTAAGCAACATGTATTGTACAGAACCATCCAATAAAAAACAGAAGATCGACAGTGACGAAGGTAGCGAAACATTTACACAATACTCAGAAAAGGAACACGACCAGCCAATTGCAGACGAGGAAACGTCCAACCAATTTAGTACAAGAAATGACAAATCTCCTATACTACAAAATAAAGAAAGGTCTTTTAGAAAATGCCTTAAAACTGGCAGTTACTCCGTTTTGAAGAAACTCAGTAGATTCCCTAGAACAGTCTTAGATAATAACGTAGTCGAAAGTAAGTTTTTCTCAAGTACGGAAGAAGTAAGTACTAACGAAAGCAATGTATCAAAAGAGAGTATTACTATAGAGGAATCTCCAGAGAAAACAAGCAGAAATCCTTTTAAAAAAAGAACAGTAACTTGTGTGAAAATTGAAGAAGATGTTGAATGTTTAGAGGAAGATTCTCAAAAAGAAAACTTTACTAGTAATAGTTCTCCGAAACGATCTAGCAGTCCTATATTTGAGCCTAGTCCTAAACGTAGGCCGTTTAGGGCGGATTTAGATGTGCAGCTGATAGAAAATACGGAGACTGAAGAATCTGTGATAGAGAATACTTATCCTATGGAAACATTAATTACACCTACTGCCTCACAGGTAAGAACAAATAATTTAGCAATGTCCATGCAAAATGGTCAAGCTTGACGTACAACCTACAAGCATTTCATCGCAGCAACATTTTTAGTATTGCGAGATCGTCTAAGCAGGTTACCGCGGCCTTGGAACGCAATGAAGGAACAGGGTGGATTTTTAGTCAGTAAGAGTGACAGTCTCTTCCGTTACACTAAGGAACGGAACTAACGGCAGGACTTATTTTTGATGATTTTACTAAAGAAAAAAATTGTTTCTTAACGATAACTTTTTTAATGTGCTGGATATTCAACTCTGGATATTGAGCTTAATCAAACAAACCATCCCCATTTCGTTAAACAAAGCACTGGTACGAGTAGCAATCTCTCCAAGGGCGATTGTGCACTACAAGGAATTTTACTGTCCGGACATCCGATTTTTTACCGAAGTGGCATGAAAGAAGTCGGTTAAAAACGGATGATTGGCTTGTGCACTTGTCCGTCTTTACTCGGATGATACGTTTCAGTTTATGGTAGCTCTGTCTTTGTCTGTGTGTGCGACACGCGCACCCTCCTTCCCCGCGCCCGCCCCGCCCGCTCATAAAAACGGACGTAGTGCACAAGCATAAACACGTTTTTCATTGCTGTCATTTCGGACTGGAAAAAACCGTTCCGGAATGGGGAAAAGTAAAATGTCGGACGGTAAAATTACGTATAGTGCACAAACTAGTATATACATTATATGGCGTGCCATATCGGACCGTAAAAAATCGGACTGCCGGACAGTAAAATTCCTTGTAGTGCACAATCGCCCTAACTCTTGGTGCTATGTATTGAGTTTAGCTGTCAGTGTCTTAGTCCCGCGACCCTGGTAGGCTTTGGCCTTCTAACTAACTCAGAGCCTGGATTTATGTTTGTGCTGATGATTTGGCATTTCATTACTGTGTTAATAATTCCCATCTATGGTTTTTGTATTACAGACATCTTTCGGTGCTTCCCAAACAAATTCAACGTGGTCTAGCAGTCAGTCTCGGCCAATGTTTGGCAGCCAGCCCAACAAACCGAGGGCCAACATGAATGGGTTCAAGAAGAATGCTCCTAAAGTTAACGGGATCAAGAAGTCACCTCCTTTGCCTAGCAACCAACCTACTTTGCTCAGCAAGTTTGGGTTTCAGAAAAAGTAAGAAGGCTGTATTTAGTTTTATTAGGCAATATCTGGATGAACGAGCTTTGCTCGGTTTTTAAAATGTCTATATCTTGGGAACCGAGCTTTTCTCGAACCTGGGACCTTGATAAATAATAATAATAATAATAATAAGCCCGCAGGGCAGCTTGTGGCGAGCTGTTGGGCAGTTGCGACCCCACGGACCTGATCTCCCGGGAGATATCTTGTTCCTCATCTCTGGCTTGCCTTTATTGGCCGGTCAGAGTGAACGCTGACGAGGAACAGACCTCCCACCTCTTTCTTGCCTTAATCGGCTGGCTAGAGTGGAGATTCGCAAGAGCAAACGTGCTCGGAGGAAGGAAGTATTTCTGTAAGTGTTTGTAGGGATCGACCATACTTCCGGGTTCCTGGTCGATTCTGAGAACCGTGGAATACCTCTCCACGCCTCAAGCACCTCAGGATATGTTACTCCCTTGTCGCTACGTCACCTAGTGCTAGCGATATGTTTGGGGGTCCATTTGTTGAGTGTGCAAGTCACCCCCTGCCAACGCATCTATGTATATAAAACATTGATTAGGCAGGGGCCATAGTTTTTCCATAGATATTATATAACCAGTCCACCAAACCCACCAAACGCCATAACCCTGTCTTTTGTTTCCATATTCCACAATAGTCCAACTCCAACCGGGGGTTGTCCTTGGGTATACTGGAATAGTGCATACAGGGATAACCGCCGGTTAGAGCCCCATTTCATTTAAAAATGCGTAATGGGCCTCTGCAAGATGGCTTCGGCTCCTGGCACGCCCTTCAAAAGTCCGGGATCCCATGATCCCGAGATGTTTAAAAACGTATAAAAATAATAATAATAATATTCCACAACTATCACACAACGCCATCTAGTCCTAAGCTAAGCAGAGCTTGTGTTATGGGTACTAGACAACTGATAAACATACTTATATATTTCTAAATACATACATATTATAGATAAATTACACCCAGACACAGAACAAATGATCGTGCTCATCACACAAACATTTGTCCTGGGTGGGAATCGAACCCACGACCTCCGGCATAGCAGTCAGGGTCACTAACCACTAGACCAACAGGCCAGTCAGATAAATCGATTCCTTGAGCCGAAAAACCCCTAATCTGTAACTTTCATGAAAATCCTTGGAGCCGTTTCCGAGATCCTGATTACATATAAATATACAAGAATTGCTCGTTTTGAAGATATTAGATTTCATGTGATCGGTCCGAACTTGAAGGAGGACGCACAGTGTCGTAAAAGTTGGAAAGAGTGGAGGGAGGCCGTTGCCCAGGAGTGGGACAGAGCAGGCTAGATAAAAAAAAAAAACAAAAATGTGATACAGTGTGTTAGATAGGCTTCATGTGAAATGCTGGTATTCTGCTGCATCTCGTTTACTTAGTCGACCCCGACATAGTTGGGGGTTGGGGAAAGGCTATACGATGTGTGCGGCAAAAGCGCGGAAAGGCTATACGAGGTGATAGCCTCTCCTTGTGACCACAATATTTCGGGAGATCAGTTTGGTTAACATTTCAAATCTCTGCCACGGCGCGCGCTACGTTCGTTTTGACAGTTCCCACCACAGAGTTCGTACATTGAGCGTATAGCAGATGATGTTGTACAGTGTGTAGTTCTCGCAGCAACCGCCAGCAGTTCGTAGAGACGGCAATACGTTTAACAAGTGCTGTCGAAAGTGTGTCAGTTTCTGATGATGTATTTCTGTCGTAATGAGAATTAAAAAAACAAACCGAAAATGGTCTGTGCCGAAAGTTTTAGCAATGCCAGCAGCGGCCTTTAATGTTTCAAATTTCAAAAGTCCAAAGTATCATCGACAAAAATTCGGTCGACTGTAGTCAGTCAGCAAAAATAAAGAAAATTCTATTCCTAGAACGCCAAAATTTGAAACTGCCTTTTTACAAAAAGCTGAGATCACAAACCATATTTTTTCTATAACGTTTCTAACCAGATTTTTTGTTTTCAGACCTGTCTTGAAGAGGTGATGATCTGCGTAAGAAGAATATATTATTTGTTTTAAGTTGAGCATTTGAGATGTGCATTTTATTTTATTTATTGATTAAGATTATGAGCCGTTATGGCCGTTATGTTATAAATTGAGTACAATTTTATTAAATAATCGTGAAGACAGACATGAGACATTTTTGTTGTTCACTGTAGGTAATTATGTTTATAATTTGTGAATTGTGATAATGTTATTAAATACAATGGTTGTAATAAGTAGTCATTTATTTCTCATTCCGATCTTATTTCAACGTTTTAAGGGATTACACAGAGTAATGCTATCCGCACGGTCGCGGGACTAACGAATACCGTGACCCCGGAACGTAAAGGGCTATTGAAGAACGCCGTGGATTTTCGTCAGTACAAGTCTGAGAGTCCCTCCTGCCCTGCCCTGGGTGGGAACCTGGGAGGCCTCGTTTGACGATTTTACCACGCTAAAAGAAATGCTTTCCGCACACACTTTTCTCGTATTCGTTTTCCTAATGTGGAATTCCGATTAAACGAGTATGTAAACTACTTCTGAAAATAAATGCGTTTTTCTCAAAACTATACAGTCATGTGTTAATAATGTCAGTGGCCAAGATAAAAGAGAGGGAGAGAAAAAATAAGCTCAATACTCTTTACGCAAAAAAAAAAGTTGAAAAAATATACTTTATGATTTTTTTCAAACAGATTTTGTTCTTTAATTTCAAAGAAACTGATCGCAAAAATCGTGGACCTTAGGTGACCACCTTATGAAGGACTTTCAGGAGATTGTCTGCCATTGTAATACCGCAACAGATATGATTTTTTTATAAAATTAAAAACAGACTGCGAAAAAAAAACGATATAAGATGTCAATAACATTAAATCAAGAAAAAGATTTCAAATAATTGTGCACAAAAGAAAGTAAAAAGCCAACGCCACGCGGTGTTCCCAGGCGGTCACCCATCCAAGTACTGACCGCGCCCGATGTTGCTTAACTTCGGTGATCGGACGAGAACCGGTGTATTCAACGTAGTATGAACGTTGGCGATAAGCATACTGAATTTATTAGTAGCTATTTTAGTTATGACTTCATAGGAAACTACACGCCCACTAGACACAACACACCGATTCGCGTTCCTCATAACACCAGAGTTAAGCAACATCGGGCGCGGTTAGTACTTAGATGGGTGACCGTTCCGGAACATTATGTGACGTTAACTTTTTGTGTTAACTTTTGTTTTAAAAAACAAAATAAGTACCTACCTAGTTTTTATTTATCTTAATTTTAGTATGCAGGTCTCAATCAAGGCCGAAAGTAAACATGAGACAACCTTTTAACCGCTAACGTCGGATATATCCGACAAATATTTTCGGGCCCATTACGCCAGAGTCGGATATATCCGACAGAGAATAGTCACGATTTTTGTTGTTTGATTTTGAAGCCTGGCGGCTATTAAAAGGTGATGGATCCAATGGAGCGAACTCACATCGTACGAAACAGAGGTCCGCTAGGAGGTGGAGATCACCCTATATTTAGTCAACATTCCGTATAATTAACAAGTTTCTAAAATCAAGCAAATCAAGCTTTAATTTAGGTACGTATTATAGCGTTTCTTAAAATTTAAATAAAAATCCGAGTAGGTAGAACATAAAACTTAGGTACTTAATATTGCACCTAATTAACTCCAATGTAAACCCAGCTGTCGTAAGATCGCCCCTTGTAACCAAAGCATCGCCATTTTGAATTTTATTAACAGAAATGATGTGCAATATTGTATTAGAGGTATAATACAATATTGCACATCATTTCTGTTAATAACGTGTGTAATTAATAGAAAATTACCTGTTCTGAAACAGAAGTGATTATAATCGTAATGAATTGACAATGGCGGATGTTTGTGTTAGTGATTGTATTACCGTTATTGCTCGCAGTTTGTTATTTGTTGAGAGAATTTTGGAAGCACAATGTATCTTGATGGAACGTGAAAATTGTGCATCTGCATCGGTCGTTCTTTATAATTTACCTAATGGCAAAGTTTTGCGAATAAGTTGGGTACAAGCGCTTAGAAATGCTAAAATAAATAAAAATCATGACGAAATTGTGACGTCGGAATTCACATGATATTTAAACAAATTGATAATTTCGGATGAATAGTTGCCAACGTCCATACTACGTTGAATACACCGGTTCTCGTCCGATCACCGCAGTTAAGCAACATCGGGCGCGGTCAGTACTTGGATGGGTGACCGCCTGGGAACACCGCGTGACGTTGGCTTTTGCTTTTCCAGTTTTTTTTCAAAATTAATGAATATTTACATAAGTATTTTGTTTCTTTTTGTTAACGTTGCTAGTCGACATTTTTGGTTGTTAGGTGGGACGTGGATGGACTTACGGACTCGTAGTCGCCACATGACTTATCGCCAAAATCGCCCACTGCAATAAGATTCGTAGAATTGCGTGCGTAGTACTATTATTTATATTCTATGGAATTGCTATGAAGACAGTTTTATAACGCAGCTGCTATGAACTTACCATTGTTTCGAGTTATCATTGGTTTGTTCTAAATTCAAATCATTCACTAACTCATAATAATTATTGTGAATAGAGGGACCCATTTCTAGGTTTTATTGAAGTCTAAGGCCCTTCGTAAGGTACCTTACGACTTCGGTATCCAAGCGGCTATCGCAATACAAACCCATAGAGGTTCGAACACAAGCACGCGTCAATGAATACCAAAATCGTAAGGTATCGGAGACTTGCGTCGCCTAGTGTACGAAGGGGCTAATGCAACGTTGCCCTCCTACCAATATATTATTATGAGTGACTATACTAACAAATATATCTAATAATTTTGGTTTTAAAAATCTGCCCTGGCATTCCTAAACAACACATCGAATCACAAAGCCATGTCCCGATAACGCAACCCGAGAATCTATACTAATATTATAAAGCTGAAGAGTTTGTTTGTTTGTTTGTTTGTTTGTTTGTTTGTTTGAACACGCTAATCTCAGGAACGACTGGTTGGAATAGAAACATTCTTTTTGTGTTGGATAGTCCATTTATCGAGGAAGGCTATAGGCTATATAACATCACGCTATCACCAAAAGGAGCGGAGCAGCAATGAGAAATGTTTCAAAATCGGGAAAATGTATTCCTTTTCGAGAGCTTTCGTTGCGTGCGCTGCGTAAACGGTTAAAGATACGCAAAAATTATGTACTACGGAATTATTCCTCATAGAAAGTTCTAAAATAAAGTCCGCGAGAGCATATATCTATCTTTTAAGATTAAGTCACTATAACCTTTTTTATGGAAATCAAATTTGTTTTAAAGTAATGCATTATTTGCGAAGGTATTTTCATTAATATGATATTAATCCTTATCAAAATAAATACGTTAATCATCACAAGCATTTAATTTTGAACAAAATTGCCCTTGACATCGTTTGATTTCAATGAATATCTTAGGAGATATCATAGTTTCAAAATAATGTCACAACAAAATTATTACTGCCTGGGCAATACTGAGCATATCATAATTGCGCGTGATGGAAAGTGCACCCTAGAACCTCTCACCCCAGCCACCGCTGAAGACGCCCAGGGCGTCGAAAATAGTGGGTCATATTCCAGCCGCTTACGCACGGGGAGTAATGGATAGCTTGCCGTCCGACGGCATGTATTTATAAAGAAGCACTGGTCAATCCCCGCTGCATAGACAAGTCGAGGCGCGGCGGGAAGAGCTCCGGCGCCATCTCAGAGGGCGGTATGGATCCTGTATCGAATGGGGAAGGAAGAAACGCCTGGGTGTCACCACTGCGAGGATCGCCCGGAGGACACGGTAGAACATACGGTGCAGGACTGCCCCGCTTGGGCAGAGCACCGCCGTGTCCTCACTGGTCAAGGCCATGCTGCGGGGCGAGACGGAATGGGAAGCGGTCGCCTCCTTCTGCGAAGCAGTAATGCTAGCAAACGAGGAGGCGGAACGCGTGAGGGAGAGGACAGCGTCCACCTCACGACGCAGCCGCCGCGGGAGACGCCCACGGCAACGGACGTCGCAAGACGATCTCCGGCCACCGTATGCGCGGGCATTCGGGCGGCGAGTAATGGGTGACTCGCCGTCCGATCATGGACCATGCCCGGGTCGACGGCGCGTTGTGTTCCACGCGCGCCTCAAAGAGCTGTCAGCAATCTGATGGGGCCCCCTAAGAGGGCCAGAGCCTGCCGGGGTTGCGGGACTGTCTCACTCGGTAACCGTGACCCTGGTACATAAAGGGCTATTGAAGGAACACCGTGGATTTTAGTCAGTACAAGTCTGACAGTCCCTCCTGTCCCGCCCTGGGCGAGAGGAATCATTTGATGATTTTGCCACGATAAAAAAAAAAGAGTGTGGTATGGACGGAGCGACTATCGAAACCGAGGTTCGGGCACGCCTCAATCGCGGCGGTAAGACCTCTCCTTGAGGATTTCATTAATATGACATTAATCATTATCAAAATAAATACGTTAATCATCACAAGCATTTAATTTTGAATAAAATTGCCTTTGACATCGTTTGATTTCAATGAATATCTTAGGAGATATCATAGTTTCAAAATAATGCCACAACAAAATAAGTACTGCCTGGGCAATACTGGGCATGTCATAATTGCGCGTGAGGGAAAGGGCACCCTCTACCTCTCACCCCAGCCACCGCTGAAGACGCCCAAGGCGTCGGAAATAGCGGGTCATATTCCAGCCGTTTACAGACGGGGAGTAATGGGTAGTTTGCCGTCCGACAGCACGTATTTATAAAGAAGCACTGGCCAATCCCCGCTGCATCGACAAGTCGAGGCGCAGCGGAAAGAGCTCCGGCGCCATCTCAGGGCAGTATGGAGGGAGTGACTATCGAAACCGAGGTTCGGGCATGCCTCAATCGCGGCGGTAAGCCCTCTCTTTGAGGAGTGGCTGGATAGGTGTTACGGCTTCCTGACCAACCACCTGACGCAGGTCCTCACTGGACACGGAAGTTTTGGAAGGTACCTTTGTCGGGGAAGGAAGAAACGCTTGGATGTCACCACTACGAGGTTATGGGGGGGTGGGGGTCTAAGGTAGAGCATACGGTGCAGAATTGCCCCGCTTGGGCAGAGCATCGCACATGTCCTCATAACGGCAACGGTGATAAGCGGCGACCTCTCGCGCTCGGCATTGGTTGACGCCATGCTGCAGGGTGAAATAGAGTGGGAACCGGTCGCCTCCTTCTGCGAAGCAGTCATGCCAGCGAGGGAGGAGGCGGGACGCGTGAGGAAGAGGACAGCGTCTACCTCACGACCCAGCCGCAGTGGTAGACACCCACGGTGACGGACGTCGTAAGACTATCTCTGGCCAACAGGCGTGGGCATTCGGGCGGCGAGTAATCGGGCGACTTGCTGTTCGATCATGGACTATGCCCGGGTCGACGTCCCGTTGTGTTCCACGAGCGCCTTAAAGAGTGTCAGCACAATGACGGAGCCCCCCTTAAAGGGCCAAAGCCAGTCGGGGTCGTGGGACTTACGAGCTACCGTGACCCTGGAACGTAAAGGGCTATTGAAGGACGCCGTGGATCGTAGTCAGTACAAGTCTGACAGTCCCTCTTGCCCTGCCTTGGGTGAGAAGACTAATTTGACGATTTTATGACGCTAAAAAAAGCATAAAGAAAATGATTTGTATCGGTATCCTTCAACAGCGCTTCGCACTAAACAATACATTGTTAAGTTCCGGCATCCACGCGAACGAAGTCGCGGGCACAGCTAGTATCTAATATAACAGTAGATTTGTTTTTATATTTCGAATGTTGTGGCTGGCCGGTAAAATTGGAGGCAAGCTGAAATAACATAGCAGTGCCACGTCGGATTTAAAAAAAAAACGGGTTTTGTTTGGGAGTGTTGTAGGGCTTGGATATATCGGGTGATCAATAGTTATTTGTTATGCAAGGCTGCAAAGTTGATTTTTGGCGCGAGTACTTGAATTGAAAACTGAGCGAGCGAAGGATTCTAAGATTGAACCGCGAGAGAAACGAGCGGTTCAAATATAGAATCCTGAGCGATGCGAAGTTTTCAAAGGTACGAGACGCAGAAAAACTTTGCTGCCGAGTGCAACACACAACTTTTCACCTCACACAGCGAGGAAATGAAGTGGGGTCATTGACCTATACTGGGGGCGGCTCGCCTGTCAGTGTAGAAAACAATTGAATACAAGACGTGTTCGAATTTTAAACAACACTTTGTGCTCTAGAGCACAAAATGGAGTTTTGCGCTCAGATTTTGAATGAGAAATAGAATCTTTCCGAGCGGGTGAGGTGAAAAAAGATTTGTGATAGATGGGTACTAGAGAGACCATAGAACTATAATGTGAGACATACAAAATGTAAAATGCTTTGAGTCTGACGCCTTGAACATAGTTTATCTGTATACTATGCCTTGAAGCAAATGAGGTAGTATTTTTTTTTCTTCCTCTTGGCAACCGAGTCGATGTCGGCTAACGTGCCAGTGGGGTAGGTAGTAATGTTCAAAGACAGTTTAGCAGACAGTTGGCTATTCTTTTGAAGCTGCGCTAGTGTCGATGTCTTACATCTAATTGCATTAAAAAATGTATAGTAGGTACCTACCTACCACGAATTTTCCACAAGAGTTCAGTCGTGGTGCAGACTCCGGTTACCTACGATTTTATTCTTGGCGTCTAGTTAATCGTAAGTGCCTTTCAAAATATTAAATTTAAATCTCATTAAGTTATGCATGATTATGTATAGTGTGTTTGGTTACCGGGATATTTATTCAATTTTATCTACAAAATTTAAAAACCCGAACTCCGCAAATGGCGGCCATATTGGTACCATCGTGGTGCAGATAGAAATAAATAAGTATTCAAATGATCATTTAAATTCCAATGTTTAATGCTTATCAGTATTATAATAATTACTTAAGTTACAAGTAAGTACGCATTAGGAAGTTTGTGTTAAATAGTGTGTATTTCGTTGCCTACCGGCAATTACCTAGGTCCTACGACTGAAAGGTTTGATAAATTAGTTGAACGCGTGTGAAACCTCTCCCGAGCTTAGCATAACACTAAACTGGCTGGTATAATGATTTACTGAGTGTAATTATAGCATGCTCAGAGCTATTATGACTTTAACAGCCAACGCGCCTTGTGAAACAGATATAAGTAGGTATGGTAGGCTATGAAATTAGAATTGACACGCCAGTTTTTACTGTCGGTTTTCACAATTACTAGGGTCACTGTTAGATTTTCAATGCTTACAACAATATTTTGAATAGAGCATTATTGAACATATCATCAAAATCAAGATGGTTTAGTTTAAGATGGTTTACATGTATACATAGACGTACTGACTTTTTTATCGTGATAAAACTATAAACCTCAAATGAATCCTTACGCCCAGGGCAGGACGGGAGGGACTTCAGACTTGTACTGACTAAAATCCACGGTGATCCTTCAATAGCTCTTTACGTTCCAGGGCCACGGTTACCTGATGAGACAGTCCCGCGAAAGAATACTGACTTAGGAAGAAAGAAAGAAACTGGTGAACATCGGACTTTAAGGGCTATTTGTTTGATCATTAGTTAAACTAACAGTTAGCTAAAATCCTAACCAACTCTTCCTACACTTTATAGGGAAGAAGAAGTTCCTACACTGCTATTTTTTGCATTCACACCATCTTGTGCTTTCATTACAATATCTTCGGCACGCCTACTCAGATAGGCAAACATTGGCCAACGAAACAGAAATTCGGTCAGGAGGTTAAATTATAAACATAAAAAGTATACGCTGTTAATTTATACCTTTCTATATCAGCGGAGCTTACAATAAAAAAACTTTTCCCAACATTCCTCAGGCTCCGGCTCTAAAAGCCGGTTTTTTTCATTCGTTCAAAAATTTCTCGCTGTTCAGAAGTACATAATAAATCATAATCAGCCTGAAAAGTTGTTGGCGAGTGACTTATTTCTCAATTTCAGCCGATACCGGCCTAGGGCCGTTAATAATTGATAAATTGGGGCGAAAAAATAAACTTGATGGTTGATGAGTAATATGATATAGTCTCCTGAGGGTTGCGTGGCTCTAAAATTTCGCTATCGAGTCATTTTGAATTATACACCTGCCATTGTGGGCGCGAACTCTGTCACGTTTTTGACATTTCATATTTTTTTGTGCGTTTTCGTTTAATGGAATTGTTTAGTTGAGCTGAAGTGTGTCTTAAGGTGTTGTTTTGAAGTGATTTTATTGAACTTTTCGTTTGTTTAATAACTGAAACAATGCAAGTAAATTTTCAGTTCATCGTGTGCTGGTCTTGAGATCTTTGTGTGTTTTAAACAGGTCACCTTCCTTAAAATTTTTGGTAAACATTTTAAATAAACGCATAACGCATGCGTCGCGAATTTCAAAGATTTTCTGTGGAAAGAAAAATTCGAACTGCGAGCGGAATTTGAACCTCCGACTTTCGGATTGAGTACATCCGATGCTCTTATCAACCGAACCACCGAGGTTCTTACTTAGGTACTACCGTTAAATTTTTCAATCCATTCCTAACATCTAACGGTAAGAAAATTCTTGGTAAACATCAGTTCATTCAGGAAGCCCAGGCAGTGTTGTATAATGTAGTTTCAATATAACAATCTTTTGCGATTTTTCCTGTCCTGTATTGATTGCTTAGACCACCTATACTCACCACCTAGACCACCTATAAGTGTGCTCCGCGGAGCCCTGGGGCTCCACTAAACCTTTTTGGGGGCTCCGCGAGAATACAGCTACCGAAACAAACTCTCTTCGATCAAACCTAATATACAAATAAGAAGCAGTTCAAGTCTCATTAGATTTTTTTTTCATTTATTGAAAACTGCACAATTTTATTTTGGGGTTCCGTCAATTTTGCATTTTAAAGGGTTCCACCTTGCACCACCAAAAAAGTTTGAGAACCACTGGCTTAGACTACCCTGTATATAAAGAAGCAACCAAAACTTCACTCCAGAAAAAATCTTCATCGAATTTGAACGCAACCGACTGCCAAAAAAATCTACCATCTCGCATCAGCAGAACTATTCCATCAGAACATTCGTATATTCAGTAATTTCAATATGGCATCCCCTATTCCTCATGCATAATAAAAACAAAGAAAAGTAAGATCCGCGTCGATTCCCACCTTAGGAGTTCAAACATCGTCAAATATCGGGCCGTATTACCTGCCCCCTTTGCCCCTTTGCCACCCTTCAATAAAATAACGCCCGGTTCAATTTCATTTACATATGGTATTGGGGGAGGGCTAAATTAATTTTGCACATGAGATCGTCTTACGTTAGGTACTTTTAAAGCTTATTTCCTGAAACCTTACCCGGTAGCGAAGGTGGAATCAGATAAATCTGATTTATTTTCATTGTATGTATGTTTTTTTTTGTTCGTTTATGTATGTATGTTTATCTTGCTAAGTATGTAGAAGTCTTGTTTCGGGTAACAGTGTTAGTAAACCACAGTAAACAGTAGTAATTTTTGATTAAATAAGGGTGGTATGTAGGTACCTTCGTTAATAACTGTGTTGTTTCAAATTGTGAAAATATTGGGATAGTTTGATGTTAGGATGTACTTAGTTTGTTATTTCCATGGCTTGGTGATGCAATTACCCCCTTGGACGAAGGACGTTTGAGGGATTAATAGACTTAAAAATTCATAAGTATTTTTTAAAGATGTCAATAATTAGAAATGTAGGCCGTAAGGCCGTAAGTATTTTCGTACCAACTTAACTAATTTAAGTACTTGAATTTCAAATTCAGATAACGCACAAGATCTTTTAACTGGTGGCCTACCATGAACTCTAGACGCGATCCAGTTTAGGCTGTGAGAAAGAGATGATACTAGACGACTTGTATCGCTCTGTCTCTTTCCCACACCTAAACTGGATCGCGTCTAGAGCTCGTGGTAAGGCCTCTGATCTAGTTTTAGATCAGCATCCTAGGAACTATAAGAAACTTTTTTGCTTCGGGATCCAAATGACCTCAAAAACACACATCGGGAAATACTTTTACAGGTGTACCTAGTTAAATTTTCATCATTTTAAAATAATTCAGTTAACCGCGAATGCCACTCAAAATTTACTTACATCAATTAAAAAAAAAAAAATGTCATTTCAATTTCCCCAAAAAAGAAAAACACGTCACAAAATTAATTACGAAATGAATACCTAAAGTATGCCGTAATTGTTGAATATTTGAGGGCCAGTCGCATTAAATAAGGCTTAATGAAACGCCGCACTTGATCACCATTATGGCGCCTCAAAAGAATCGCACAATTTGTTGGAGCAGTAATAAAATATAGACTACTATTCCCTTTTTAATTCTTAAGTAAGAAAGGCAAACGATGTCACGCAAAATAAGACTTAATTTAGCTAAAGTAATGGATATTACCTCTCTCCTGTCGTCCTCCATTTTGTAAAATGTGAGATAAAAATTCTTGTATTAAGTAGGGGAGTGCCTGAAGCGGCCAATATAATTTTTACTCGTTTAATAATAAGGTTTTAAGCAACATTTTTTGGTTGTTATGTACGATAAGATTGGTGTTAGTACGTTTGTGAATTTTAATCTTGATGACGCAGATTTATTCTTACTTAGGCAGCTTTTGCTTTAGAGCAGCTATACTCAAAGTGTGCTCCGCGAAGCCCTGAGGCTCCGCTAAGCCTTTCTGGGGGCTCTCCGCTAGAATACAGCTACCAACAAAATATCGCAAGACTGGATGCCGAAGAACCTGTTATGAGAATTCAACTCTCTTCGATCAAACCTAATATAGATACCTAAACCGATTACGTTATGAAAAATAAGAAACAGTTTCACATCCCATTAGATTTTTTTTTCATTTATTGAAGAATGCACGTAATTTTCTGTTTTATTTTAGGGTTCCGATAAAAATATTCCTTTTCAAAAGGGTTCCGCCACCAAAAAACGTTTGAGAACCACTGCCCTAAAGTATTGTTCCGTTTGCCTAGTGGGTACATTTAAGCTTCTTTGAGACATCATGCTATAGTAATTAATAAATCCATGCGATGATTTGATAGCGAGGCCTCAGGCCTTGGTGTCAGTAGCAGCATTTCGTATTTTATAATATTCTCATTTGACAGTTTACCAGCCATTCTGCATTCTTCTTTGGAACATGACTAAGCGACGTTAAAACTTAGTACCTATGTATCTGTTACCTGATTATACTCAATAATCTGTATGACATTTTCTTGAATGATGTAGCAAAATACTAACATGGTATTATATTCTACTAAGCATAATTTGTCTAAAATTATAATGTTCATATTGCTGTGTTTTACCAAAACTGCAGCCTCACGTTTAATGTAGATTAATATAGATCATACGCGTAGCTGCAATTTCAAACCAAAATATTCTCGTTTTCAAGAGATTTCTGAGATATTTTGCCAAGTTATTGCAGTTTTTTTTTTAATATGGTCTTGGTCTTGTCTCTAGTCTAGGTCAGAGATAACAGAAAATAAACGACGATATTCCATCCTTTTTAATGTAAACAAGTCTTTAGTGTTACAAGATTATTTCCTTTATATCCTCAAGAATTTAAATACCTTGTTGAGAATTTTATACACTAAATCTCACTTGTCCACCCAAAAAGCAGCAAGGACACTTCATCACCGAAAGTAGTTTTAAAGGACCTAAACTGGCAACACTAAGGGTTTTAAATCTACTGTTTTTTGCTAGCTTCAAGGGTCATTATTTTTTATACAACAAAAACGTTGCCCCACTTCTAATTTAATCTCTTCTTCAGCATTTGTCAAGAATATAATATTGTTAATTATGAAAAAGCCATTAATCTGACTCCTTTCCCCTTTAATAAATTGGGTCAATCAATAAAGATTTGACGATCTGAGCAACTCATAAATAATGTGTAAGTATCTGTATTGTAATTGGTCATCAGTATTGCTTATTGTTATTTTGTGAACTTAGTTGGCCCAAGAATTGAGGGTTAGCACTGCCATAAAACGATTCCTTAGACACCAACAAGAAACGCTAACAGTAAAATTGTTCGACTAGAGATCTCATTTGCCTGATTGGCCTAAATTAATCATCTTTAATCTTTATTTAACTAAGTAGTTTTCCGCCAATCGCTCTGTAGTTGTAATTTATTCGCAATTATTCGTCAAATAATTTTAGATACTATTTGGTTGGGGTAAGCATTCAAATATTTTTTTTTTTTATTATTGCGATAATAATCTAAAATTACCTTTACCATTAATTGTACGATATTATCTATACAATTTGTGAATGAATAAGGAGATTCATAAAAAAATGTTTTCCTTTAAGCCATAGACAAGCGTCAGTCAGTTATTTATGGCGGGATTAAAAGCGGGAACGGCCAACCAATATGGCTACGGACGAGCGCTAAGCCGATGATTTAAATACAACCCATCGATTTGCTAAAACGCGAAACGTAATTAATCATATTTTAGCCGCCTTTAGAAATACTAGAGGTTTGAAAGGACCTATTAAAATATTGTAAAAAGGTGGAATAAAAAGCTTTGAGGAACATTTTGTATAGATTTTATCTATACCAAAGAGGTTTAAGATACTATAGAAATGCTATTGGAAGAAAAAATTTCATAGAAATAATTTTGAACATCTCAGGGACGTCCTAAAGAAAACTTAGATAAATTGAACTTCTATTATAGGCTAGTAAGTAGGTTCTTAATTATGCTATTATCAGGAGAGCGTTATTAGTAATCTATTTACATAAAAATCAATGCCACTTTTCGTTGTAATTTTATAACTCAAGAACGGGCTCACCTATCCAAACCAAATGTTTAGGTATTGTTCGGACTATTTAGTAGATGGTTTGTGAAGTTTGCACAAAATCGGTCGAGTGGTTCTTCATTTATTACATTTTTTGTAACAAGTGGAATTCAATAAATGGCGGATCATTTTTTAATGGGGATTTTGCTGTCAAAGTAGCACGTACCGGGCCGCTATTCATTTAAAAAATTGTGATGCATGTCATCAACATTATATCTTGCCCAACAACGAACATCGAATAATCGTTTCCACGCACAATTGAAGTAGTTAGGTACTCCATCGATATGCACATCGCTTCGTCTCCAATACACTCGATTGATATTCTGAATCGACTCAAGCTATCGAGCTAAGATGTGTATTGTGAGGACTCAAAGGCTCTGGCTGTCTCAGGGTCCAATATCCTTAACAATGGATTGGCCGAGATGTTCCGTGATTTGGCTGGATGAGCCTCTTGATAGACCACCACAGTATGCTGATGAATTGGTACTAATCATACTAGAGCATTCTATATAACTACATAACTAGTGAACTACCACGTCCGACTTTTGTGGGTCGATAAGACATCGAAATATTATTTTTTATTACTATGTTTCTACTGGGGTCGCGGGACTGTCTCATTAGGTAACTGGGCACTGGAATGTAAAGGGCTATTGAAGGATCACCGTGATTTTAGTCAGGACGAGTCTGACAGTCCCTCCCGTCTTGCCCTGGGCGGGAGGACTCATTTGATAAGTTTACCACAGTAAAAAAAAAAGTTATTTTATTTAAAATATTTGTAGAAATAAATATGTTCGTTCGACGAGAGAGAATAAGTTAGTCAGTGGTTTGGACCATCCCTCTGGTTCGTTCCTGGTGCAAAGACTGGCTATTGCCATTCAGCGTGGTAACGCTGCTAGTATCCTGGGGTCTTTTGTGCCAGGAACGTCACGGGATGGTTTACTTGATTAGGACAGACAGACAGACATTTTTATTTTTAGACGAACCATATTATGTCTTTATTGATTTTTAATTGTTTTAATTATAATAATTTTAATTTTTTCATGGTTGGTTCAATGAATTTTATATTTTAATAATCCAATTTATAATTCTCTGTTTTAATGATTTTATTTTGTATTTTAATGTGTTTTGTGTTTTATTAATTTATATATGTATACGTAAATAAGGTTAAAAAAATTGTTCATGGAATTAAATAAATACTGTACACAGTTCGTTCATAAATAATCTAAGTAACTAAATTGAATCTGTAATAAAATATTAACTTGAGACCGAAGCATGGAGTTTGTTTTCGCTCCTAGCACTTGCTACGCCGTAGCGTTCATAACGCGTAGTAATAAGGCGTAGCGATTACATGCGCGTCATGTTTGTATTAGACGGTAAACTGGGGCGCAGATGCTAGTAATTTTCTTTTTATTAGCCAAAATACCTTTAAGACTACTTTTTAGAAACTTACACCATTCTTTCCTTAGTTCATAATACTTACTTTTTTTTTGTCCAATTCAAAAACAGCCACCAATGATTCCATTGCATCTTCCATCGAGATTTAATTCCGTGTCTCCAAGGGAACAGCAATAGACAATCGGTACCGATCTGATGGGCACGTCCTTGCTATGATATTTTAATTACAACGTTTACAATACGTCTCTTCTGAGAAACTGTTTTTGTCCTTAAATTGTAAGATTGTTAAATAGTTAACTGACTATTTATTTAGAAGTCTATAGAATTCAACGACGATATCAGGCGACCGATGTCTGTCAACACATTAGGCAAAAAAGTCTTATATCCGTCTCATTTCGACCACTCCTGTGAGCCGTAAACATACGTTGAGACAGAACAGACCTTGAGTTAGCCAATCACAACGCAGTACCCCATCCCCCTCGCTTACGTAGTACCTCAGCGAGTTGATAGAATTACATGAAGTTTCTTTTTAAGAATAATGTAATATATTTTTAACAGATAGAGTAGGAATGATCTAAAAAGGTGGAATAATAAAAAAAAACTTTTTTCTATAACAGTGGCAGTGCAACATAAAAGCTGAAATAATAAAAATCCAAATGAAAGTATTAAAGGCATAACTTTCATCATTAAAGTGTAAAATGTAATCTGAAATCAGCGTGAACACTTATATTTTAAAACCTTTTCAGGACTTTTATTGAGTGGCATTAATTTAAAACCGTTCAATTTATAACAGCCTTCAGATTTAAAGCTTACTGTATAATTTTGGCTTGAGTAACTTTTATTTAAAACGATGAATTGTTGAAAGTATTTTCTGATACGCCTGTGTCTGTCAAGCTAAAGTAAAAAATGGTGGTAATATTTTAAATGGGAATTGTTGTTATACCTTTGTTTTTAATTCATCATCATCAGCCCGAAGACGTCCACTGCTGAACATAGGCCTCCCCCTTAGACCGCCACGCCGAACGACAATTCGCCACTTGCATCCATCGGCTGCCCGCGACCCTCACAATGTCGTCGGTCACCTAGTGGGAGGCCTGCCTACGCTGCGCCTTCCGGTCCGTGGTCGCCACTCAAGAACTTTTCTTCCCCATCGGTTGTCAGTTCTACGAGCGATGTGGCCTGCCCATTGCCACTTCAACTTGCAAATTTTATGAGCTATGTCGGTGACTCTGGTTCTTCGCCGAATATCCATGTTCCGGATTTTATCCCGCAAAGAAACTCCGAGCATAGCTCTTTCCATTGCTCGTTGAGTGACTCTTAGTCTCTCTAAAAGGCCAGCAGTCAAAGACCACGTTTCAAAGCCATATGTCATCACTGGCAACACACACTGGTTAAACACCCTTCTCTTGAGATACTGTGGGATTCTCGATGAGATGTTTTTAATTATTTTAAACCAACCGATCATGCATTCAACTAGATATTTCCTATACTATCTACAAAAATGAAATAATCTGCCGAGCCATTTTTCCCGCGGAATTGGAAGTGGGTTTTCGTGGTTAATTTGAAGTACAGAAAATACTCAATTATGGGTCTCACATAAATTTATTTCTCCATATACATATGTATAATTTTGCGAATCCACTGTGTCCCGAGACGCAGCGCGGGAATTTTTACAAAATAATTGTCGTCTACTAACGTTCTACATTACATTCACACATCGCCCCGCCAGCCATATTGCGTCCGCCATTTTACTTGCACTAAAATAATTATCATTAAAGCTAGGGCGTTAGATAATTGATTTCATCTTAGCAAAAAATACGAAACGCGGATTGGCGAGCCGTCACAAAATTTTTGTACTCGATACATGCAAGAAAATTAAGCAATTCATCATTATATCCAGGGCACTGTTGAACGGAGAAAAATTTTCAACGCGAACACTTCGCGTCGAAAATTTTATATATTTTCGAGATTGAGTTAATTAAAAAAGTTCGTAATTGAGTGACGGATCCATTAGGCACATTATATTTCCACCACTTTCTTTTTTTTTTAAATGTCACATTGGAAATATTTAAGTACTTCGGTCAAGCGACCATTTTAATATTTAACAAGAACTTCCAAGCAACAATACCCAGAGACTGGCAAGTGAACAAAGTTAATTAAAAACATAAAATTACAATTAATCGGCATTCATTTACAAAAACAATTAACAACAAAGAATTTCATGAACTACATTATAGGAGATACACAAATAAAAATAAAGAACACATAAAATTAGTTGGTAAAATCAGTCTTAACATACCGAACATTATGTAGGTATCAATTATGATTTTATTACATGACATGCGCGCGTTTAAAAACAACCCTTTTGTACTAAATAATGGAATAAACAGCACCTTATTATGGCATAATATTTATAAACAATTAACACAATACCGCGCAACTGTAAAATAGTTAAATTATTTCATTAAAAACGGCACAGATTAAATAAAACAAAAATGGCTGACACAATTTCATTTCACTCAAGTAAAATTACCTTTATTACTTGCTTATACAATTCTTTCATAAAATTAATGTAAATAAAATTACACAAAGGTACTGTTACGCGGTATTGTAGTACTGGGCTATTCGACATTAAAATATTTCCTATTGGCAGAATGCTAGATTACCTAAGCCTAAGAATGCATCACGAAAAACTGTACAAGAGATCGTTATGTGCGTTCGGATACGTTTACAAAATGAATAAGACGACGCTGTCGACGCGGCGAGAAAAGAATATTATACGTATACAATACAAAAATAAGAAAATTAAAAGGAATGATAGTAAAGTAAAGCCTAAAATCACTGATTTATTACAAAAAAGTTTGTTCAATTTCATTACGTAGCCTCCTAATATAAAAGCAGGTAGAAAGCCGGCCATGCTCACTAGCGTGTATATTACGAACCTCGCTATACATGATTCATCAACGAGTATTAAATTTTCACTATAACCTCAATTTAACAATTATTCTCATTAACTCTACGTACGTTTCGTATTTTTATTGTATTCAATATTTTTACTTTTATTATAGCTAAGTGAAACGATTGGCAGTTACGAATGTCAGCGGCCGATTATCCGACCGAATTCAAACGCACTTAGTATAATTTTAATTCCTTTAGATATGAGCCACTCTTCAAAGTGTTCGCATATATCTACGTGTAACGTTTGAAAATTGCGTCAACTTTTTTATATTCCCTAAATTTCATACAAGCTCAAATTTAACTTATACGTAGGTAGATCGATACAAGTAGGTATATTGTATAAAACGAGTGAAAAACGTAAAAATCTTATACATTTACTATGCAAGGGGATTACGGTAAAAGATTAAATAACATACTACACTTAAAGATAGCTTAAAATAGTGTCAGATTCGTGGCAGTCACGTTTGAGTCACTCGAAGTGTCCTTGGCGTCCGTTATTTTTCCACGTTTTAATGAGAAGCATAAATTAAAGGAAGAATAACGCTTATGGAAAGAAAATTCTTGACATTTTTTTTTCGCAAAAGAGAAATGTAAAAAATTTCCTCCCTTTTTAAAGTCTCCATGCATTTTTATCAGTTTTCATACTTATAACTTCGTACCGTACATAGTTCAGATTCAAATATAATTGAATCGTCATTTCCTTATTCCTATATCATTACCACACCGAAACATATTTATCTAACTACATAGATATGTCATCGAATCACGATCATCCTCTAAAAGCAAGCAGTGATTGTTCAAAGTAATCAAACATTACAAAAGTAACATTCCAAGTCAAGAAGCTGACTATACTATTGACTGTTCATTCGCAAATTAAAGAAATTCAAAGTTTGGGCCGCGAAAATGTTTAATCTAACGTTTCATTTAGAAATCATAGTTTATTTTTGTTTATTTATTATATAATACACGGTAAATCGAAAAGTTTTAAAATGAAGCTAAAGTAAAGGGTAATTTGTAACGTAATGCTAAATATGTTCGCGGCCATTTTAATATCCGTCACGTCAACATGATTGGCTGGTTTATTTGGGCAAGTTTGAACAACACAAGCAACACATAATTATGTTGGAAAATTACAAATATTTACATAACATTATGCACTACGCACAGGACAGACACAAAAATTCACACGACACAGCCGATTCGTCTAAAAGTTCTCATATAATATTGCAATAATGAAACGTGTTACCACAATTTACACTACCTAAACATATTTTAACACCCGATATGAAAAATAAACTTCTAATTACAGCTGCAATAACTATTTATACATTTTACAATATTATGTTTGTATATATGTGTGACGATCAGAATTGAATATCATATATCGCATAAAGTTATTATTTAAGTCTCTAAGCGCACTGTTCATTCACTAATGTTACGTTTATATTTGATCGCAAATTATATTTTCACGGCGTAACCATTACACTGATCATTAAATATTTTTCAACCTCTTTCTCGTAATATAAATGCATCTAAGTATAATTCAACTGTTTATATGGACTTTAACATTTAAACTGTTCCGATTTAGAGACAAAAATAGCACGAACAGCTGCGAAAGTTGGACACATAGTCAGCAACGTTAAGACATAGCCACAATCCGCAACCAACACATCGTAAACACTTTATACAACCGAACTAACATCACGTATAAGATTTTACGAGTTCCCATCATGAATATAGAGAAATTTTATACCGTACTCAGTCGTGTTAACTTCGTAAATCACTGTGGTATGTGTTGACGTGTACTGAATATGTTTCCAGCTTATATTCTATCATAAGTTAGATAATAGGATAATAATTAATTATATTTATTACCCTTCCGACTCACAATCATGATTTTTAGTGGTCACAATCGTAAAATACATCATAAGTAGCGTTGCTAGGCACTCATACATGTTTTAGCCTCTTATACGAAGTTGAAATTACAGTCAGGCGATGTCGCGGGTACATCACTACTTTAGGGTCATATAGCGCGGGGACTCTGTCGATAGATATTTATAATCTGTGGCGAAAGCAGAACAAAGAAGTGTCGGACATTTTTATCAGTAATGGCGGGAAACAGCGAAAATGATGACAACTATTTTGACTATTTATAGTTTTAAGGTGGGGTTGAATTTAGATGTAGTTCTATGTTATTTTAATATTATTATTGTCTTCATTTTTATGGCGATGTAGATTAAAGCATGTCAAAGATTTTTTTAAACTAGGTATTTCAAATACAAAGAATTATTATTTACGTCACAGAAAATGTACATATAGTTACTAAATCAATTAAATTCAGATCTATGTCCATTTAAGGCCGTATATTCTGAAAGTTGGCAACGTCGCAAAAAGCTGTCAAATATTTAGAAGTTTTAATTAATTTGGCAAATTTTCTGTATGAAAACAAGAAATATCGCTCTGTAGTGCACAAAAAAAATGATATAGGAATGCAATTAAAACACTGAATTTGATGTTGTAACCGTTTCAGGTGTATAAAAGGCATTTGGAAAGCTTCCAAATGCTTTTTTTACATCTAAAACTATATATTCGGTGTTACGATATTAATTATTGCATTCTCTTATCATTTTTTTAGTGCACTACAGAGCCTTATTTCTTATTTTCATACAGTAACAATGTTAAATTAATTAATACTTGTTAATATTTGAGAACCATTTGCGACGTTGCCAACTTTCGGAATATACGCTCTTAAAACTAAAGTTTATGTTAATTGAAACAGAAAATACGAATACAATTTAAAATAATTTGTTTCAAAAAGTTTAATTCGACGCAATGCCAGCAGTTCAGCCATCTTTAGCGTAAACGTCAATGTCAAACGATGCCATCTTTCTTTACCTGTCATCGAATAACCGTTAAGTTTAAAAACATGTTTGCATGAATTGTTCCCAATACTTCTTTGTACCGAGCGTATATTAAGTACATACGTAATAACGTTCGCACGACAGAGCCCCTTGGTGCGCGTTTAGACGAGTTTGTCTGATCGTCAGTTGGCGTAGTGGTCGAAAGAGCCGAGGTATTCCAGAGCGGCGCGGTAGCAGAACTCGTATTGATCCTGCAGGAAATAAAGGAAATTAGTATTGAACTGTGAAAAGTTCATAAACTGAGGCCTAAAGTAAAAATTGGTTCTACAATGTCTTTATTGTATTATGCTCTTTGGTGTTTTTTTTTTTCAAAAGTGTTTCAAAGAATCGGTCCTCAATAGTTGAAAATTTGAATAATTCGCTCTAAAGGGCAAATAACACTTTTTTCACCTTTACCATTAAGAAATTGTCAGATAGCTTTTGTTTGAATTAGTAAGTTTACAAAACGTGTGGGCACAGTAGTTGCTTTTATTCGACGTTCCTTTAAAAAAAATCGTTGTCCTAAGATTGTTCTGGGTTGAAATGGGAAATTGTCTTGCATCGTGGGTGCAGTAGCAAATATTTCAATTCACATCACAGACAGACCCGGGACAACACTCGATCGCTCAGCTAATGCTCCAACATAATTTGTATTAATTTATTTAAGATCATGAATGGTGCCTAATAAATTAATATGGAGACTCGAAAATTAGCCTTAAAATAATTTTCGTTGTCACTTAACGACCCAGTCAAAACCCAAACACAGTTTCTCAAACACCATTTCCCTAGTTGTATTCAGTAACTACCCTCCATTTCATGTAACAACATAAAATGCATGCAAGCTTCGCTGTCAACACCTTTGTGACCTATTTCTGTCCGACTCTTGCTGCAGGCATAAATCACCCTGTACACTGCGTTGAAGTAAAACACTAATTATGCAATTATAATTATGCTGGAATTTATAGCCCTTATAATTACTGTGTGTAGGGTTCATTATGGAGCCAGTTTACATGTTTTGGGGACGTTATTGGGGTGTAAAGGAATGTTTGTACATAACTTCTGAAAAATGTGCATACCTATAGGTTTAAAGCTAAGATTATAAAATATCCAGATTTCATTTTAAAAACCTAACGTTTTTAGTGAAGCAAATTTCTCAAATTACGCCACGTACACATTTAAATGTTTTACTTGTGTGCACTACGCAAAAAACAAGTGAACATCTCCATGTTCACTTGTTTTTTGCGTAGTAATTGAACGAAGGGCTAGGTTAGATACATAATTTTTCTTCCTTTTTTGGCTCAATTCTTCAGTGGTTTACTAGGAATTTGAATATTCAATAATCTAAGGTATTAAGCTTCTAAGCTAATGACGTGTAAGAGAAGAGTCGTAAATAGCGTGTCCGTCGTACGGCATTTAAAAAAAAAATCAAGTGCCTTTTTTTCGAAATAACTGAACCCATTTTAATGAAAATTCATACATATAAGCAGGGTACATAGGCCTAAATGGTTATCAGAAAACATTTTCTAAATGTCTTATTTAAAAAAAGATGTTTGAAAATCTCTTTTTCTTCGGAAAGTTTAAAATCGGATTTCGCTGTAACCCCATTTTTAGTAAAAAACCGTTTGATCCCCGCACGGAACAAATATCTGTACCATCTGCAAGTAGTTTTTCCGGCTGTTTGTGCTTGTGAGATTCTTTTTGTAACAACCCACGATACAGGAGAAATTTGTAGGGTGGGGTAACGTTTAAAAAAATAGTGAGTCGAAAGGTTGGCCACATAAAAGCTTTATACCTCACCTCTGTTTAAAATATTACTGGCCGCTTCCACGTGCAGCCAAAAAATTTCATAAGGTTATAGTTATAAGGTCCAAATTCCTCTTACCTCAGTCTGAACCATGGCTGGGCGTTGCGTGCGCAGCGTGCGCACTGTCTGGAACACATCGACGACTCCCTCGTACTGCATACGTTCCAGGACCGTCGATAGTGTGATGAATACCCCAGTGCGGCCTACTCCCGCGCTTTAGGAACAAAAGAGAAGACGAATTTGATCACTAAACTTTTTAATACGGAGTTTTAATTAGAAGTTAGTGCTGGGTGTTTTGGTATCTAAATATAACTGTATTAAAAAAAAAAAAACTGAATGTTTTATTGAAGTCTGCCAACGCTAATAGTGAAGCGTAGGTTTAATATTTTTAAGATATAATGGAACCTGTGAAGTTTACATTAAAAAAAAAGAAACACGTATTCTCAGATAAACTGATATTTTTCATGTAGCTCTCTCTACCTTCAGTCGGCTTTTTTTTTCTAAGCATGTTCTATTCTAATTTCGGGCAAAGACTACCCTATTTTCTTTTCTTTTTGAAAACCCAGTACCTAAAAACAATTATCACCATATCTGCGATATCATTCGAGCAAAAAAAAACCGTGTTTGATATTGATCAGAGAGAACTACTTTGTAAGTGAGCACCTATTCCACCATTTTCTCACAATAGTTACCTGCAATGTACAGTAATAGGTCCATCTTGTCCAAACTGTTCTTTGGTCTTGTGCACTTGACCCAGGAAGTCGATGAAGCCTTCGCCACTCTTCGGAACTCCTTGTTCTGGCCAATCCGTGAACTGGAATTGACGTACCGTCCTCGATGACCCGTCGCGTGCGTCCGTTACCTGAGTAAGTACGAATTTCGAATGTATTTAGTTATTTGAAGAATAAAACATGACCTACAAACACCTAAGTTATTGTAATGGACTAAATTTTAAATAAAAACTTTGTAAACATTATTTTTTTATATAATTTAAAGTTTTAATTAGTTTAGTTAAGCTAATTTCAATGAGAATGCATGAGTACGATCAGCTAAGAAGTAATTAGTGTTATCTTTGCTTTTAAACATGCATAAAAAATATTTTAAGTTGGACTGAACTTCAAACTTTAACCAAACATTTGAAAGAAAGGTATTCTTGATCTTATTTTCTACGCCTTATTGTGACTTCATACACGTTTTTCTAATACTAACATGCGCATAAATAAACAATTATCATATGAAAACATCATTAGCAAGATAATTACTACAACGAACATTTGTGAAAATTAATTGGAACGAAGTATTTTTTGTTAAACTTTAGTTCGTAACAATTGCACAGCATATTTCGTACATAGTGTATAACATAGTAGAAACAACTGAAAACAACAATGTACGACACAAGAGTACCGTCTCAGAACATTTTTATTCTATTTTCCGAAGAAGAGCCAATGACATCGACACTAAGTCCACGATGTTCAAACTTTAGTAACAAAGTAACAAGGTATTGGAAAACTGGAAGTTAGATCAATAAAGTTTTATCAGTTATTCAAGAATTTCAATTTGTTTGCGAGGGGGACGTACCTTGAATTCCCTCAAGATGTACTGGGGCATGTTGTACTCCGCGATCGGATCGACCACAAAGCATTGGTAGCGTACCGAACGATCTGATGGCCAGTATTGGTGGCATTTTTCCTAGAAAAACATGAATATAAGTATGAATATTATAGTTAAAAGTTCCCCATAGGGTATTTAAAAAAAATTGAGTAGTTGACACCGCAAATCAACTGACATAGGTACTTATGCGCTGTCAAATTTGCCTCAAAATATAAATAAATATGTAAAATTATGGTTACCGCGATGGTAAGGTGCAAATAGCAATTGCAACTAGTCTCATTACTAATTTGAAATATTTAAAAATACATTTTAACAGTTTAAGAAAAATCAATAATCCGGTTTTAAATATAGAGTATTTTAGAAAAGTTGCATGTTGGAAATGTTTATCTATAGTGTCAACTACCCATTTTCACAAAAACAAAATGAAGAAAGAGTACTTACTCGGCCCATTTCCTTCAATTTGGTTAACATAACAATGATTGTCGAGTTGTGTTCCCACAGCATCCGCCAGAAGTCATCAGTTGTATCTGGCAAAGGACCTTGAGTAGCAATGTAGGCTGCTCTGTATCTGTACCCATCGACAAACGACGCGTTGATATAGTCCGACCCATCACGAGGAGTCAGGCAAACCCGGGTCGACTCATACGGCAATATATGCACCAGTCTGTTCTTATGCTTATTGCAAGGCAAGCTAGCAGACACAAACCGACTGGAATCAGCCTTCATGTTCGCCAATTTCTTAAATTCCAATTCCATTCCAGTGATGTTCTCAATAGGGTCTACGCGCATCAGCTTTTGAATGTGAGCGTGTAAGTTGCGAGCGGGAACTTCCGTATCGCCGCAAATTACGGCTTCAAGTAAAGCGTCGTGGATGAATATGTATTGGTCTTCAGTCTGCACCATGTAGTTGCGCTGAGCTCGCAAACAGGTCACGTGGCCGTAGATATCAACGGTGCGCTCATGACGAGCTCTCTCAAGCATTGAGTCGATAACAATGAAGCAGCCAGTACGGCCAACGCCAGCGGAGCAATGGACAACCAACGGACCAGCATCAGGAGGGTTCAACGCTCTAACTCGTCGCAAGAATTGAAGGAACGGTGCCGGATGATCAGGAACTCCATGGTCAGGCCACGCAGTAAACTGCAGTTGCTTAATCTCACGACGCTCGCTACTATTCCCATTCCGTTCCACTTGGAAGGTTCGGATGCAATAGGTAGCGAGTTCCTGAACTTCTGCAATCGTAACTGTCATCATGCCATACGTCTCCGTCCCCCTGCTGGGCCAGTATTGGTCGCATTTGATTCTTGTTCTCTCCTCTAGTTTAGTCATCATTACGATTGTAGAAGTTCGGAGTTCCCAACACATCCTCCAGAAATCTGCGAGCGTTTCTTGGAGAGGTCCTTGAGTAGCCACGTAAGCGTTGTGTTTGCGATAGCCATCGCAGTAGTTGGCATTGATGTAGTCACTTCCGAGTATTCCGTCGATTGGTTGCAGGATAACACGACTATGATCATAGGCAATGACGTTAGCATAGCGGTTCTTGGGCTTGTTCACTTCCATATTCGAGTGATCCCACGTGAATTGCTGACCAGGCTCAATACTTTCATATTCTTGCGAGAATTTGAGGTTGTCGTTGGTTTTAAGTCTTTCTATGTGGTCCGAAAGTTCCAGAATTGGAATAGGAGGATGGGAAATCATAGCCGGAGTTTGGAAGTTCAACCGTCTCATTTCAACGGGATCAGATGGAGCTCCAAAACCAACGTCTGCAGACATTAATGGTCTCGTCACTGCGGCTTGGTCAGGAGCCTTGCAAGGTTGACGTCTTCTCTTAACTATGAACAAAACTACCAAACATAGTGAGAGCATCAGAGCAGCAATAATTGGGCCGATAACCCACACCATGCCGGCTTCTTTCCTATTCTCTTCTATTCTAATCTCTGGATCTCCATGAATGTCTTTAGGATCAGGCCTGCTTGGTTCTTCACCAGGGGGCGCTTCCCGCATGTCTAGCGACAAATATTCAGAAAATGGACTGGACGTATAAAGATGCTTTTGAGGAGTATCTACAACAGCACGGACGAACACTCGGTACCTTTTGCTAGGATTCAATTTTCTGTTCAGAAAACCTTCATACATTTCATCATTCCCGAGATGGAACGTATACAAAATATTTCGTTGTAAGAATTTGGCAGCAATGTATGGTGCGTTTTCATCATCTGTTCGAACGTTATTTTTAATTAAATCTTCTGTTAGGAACTGATCCGGATTCTTATGATTATGAGCTTTATCATCAGGCACTACAACTAGATAATAATGCGATATGGGTCCATATTCTTCGGAGGCTTGAGGTAGTATGACGAGTATTTCGTTCTCAACAACGCCGTAGAAGTCCGGCTTCACCATCGGTTTAGGCGCTGCCATCTGCGTGGTTACAGTGATCTTCGTCGGCGGTCGGTACGAATCGTCGTTAGGTATGGCACTTACATTTACATTATACGTTGTGAACGGAGACAGATCATTTATCGAATACGACGTTCTATCATGCTTCACAATGATTTCCCTTCTTGGTATTTCTTGCGTTTGCGTCATACCAAGAGAGTCAACAAATTCTTTAATTGCATTGTAGGAAATCTTATAGCTAACGGGGTTTAAGCGTAACGGAGGCGACCATGACAACGTCATGGAATGAGTGGACACATCTTGAGCCCTAAGGTGTAAAGGCACTTCTTCTGGCTTGACTTTAACAGTAACCTTCTCTGATAACCTTCCAAGACCGTCTGCCGTTCTTGCAGCAACAGCGATGGCATATTCTGCGAACTTTTCCAAATTATCCAAATCAGCTGAGTGCGTCACGTGAACGCTCTTTTGCTGCCACTCATCCAGATCCTCGACTGGCGTCATTGTATAGAATATGACGTAACCGATGATCTTCTTCCTTGAACGGAACGTTTCCCACCAAACTTCTACACTTGATTCTGAAGTCGCGACGGCTTTTACTGACATGGGAGCTCTACCGATGTCCCTTTCAGTATGAGCCGTCATGTCTTTGCTGAACGGTCCAGCCCCTTGATCAGTGTACGCTCTAACTTTGAACACATAATGTGCGTCTTCTTCTAAACCAGTAAAAACGGCTTTAGTTAATTCTGTAGTCTTTTCTGCAACAGAGGATTGATCTCCTCTCTTGAAAAACTGTACATCGTATTTCTTTATCTGGCCACTTCGGTCGGCGCGGATTGGAGGTTCCCAAGTGATACTGATGATGTCTGGCGTTTGGAAGTGGTATGTGACATTCGTCGGTGGGCCTTTTGGCGCACCTTCGGGAGTAAGCCAGTATTTAATTGTCTCTTGACCTATTCCGATATGGTTTTTACCTGCTACTCTATATTCATACTGGACGCCTCTTTCCAAATCAGTTATTTTATACGAATGTACTTTAGTACCGGGGAAATTGATTTCTTCGAGAGGTTGGTCTTTTATACCATATCGGAGTCTGTATCCTAGTAGATCACCGTATGTTTGGGATGGTTTGCTCCATTCTAACTCTATTGAAACTATGGGCTCTCTTTCCAAAACCCTGCAAAAGAAATTATAGTTCGTTATTGCTGTTCAAAATGTCGTCATAATGTAATATGATTCTATAAATAATTGTGGCTCACTTAAGGTTGACGGTGGGCCTGTTTGGCACTCCGCCAGGCGTCTTCACCGACACCGGCGCACTTCGGTCCCCGTCCCCCTTCCTCGTGAGAGCTGCCACTTGCACGTTGTACCGCGTATCCGGTTGGAGCCCCGATATGTTCAATTCGAGAGTCGTATCGTCCATTACATTGAACCGCATCGGGTCGTTAAGAAGTCCCTTGCCCTATAGAAATAGAATTGCGGTTTAATATTTTGTGTAACCAATTTAAATATATTTTAAAGGTAAAAGGTACATACCTCTTCTCGTACTTCTTGCACGTGCACATGATATCCTCTGATGATTCCGTTTTTCTCTTTCTCTTGCGGCGGCTTCCACGTCACGTGGATGGACGTCGAGTTGATGGCAACGACCTTCACGTCTTGGGGCTCTCCGGGTACTGTGAGCACACAACACAAATGTGAGACATCCGAGCCGTACCTATTTGCATTTCGACCTAAACTGCCCTATCAGCATCTACGGGAGCGTGCTAAAAACTACCTAAAGCGACTTTCAAGGGCCTAAAAATGGAATTAAGCATCGGCGTCAAAGGCTTGTCAGTTAAGCGCTGCGATTGGTCATTAATCGTAGTTTTATAGTGCGGTCGGTAATCCCCGTCGTTGATGCTGATAGAGCACTTGGGTCGCGGCGCGTGCTATACACGCCTGTCAGCATCTCGATCGGGCATTTGAATACCAACACACACTGAGACATTATCATTTACGCCCTTTCACATCACCATAACCAATTAAAATCCATTACCTTCCAATCCACATCGTAAAGAACAACTAAAATCGTCAAGCTTTTACAAAGAGTCAACATTTAGTAAGTAATTCATCTATTAGTTTCCAAAGCAGCATTTCTATAACTAAAATCCTTAATTCACACACTGCAAGGGATCATGCTCCGGGACGTCAAGACTTGTGGGAATAAATTCAAAATTAAATCACAGAAAAAGGTACACACCAAGTCTTTCAAATCATCAAAATGTCGTCTACGAAGACATGCTTTCAGAGGTTACCGCTTGCAGTTTGTTTCAAAGTAGTCGTTAGATTAAGGAGCTAGGAAGATTATCTACAAAAAGCATTAAGGCACAAGCACAAACGCACATCGAAACAAGCACTATAGTAATTGGTACTCACTCCTTATAGCTGTACGGGGTTACCAGCGGCCCATACAAAGTCAGTGACGAGAGAAAAAAGAGAAAAACGCATTCAAATACATTTAAGACAAATTGTGCGAACATTGCAGGGCGAACGGAACTACTAAGTGAGAGATTACGAGTAGAACGCTTGTCGGCGAAATGGGGGGCACTCTTATTTTATTTCCTCGTGTATTTTGAGCTCTTTAGGAGGCGCATTCGGTTTAAGCCGCTTGGGACGGTCTAGGTTCGCGTGCATTGCCTTTTTCTGTTCGCCGCGCGGAACAAACGGGAACGTGAATTTTTATTTCATGAATAGAGTGCAAATGTGTGGAGTTTGTTTGTCACGAAGGATCTTTTTCGTGCAACTGACTGCTTACACGAGTGTTTAGCGTCGTTCGCAAAATGTTGAAGTGGGACAGAAAAAGGCAAGGTGCACACGTCAGGACCCGTTCGTCGCCCGTCGTTGCAGAGAAGTCACTCACACGCACATGTATTGATTAACGCGAGGCGCCAGTCTATGTGTGTGTGTGCTTCTATGTGTCTGTCAATGTGCGCCTTCGTACCTTCTGTGTGTGTGATGCCTCGAACCTCGTGTATCCTCAGTGATGTTTGTGACTGTGTCAGAGTGTCCTTTGGCTGTGCTCTTCAAACAACTCGTCTGTGTTTGATATAATTCGGCTTGTACTTTACAGGAGTGATTGTTGTCTGTCTGGTCTATCACGCAGCGTTCTTTGAGCTCCGCCCGTTCGTTGTTTACGGCAATAGCGAACGTTAGGCATAATAGTATTCTGTTATGTCACAATATCTAGTGTGCATGCACGACGAAAGTCTGATAGAGTATACAGAAGAAAGAAGAGAGGCGAGAGTGAAACTGCTACTGCCAAGAAGAGGTAGCACAAGAGCAAGTGAGATAGACAGAAATAGAGATAGGAAGAGAGTAGCGCGTAGTCTAGTAACCGAGCTGAGCAGTCGGGGAGTACAGGCGAAGAGTGTCGCGGACCTATCCCTGGGATCCGCCGCGAGTGTGGCCAATAGGTGTACAGTTTTACTAGATAGGAATTTGGTCGGAGGATCCGGGGGACGCGGCTTCGACCCGCAGCCTTCCCGCTAATAGTAGATAGTAGTCAGGACAGTACAGTGAGTAAAGAAGTAGTAATTGTGAGTAGTTCAGTAGCATGCGCGCGTGTCGTGTGGGGACGGTATTGGTATTCAAATGCGGCGCTCGGGCCGTGGTGCGTGTTGAGCGGTCCGTATAGCCGGCTGTCGCTCGGCTCGCTCGCTGAGCTCCCGCGGTAAGCGCCGATGGTCGGCGACTCATCAGCGCTTACAGCGCGGCGCAGCGCTTCACGTTTGAGCTGCAAGCGGCTATACCATGTGTGACGCACTCGTTCTCTCACCTCGTGTCGTCGCTAGTGGTGCTGAGTGATTCCTAAAAGTGCAGTATTTACCTCACGCAATCATACACATTGTTACCGTAACCAATTGCGTGCAGCAAAACGTGAAACCTATCTGGTGCCCAGTGAAAACTTAATTGAACGAAAAACGGTGCGGTGTCGGTAAAGAAAGCATGCAAAATTGTGTTCATTGCTAAATACTCAACAACTGTGCGCCAAATCAATAATATAACGGTGCCGTCGACACTATACCAGGTGCATTATAAACTTTGCATTTCAGTGAGTGCCATCTTAACGTGTGATGACGAGTCAGGTAACGCGTCATCAAAAGAAATCATTACATGTGACAAGTGAGTGGAAATGTCAACTCTATGTCGCTGTGCACAGCGACTATAATACAGTGAAACCAAAATGATCATCTGTGACATGATTATAGATATACATGGAAATATTATCGGCAAGCATAATTGTTACTTTTTATCAGAACTGAACCTCCTTGTTTAGAATCCTGCTATGTGCTCACAAAAAAGGAACAAAAGAAAAAATGACATTAGTATCTTTGGTAATAGTAGTTGTAGCGCAACGAGTTTGCTAATGTGAATATGAACTATTCCGTTATGGTATTAATGGTTTATTTGATAATAGCCCACCACCAATGTAAGACCAATAAACATTTGCACAATGTTACGTTCACTCACGGTCAAAATAGAACTGTTGTTAGAGCTTACAAATTTAAATAGATCACTTCAAGCAGTTCGATTTTCACTGTGAATTTATTATTATATTTTACCATAAAATCATTCATATAGGATTTAAAAACAATACATATTAATCGTAACACTTTAGCATTTTGCTCATATGAATAATTTTATACACCACTTTATACCAACTTTGTTAAATCCCATGGTTTTGTTAGTAAATATAGATCATGTATCATTAGAAATCATTGTCTTCGAATTTATGTTAAGGAAAAGATAATCAGTTATAATAATACCAGAGCAAGTACTAAAAGAATGCCATACCATCGCATTGAAATATTCATAGCTTATTCAAAAATATTTTAAAAGTAAATGAACTGCCAGAACTCCTCTGATATTACATAGCCAAAGAACTTTGTTAATTTGAAAGATAATTAAATTATTCATCAATTATTAGCAATTAATTCTTTGGCCCGGGATCGCTCAATTTTATGATTTCATGTTTATTAACGCTCCCTCAGATTATATTAAAAAGTTCATTTATCAGGAGTTTTTTGTTCAAGAATTCTTTTGCTTCTTCACTTCGGGACTGAGTGAGGTCATAAGATTGAGCTGATATGGAACAGTCGGAAGGTTAGTGAATGTCCATGAGGTAGTGACACGTACCGTCTTCATGCGTGCGGACGGTGACGGGGTAGGAGGCGGGCCCGTCGCCCACACTGGTGCCCGCCAGCACCCAGATGCGGTACTCGGTCCAGCGCCGCAACTCATCCAGTACAAACGTCGTCTGATTCAGTTTGACGACCGTGGCCTCAGAATCCCCCCTCCCAGACTCCACACAAAGCAGCTTGTAGTAAGCGATCCGTCCGTTGGCGCGCTCGGCGGGCGGCGGCTGCCACGACACGCGCACGGCCGTGGGCGACACGGCCTGCGCCGTCACGTTCATCGGGGGCGCTCCAGGAACTAAACAAGCTCAACGGTAAGGACCGGCCGACACAGATCCGGGGATCGTGCCAACACCTGCAACTGAAATGACGCGCGAGCCACGCCGCGCGCCGCGTTATACCCGACACATAGCCGAACCTAACCGATGCAATCACTGAATGCGATTGAAACAAAAAATAAAATGTGCCCAAAACCAAAATGAACGAACGACGTCAGTCGTCAAAATAAACGAGCATGCATTTTCTGTAAGTGTGGTGTGATTGTAGGATCCGCTCGCCCATACATCTCTAAGTCTCATCCGTCACACTTCCCCTGTTGGAAGAAAATTGTGATGATTATGTTTTAGCTGACGACCCGGAGAACACTATGTTTTATCCCAGTGATAGATGGCGTGGCCGTCGGCAGATCGAGACAATGTGATTGATGGAGCCCGATGAACTTAATGACAGATGAGCCAAGATTTCCAAATGTCGTCCGCGTCGTCGGCGTTTGAATAAAAAATGTCATTCGAGGCGTTAACCTCGTATTTAAAAGTCTGACCTACGAACAACATAAAGCTACTACTAAGGTACCGTGTACGCTTTCAATTAAGCAAATTGTGAACAAGTTCGACAGTTCCGTTGAGTCGCGCAATCAAGTTACGGCGTACACTTTACCGTTTCGACAAATTTACGATTACAAAACACATATTGTGATATAAAACTTGGTGCTTGTGCTGTATTACTGGCAGCGTGCCGGGCAGGTGCTCTTATGTGAAATATTACATTAGGAGTTACCTGGTACACCCACAATAGGTTCACTCTCTCATATTCAAGCGATGATTGGGAAGGAGCCACTTTGCGAATTGCACCAATAATAAAACGTTCGTGAATTCTTTACATACAATAGTTGAAAGCGTTTTCCATAAATTGTGTTGGTTAGCGGACTTTTATTGTGGAAAGCGAGTAAAATTTATTCCATATTGAAAGACTTCTGGATCCGTTTAGTTCAAAATGGGATCCATGTGATCTATTTCTTGGTCTTTTTATGGGATCCGTCTTTTGGGGTTTCTGGGAGTGTTATGGCCCATTCCCCCTCAACCTATCTACCACTCACTCTTCACGAGACGTCACTCCAAGTGTGCGGTGTGCGACATACCGTATTGTTTGGTCCGCACGGCGATGGGCGGCGTGGTGGCGCCCTCTCCGCGCTGCGACCGCGCCGCCAGCCAGATGTAGTACAGTGTGTTTGGATACAGCCCGTTCAGTGTGTACGTTTCTGTTATTGGTATCCGCCTGGGAGAAATTTATGATGAAATAAAGTATTTTCTTGCATTAGAAGGAAACTTATTTTCGGAAAAAAAGACTAGCTCTTTTATTGTTACTGGTAATGTCGGCAGCGCAGCCCCACTCGAAATAATAGTACTGCATTAAGATATTGTATTCTGTTTTGCAGTTTGAAAGTGGCGCCTATTACAAAAAAATGAAAGGGAATCGTGTCTTGGTAGTGACATGTGATGAGGAGGGATAACACTCATGAGACTAAGAGAGTGATGAGTATGAATGTTGATGGATGGAGAGGAAGAGGAAGGCCAAAGAAAAGTCGGATGGATTGTCTGAGGAATGATATGGAAGAAAAAGAAGTAAATGATACTGTGATGTCTGATAGAGGGGAATGGAAGAAAAAAACGTGTTTCGCCGACCACAAGTAAAAAGGGATAAGGGCAGGAAGATGATGATTCTGTTTTGCGACGCATCAATTCTATACAGGGTGATTTTTTAGTCACCATCCAAATTTTAATATATTAATCTTTGGCGAAAATCATTGAATACGTGTTTTTTCTTTTTGTATCACTCAATACAAAAATATCGAGATATCACGTCTCAATGTTATCTATAAAAAGTTGATGAATCGGGACAGCGCGCTGTGATGTGTCGCTCAGGTGTAGCGGGGCGGGGCGGGGGGTCAGCGGGGAGCGCTCTGTCCGTTTCATGCGTCGGCAAGTGTATATTATTAACGTTTAGCTTAGTGACCACACAGAGCGGATGAGAAAATGATTAAATATGACAACTTGACGTATCGATTTTTTTTCAAAAATGGTGGATTGATACCTAATAACTAGAAAAATTTTGGACGGTGGTAAAAAAGTCATCCTGTATAATAAGTTACGATCTCAATATGAGGATCATCATCTGTCTAGCCTTTTCCCAACTATATTGGGGTCGGCTTCCAGTCAAACCAGATTCAGCTGGATATCAATATTTTACATGGAGCGACTGCCTGTCGGACCTCCACAACCCAGTAACTGGGTAATACGATACCCCATGGTAAGACTGGTTGTCAGACTTTAGAGCTTCAGACTAACAGTAACGACTGTCAAAGATCTACAAATGACAGCCGGGACCAACGGCTTTACGTGCTTTCCGAGGCACGGAGGAAACTCGCTATGATAGATGGTCACCCATCCACAGACCAACCTCGGCAAGCGCGGCTTAACCTGTAAGATCCGGCTGTACTTATTTAGCCACGAGCTATAACATAAAAATCAAAATCGCTGGTCCAGCAGGTCGTAAGGACCATTTCTCCCAAAAGAAACTCAAGAACAACTCCTTACTTCCGATGGTTCTCCTTGGCGTACGTGTCGTTCCAGTACAGTTCGTACGACACGATATTGTCTCCCGCGTGAGCTGGTCTTCTCCACGAGAGGGTCACTGAAGTCTCACCGGCTTCCACTGCTATCAGGTTTGAAGGTTGGGATGGCACTCCTGGTGATAGAACACAGAATCAGAAATATGATTTTGCTTGGAGCCTTGAAACATAAATTCTTCATTTCAAAATTATGATGTTGTTTTGTTGGAAGATCTTTAAAGTTTATTTAATTATTTTGGTTTTGTTTGTTTTTTCTTTTTTGTATTTTTTTCATCTGAGTTGCTAAAAGTTACAGCTATTAATTAAAAACACAGTACCTACCAAATTCACGATTTCCTTATACCTAAATTCATTTGTTTTTGTTTCTGATCAGAAACATTATTTTCCTCTTTCAGAAAGTGGCCCTATGATATCTTTCTACATTTCAAAGTTGACAGCTTGTGTCCGACATTTTTTTTGACTTTCATACACAATACTTCGTACATTCAATGTGCGAGTTTTTTTACGTTGACTCGTTAGTAACGTTTTACTACGTTCGGCGCTCTTATTGGTCCGCTCCAAGGTCGTGAGAGGAAAAACGCGTGTAAACGTTACTATCGCGTCAACGTAAGAAAACTCGCACTAAGCACACAGATGTCACAAATCCTACTTCCTACTAATATCCTACTACTTCTTACTTATTCTACCAATATTATAAAAGTGTAAGTTTGTTATTCTTTCACGAAAAAACTACTGAACGGATTTAGATGAAATTTAGTACACAGGTAGTTTATAACCTGATATGAATAAATATCATATGTGTTTAACATAATTATGATATTTTCTATCCCAATTTTATGTCCCCGTGGGATAGAAGATTATATTCAAGATAAAAATGCTTGGAAACATGCTGGTCCTGCTCCATAGTACAATGTAGGGCTTGAACAGAATCAAACTTGGTTGAAATTTTTAATGCTCACACACTGCCTATATTGTATTTGTATAAAGTTATAGTTGCATTATTTTGTGAAAGTGTGAACACCGTGTACCTTTTAGCTGTTTATTTATTTATTGTTTTTTTTTTTATTCTTTCAATGGTCATAACTTGAGTACGCCGCTTTCACATTTATTTATTTCTTTAAAAATTTGTAATTACAAAACATTGTAAAACATTTTTGAAAAAGAGTAAGTATGGAGTTTCTTGCCCATTCTTCTCCATACAACCTACCTTAGCGAATGGGTGTAGAATCAATCCCATCCCTTCCTATTTCCTTTAAATGTAATAATCGACGTTCAAAAGTGCCTCTTTGATGGCCTAATTGGAATAAATGATTTGACTTTGACTTTGATATTTTATGTTTTCGAGTTGAAGCTGGCAGCAGCTAGTCTCACAGATGAAGGTATTAGAACGCAAGCCATTCTTACTCAATCCAGAACCTTCTATTCATATAATAAATAAACAAATGGACACATACCTTGCTGCGTCTTCACCTGAACAGGCGCCGATATAGGTCCGGGTCCTACGGAGGTAAACGCTTGCACGCGAATAGTGTACACGGTGTGCGGGATCAATTCGCTGATCGTGGTCAGGTGACTGTTATCCATCTGTGAGAGAAGCTTGGTTGTAACAAAGACTCTGTAATAATTTTGTTAATTGCAAAAGACTTGTGCATAAACGCCGACCAAAAAAGTACCTACTACATTATTTTTTAGCGTTGTAAAATCATCAAATGAATCCTCCCACCCAGGGCAAAGCGGGAGGGACTGTCAGACTTGTACTGACTAAAATCCACGGTGTCCTTCAATAGCCCTTTACGTTCCGAGGTCACGGTAATTCGTAAGTCCCGCGGATTACTTTTTGAGATAGATTTGTAAAAACATAAAATCATTAAAAAAAAAAATTAGCCCACTGGTATCAGAAAGAGCGCTGGCTTTTTTAAACATTACCCACAACACGGGATCTCCAGTATCGTCATCAATCGAACCCAGAAAACCTGTAGTTATAGGTTATACAAATATGTTTCGCGTGGGAATTAAAGCCGCGACGCGCAGCGCAAGTCAATCGTTCAGCCGGGTACACTACGATAATACGAAAAACTTTATTCCGAAATTCATAAATACGAATTTCAAAATACCGATTTTCATAATTCCGAATGGTTCAAAATTCCTAATATAACAACTCCGATGGATCAATATTCCTATTTTATTAATTCCGAAATTTCAAAATTCCTAACGTTTATAATTACTATTTTCAAAATACCGAATTTCAATAGACCGAATATCAAAAATTCCGACTTAACATATTTTCCGAAACATCAAAAACACGAATACCGAATATTAAAATTCCGATTATTGGAATTCCGATTCGGGTCCGTCAGGTCGAAAAGTCCGAGTCGGGGTGCCTCAAGACACATTTTGCTCGCTATTGCATCCTGAGCACCACCAAGGTGGTTCAACGGAGCCCCGCTTCGCGGGGCTCCTATTTCTGTGAGCAAGGTTTAAAGTAACCTAACACGAAGGGGATGGCGGGGTCTTTCAGACCCCGCCATCCCCTTCGAACCTAACCTGCCCGTGTCGGGGTGTCCCAAGTCCCGAGCTCGCTTCGCTCGCTCTTATATCCTTGGTCGATTTGTTGACTAACACCTACCAAGGTAGGTCGACGGAGCCCCGCTTCGCGGGGCTCCTATTTCTGTGAGCAAGGTTTAAAGTAAAGTCCGAGTCGGGGTGCCCCAAGTCCAGAGCTCGCTTCGCTCGCTAAGTTCTCCTAATAACAATAAAAATCCTGAAGTCAAACAGTGAAAGTTAAGAAGATACGCCTCGCCACTCCGTGCATACACGGGTTTAAATAACACTCTGGGAGTACGGTATCGGTAGACAAAATTACGTGGAGCCGGTTTTGCACCAATTCGTTTCTGTCACTGACTTTGTGGAATGAGAAACGAAATTCCGATTTTCAATATTCCGAAAAAATCAGTTGATGAGAACTCATCGAGCATTACATTTTTCGAATATGTGAAAATCGGAAAAAGAAGAAATCGGATATACGACTTTCGGACAAATAAATTTCGAGATTCTTAATAATAGATATTGTAATTTTTAGGTATTATGATATTCGGAGTTTTGAAAATCGGAATATCGAAATTCGGAATAAAATATTTCGGAGTATTTGGGTGTTCCCCGTTCAGCCACTACACCAACCGCTAACAAGAAAATATTTTAAACTTACCATTTGTGAATTCCACGATTGTAAATGCTGCGCAGGGTCAGTAGTGTAGTAGATTTTGTAGCCCTGCAAAATATTTTGTGTAAATATTTTTTTAAGTAACGCTTAAGAGTCCTATTGTATTCTCATAAAAATACAGTTTTCTTTATAGATTTTCTCGAACCCTCGGCTGCGTCGTAACTAAAGCGTTCACCGAGAAAACACGATTAAGCAGAAGCACCTATAGAAGGCGGTACCCAGTTTTCTAAAGAGAGTGACACGCAAATAGGAATACAACTATTGAATATCATCAGGACTGATCGCTCTAGTCAGGACACGGGCCTGCCTTTAACGGATTGTAGGCCCTGGGCACTAAGGACAATGGGCCTCACACCGCCCCTGATACGTTTAATTTTCTTTTGACAGCTTTTAGAAAAATATACGCAACTATAGACAAAGAAAAGGAGGTAAGATTATAAAACAAACAATGCGTGCTCGAAAATATAACTTTTCGGTTAAGTTTTCTACAAAAAACGATCACTACTCCAATTATTGTCTCAGTAACTAGGTCCCAAAGCCGGCCCTGACGCAAGGCCACATTGATTTCACGTCCTACTTCCCATACCATTAACCAAACACTTGCGCTTCCATCAAAACCAAATTTACGATATCTAAGTGCCTATATCCAAACTTCGGGGTAAGGCGATCAAATCTTGCGATCTAATTAGAGCAGAAACTACATTTAGATTTAGTTACCGTAACTTGTCCGTTGGGTGTCTCCGGCTCATCCCACTGAATTACCATTGTACTCGAGCTTAGAGGACGAACTTGGACGTTCCTTGGCGCTGAACCGGGTTCTAAGAAAAAAAAAACAAATTGATAGTGATGTCACATTTAGTTTTGGCTGTCATCCCACATTAGTCGATTATTGTTAACCACTTCTGCATGCTTTTGTTTTATGAGATAAACATTCCATTTTTAAACCTGTCAATATCTTTATAAAAATGTTTTTGAATGAGGACTGATTTTTCAATAGTCAGATAACTTCTATCTGAGGAATAAAAATGGCGGTTTGACAGCATATCTATGGAAAATATGTCAAACAGTTACTTTAATTCCTCAGATAAAGGTTAACTGACTATTGAAAAATCAGCCCTAAGTAATACATTTAAATCGTAAAGCGTGTCTAAAATTTTCTTGAATACTTATACACGACTTTCTAAATTGAAGTAATAAGTTTTTTTTAATGCGAGAATACTAAGAGCCTTTTCATAAATATAAGTAATTCAATTTCAAGTTTGATAAACATGTATAGAATCCATCTTGAAAGACTAAGTAGGTACAAGCTATTCATTCACTACATTTTCATAACCAACCGTTAAACATACATCACAGTTGTTAAATTAGATACAATTTATAAAATTAACATCAATAACAAGCCATTAAGATGAAAACATACAGAACTCAAAGATATGTATAAACTACGACGTCTTTTGTAATAAACGTCACGAAAATTAAAGAGAAAAATAATGGTAGTCTCGTTTCATGAACCGTAAAGTATAATAATGTAAAGCCGGTCTTTCTGCTAAAGAATATCCCATCGTAAATACGTAGAAGTATCCAACATCCTGCCGCTGATAACTCAGACACAACACGTAATCATCCCGATGTTAAATTAAGAAGCGATTCGACTCATCTCAATTATCTACAGAATAAATATAAAAATAATAGCACAATAACCGTCGGGGGCACAATGCCTGTCTTAATAGGATTTGTAATCGCAGCCTCTAACACGAAAAATGGGGCGTCACTCAATGAAAAAATCTCTTTTCTGTTTATAATACTCGCGAAGGGCAAAACAATAAAAGTTTCGGGACTGTGCAATATTAAAACGCTATAATCTTGTTTGGGTCCAGAATCCGGGGTCGGCGACGTCAGACCAAACTTTTCCTTTATTAGAAATGTAAAGAATATCAAAAGACCTGTTGGTAATTTTATATACCAACGTTTTCATTAGCAATTCATCCAAGTTTTTATTTTGTCTGTTTTGTGACATCGTGCTATGGGGCCGTGGGCGACGCTCCACGACTCAAATTTAATATATTTTGCTGAGGGAAATTAGATATGATGGTTTAACATTTACGAACCGAGAAACGTTCGGGGAGCGGATAAAGAAATGAAATTCCACCACAGGGTAATTGTAACGTAAATATTTAATATGTAATTGAGGTGAACGAGCAGTCACACCAATTTGTCACGTATCGCGACAAATACAATAAACATGCAAATTATTAACAGATTAACCCTTTGTCCAAGCGAGACTACACCCAGTCAACTGATTAAATGTATTATATTACGAGACAACCTACAGAACATGCTAGCAGCGCCCAGATTTTAGAAGTAGACCCACAAACAACGCCGTTAGGTGGTGATATACGAAAATTCATAATAGTATACTTACTGGCACCTCCATACAGGGAATCCACTGCAAGAGAGCAAGGAAATAAATAACAGTATTAGTAAGTAGAAGTCACGTGAACAGTAACACACACATCACATAAACGGTGCCGCAGAAGATACTTTTAAACATGTGACACAAACTGACCGCTCGTCTGAACCTAACATCGATAAAAACGAAATGGTGCATGATATAAAGAACAAAAGGTATTACGCACTACGACTACACACTAGTAACAAAAGTAAATGTGCAAATGAAATAAAAGTCTATGATAATTCATAAGCGAACTTACATGAAGCATCGGCGAATGTCGTACATCGGTTATACGCGCAGGCATGAAAAGACGGTCAAAGAAAATACCTTAAAACTGAGAATTGAGCGCAAGAAACGTAAAAGAAATCTATTTACCCAATTCCAAGCAAGTAAAATTAATTTTATACTTGACAAAATTGAAAGCGAGATAAGAGAAAATTAAATTATAACAAGCGTATGGGTAAATGCGTAGAAATGATAATATTTTCATCTTCTATTATTAATTGGGATTATAAATAAGATGGACTGATATTAGGATGATTTTTAAATCTCGTTCGTCATAAGTAAATGGAGAAGAGATGATAATCTTGAGAAGGGGCCGATAGAACATGATATTGATGTCGTTAATTGTATTAAAGGGGTTCGAAATTCTTGCGAAACTTTACACTTTTCTTTTCAAAGGTTTTCGTTCCTTTCCTATAATGTCGGTAAATATAGACTTGCTTAGTAAGATAATAAAGAAGAATGGCAACAATTTAGGCAGCCATTAACAAAGATGGGACGCTTGCTGAGTCCTCCTTTTTTCGTCAATGTCAGTTGCCACGTCTTGTATTTTAACCCACGTAAATTGGCGGGCAGCGCCGATTTCATGGTTTGTGTAAGCATTTTTTGGTAAAAGTAAATGTAGCCTTAGTATTTTTGAATATAAGCGTGGTAAATATACCACGAAACTGGATGCAATGCAGTACACTTAATCTGCTGACAAATGCTGTCAGTGTCATTGTTTTGGACTTTTGACACTGACATTTCTAAAAAACGCGGTAAATAAGTACCTACGTCAATTTACAGTTTAATACGTGAATTTTGCCCTTATTTAAAAGAACATACGATATGTTATTATACACGTGATTTCCTTGGATTAATCTTGGCAAAAATCGGTGACCTCACTTACAAACTGTGCTACACTTGAAGTACATACACACTCTTCTAAAGCTTACTCAAGACGCGATGCGATTACAATTCAACCGATTCCACCTACAAGTGAAAATCAACCTTACCACTACGACATATTATTATGACATAAAACACGTTGTTATCTACGGGTAGATGAAAAACAAAACACGATCGCCACGACGACGTTAATTGAATTACAACAGTATTTCTTAGTAGTAAGGTCGATTTTAATTTTTAGTTAGTATAAATTGTATATCGCACGAATCGCGTCATTTTCCTAAGATCGCGTCATTTTTCTAGAACATACCAGTTTCTCCTGTCGTGATGACCGCTGGGGCCGAAGGGGGGCCTCTGCCGATGTTGTTGACCGCTATCACATACATCTCGTATTCCGTGTAAGGTGATAAGTTGGTGACCGAGTAGTACTGTGTGATGACTCCAGAGATCTCGCTGAAGGCCTGTAGAGGAAATTTAGATGGTTTAGGTTTAGAAAAAAGAACAAAGGCCTAGATTATATGTAGAATGTCCAAATTCTTAGTAGTCCAATGAGATTTGAAACCAAAAAGACGGTAGAAAAAATACTTCCGTCGTTCAATTAACTAGGTACTTAAAACAAGTGAACATCTCCAAGGAAAACATTTAAATATATGCGTAGCGCTCACTCATACATTTATAAAAAAGTGGCTTCACTAAAAATGTTACGTTTTGTTTGCAACACGTAATCTGAACATTTTATAACCTAAGAATACAGGCAACAAAATCTGAACCCCACGATGCTCGAGGCTGAAACTAATGACATACTTTGACATTGTCAAATTGTTGATGTGTATTTTACCATTACCAAACTATGTCTTATTTGACGTCTTAGCGTCATAATAAATTATTAATTCACGGTATACATTTGTAACCGTACCGTGTAATGTACTAGCAATACATATCATACTAGCGATCCGCCCCGGTTTCGCAAGGATGGTTATGAATTTCCGAGATTTAATAAAATATAAAAAAAAACATGCAAGTTTTGCATGTTTTTTTTTGTCTTTTGTCTTGACAAAAAAATAAAAACAATTCAGTTGAGCTTTAAGTGACGCTCAGTCATATAAGTGACAGATATTTATTTAAATAAAAATAGACGATGTGACGTCTTACCTGATTGGCGTATTTCGGCTTGTACTGTATAACATAGTACTGTGGTTCTTCTGGGCCGTTGTAGGTCCACGTGAGTCGGACTGTGGTCGCCGTCACTTCTGAAGAACGGACCTCTGTCGGCGGACCCGGTAACGCTGGTAAAACAATTGTTATTAGCGGAGAACATTCCATGGAAATGTAAATAGAGCCATTTTTTAAATGTATTAAAATTTGAGAGAACTTAATATAAGTCTAAAAGAAAAAATAGAAAAAAAATTAAGTCCTCCAAATACATTAAAAATCTAGTCGACAACTCGGTCTCATTACAATTTCATCTCAGTGACTACGAATAAATGTCAAAAATATAGGTTAATTATACGTATTCCAGACAGATAGAGGCTGTCAATTTTCTTAAAATATACGAGATATCTGTAGGTATCATTTGAAGGGTTGACAACTAAGAAATTAATGTCAACAGTGTTAATAGCAAGCCGTAAATAAACAAAGCCTGTATTGTGTGCACACATCACAATCCATAACACACAACAATCATTATATTTAACGTTTAAACATTCATAAACAGTAATTGTCACATTAATAGTGGATACAAATTAATTGATGTTTAATTGTTTCGCTTTAATATTAATGCATTGCGGCGAACAATGATTATCTGGATCTATAATTATTGTGATAGTACGGGTCGCACGAATAGGACACCCGATTTAATTATTTTAGTTTTGTTTAATGTTTTTATTTCTATTTATTAAATATTGTTGCGTTGTGAAGAGTTTTGGGTCAGAGCCCATTCGTCCCCTAAAATTCGTACCCCAGCATAAAAGTTGTGGATTCGGCCCCTATATAGGTGCCCTTTGTCTCTGGTGCCGTTTTAAATGTCAATGTCATTCAAATTGAATAAGAAAGTCTCTGGTATTTTGGCTGTACGGGCTCAGCTCCCTTTGCCTGTCCCAAAGAGGGACGAAAAGTACCAAAAAAAAGTCTCTGGTATTTAAAGTTTTTATAAGATTTTGGTCAGTTCTTACTATCATTAAGCTTTCGTATTTACTCGGCTTTTCTAAATATAATTCATTATCATCATTAATTCATTTTCTTCAGCAATTCATAAAAGATCCATTTCTCGAGTTGTTATCTTGTTTGTCATCTAGATTCTAGATCTACTTCCAACTCTACAGAAGTTTCCAACGATTAATCCGTCCATCAAGGAAAGTTAACGAACACTAAATGCATCAAACAACCTAATCCTTCTTAAATTAAATTGAGAAAACGTTGCTTCGAGTAACAATAATTAATCATTAATCAAGCTGACATTCGTTTGTCTCCCGGGCTCGCGCAACTTTCCAACCCTTTCAATTATGAATTATAACACTAATTCATAATGGATGTCTTCTCGCCTTGCCGCAATTTATCAAATTGATTTTCGTAAATCCCTCTTTCCACCGGCGAAGTTATTACCATAAATTTGCAACAGTTATCCCAAGAAATTATGAGTGTAATTTGATTTAGTCACTCATCTACTCGACTCGTAGTCGGGAGAAATTGCTCGGATTAATTTAAAGCATACTAGGGTTAAGTTGTGTTCGGATCTTGAAAAAGTTGTTAGAGAAATAGAGCGTTACCATTGGTCGGTTTATCGAATGTTGATTCGAAATTTCGAATGTTCGAAAAATAATGGGCTGTGTATTTTGAATTTTGTGTTGTGATTTGTGGGTACGAGGTATTAGTATTTACTGGACTCCAATATTGGATTATTAATAGATTCTACTTCAAATGATTGATTGGGATCTAACTTACTGGTTAATTAATTGGTATGCTACATCAATTTGCCGTTTCATACGGCTGTCAAAGGAAGACAGTTGTGATTTGACGTAATGTTAACATCATGCTTGCCTTCATGGGGCATTTGTACGGGTCGATTATTCGGTCTATTTAGCCGTCGACCGTCGAAGTGACAACTCGACTAGTAATTGGACTGACTCGACTGGTGTCTAGCCGACTCTAGCCGCACGGCTAAATGATCCGTAAAATAGACCCGTGTATATACCCTTTATAGCCGGGCCATACTAACGGCATTTACCGTTGATTTTCGCGATAAGTTTTTAAAAGTTCGTACAAACGTCCATTAACGCGATAATTACCAGCATTTCCCGTTATTGTGGCCCTAGTTTTAAACAGTTACCTAGTTATTCAAAAATATTTTTTTTTCTACTATAATTAATAAAGCTCCATAGATAAAGTACCAGTATGTAAGTATGTAGAAATTGTTTAAAAAAAATATAAAGAAGTACTTACACTGCACTTTGACCTCTGCAACGGCTTCGATAACACCGAGAACACTGGCAGCTTCACACGTGTAGTTTGCAGACTCCCTAATATCTTCCAGCTTGAGGGTATTTAGGCCTAGAGGAGGGTTGTCTTCCGGCGTCAGCCATTTTGTTAAACCTGTTAGGAAGAAAATGTGTTTAAGAAACTCCGTTACTTTACAGACGGCGCGCATCAACCTACCACAATCTGTCAAATTTCTTTCGATAGGTGAAATTTGACAGATTGGGGTAGGTTGACCTGCTGGCGTCTGTACATTTGATAATCATTTCAAATAGTTAATAACAATTCCATAATATCTTTGCAGATGTTTCTGTTTGCAATCTTTGTTTTTTTTTTGTTATCTGTTTCTATGTTACGACGAAAAAAAAGTTAAATCGGAAAACAAAAAACGAAATCTGTAAATGAAGCTAGCAGTCGTGTACACATGGCTACACAACCTATGAAAACCAGTATAAGCTGACCGTTGAATGTGCGAAAATTTCATACAAATTGAGACCACAGTAAACTGGTTTTGTATAGCTTGATGTGTACCCGTGTGTACAAACGACTGGGGAATACTTTACTTTAATATCACTGAATTATACATAAACTAGCTCCTGCCCGTGGTTTTATCCCCACTGCTTAGCTCCCATTGGTCATATCGTGATGTTTTATAGTCCTAGCCTAAAGCCTTCCCGTTTTTTTTTTTTAACTTTGCTCCACACTAGTTATTTCATCCTGTATCGTGGGTGCGGTTACAAACATAGAAACTCACTTACACAAACACCCAGACCCGGAACAACTACTTGTAGGTCATACAAATATTTGCTCCGTGCGGGGATCGAACCCGCGCCACGCTGTGCTGCAGTCGATCGCTCAGCCACTGCGCCAACATTGTCGTCAAGTTAAATGCATTGTCTACCACAAACACAATTGTTCATTTCGAACCCGGCGAGTGAAAGTGACAGAGCTATACAGGTCGTCTAGCGCCATCTCGTTCACTCGCTGGAACATGCCTGGTTTTAAGACGTTGTAATATTCCCCTTTTGTAGTTGAGTTTAGTGCGTTCAACCAAGCAAACTCTTCATTTTTATAATATTCCACAACTATCACACAACGCCATCTAGTCCCAAGCTAAGCAGAACTTGTGTTATGGGTACTAGACAACTGATAAACATACTTATATATTTCTAAATACATAAATATTATAGATAAATTACACCCAGACACACTACAAATGATCGTGCTCATTACACAAACATTTGTCCTGGGTGGGAATCGAACCCACGACTTCCGGCATAGCAGTCAGGGTCACTAACCACTAGATCAGCGGTTCTCAAACTTTTTTGGTGGCGGAACCCTTTTTAAAAGCAAAATTTTTGACAGAACCCCCAAAAAAAGTCCATGCATTCTTTAATAATTATATCACATTACGGAGTATTACTATAAAGAAAATCATCTACAATGAGATGTTTGAAACTGTTTCTTATTTTTCTTCATTCGGTTGATATTAGGTATGATCGAAGAGAGTTGAAGTCAGGTTCTGCATCCAGTCTATTGCAGTATTTTGTTTTGGTAGCCGTATTCTCGTGGAAGGCTCCGCAGAGCACACTTTGAGTATGGCTGCACTAGATAGTAATCAAGAACGTCAATATCATACCTTTCCTCCATTTAACAGTAGGCATGGGTGATCCGAAGGCGACACACTTGAGGGTCAGGTTTCCGCCCAGCATCACCTCAGACTTCGGGGGCGGCGGTATCGAGAATTGAGGAGCAACGCGTCTCACTGTGGACAAAAAATATTTATTAGTTTGTTTTCTGATAGGCATAACACATTATATCTAATTATTTTTGTTTTTACAATTACAAAATTCCTTCGTCCTAACTAAGTGATCATCTGCATAATGTATTCTATGTACTGTTTTTGAATAGAAATTATAGTTCCTTTTAAAACAGCCAGTCACAATATTTTTTACTTTAAATCAGAACAACATTATGGCATTTTAGAAACATCATTTAATTTTATTTATTTATTTATTAAGGTTTTCCGACAGCTTCTGTGTACAGTAAAGTTAAGGTATGTAATTATAAAACAACTAGGACTTACACAGTCGACAATTATACGTTAACCAGCCTTCACAAAAAATAAGTGATAGGTAACTACACAATAATAAACAAAGAGAAAAAATTAATTATACAAATTTAGAAATTAGCAACTAAAACTCCTGAAATTGGGGAGTTATCGATATCTTAGCTGAAATAGATGACTAAAATGTTACGAAAACTAAGAACTTAACATTAAAAACACACTCAAAGGCACTTTCTCTACATGGATACCCTCATGGATATACTCGTCCATGTAATAAGTCAGGAGAGAAGGAGTTATGAGCGAAACAATTGCACTATTTCAGACGGCCAATGAGCGTCACTAACGTGGGTCATTAATATTGAGTATTAAGCCACGGATATACTAGGGGACAAATGGAGCAACATGTTGCGGAACATGTTCCTCAACAACTACGTGATGTGCCGACATACATGTCGCGGAACATTTTGTCGACCACACTTCTCAGTGTTTATAGAAATGTCGCCCGAGGAGGTTGTGGCTATTAGTGATGCGTACATAGTAATTATATCGAGTGTGTTGAAACGTAAGAGAAAGAGAAGGTGGTGGATGCGAAATTTCTTATTACAACGAGAAAGAAGAGGTAATATTCTAAGTGATCTCCGAATGTCTGACGGATCGTTTGTGAATTTTACTCGCATGTCATCATCTGATTTTGAAACTTTATTGCAAATGATCGCACCTTCCATAGCCAAACAGGATACAAAATTACGGAACGCTATTAGTCCTCATATCAGACTAGTAGTTTTTGACGATTTCACTTTCTTCCTTTCTCGGACAAATTGCGAACGCAGGGAAATGGAAATGTTCCCTAGTGTATCCGGGGCTTTATGGGAAACCCGGTGAGTTACGGGGGAGGTAAATAAAGTGCATTTACATGTGGTTAGTTTTGGTAGAAAGAAGTTATATTTTAATCACATAAGTAAAATTTTTGAGTGAAATATCATCATCATCTTAGTAGCTGTAGGGAAGACGACCCATAGCACGCATCCATAGCACACATCCATAGCACACATCCATAGCACACATCCATAACACGCATCCATAGCACACATCCATAGCACGCATCCTTCCATATAAAAAACATAATATCTTAGTTTAATCCGTTTCCAGTGCTGTGCTCTGTGTACCAATGAACATGATTGGTGGATATCAAACGCATCCATAACAACGTAGCATAGCAAATCTCTGGTAGCCGTAGGTCTCTGAAAGCCGACCCCAACATAATTGGAATATTGGATGGATAACTTATGTAAACAAGATGCTTCTGTTGAGCAATGCAACATTGAATTAAATAACTCTTACAATAATTTGATAACCTTGACTGAACCTGATCATCATTTAAATTACACCTTGAGACAATAGAGGAAATCTCTTGCAATTATGTAAGAAAGTCGGATAATGAATTAAATGTGAGTGTTGGAAATTTTAATAGTATCAACCTGGTGCATCAAAACATTCAAGGATTTTTAAACAAGGAATTAGAAGTAGAACTTTTTTTTAAATTGTAATAAAATAGATATTCTTTGTGTAACGGAGCACTGGCTCAAAAGTCACCAATTCATGTTCAATTTTAGCAATCACCAGGTTGGTAGTTCTTTCAGCAGAGTGAATGCTATACATGGCGGCGCATTAATCCTAGTAAATAATCAGCTCAAATTTAAAGACCGTAAGGATATTGTTAGCCTCTCCGTTGAACGGACAATTGAAATAGCCTGTATAGAATTGGAGCAGTTTATTATATTAAGCGTGTACAGACCTCCATCTGGGTTGTATGACTGTTTCGAGAAGGTAATGGATGAAGTGCTGCACAGAATTTCTAATTCAAAAAAGGCTATTATAACTTGTGGTGATTTTAATATTAATTTGTTAGAAAATTCTGTGCTAAGTACTAAAATCTTAAGCCTGTTCCGGTCATACAATCTTGAAAATAAATTTTTGGAGCCCACTAGAATAACCCCTACTAGTTCAACTTGCCTAGATAACATATATACTGATGTCAAAGAAATTCATAAAGCAATTATTAACCAAATAGATTCTGATCATTGCGGGCAACTTATCACTATTGAAAATGTTAACAAAAAAGTAATTAAACAAGAAATCACAGTTAACCCAAAAACCAAAAGTAGATTGGAAACTTTTAAAAATAAACTTTCGCATAAATTATCTCTTTTGTCAACTAATGATGACCCGAATCAACATTTTAACGATTTTTTCAGTATGTACTGCAAACAATTTGATACCACATTTGTTCCCAAAACAATCTCTGTTAATAGTAAAGCATCATTCAATGACTGGGCCACCATTGGTATTCATAGAAGCAGAAAACGACTTTATGAGCTGTATGAAGAGAGGTCCTATATTAATACTCTGGAATTCAATACATATGTTAAGAATTATTCTAAATTATTTAAAAAAGTTTGTTGTGTAGCAAAGGCTCAATACTTGAGCTCAAAAATTAAAAATAGTAGTAATGTAATTAGAACGACATGGAAAATTATTAATAGCGAAACGGGAAAGTCGTGCAAGACAGATAGTGAGTTCAGCCTTGCCATTGGTGATAGTATTTTAAATTCAGACACTCAAGTTGCCACAGCCTTTGAGAGATTTTTCGCCGACATTCCTGTATCGACTACTAAATCATTAAACTCGGCACCTGCTGCTGCAGAGTCTTTACTAAAGGATAATGTCCCTGCTTGCGATTCCGATTTTTGTTTTCAATATGTCACTTGTAAAGATATAATCAAAACTTTTTACACATTAAATATTAAGAAGACCGCCGATCTATGGGGTCACTCAGTGGACGTTGCTAAGTCTATTATAAATACTGTAGCTCCCACCCTCGCTTCTATTTTTAATGATTGTATTGACAGTGGAGAGTTTCCTGATCTAATGAAAAATAGTAAAATAATACCACTATTCAAATCTGGTAGTACATCAGACCCTACTAACTACAGACCTATTTCAGTACTACCTACCTTTAGTAAAGTTTTTGAAAAGCTTATTTTGGTTCAATTGCAAAGTTTCTTTAACAAACATAAGTTATTGCATAATAAACAGTTCGGTTTTACAAGGGGTCGTTCAACAACTGATGCCGGTGTTGAACTTTTAGGACACATTTATGATGCATGGGAAGACAAATGCGACGCCTTGGGCATTTTTTGCGATTTGTCCAAGGCTTTCGATTGCGTTCAGCACGAAACATTGATCAGGAAACTGCACCACTACGGTATCCGGAACGCCTCTTTGGATCTTCTTACCTCTTATTTGAGTGATAGGATTCAAAGAGTGGACGTCAACGGAAAAAGATCCCCCGGATCTGTTGTAAAAATGGGGGTACCCCAGGGCTCAATTCTTGGCCCATTTTTGTTTCTCATTTATATAAACGATTTGCCTTACCTAATAAAAGACAATCATGACATAGTGTTGTTTGCTGACGATACTTCTCTTTTATTTAAACTCAAACGTCAGCAGGTCGTTACCGATAATGTTAATAGAGCTCTGGCAAAAGTAGTGAATTGGTTCGAATGTAATAATCTTCTTCTAAATGAGAAAAAAACGAAGTGCATTAAATTTACGATACCTCGTGTTAAACAAGTGGAAACTGTTATACGGATAAAGGATCAAGAGTTAAAACCAGAAGACACCACAGTCTTTTTAGGCATAACTTTGGATAACAAACTTCAGTGGGGCCCCCATATAGAAAAATTGGCAAAAAAACTTAGCTCTGCAGCATTTGCCGTTAGAAAAATTCGCGATTTAACTGATTTAGAGACAGCCCGTTTAGTTTACTTTAGTTATTTTCACAGTGTGATGTCGTACGGTATTCTTTTATGGGGAAATGCCGCCGATATTCAAACAGTTTTTGTATTGCAAAAAAGGGCAATTCGTTCCATTTACAAATTGAGTCCCAGATGCTCCCTCAGAGAAAAGTTTAAGGAGATTAATATATTGACTGTGCCGTCTCAATTTATTTATGAAAATCTTTTGTACGCACATAAAAATATTAATCTTTTTAAAAAATATAGTGATATTCACAGTGTTAACACGAGGAATAAAGATAAATTTATTGTTCCAGCAACTCGGCTGAAAAAAATAGGGATTACGTTTAGATGTCAATTTATACGTTTCTATAATAAACTTCCCGGCCTTATTCAAACGCTAAGTATTAATAAATTCAAATCATATGTTAAACGAAATTTGTCCCAGAAAGCTTACTATCATATTAATCATTATTTAGAGGATAAAAAGGCATGGGAATAAGCTGCTCCAATTAAATTAAATTCACTCAATGTTTTTCTTTTACACTATTTCTTTTATATAATTATTTTGACGTTTTGTTTTTTTTTTTATTATATACAACCTGACATTTTATTTATACTTATTTTTTTTGACATGTTCTATTTTATACACCCTGACATTTTAATTTTACATCTTTTTATTTTGACATGATTACTTTGTAATTTATTTATATTTTTTTTGTATTTTGACATTTTCTATGTCATTCTCTTTTTGTATATACTTTTTATTTTGTTTTTGTTCTTTTTGTGTCTTTTTTTATAGGTACTTTTTATTTTGTGACATGAATTACTTTGTAATTTTAATTTTGTCTTTTTTAATTTATTTTGTTTTTTTACGAATTTGTGAATGTGAGGACATGTGTGGGTTACATAATATTATTCTATTTTTTTTTACGTTTTTATTTAAATTGTCTGACGGTTTGAGTTATTTATGCGGCCTACCCAAATGTCCTTTCTTTGGTATTGATCGTCGTATCGTTGAGCTCCTTATGTTATGAGTTGAGCTGCACGGTAACTGACACATGCTTACACTGACTGGACAGGCCCACTCAAATCTGAGTGGTTCTTTCTTCAAAAGACCACTTCAGACACCTGCATGGTTCTCATATAACTTTACCAATACACAATTGTCTGGACTTTAAAAGAGACTGTGACCTCTGAGTTTGTTTCGGATGTTTCTTCTCAGAGTAGTCAGGTACGAAACACCGGCCTCATCTAGTTTAAAAATAGTGTCTTTTTGACGTGTAAAAGAGTTTGCCAAAACCAATTTGCTAAATAAAGATCATTTATCATTTATCATTTATATGCAGAAATAGAATTTAAAAACATCTCATCCTCATTGTACCTCACAAATTACAAAAACGATTTACCTCAAACAGTTGACTTTGTACGTATCATTGGCTGTAATAAAGCTCAGTGGCGCGAAACAGGTTAACGATACAATCGTATGCGTTGACTAGCCAGTATTAGTGAGGTATTGCGCCTCCCGACCCGAATCATTACTCCTGACGCCGATTGGAACCCGCAATGGAAAGGTAATTGACTGTAATTGTCGCTAAGAGAGCTCGTTCAAGGGTTGTTTGTTAGTAGATTTACCTATTTATTAAAGTAACTAGGTGTTGGTATTTTGCTATTGGGTTTACTACGTGAGTTCGACAAACGAATGTGCGATTGACGCTTGTGCGACAAAAGTGTACAGCGACACACTATAGTTCGAATGCACGCTTGAAGTTTGGCATCACGCTGATGCGACATGAAGAATGTTGTTTTATTGCTGTCGCGAATGCAATGTTAAAGAACTTTGAACGTGTGTGGAACCGCGGAAACGAGTGCGGGAAAAATTTTCTTAAAAAAAAACAAATTAGTAGAATTTATTTGCTTGTGAGAAGAAAATATTAAATTACAGTTTATAATTACAAACAACAGTGTATACCCATCAATCAAACCCATCATATTGTGAAATGTGCATTCTCCAGACCTTCAGTCATTTACCAAGCCCTTCAGTTAAACAACCAAGTTAACCTTAGCCAATTAAAAACCTATCTCACATAATTACCTACTCATTTCTCTAGAGACCGTACATTTTCAAAAGCCGCGCCATGAAGGGCCCTAAACACAACAAGCTCGTGACCTAAATGAGCGGGAAAAATATTATTTTATTTAGCACCTTGTCTTTTTGCGCGTTGATTTGGAAAATGTAAAGTACTCGTAATTTGGACTATAACTAAGATTTTTTCCTGTATCATGGATACGTTTACAAAAATTTGATCTCACATTCACAGATGAGCAGCTACAGGTTGTTCCGTAATATAAAACACAGATCAAAACAAAAAAAAAACATCTGTTAATTTTTTTTGTTGTAACCAACGAGTATTTTTTATACAGAATATTTACATAGATTAAATATTTTTAGTTAGTACACAAGTAGAGCTAATTAACGTCGAAAGGTTTATTTCATTGTCCGCCATTGCAATTGTATGGGAATGAACGATGTGAACCAGGTTTCATTCAGTTTCGCAGATTTAATTAACGTTTTGTTTTCAATATAATTCATATCATATTTATTGAGTTACAATATTGTTCAATATAACATTACTGACTATTATGTTTGTCTACGGACACATACATATTTTTATTTGGTTGGATATTGTTCTCTCTAAAGTCCATCTATAGTGGATATAATATGCCTTTGTTTTATTGTAATAAATTAAATTTCACTATCTAAAAAACCTTTTGTCTTTCATAGACACAGTTGTCCTTCGAGCCGGATGATACTCGTAAATAAAATTACTTATATTTTTAATCTGTTTTACTAGTCGCCATTTTGTAATGACCAATGTTAAATTTATAGTTTTTTTTTGAAGTTATTTTCCTCTGGCAACGTCAACCATAACTATTAACTATTGAGCTATCAACAAAATAAAGATCACTCTGATTTTAATATTAATGTAACATCAAAATTAAAATGTGATAGGACACTTAACATTTCTTTTATCCTTTTAACGTAGATCATTTTGTCTTAGATAAATAAAAATGATGACGCGTTTGGAATCAATCAACTTAGCTCGAAGGTGGTGCACTTCCTTCTATGTTTGTTACATCCGTGCCGTTTTATAGAAGTAAACTGGTGACAAAAAAAAATAAGCACAGACGAATCCCACTAATATTATAAAAGTGTAAGTTTTTTTGGATGTTGTTACTCTTTCCCGCAAAAACCACTGAACGGATTTGGATATTTAGAACACAGATTATTTGTAACCTGGATTAACACACATAATTTAAGCCTAGTTCCCGAATCCAAGGCAATAGCTCGAGGTTATCAACTACAAGGACGTTTTCATCAGGCCAATTTGTGGCGAACGGCTTTCAATTTAGAGGACTATCTCTGACTCTGTACTGTTACCCTAGTATCATTATGCGAAGGTCACGGGATTTATTTCCATACCGTGACCCCGGAACATAAATGGCTATTGAAGGACACCGTGGATTTTAGTCAGTACAAGTCTGACAGTCCCTCCCGCCCTGCCCGGGGTGGGAGTACTCATTTGATGATTTTACCACGCTAAAAAAAGTACCATTATGAAGCCTTTGGTCACTTTGGATTTTGAACTCTATGACTTTTCAATTGACGTTTATATTGTATTGTAGCAGGAAGCATTTCTTAGCCCCTTCGTACACAAGGCAACGCAAGTCTGCGATACCTTACGACTTTGGTATCTAGACGACTATCGCGATACAAATGCATAGAGGTTCGTACGGTCAGCCAAGAAAGTGGTGTACCAGTTTTGATTTAGTTTCCCGGTCATCGAAAATTACAACAAGGTTCGTTATAAAAAGATATTACTGAAAGAGACAACATTATCATGACGTAAACCTATGTATTTAGTATTCATACGTCATATGTCACATATAAGTACATGACATTTTAACCTTTAGTATAGGGTAAATTCGTTAGAGTTGGCCGTACGGGAGAGATTGCCAATCGAAATATTTCGGCAACAACTCGCTGGATATCGCTGTAAATGCCAGGTCCGCTTCACATCGTGCACAAGTACAAGTGTAAGTTAAAAGTATTGAGAAAAAAAAGATAATAGAGAGTAAAATCCAACATAATGTTTTCAAACTACCGTAATATTTCTTTATGTGTGCATATTTTACAAAATTACGATGTAATTTTATAATAGTAAGGATTTCTTTTACATTTTCTAATAACTTCATGAGCGCAGCTACATTATAACCTCCAATTTCTTGCCGTATTACATACACTTACTTTCTTAATGGTTGTGGCCTTCTTTCCCATAAGATAAGGAGAGATGGCCATGCAAAGTTGGGGAAACATGCCAATGACCAATAATAACAATATCACGATTTTTTGATCTAGACAAGCCGATTTAGGGACATTGTTCCACGATTTTTCAAAATTTGATAAAAAAACTTCTACATAACGTTTTTCACCGAAGATTGGATTCAATGTATCTTGTCCAATCTTTGGGTTCATGAAAATTGTACAATGTGTGACGATAAGTGCATGCTGAGTACGTATCGCCATAGGTACAATCATAAAAAAACATGTGGTTCAAAAAAATAAAGCAAATTAGTAACAAGGTATGTAGACATAGTACTGGTCATCACTACCTCACTCATATGGCCATCTTACACGGGCACCCTGGGAGAGATGACCAAACGAGTTTTATTTTTAAACGTATTTTTGAACATGATCTCTTTAATTAAAACGATAATTAAGCCAATAATGTATAAAATTAATGTTAAAATTATGAAAATATGCCAAAACTAACAAGGTAAAGTATTTATTCTTATTTCAGCACACCTTTTAAAAAACTATGGCCAACTCTAACGATTTTACCCTAAATGAAAAGGACATTAGTTTCTACAAAGCAATTGAAATGTTTCCAAACAAAAGTAATAAAAACTATTTAAATAGACAACCGAATTCCATTTGAAAAAGAAAACTGACAATTGACATTTTGTCAAATATATGCAAAAAATCTATATATTTTCCGTGTTATTTTTCAATCAACTGCATATAAAATCATCTCAATGCCTGCCAACTTGACCATTGCCGAAAGAGCACAAATAATTGCCCAATTTAATGAGGGAAGCAGTATCAGTGCGATATCCCGGAATTTGAATAGGTATATCGAGGCGTTCTGTCCGCTTTTAGATTCGTCGTGAAGGAGAGGAGGGAAGTTTGTTGGAACACAGAAGAAGTGGTCGCCGGCCTGCACTCTCCAATAACGATAGAGAATTCATGAGACGGGAATATGAAATCAATGGTTTTAAGCCCACAAAACATTTTGCGGAGATGTTCGATGTGAGTGCCCAAACAATAAGGAATCATCTACATTACATGGGGTTGCACCACAGGCATTACGCCAAGAAAATATATTTGACGGATGCTCACAGACTTGCTCGTCTGAACTTCGCCAGAGAGCACTTAGAGTTTGATTGGTCTAATACAGTGTTTTGTGATGAAAAAACGTTTAAATCCAGTCAGCATGGACGTCTTCACCTTTGGCGATATAATTCAACACGGTATAAAGATGATCATGTAATTCCAAATAGAGAATCAGGTCGAATTTCCGTAAATATTTGGGGCTGGATGAGTGCGGATGGTGTAGGAGAATTGTGTTCTCTACCTCCTCGAGCGACGGCTGTAAATTATATCGACGTGCTTCAGAATGCAATGCTACCGACAGTCCGTAATGTTTACCCGGAGAACGAAGTGCCACAATTTGATTTTGTTCAAGATAATTGTTCAATTCATAATGCGAGGATCGTAAGAGCCTGGTTTCGTTCACACACTGACGTAAGGGTAATTCAGTGGCCCTCAAGATCGCCGGACCTCAACCCGATAGAAAATCTTTGGGGCCTTATGGTCCAACGATGGTCGCATCAAAATGAAAGAACCAAACAAGCTCTTATAAGTCACTGTAATTATATTTGGGAGGAAATGCGGGGAACCGATATTTGCTCACGGCTTGTTGGTTCAATGAGGTCTCGTCTTTTAGAGGTTATAGAGGCCAACGGCGGTTACACCCGTTTCTAATTTTTAAAAATTTTCAATATCTTCTAAATATTACTATATATGCTATGTTTTTGTTTGTTGTAAGTATTTTAAAATTGATTGTAGAAATTTAATAAAAGGATAAATCTATTTTTAGCTTGTTTTTTATTGATATTGTAATTACAAGTTTACAGAAATTGTAGGTTTGTGGATTCGCCTTGTGCCTTTACAATTTTATGTAACTTGTTGATTACAATTCTGAATTTGTAGATACAATTTTGTCATCAAAATCTACAGCCCCCCGCCGTTGATTTTACGACGTCATTGGTTCCATCAAGTTCAAACTAAGAACAGCTGTCACGTTACAAACAGTAATAGTCGTTATCAATAATCAGATAAAGACAGCAATAGAAGTTGTCAGATCGATCTGCAAGCGAAACTAATCTTTATCACCTATGAATCTGCAAGCGATATTCAACCTTAGGGTGGTACACCACTTTCTTGGCCGACTGTACATAGGTACGCGTCAATGGATGGCAAAGTTGTAAGGTATCGGAGATTTGCGTCGCGTTGTGATTTTCTTGACTATACTATAGCTTAATGCCAGCGGTAATGCCTGCATGAAGTTCGGTAATTCATAATATTAATTCAAATAAATATGACGTGCAAAATTAGAACGCGGTGTCTCGTTGAGAACCTGAGATGATTTACTTAACTATACTAATAAATAATTACTATAAAGATGTTTATACTGCTCTCACTTTGGTGAAGTGAGCTCGTAAATGTTACAGAATAGCACTACAGGTTAATCTCTTTGTGTACCTAATACTTTCTTTTCATACAAATTCGTTCAGTACTTTTTGTTGACGATTGTCACATTGCTTGTGAATCGAGTGTTTTCACGGATCCATCACAAAAATTCAACGACACATTACATATATTTTTTGACAAACGTTATTTTAATACAATACGTGATTGAAGACGTTTCCGTCATTTCACGATTTTCGATGCGTGTGAAAACTGGCACATAAAAAGCATGGCCGCTGTCAAAAAGAAAAACAATTGTGAAAAAAAAATGGCGTCAATCGTGTGATGCCCTTAGATCTCTGTTGCCCAATTACGCTGTAAAAGCTTAGCGGATTTGGATGTGATTTGGCACATTTAAGCCTATGACCCAGATTACAACAAAGAATATTTTTATCCGTATATAGCGGAAGATTCCACTAATAATATTTCCGCGAAACATTTACTGTTGGACTCGGCTTATAGTGCCCAAGTTGTCAAGGGGTATTAACTTGAATGCGGACGAAATTCTGACTGGCGCAGGTTGTTTTACTAAGTGCTTGTAATTTTCTTACTTTAGTTATAGATTTTTTTAGCAGGACTTTGTGGATATATTTGGATAATCGGCAGTACTATAAGGATGAGGCCCGAAGAGTCTTGATCTTTGAGTTGTGAGTCGGGTAATTTCGGTCGGTTTCGCGAACCTCACGTCAAATGCAGTTTTGAAATTAACAGTTTTTTTTAGACAAGTGTTCAACAAATGTTTTACCTTTTTTTATAGTAATACGGTCTAGACTTAATTAAAACCTCTTTTATAAGCTAAAAAAAAAAGCGACAAAGAAAACGCAGAACTCCAACAACATATTCTATCCTAATTAAAAAGACAACAGAGGTAAACCGTAAACGCTAGCAATTTTCTTATCCGCCAACGAAGAAAAAACATCTTCATTACTAAGTGTAAGGAGTATGTAGTACAAGAAACAGACTAACTTGGACTAAGACCAGTCTGTGGTTCTTAGCTTGGTTTAATTAAGGTAGACATGGGAGGAGGGGGGGAGGGGGGGGAGCTGGGCTTTTACACGATCTGTAGCGGCCATTCCTCACTGACACCAATGTTTGAAGGTTGGTACTAGTGAGGAGTTATGAGCGAGGAAAGTCGCCGATGGTGGTGTAAGAAGCGGTAGAAAAACTTTACAAAACTTTTGCGATCCAGGGTTCAGATGTTTAGCTAGCAATAGTTGATCTTCCTTTGTCCTGATTTTTGTTCTCCCTTTTTTTATCGTGGTATAATCATCAAATAAGTCCACCCACCCCGGGCAGGGCGGGAGGGACTGTCAGACTCCTACTGACTAAAATCCACGGTGGCCGGAGATCGTCAGCAGAAATCACTACCAACCATTTAAAAATAATTACCATTTTCCCTCACCATATTTCGCCCTACAAAGCAACGAAAACAAGCAACAATAAAACAAACAAAAAATAAACAAAAATTTCCCACAGCGTTAAATGAAAACCCGCTATTTCCTTCCACTTAGACCACCTACCCTCATTCCTGCTAGGGAAATTATTATTCTTTTATTCAAAACGCTTCCGGAACGCTACTTTGTTTTCACGATTAATTAAAATTAGTTGGAGCGAGCATAGACGCTCGTTTGCTTTTTTAGGACGAGCATGAAACAACGCTGAGAGCATTTCGTATCACTTATCTGGTTCGCATTAATTTATGAATATTTTGAGGGTACCAAATGTTAGTTTTGGGGTTTACTTTTGAATACGTGTGTGAAAATGGTGATGGTAAATGGTGGTGCTTTTGATAAAGATTTTTGTTACAATATACATATAGGTGTGAAAGAGGTTACCATTTTTGGGGTACCTAGTAAAATCAAATGCCGCCCTTTGTGGAGCGTAAGGAACTCGTACTGACTTTAATAATTCCATCATGTTTCCTGGGTGCCCTTTGTGTTGTTGGGCAATAGGTGACTTTTAAGAAAAAAACAAAGTTATAGATCATTGAAAATTGTAGCGAGCTGAAGTGGAAGTAGGCTGGTCATGTCTGCCGCAGAACCGACGAAAGGTGGAGTAAGAAGGTTCTCGAATGGAGACCGCGTGTAGGTAAAGTAGGGTGGGACGGCCCCCGGCAAGAGGGCCGGATGCCTTGAAGAAGGTAGCTGGCAGTAGCTGGATGGAAAAAGCGGGAGATCGTGCGCTTTGGCGCTCCCTGGGAGTGGCCTATGTCCAGTAGTGGACTGCAACAGGTTGAAATGAGGTTGGTGAGGACATTTTTCAATGTAATTTGATGTAACGGCAGAGTCTCTAGCGCCGCTTCAAAAGGACTTCAGTCGTGGCGCGGACTCTACCTATAATTCCATATTTAATTCCCGTGACAGCTGTCACCACTTCATAACCTCGCGCATGACAGATAAACCATAAACAAGTTATGTTTTATGCTTACAACCTTATTAGTGTGGCTAAAGGCATATATGACACTGGCCAGTAAGACAGATCTTGTGTATCTCCTTTGGCATAAACCTTATATCTAAGAAAATAAAGTACAAAATAGAAGATAAAATATGTAGTAAAGGATAGAGTAATATATCTTTCTTTATGTTTTTCATTTCGGCCTCAGATTTTCTTGTGGTCTTGGTCTTATTACTACGGATTTTGTGCGAAAGTATGTTTGTATGAGACCTGTATGGAATTGGTTTTGTATGTCAGGGATATTTTATTTGGGTCGTCCGACCGTCTGTTAAGGTTGCCGTGACTCTGGAACGCAAAAGGCAACTGAAGAATCATTTCCGCTCCAGTCAGAGCGAGAGGTCAATTGATGATATTAAACGCGAAAAAAAGGCATTTTTAATTTTTTTTTGAGGAATTCTTTGCTACTTTTCTGTATAGTACTTACCTAAAATTATTTAATCGACCACAAATATTGTACAAATATTGTATACCACTCTGGAGTTTGAAAAAATACTTTGTGTGACTATAAGTTTTTGCTCCCGACTTCACTCGCGCTAATATCTTCTTTATCTTTACATATAATAAAATCGTAGAGCTGTCATTCCTGTACATTGAATATTTTTTTCTTTTTGTATTTTTTTCGAGATAAGGGATCGATTCTGATGCCGAATCAACTTTTTTTTTTCGATTTTTTTTTTGTTTTTTTGATTTGATCTATCTCCTAAACTACTGCAAAGTTGTCGATCAAATTTTCCTCAAATATTTCTAATGATATGCTTCTGTTAATAGGCTATGTATTATTACGCTATTTTCCCTGGGAGATAAGCAATTTTGAATTTTGTTGTTTTTAAATGTTTGTTTGGAGTTGGAAGCTAAACCACTGGATATTATTAATTCAAAACAACTAACATAGTGTCGATTTACTCTCTGGACAAAAGTAAATTTAAATTTAATTTCTGCCTACATTCCCATAAAAAAACCCTTTCGTAGTGATATTTTATGCATAGTGCAAGTTATTTAACATAAATCAGCGTTAAATATTGTGTTTTAGTGACAATAACCAGTGCTTATTGCAAAAAAATTCAACATCAGCTGCTCAACGGGTGAGTGCATGACTCGTCTATTTGCGCTTAGTGTACGCGACTCCCACGGTTACGCAGAGCGCAGAAGCAACATATTGGCGTGCGCCCGCGCATTGTGACGTATGCGAGCGGTGGCGCCAAAGATTATTTAACGCAGACAGCGCGTTAACTTCTACCTACTAGTCATTGCCTCCCAGAGAACCTTACATATTGTTCTGGTATTATTCTATTTTTACGAAGATTAAGATGACATCGCAACGTTCCCCGCCGTGCTCTCTGCCTCAACTAAACCCTCCGATTAATACCGTGCACTACAACTCGGATTCAGCCCTCAACATGACCAACACTTTGGACCCGGCTGAGAATTATTTTAATATTACAAAACGTCAAAAACGCACATTCGATGATCATCACGAGCATACTGGGAATTCAGGTGAAATAAAAATCATCCTTGACCAAATTCGTGCACAAGATGCCAAGTTTGAAATATTAAACAAGGCACTCGAGACTATAATTACTCAGAATCAAGAGATCCAGATATCAGTGGAAACTTTGAAAGCCAAACATGACGACCTCTTGTTGAAAATCAGTCAGCTAGAACATGAAAACGGTGATTATAAGAAACAAGTGACGGTTCTGGAGCGGAGTTTAGATCAACTTGAAAGAAAGGCGTGCGCTTCTACAATCGAAATACGTAATTTACCCAAATTGGAAAACGAAAATAAGAAAGCACTAATCAATACCATTCGGAAGCTTGGCTCGACCTTGGGCCTCGAAACTCCTATAGACCAGTCCGAGATCAGGGATATATTTCGTTCCAGGTCTGAAACAGTTGTTGTCGACTTCACTACAACATTAAGGAAGGAATCATTTATCTCCACTTATAAAACTTACAATAAGTGTAGGCGTGAAAATAAGGAGCCGCAGTTGAATTCACAGTTTGCAGACATACCTGGCACGCCGTGCACAGTGTTTATATCTGATTTTCTTACTACTAAAGCAAGACGCCTTTTCTTCGTTGCACGCTCGTACGTCAAAGGCAAAAAGCTTTCATTGGCCTGGACATCATATGGGAAGATTTATGTTAAAAAAGAGGAAGATTCAGCACCAATCCGAATTGATAAAGAAACGGATCTTAACAAATTGATTATGTGACTAGGTCTAGACTTTTATTTTTATTCTTACCTAGCTGTTACTCCATGTTTTTTTCTACCCTGTTTATTTAGATTTATATACTACTTAGGTTATGAGTGTATTTTATCACTTTATACTTCTGATTATTGTTGTTATAGTACACGTAAAGATACTCACCTCACCCACTCACCACACACTCACCATCACAATACTCTCAAGCGAGCCCTTGCCTTAAACTGCTATGTTCTACATAAAATCTACATTACCTGTATTAAAGTACCAGATCTGAGACCACTTAAATTTGTACATACATCTGTGTCACATATAAATTGTGACTTTACGATATTACGATATTTTAACATCAGTTAATTATGCAAAACACTCTAAATTTAGGTTCAGATCTGGACTCAATTCACGTAGCTAGAACAATAAGTTGCGACATAGAAAATGCAAAAAACCATATAACTCCCAATAAACACACAATCAATATCCTGTCACAAAATATTCGTAGCATCAACTGTAACATGCCTAATTTCGCAACACTCCTCCAAAGATCTGAAATTGCCTGGGATGTAATAGTCCTTACTGAATGCTGGTTACCCTCAACTAAATTCATACCTGACCTCGAGAACTATGAACACTCAGCTACCTCGTCACATAAAACACAGAATGAAGGTGTTGTCATCTATTATAATAAACACCTTAATGTAACTTTCGAAGAACCAGTAGTACCACACGCGAATTGCTTAGTAATGAAATTAGACTTAGATACTTGCATCATTGGTATATATCGCCCCCCAAGTAAAAGCAACACCTTAAACTTCACAGATTCAATCAACTCGCTGCTTAGTAAGTTAAAAAAGTTCAAAAACATCTTTCTCTGTGGTGATATTAATATTAATATAGTTTCAAATAGTCCCGATAATCGATCTCATGACTATCTAAACTGTCTAGCAACACACGGGCTGCGTCCAGCTCACACGTTGCCTACGCATGGGGCTACATGCTTAGACCACATGATGGTGAAGACGAAAATGGAAGCCTGCTGTTTTGTTTTTCAAACTTCTATAACCGATCACGACAGTGTAGCTATCAGTTGTAGACTAAAATCGCGACCTAATTACATTAATAAAACACGCTACTCTGTTAATTACGAAAAAATTGATGAAATAATTCAAAATTTGGATTTTCAACCTATCCTGGAATGTCAAAACCCGAACTTGGCAGCTGATCTTCTTATAACACACCTATCTACAGCAATTAATAACAATTCAAACATAGTTAAAACCAACAAAAGAAAATTAATTACTAAACCGTGGATCACACATGGACTACTTCGTTGCATGAAAAACCGAGACAACTTGCACAAAAAACTAAAACTTCATCCTAATGATGAAATTATCAAAACGACTTACAGGCGCTATCGGAATTTCTGCAACGCTTTGATTAAAAAAGCAAAAATTAAGTTTGAAAAACAGGAGATAGAGAATACAATGGGGGATAAAAAACAGCTTTGGGATGCTATCAAAAGAATCAGCGGCTCCTTTAAGAGGACCGATGTCTCTTCTTCTCTATTGTCTCCCAGTAACCCCAGATCAGATTTAAACTACGTTAACTCATTCTTCGCTAATATCGGATCGAACTTAGCCAAAAAAATATCAGCTGTAAGTCATACCACACCACACAACATTGACCATTCCTGTGCAACTCCTACTAATTCGCTTGTCATCCTCCCTACTGACGAACAAGAAGTTTTCCTTCTTATCAAAAAACTAAAGGACAACTGTGCAGTTGGAGTCGATCAGATAAGTAGCAAATTATTAAAACGATACGTGCAACAACTTACACCTCCAATAACACATATCTGCAATTTGTCCATTTCAATGGGTATTTTCCCAAAAGCCTTTAAAGCAGCGGTAATTAAACCCATTCATAAGGCCGGGCAAAGAGACTGTGTCAATAACTACCGCCCCATCTCTCTACTACCAGCAATGTCCAAGGTCTTGGAACGCCTTATAAACCGGCGTCTTACAAATTATCTAGAAAAAAATAAACTCCTGTCTCCTGCACAATTTGGCTTTCGCTCTGGCAGAAGTACCAATGATGCGGTTCATGAATTGGTGCAGTCTGCCGTGGTTAGTCTAGATAATAGAAAAAAATGCTTAACGGTGTTCCTCGACCTTGCTAAGGCTTTTGACACAGTCTCCATTCCGCACCTTGTGAAAAAGCTAGAACGGCTTGGCGTAAGAGGGATTCCCCTGAAATTGATGGAGGATTATCTTACTGGCAGAAAACAGCAAGTAAGGATAAATGACACACTAAGCGATGAGTTACCCGTCAATTTTGGTGTACCACAAGGCAGTATCATAGGTCCGACGCTCTTCTTGGTGTACATTAATGACCTCTGCAAAGCTCTGCTGTTTAAGGGAAAAATAATCACTTATGCTGACGATACTGCCCTAATCTTTAGTGGTGATAACTGGGATGAGGTTTTTGATGCTGCACAACAGGGTCTCAACAAAGTTAGTGACTGGCTTCAAACAAATTGTCTCACTCTCAACATCCCCAAAACAAATTACATCACATTTGCACATAGATCGAACTTCCTCCCTCCGGACTCACTAACTATTACTGCGCATACTTGCGGTCTTAGAAATAATATGTGTTCTTGCTCCAAGCTAGAACGAGTCGAAAACATTAAATACCTTGGTATAACTATTGACCAACACTTGTCTTTCAAACCCCACATAGACATACTTGTCACTAGACTCCGAAAACTTTTACACATTTTTAAAACACTCAGACAATCTGCAAACCGAAAGACTATTAAAATGGTTTATTACGCACTAGCCCAGTCCCTAATTGACTATTGCATCACTTCTTGGGGTGGTGCCTCTAAAACTCATCTTATTGAGTTAGAAAGGGCACAGCGTGCACTACTAAAGGTGGGAGCTGGTCTGCCCTATCGTTTCCCGACAGTCGAACTCTACAAAGACTGGGACCTTCTTACGGTCAGACAGACCTTTATAATGCATACTGTTATAAAAAAACACTCACAGTTGAAATTTGATGAAAACCTTAACAAAAAAAATCGACGTAAAGGTAGGGTATGTCCCACGGATCAGTACAAGTCTTCTCTCTCTGAAAGATTCTTTTGCTTCCTGGGACAGTATCTATATAATAAATTAAATAATATCCTAAATTTATATCCCAAAACTAAATCAGACTGCATTAAAGTCTTAAAAAAATATTTAAAAACTCTTGACTACCATAATACCGAGCAACTATTGATTGTAAATAAATAAATTAAATAAGCATTATTTCACCTGTTGCATACCTTATCACTTCCTCGCAACTACTCGCAACGCACTCACTCCACACTTACTCACTCGATTCCCTATCACACACACATTATTAACAAATACATACTTTCACACTCACTAATTACATAAATCACACAACATTGACACATTTCTCTTTTTCTACTTTATGTATAAATTAGTACAGTAGGTAGTTATTCTTTTTGTTATTATTTGCTTTTGTTATTCGCAATTTAAATAACAAATATTAATGTACACGCTCTCATAAATAAGAATTCTGTCCGTGATGGGAGATCCTGGTGACCTGTAGCACAGGTTTTTTTACTCAAAAACCTATTTCAGGCACCAGTCTCTCACAAAGGTAGTTTTTTTTTTTTAATCAATAATCACACAACTGTCAAGTGTTTACTTTGTAAGACAACCTTTTGTGATGAGAGAATAAATGATATTTTATTATTATTATTATTATTATTTATTCAATTTTTTCTCAAATATTCCTTAAACTGCTCTTCAATTAATAGGATATGTATAATTACGCTATTCTCCTTGGGGGATTAGCAATGTTATAATATGTTGATTTTCAGTCATTGTTGACATTTCTATAAGAACCGCTATTTGAAAACTACTGTCGGCGTACTAGCCAGTCTGGTTGGTAACCTGCTTGACTTTCGTGCAAGGGGTCTCAGGATCAAATCTTGCAATTTTATTTTTCACTTTTTGTGTTTCAGTTTTTTGTTTTTATTTGTCCTAAGAGTTTCAAATAATAAAAAAAAAATTGTGCATACTTTTACTTCAATATTATTCGCAATTTTAATTCATTACTATTTTTTTTCAATAGTTCTCTAGGATATAAATCTACACTGATTTTAAATTGTAGATAGTAAGTTGGTTTTTTTTTTAAACTGTAATTGTTTCGAGGTGTAGGAATTTGAAAAATTCGAAAACAATCAGTGTTTCTATTATTTTGTGTTTATATGTTTTGAATTGGTGCTCAAACCAGTGCATAGATTCTGTTTGAAACGACGACAAGTTGTACTCATCGAGTCAAATAATTAGTTATTTTTTAGGTATCACGCGGTATGCTAAAGGGAGAAGAGCAATGCTATCGTACGTTCAATTTGCAGCGATACTGTAAATCGACCAAAAAATTATGGTCTAATGTTTAAGATAAACACGGATCTTTGAAATTAATGTCGCTCAAATAAGGATGTTTCCTATGCAAACTATGTACCTAGGTATTACATTATTGATCTAAACTAATAATGAAAATGCAAGTATGTTTGTTTTTTTACCTTTTCACGCATTACTACCTACTGAATCGATCGTCCCAAAATTTAGCATATACGTTGTCAGGAGTATAGACACGGATATAGGGTATCTTTCATCCCGAATAACAGAAGAGAGCTGTTGCCGAGAAAACAATTACGTTCATATTCCAGATGGCGCCACTTACACGATCCGTATTGTTTCTCAAATTCTAAATTAACGCAAGCGAAGCCGCGGGCAAACACTAGTACATATTAAAGAAGAAGGCGATTATCGTTTGTAGGGTCTCATCGATCTCTATACTAACATTCATAAATATTAATTTTTCTACATTAAAATAACTATTAAAAACAAACGAGTAGATTTTTCTACCTTTGAACCACTGTTGGAAATAATTTGAAAATGACGCAAAAGGCACTACTAAGTAAGTACTTTCTCATTGCAGTCTTACTTCAAATATTTTAAAGTTTCTCTTACTTTGTACAAAGTAAGAATTTTACCTGAACTTACCTAACTTAAATACTCTTTAAAGCAACTCAAGTGTTACTAAACTAAGGAGAGGGAGATAGATAGCTATACAGTTTGCGCCACAACTAAAGTCATTTTGACGCGGCGCTAGTGTTTTATGTCATTACAATAAAATTGTATTAAAAAAAGTACCACGAATTTTCCGCAGGCTTTTTTTCGTGGCGTACACTTCAAGTTTATGTTGCGTTATGCTTGCATCGCGTTCCCACATTCTACAGAAAGATTTAAATAAATATACACACACTAGCGAGTCACCCTGGCTTTGCACGGGTTCAACTTATCGACCTTTGGCCGGTGGATTTTCATTATTTTTCTAACATACAAAAGACGTTGTCTTGACATTAAAAACAATAAAAAAAAACAGAATTGTCTTTGGTGCATTCGTTCGGAAGTTATGCGCATAAATTTACTTTCAATTTCAGTTCAAATCCTATCAAAACGTCACCATAGCTAGAACAATGACGTAACGTCAATCTATTCCTCTTTTTTAGAACAAAAAAAAAACAGTTATGTACGCAAATAAAAGCGACGGAATAAAACGGAACGCAAATGGAAAATAAAAATATAATTGAGTGGCAGGAGAGCAGGTGCCCGCAAAAACAGGGAGGTTGCGTGAAAAGGAACGTTATATCTCTATGGATAGATGGCCTCTTTGATTGAGCCCTTTTCTTGATTTGGGTAAAGGTCAGATTAGTACTAGTAGGTATACAGGATTATGGATGAAGTTATGAGTGGCGGGCACCTTTAGTCAGATGTAATTATAATTCCATACGATAAAATGAATCTATGAGGAGCTCGTGGCTAAGGTTAAGGTTAAGCCGCGCTTGCCGAGGTTGGTCTGTGGATGGGTGACCATCTGACATAGCGAGTTTCCTACGTGCCTCGGAAAGCACGTAAAGCCGTTGGTCCCGGCTGTCATTTATAGATCTTTGACAGTTGTTACTGTTAGTCAGAAGCTCTAAAGTCTGACAACCAGTCTTACCATGGGGTATCGTATGACCCAGTAACTGGGTTATGGAGGTCCGATAGGCAGTCGCTCCATGTAAAATACTGATATTCAGCTGCATCTGGTTCAACTGGAAGCCGACCCCAATATAGTTGGGAAAAGGCTAGGCAGATGATAAATAATAATTCCGTACCAAACCAAGCCAAACCGCTAGGTTGTTCCACAGCTTCAAGTATAATAAAATTGAGCTAACCTTTACCTAAGTGTTCAAACACGTTGACTCGCGGGCGCGGTCACGAAATTTATAACATATGGCGTAATATCCAAGTGTTCACGTACGAAACGAGCGGTAGCGGGCAACCTAGCGACTAACGCGCGCGGTCCGCTAGCGGCAGTATCAAACGCATGAAACTGTTTGTGTGTGTTCACGTCGAACTAGCGGCGGAGTGCGCGATTCACTCGCAACGGCAGGTAAGTTCAACCCAGGGTCTCGTCGCACAGTACATTTGTATTTTGTTTTAGGGCTATAGTTCTATCATCCGGCAATAGAAGACCTATCTGTCCCAATATCAAACATATTACTGTTTATACCATACCGTTCTCTTTTTTTATTAATTTCGTTACACTAATTCTAATTTTTATCATCTCCGACTTTAGATATGAATTTTCTGTTAAAAATTAATCGTCGTTCATGTTTACAATCTTTGACAACACGTCACACTCGCGCAAACGGCTGGCGGCCAATGTGAACGAACCCGCCACGTCTCCGTGCCCGCGCCCGCGCTTTCCAACGTGAACAAGTACTAACACAATCCCATAATTCCTATTCTCCCGTGTCTATCCTGTGACATTGACGGAGGTTGGTATACCACACAAGATAAAAATAACGCCTCTTTGCTCAAAGAGCCTGAACACGGATCATTTTGTATGTAAGCTGTGAGTTTGAATGTGGAATCTGTATTGAAATACTTTTTTCTTACGAAGTATTCCACATTCGGCACCCACTAAAATAGCACCTGATCTAATGGCACCTGAGATATTACACATACGGCACCTATCAAAATTTTTAAGTGAGATCAAACACCTGTGAGAATTTTTGATAGTTGCCTTATTTATGTGCAATACGTTAGGTGCCATTAGCTCAGGTGTCATTTCAGCGGGTGCCTAAAGTAGATCACCTCTTAAAAAAAAATATAATGAAAGACACGTATGAACGTGTCTTTCATTATAATTTTGTAGTGTCTGGATTCAGAAGCAACTGGATTCAGACAGGTATTTTTACCTTTTTTTTTAAATCAGTGCCTATCTAAAGATGAAACGCATCAGAACTCGGGATTGGGTGTTAGTGACGTAAGAATGCACAATCGTCTCACGAGAGCATAGTATAAAGAAAAAAAAAAAATACTTTTACGACGCTTTTAAAATTCACAATAAGTCACTCGACGAGAGTGACTCGTTTCTTCGTCAATTTTGGTTCACAAAACAAAAAAAATAGGTCATATTATTTTTTGTGGGTTTTTAATCTGAGCGGCCCAAAAAGAAATCTAACTAACGAACTTATTGCATTTTTTTGTGAACAAGACTATAGCATGTGTCAATACAGGTAATAAAAAATATCTCAATCCTTTCAGCAGATATTGCGTGAAAGATACCTGCTTGGCTCTGACACGCTCTCGCGTGTCTAGATAAAAGACAATGGGGATGGCAACTGGGGAACTAATGGCGCTAGTATAGCTTGTTCCAAGCATCGTCATTGGTTCCATTCAGTTCAAATCTTAAAGGTACTTCAAAATAGTACTATATACGTCATTGGTCGGATTAGGACTAAGCTATGGTGGCGCCATTTACAATTAGCTTTGACTTGCCTTCCCCATTAAAGACATACATTCATCTATCCTGTCAAACTTTGCCTTTTATAGTAAAAAGTAATATTTTATGAACACTAAATTATAATAAACTCCTTGATAAATGTAAAATTAATGTCTAAGTTCATCAATGTTCAAGATGACAGTTGATAGTTAAGTGAGTTCTTGATCACTCATCGTGAGCTCGTCTGTAATTTTGAAGATAGTTCCAGTCAACTGCTGAGTCGATAGTCGAAAGGTTGATCGGCGTTTACGGCTGCGGTTTAATTGATGAGCGGTAGCGGGTGGTAAAGACAATCTATATGCGGCCATTTTTTTTAATTAACATATTAACCGACGAATAATAAAAAGAGGAGGACTCTAAGGGTAGAAAACAAAGGGATGCATTGTCAATTTTCATTTTCATTCATCATTCATTCATTTTCCTACAGAATTTTCAGTTGGAGTCTACTACCAAGTACTCCAAATCAAATCAAATTGGTCTTAAACTTAGATTTTAGAATGTCCAGTACCATTAGCATGAGTTTTCAGTATTTGAGACGTAAAGTAAACTGGAACTTTGACAACTTCAAATTGACAATTTTCAAGGAAAAAACTAGTTCCTTCTTCGCACACCAGGGGCGCTGTTCCATTTTTCCATACAAGACACGCTGTAAATACTGGAAAGACGCTGTAAAGTACAGTAGTAAATGTGTGCTTCACTAAAAACGTTAGGTTCGTTTTGTTTTGAACTTAGAATTTGGACATTTTATAATCTTAGGTCTTAAATAGTTAGTTGTGGGATTAACGGGAAGATTCCCGCTAATCTAACAATACCCTGACCTCATCAAATAACAACACTGAGACCAAACTCAAACGAAATAACCCGTTATCATCACAAACCACGTTCAGCCAGCAATAATTTGACTGTTAAACTAATTAGCTCGACTACCCACAAGTAAACAGTCCTTACCGGTAACAATGATAAATTGAGGGTAGCTACTTTACTTTGACCTATGTATTCTTTGACATAATCAGGTATCGAAGGTCATCAATCATTTGTGTTAATAACAAGCATAGCTGTCAATTGGGGAGTAATTTTGGTTGAATATTGAAACCAATATTTACTTACTGATTGTTTTCTAGTAACTGAACTAATTCAATGGTCGAGTAGTCACAAGTATGATAGATGATTATGAGTTTATGGGTTCGATTTCCAGCGTACGTAGCAACAGGATTTGTCGACGACAGAATAGACAAAATATGAACGTAAAAAGTCTTCTACCGGCGTAAGCTTGGTTATGGCATTGCTAAACGTAAAAAAAAACCGCCTTACCTCTAAAAGATAAATGCTGTGCAATCTGTAGAACTCTTGTCTAAAAAAAAACTGTAACTGCAAAATGACCTTTATATCAAAGTGAAATGTCTTTTTGACAGTTTTTTAGACAAGGTGTTCAACAGATGTTTAACTTTTCTGTCTATGGGAAGTACTTTCAGAGAAAACGAACCCCATTTGTTAGTGATGTCACTACCAAAGTGGGTGAGTTTTCTCTGAAGCTTAGGGACTTTACTCATGGCGCGATGCGACGCGACAGGACGCGACGCGTTTCGTGCGATATCGAGTCGATTGCCGATTTAAATCGCACTTATTTACTAATGGAGTGATGCAATGCAATTCGACCGTGCACTTCAACAATCCACCTTACTACTACGACATAAAGGCGCTGCAAATCAAAGACAAAAGATGTCGCACGAGACGAGTATAGTTGCGCAATCGAATTTCGAACTCAGAATCATGTGCATTGTCATTAGGACGTACATATTGCGATTCGATATCGAAGAGATCTGTGAGCGATATCGTCAACCCGTGCGACTCCATTAGCAAATAAGCGATTGTCCATACATTTTCTTCGGCCGGACGCTTGTGTGATATCTGACCGATATCGTCAATCGATGCAATTCGATATCGCATCCCGCCATGAGTAAAGTCCCTAACTTTACATACTAGGGCAAGAAAAAATGTTGTTGGTAGAATAGAGATAGGATTGGTCATGCTACGCGTGCAGGGAAACAAACTGGTGCATGTTGTGGGTTCTTTTCCAGGGGCGGCTTTATATGCGTAACGGCTTTTCGGGCTGCAGGCAGGGATCTGTCGATACAAAGGGACCCAACCAACCACCATTCAAGATTTCGTGTATCAATAACAGTGTACTTTATAACGCGATCTCAAGCCCTGGGTGGAGTGGAAGGGACTGTCAGACTCTTAGGGACTTTACACATGGCGCGATGCGACACAATACCCTTACCACTATGACATACGACATAAAACACGTTGTTATCTATGGGTAGATGAAAAACAAAACACGATGGCCATGACAACGTCAAGTCAATCAAATTGCATCTTTATTTCTTAGTGGCAAGGTTGATTTTCACTTGTAGTTGGAATTCGTTCGAATCGCGTCGCTTTGCGTCGGATCGCGCCATGAGTAAAGTCGCTTACTGACTATAAATCCACCGTGTTCGTTTAGTTGCCCTTTGCGTTCCAGTGTCACAGTTTACTTCATAAACGGTCCCGCAACTAGATATCATACTGAAGACCGTCTTCTAACAAAATAGCAATTAGCTGGTTTATTAGGCAGGCATAAGACGAAAATGGCGTATTTCTCGATTCAATTTTTTTTTATTACTACGTAAATAAATACGAAATTATTTTATTTATTTAAGTAGGTCCTTGAACGTCAACATTAATAGTAGTGAATAAACAAGTAAAATATTATATTAGACAACATGTGAAAAGAAAAGACGGAAAGTTTTCATAAAAATAAAATAAAAAGAACTGAAATAGACAAATCGTCTCCGAGATGAAAATAATCCAGTTCCCTTCGTCAAGTTGGAAACTAATTCAATAAGACTCACTTACTACAGAGAGTTCTATATTGACGTGTGGTTTAAGTCGTAGTTTGTTTGAAAGTTATGAACAAATTCTACCGTTTCTTTCATTGTTTTTTTTTTTTTTTTTTTTTTTGGATACGGGCATCTCGCAGGTCAACCTATAAGAGGTTGTGTGCTGCTTAACCGGACTTTCCTGTGGTTGCCATAGATGACTCTAAGGCCTCCAGCCAGGGGCTTACAAACTAAGTTAAAAACTAAGTGACCACACGCTAAGGGCACCCCCTGTGGGGTACGGACCTCGGCTTAGGGCGTCACTGACAGAGGACAGCAAGGGACAGGCTGGATAACAATATTTCATTATTTAGGGACTAATTTAAAACTACAGGCTCAGCATCGCGGGCTGGCTCTTGCAAGGGTCGGGGGGGGCATTGACTTGGGCGTCGCGACGGGCGGCGACGGCGGTGATGAGGGTATGCCTTGGTCGGCGAACGGAACTAATATGCGATGGATCGTATCGAGCGGACGATGCGATTAGCGGATTGGGGTGCCTAACTGCAGTTTCAAAGAAGCGCGTGGCAATGCGCTTCATGAACTGAGCGATGGTGGGGATCCTAAGGTCGAGGTGAAGGGTATCGTTACGGACATAGTACGGGGCTCCCGTGATTTTCCTAAGAAACCGGTTTTGGAGGACCTGCATTTTATAGAGGTGGCGGGGATTGGAATGCGCAAAGATGGCACACGCGTAAGTCATGATGGGGCGGATTACCGCCGTGAATAAGCGCATTTTGCACTTGCGGGACAGGGGACTTTTCGGGATGAGCATGAAGTGGAGCCTAACCATAGCAAAAGCAGCCCGATTACGAGCTGCTTTGATGTGGTCTCGGAAGGAGAGGTGACTGTCGAGGGTCACACCTAGGTACTTGGCTTGCTTCTTCCAAGGAATAGGCTTGCCGTACATAGTGATCGGGGTGGGTTTCTTTCATTGCTTCCAAGGCCGGGATAAATAGACATTCTCTTGCGGTGAAAATGAATACATAATTGCTACCACTGATTCGATATTTGTATATAACCAATCGACGACCCAGATTGCCTATCCTATAATGAGGACTAATCTGAGCAGTTCCAAAAATGTCCGCTTGGGCAGCGCCACTGCCTCTGGAGACCTGTCAAACTATCAAACTCTTAAGGTGCGTACAGACCATGTAGCAATGTTATATATCATTGTTATATAACACATCCAAACCATGTAACATTGTTATATAACATTGCAACATAAAACAATACCGTACACATTAGTGTAACAATGTCATATAACAATGTTATATGACATTCTGTGTCCACATCATCTGTAACATGTTATATAGCAATGTTATATAACATTTTGTGTCCACATCAGCTGAAAAATGTTATATAACATGTTATGTTATATAGTCTGTACGCACCGTTAGAAGTTTTTGATAGTTTGACAGGTCTCCAGAGGCAGTGGCGCTGCCCAAGCGGACATTTTTGGAACTGCTCAGATTAGTCCTCATTAGTAGCCGTTGTAATGTCAAATATGAAGTAGCCGTCAAATTAAGGAACGAGATTTGGATTGAGATTCAATTTTCGGGCGATAGTGGCATGTTCCAAAATATCTATCATCAAAAAGTGAGCTTGTGCACCTCTCAAGGATACAGGATTATGTTAAAAATATATAAATGGGCGAAAGAATACTACTGAAACGACATTTTTTCTTGTGTTTCGAGATAAGTGTGCTCTTGATCAAAGGTGACGAGATAAATTCGCTAACGCTAATAGATTAGGATTGTATGCAATCAGAAACTCAGATGCAGGTACACCCGGCTACACACCAATTTAAGCTATACAAAACCAGTATAAACTGATCGTTGTATGCGCGGAATGATCATACAAATCGATACCACGATAATCTGGTTTCGTATAGCTTGATGTAGCCGTGTGTACATCGTTCCTTTGCTGCGCACCAAAATAGTGCATATTTTTGATGCAGTAGGGAACTTACGTAAAGTTCAAAGATTTCATCTTTGTGACTTCAGTCATAAAAAATACGTATGGCACTCGGGGACTGCCGCGGTAAAGCTTTTGCATAGCATTTTTATCAAATTATGCAATTTTTTTTTTCAATCTAGTGAGACGTCAAGTAAAAACAAACACCATGCCGAAGTCTGCCGAAACGACGTTAGACGATGCGGGGTGTTAGATTTATTTTCGCTACGGAATTTCTTGATTCGGTCGCTGCGCTCAGAGCCCGCGATAAAAGCTATAAAAAATCTTATAAATCTTTGATTATATGTCTTATCTTCGCTTCTGCTTATAACTTATACCAATCATTCAAACGGAATGATTGCATAGAGGTTTCAACAACTGTACGCTTTGTTTAAACTCAAAATGTATTTATTGGAAATCCAGTCAACCAGCGTTCCAGATTTGTAGTTTTAAAGGATCATAAGAAGATTTTGTTTGTTTGGTGAGCTTTCGACAAAATGGGAAACATGTTTAATTCATAAAAAGAAAATACAAATACAAAATATTTATTTCCGTAAAACAATATTTTTTACATTAGTTGATGATTGGAGTCTCCTTTTAAGCAAATAATGCCTGTAGTAGGGGACTCCGCTCCTCCATAACTTAAGATAATTCTATTCTATATTACTAAGTATTTTATTTTATTTTCTTAACAATATAATATTAAAATTCTCCTAAAATGTTATGAATGTATCTGAAAGTGTAATGGTAAAAGTTGAGTAGCGTTTAATGAATGATGGTTTGTGAGTGTGTGTATGTGCATTGTGCGTGTCTGAGTGTGGGTGTGAGTGTACGACTGACGCGTTTGATGTGTGTGAATTATCATGTTATAAGAGTGCTTCGGTGTCTTCATAAGAAAGTGGTTTTATCCATTCTAGTATAATTTTTTTACATTCATGTATTTGTTTAGTGTAAATGTCTATCTTTCTGTTTACCCCGTTGTAAAGCCGAGCATTGTATGTTATATTGAATCGCTGCAAATTTTGTTTTTGCTTGCGGGATTTGTGCAATAAAATCTTTTCGTCTTTTTAGTATTTTATCTTTATCAAAAGTAAGTGTCCTGTGTTTCTTTAGGAGTGTGGCAGTGATATATAACTTTCTAACACTTAAGTAGGCCGCTGGTCTCGTAAAGTGCTTTAGTTGAGAATGTACGTCTTTTAAAATACATAATTTTTATGAGAGCCCTTTGGACTCGTTCCACATCTATAAATTTTGATTTTGCCGCCCCTCCCCAAATAGATATACAGTAAACTATAACTGATTGTGCTATGGCAGTATAAATTTCATTTAACAGGTTTCTATTTGGGGCTCCAGGTTTGGCAACATATCTTGTCGGGACCACATGTCTCAAGGTTTTAAATTTCCAGCCTAATTTTCGTACTCTATTGGTTACGTGTTCGAGGTGAGAGTACCAAGTCAACCTTTGATCAATAATTACGCCTAAATATTTAGTTTGGGGCACTTTATTGATTATGGGACATGTACAATCCAAATCTGTTCCTTTACAAGAATGAATTTTCACATAAAAATTATGATCTGGTTGTGTCTTGTTTGATATTGTAAAACATATATAGTTTGTTTTCATCGTGTTTAGTGTTAGTACATTATCATTAAGCCAGGCGGCAATTTGTTCCATACCCAATTCGGCTTTAAGTTTTACGTCAGACCAATCATTTCCAGAGAAAACCACAGCTGTATCATCGGCATAAGTAAAGATGTTTGCATTCTCAACTTTAAGGTTACACAGATCATTTATGTACGTCAGAAATAATGTAGGACCTAAAATGCTGCCCTGCGGAACGCCAAAAGATACATCTGCCTCCTCACTGGTATAAGCACCTATTTTAACTATCTGTTTTCTATTTGACAGATAGTTTTTAAAGAGGTCCAGAGCTACTCCTCTTATTCCGACTTTTTCTAACTTCGCCACAAGGGTTGGAACAGACACGGTGTCAAAAGCTTTTTTTAGATCTAGAAAGACTGTTAGACATTTTCCTTCTTTGTCGAGATGGTCACTTACAAGCGAGCTCAGTGCAGCGACTGCGTCCTCAGTGGAAACACCCTGCCTAAATCCAAATTGATGAGGCGATATTATTTTATATTTATTAAGGTAGTTAAGTAGTCTAATGTTAATAAAAAATAAAAAAGTGCTAATGGTTTTAAGCTTAGTCAAATTAACCAGACTGAGCTCCAAATCCGGTGAATAATGTAGGTAATTAACCCTAATATTCTAAGATCACCTTAAGTCAATTAATTATGAGGAGCTAGTCTATTGCCATCAACTGTGCATACCTAAATACTACCTCAACCTTTCATCATCATTATCATCAGCCGGAAGACGTCCACTGCTGAACTAGGCCTCCCCCTTAGACCGGCACGCCGAACGACAATTCGCCACTTGCATCCATCGGCTGCCCGCGACCCTCACGATGTCGTCGATCCACCTAGTGGGAGGCTTGCCTACGCTGCGTCTTCCGGTCCGTGTTCGCCACTCGAGAACTTTTCTTCCCCATCGGTTGTCAGTTCTACGAGCGATGTGGCCTGCCCATTGCCACTTCAACTTGTAAATTTTATAAGCTATGTCGGTGACTCTGCTTCTTCGCCGAATATCCATGTTCCGGATTTTATCCCAGAAAGAAACTCCGAGCATAGCTCTTTCCATTGCTCGTTGAGTGACTCTTAGTCGGTCTAAAAGGCCAAAAGAGTCCTTTATTTTCCAGAAAAAAATCTAAATCAGGATATCGAACTCTATCCCACGATTAGCAGCAGCTCATGCGACCACTGCCTAGGATTATTTTAATTTTCAAAGGTTAAAACTTATCAGCACCCACAAAATAATTTATGAACTGGTGTGAACGCCACCTTTAAGCACTTGTGATAAGACTAATTCCAATTAGAAAAGTTACATTAGAACCGCGATAAATGGTTGCGATAACAACTTGCTCACATATGCAAGTCCATATGAATTAGGCACTTCGTTTTATCACCAAAACTTAACTAACTTAAGTAGTTAAGTTGAACTAGTACGTCTTTTGAATTGGTAAGAGTCACGCGAATGACATTCGAATTTAATTTGGTTTTGAATAGATTTAATTCAAAAGTTCAATTATTATCATTAATAACTTGGGTTAATTGACCCCTTCGTTGGTCGATATTGGTTGGACAAGCGAGACAGCTCAGAGTTAGCTTTGTTTTTTTTTTAAAAAGTAGCCCCACCCTAGGAATTTCTCATGTGTTTGAAGGTTGCGTTTACAAACATAGAAACTCACATACATATAAACACCCAGACATAGGTCATACTAATATTGTTCCGTGCGGAAATCGAACCCATCTAGGGCGAGAGAGAGAGAGGACTTATTTTTACACCTAAGTAAGTAACCCGTTTTCATTTAAAAAAATACAGATTCGGATAAGCCATAGATAGGTACTAAAACGTTAATTGACAGCCAATCGCCATCTTGATCAATCACTTTATTTTTTGAAAATTTCAATCGCATTGTTACAGATTTTGGGCATGCGCGAAAAGATTCACCTTTCCACAAGAAAGATAAACATCTCTTGAAAACTAATTTAAATAAATAACGTGTAACTAGAAAACGACCCTTATATCAAAATTAAAAGCCGTTTTGCAATTGATAGTTTTATACACAAGTGTTCAAGCAATGTTTAAATTTTTTGTAGTACGACGATAGAAGTTTGTACTAAGAAATCAGTGCCGTAAGTGTTTGTACTAAGAAATCAGTGTAAACGTAAGGCCAAGTAAAAGTTCCCCCAGACAGATTAACCAACCGCAAAATTACGTTCTCAAAGTCTAAAACTAGGCAGTATGAACTACTCTTACAACTATTTAACAATGCAATCAGTCCCGTTCTATCTAAATGTGTATGAAAGTTGGAGTAGCGCCGACACGTCGTGGAGACGCGACGGGGCCGCTGCGGGGCAGCGGCGGGGACGCGACGTCTACGCGAAGGCTACGCGACGTTATCTTGCTAATATATTGTGAATATTATTACATCTACGTCCGTAATAGGTGGACTACTTTCAAAGTGTTGTACCTATTTTCTGAAGGTGTTGTGCAATGTTAGGGGTGTAAAATAGGGTCCGTAACAGGTAATGTGCATAGGGTACTTTGGTAGTTTGAGTCTTTCTGATGTTACATTTTATTTTGTGACCTTTTTTTATTTAGTTTTTGGGCACTGATGCAAGGTTTAGGCCAAGTGAATAGCAAATTACTGGCTGTAAAGAAAAGCAAAGTATACATTGTATCCTAAGATTTATGACGCCTCAAAGTTAAAAAGTCTATTGTGTACACTGGTAATAAAATAATTAATTATCTTAAAATTCAGTTCATTTCTATTTCAAGTCTCAATTTGTGCCTTACTATTTCAATTAAAACTACTAAAATAAAAATCTGCATAGTATTAGTTACGTAGGTCACGGCATAAGTCTTGTCGTATGAAAAAAGTATTTACTGTTTTTCGAAATATTTTCCACCACACTCAATACACTTTCTCATACGCAAGAACCAGTCATTAAACCAATGCTCCCATTTTTCTTTTTCAATGGAATCACATATTGCTTTCCACGCCTCGATTAACTGCTCCTCCGAAGCAAACTTACGTCCTTTTAGTTGTGATTTTGCAAACGGAAAAAGACCAAAGTCGCATGGTGCCAAGTCAGGACTGTAAGGTGGATGGTCCAATACTCGGATTCCAGTTTCTTGAAAAGTCTGTTGAGTTAGCTGGGCACGATGCGCTGGAGCGTTGTCGATATGAAGATACCACGAGCGCATAGGGGACTTTGGTCTGAGATTTTTCAACGCTCTAAATAACTGTGGCAAACAAACTTCAGTATACCAACGAGCTGTGACTGTCTTCTGCTTATCTAGCACAACATTGGCCACTAAACCCGTTTTACGAAAAAAAGACACAATCATTCTTCTTCCGACCGACCGTGATTTTTTCACTTGTATCGGTTGATCTTCATCTTCGAAGACCCATACCTTGCTCTGTGATTTAGATGGTACATCAAAAAAATACAGCCAGCTTTCGTCACCTGTGATGATTGAATTTACAGCACCATGTTCTCCGGATTCGAAATCTTTCAACAATTTTTTTGCACCAAATTACGCGTGTCCCGTTGAGCGTCGGTTAGCTCGTGAGGTATCCACAGGGTAAAAAGTTTTCTAACATTTAAATGGTTTCATATAATTCTTCCAATACTTCGTTCAGCGATCTTCAGAGTTTCAGCTAATTGTTTATAAGTTATTCGTCTGTCTTTGATTATAGCTTTTCTCACAAGTTCAATGTTTTTTTCGGTCATGATTTCTGTCGGCCGGCCTGAACGTGGATCGTCTTCTAAATTAAACAGCCCACGCTTAAAATTTAAATACCATCTCTCAATAGTTCTTAAGGAAGGGCAATCCCTATCAAACACTTTTTTCATTTCTTCTTCACACTGTTTAGTAGATAATCCGCGGCGAAAGTTGTAGAAAATAATAGCGTGATATCCGACAGCTGGGAACGACTCCATAAAGTCGTATTAAAAAAATTACTGAATAAATTGAGTCAATAGTTAACAGTCTATATTTTGTACTTAGATTAAACAAAGAGGGTACTTTGTAATAACGTAAACAAATCAACGCTGCGGTATATTTAAGTGCTCAAAGACAAGACTTATGCCGTGACCTACGTACAAAATTTCTAAACGTAGCGATAACTGGAGCATTAATTCGAGCTTCCAATTTAAGTTCCAATTTATTATTCACTACAAAACCCGGCCTCATTTTGTTTAAAATATTTCCGGTCAAGCTCCCCCTTAAATTACGACTAACCAGCAACCACATGGTTTCATAGACAAATGACTTCGTGCCTTCTACTCTAACTTATTGGAGGTTCAATGTTCCGTCTCGTTTTCTCGTAATGATGGTCGCGTGAGGACATTAATGGGTCATCATTAGGTAATTTGACCGCGAGGGTCCGACTTTGAAGGGACTGGACTTCACAGGGCCTTTGATGCGGTCCGACCTCGCATTTGTAATGATATCTTAGATTTGTTGATGTCTCTCTTAAAGCGGTTTTGCGGTAATGTAAATAAGGGTGAGAACTATTAACGAAAAACAACCTTTAAAGGTCATAAAGGTGCAGATCATGACAATTGTTTTTTTTTAAGTTTACGTGATCATAATGTTTGGATGAATTAATGGTTAATGACTTTAGATTCTTAGACTGCAGAATTCAACGGTAGCGATCACCGTATGTCTTTGTTAATTATTATTTGCCAATCAGAAAAGTAGGGTTCGATAGAGCGTATATTGATGATAAGGATCGCACTTTTGATGTGGCGAAAATGTTGCTGATAATTATTTTAAGATTTCTTTTAGAAATATTTATAACTTGTTGTGTTTAATAATTCTTTTACTATTAGTCAAAAGCTCTAAAAGTTTGACAACCAGTCTTACTATGGGGTATCGTATTACCCAGTTACTGGGTTGTTGAGGTCCGACAAGTCAATAATCAGTCGCTCCATGTAAAATACTGATATTCAGCTGCATCTAGTACGACTGGAAGCCTAACCCAACATAATTGGGAAAAGGCTAGGCAGATGATGATGTGTTTTATAGTTCCTAAATTAATATCTACAATAGGAATCGTTCGTGAATGGGTAAAAAAGGATTAACAGAGTCGTTTACTTAACTAATTCTCACTAATCTTTGGAAACCAAATAGTTACAAGTAATTCTATTCATTCAATCTGTTTTTATCACTCAGTTGTAAACTTGTAACCTAAAAGGGTTGACATCCACTTACCTTTCACATAAAGCACGGTAGGTTTTGAAAACTCAGTCCCAATGGAGTTCTCGGCGACACACTCGAACTTGCCGTGGTCCTCCTCTTCACTCTTTACTATTTGTAATGTACCTGAAAGAGAAAGAAAATAAATTATTACTGAGTAAAGGCAATGTTCATTTCATCATTCATGTTGTAAATCCCAACTAAATGATTTGGCTCATTAATTTTTCCTTTTCTTATATGTTCAGTTTTTAAAGGTGCCTCAAAGACTTTATTTGGGACCAAAAAGATCACATCTTTAAATACGTCGGCTTGGTTCAATCTCAACCAGGGGGGTATTATGCTTATACCGGTGAGTGAAAGTGACAGAGCTATACAAGTCGTCTAGCGCCATCTCGTTCACTCCCTGGAATAAGCCTGGTTTTAAGACGTAATACGGCCCTAGGTCAGCATTTATGTGTTTAGGGATAATTGAAGAAGTATTTAGCAAGTTTTCAGCGTGCCTCAAGTACTACTTCGCAAAAATGCAGGTAAGCTCTCCTCCAGCTAATATCGGTTTCTAAGAACCTAGAAATCAGAAAATCCAAGTCCCATACGTGGAAATTTACATTAATATTGTAAATATTCCAACTGAAAGCCAGGGAGTCCCACGGGAACTAGACTGGACGAACTCGCATGAGTGGTTTGAGCTTTTCTCTTGGGCATAGAGGTCGGCCCAGAGACAAAATATAGACCACCTAATGTGCCTTTTTAGACTAATGTGGGCTGTTACTTTGTTAGAAGAAAAATGTTGTGAGTGGGCTATTTTTGTTGGAGCTAGAGTATGAGATGACGGCACGTGTTTTATTTATAGTTTATTTTTGAATACATTATTGTTATGTTTGGATTTTAAAGATTTTTAAATCTGGATGTAAAACGCACGTAGTCGCAAAAGATGGAATTAGTGGCGACTGGTTTTTTAGAAAAAAAGCCTCAGATTTTCTTAATATGAAAGCACAGGTAAATAAAACCGAATATTTCAGATTATTATAATATGAAAGCACAGATAATAAAACCGAATATTTCAGATGCAAAAGATACATCGCTGTGACCAAGTATAAGAAGGCCGATCTCTCACCAGGTTATTGTATTGTAGTATCATGCTAACTACATATTACATATAATTATGTCATTTAGCTGTTGCCACTCCGCCAGCTAGACCTCAAAAATAGTCCCACGGGAACATAAAATCGGAATAAACATTTGAGTTGATCTAGGTCATATCTGTGTGCCAAATTACATCCAAATATGTTCAGTTCAATAGTTTTTGTGTGAAAAAGAAACAAACATCCATCGCAACAAACTTTCACGTTTATAACATTAGTGAGATTATAAAATTAGTAAGATAAGTATTCAAAAGGTCACAAACACGTAACACCGAAAAAACTCACAATAACAAAAAAAAAAAACATCGTACTACCCTCACCCGCTGAAAATTATTACAAAAACGCTTACAACCAAATTACTCGGCATCAGACACGGAGGGCTTCTTAAGAGGTATTTTATTCACGCCAAGCTAAACATATACAGTGATTTATGGCCTAATAACAGAAGCGGAGAGGGAGGCCATTAGGGACTGGCCAGAGGTCCCGGCACTCCTGGGGGCCTTTATAGTGTTTCATAGAGCAGGGGTTCCCAAACTTTTCAGCTCACGGCGCACTTACAGATTTAGGATTTTTTCTCGGCGCCCTAGCTAGTTGATACCAGAGGCCTTATCATGAGTTTTCAGTTATTCTGACGTAAAGTAAACTGGAACTTTGACATTTTCAAATTGACAAATTTCAAGGAAAAAAATTAGTTCCTTCTTCGCACACCAGAGGCGCTGTTCCATTTTCCCATACAAGAAACGCTGTAAATACTGGAAAGACGCTGTAAAGTAAAATAGTGAAAAGTCGTGATAAGGGTACAGGGAACGAGATGGAACGCTGGACGACTTGTATAACTCTGTCTCTTTCCTACAGCCTAAAGACTCACGTTTAAAGACGTCATGTTAGACCACCAGGTGAATAATAAAACAATACCTGGTTCCGAACTCCACGAAATCAGAGCACATGAATCTGGGTTTTGTTGCTGCAAAAGAGATCAACGAGACTATCCTTTTTTTCTGGTGGATATTTTATAAAATATAGAATCTTGGTTCCACACAACATCAATCCGGAGAATGGTCGACCCTCGCGTCCCACGGCGCCCCTCTGTATTCTCTATGGGTTGTTGTAAATTCGCCAAAAAATAATTCCCCACGGAAAAAAGTATGTATAAATTAGCCAAAGGTTTTTGTTTTTTTTTTTATTTTAATTAGTGTATTTACATTCGACCCATTTATTTCCGCACGGGGATAGCAGAACAATTAAATTATAAAATCCACCACAAAACTACCGAAAACGAGGACACAATGTGGAATCTGTACAGAAAGTACTAGGAGAACAGGATCAAAACTTTTTTCAAGGGGAATAATATTTGTGGCGAACTTACAACAACCCTTCTCTACTACGCGCTAGGGGGGGGGGGGGTATTACAACATCTTAAAACCAGGGTTGTTCCGGTGAGTGAAAGTGACAGAGCTATACAAGTCATCTAGCGCCATCTCATTCGCTCAGGGCGTTGCGACGCACAGTTTGGGAACCCCTGTCATAGAGGTTATTAAGTCGAATTCCGATGTGAAACACCTGTTTGTGGTAGTAACTATTGTTCATTAAAATTTTGGAGTAAATTATTTTGGAGTGGGACGGTATTGCAGTCATTTTAGTGGTGAAATGTTGTGGGTAATGGCACTTAAGTGGAGTGGCGATCGTTTAAATTTATAGCATCACTCATTTTCTCTCTATAAACAGATTGGTATGATCCGTTATTAGTATTGACACAGGTATTATGACAACATAAATTGTTTGCAAATCTATTTAGTCGGTATGTTAGGGTATTGAGTAATATGGACACGCGTTTTTGGTTGGTTGGCGCATTGGTCGAGTGATCGACTCCAATGCTTTGTATCGTGGGTTCGATTACTAAACAAACATGAGTGTGATCTACATTCTACACGTAATTGTTTCGGGTCAAGCTATTTGTTTATGTGATTTTAAGTGTTTGTAACACTTTAATTTGTTGTGGGTACAACAAAGGAAAATTTAAAATAAACGGGCCAAGTGCGAGTCCGACTAACACACGAAAGAGCATACCATTAACTATAAAAACGATAAAAAAAATGTATCTGTTGTAGTGGAAACCCCTCCCTGCTAATAGCGGCACCATCATTAATGACATTTTCAACGGTCTAACCATCATGGTTCATGTAATATGGCCTGGTGACAAACGGACAGACAGACTTAGTAACCCTAAACATAACAATAACAAGAACATACCTTTTGTACTGTCATAGAAGTATCGATTTACCGTACACATGTACCGAACACACCCTTATACAAGTATAAGTTAACCTTTCTTCTAATACAATAGAAGAATAATATGGCAATCTATCTGCCTGGCTGGTTTCAGTGATACAGCGAGTAAATCTCAACCTTGTATGAAAGACATACGGTAGTGATTGAGTCAGCAGTGAAAGTGGATCCAATGGAATACAAAAAGAACTCTTTGATGTCAGTATGTCAAAACTTTGAGCATGGATGAGTGAAACCGGGCATGAAGTTAGTCAGACGTATTTTTATCTGACTAGAGGCAAATGTTGAAGTTTAATGTAATTATTGTATTTTATTTCAAATATTTTCAATTTTTTTATCACATAGCAGTTCTTTTTCGTGTAGCATAAAATTAACACACTTTTCAGAACTGAATTTTTTCTTACTGCATAACGTTAATAAAATAATACACTCGTGAGAAAAAGTATGGAATCACTTGTACTACGATTCCGCGCGATCTTGAGTACTTAATATCTAGTTAAGAATAATATAATTTTAAAAGTTTAACTGTTATGTTTTAATTGATACCAAATTCATTTACATCACGCCGTTATTTTAGGAGCTACCCGTATCAATTCCAAGTGATTCTACATTTTTGTTCGCTAGTTTTGTATCTAGGTACTTTTACTTTGATCCTTTGACGTCATTTCACTTCAAACTATGCAACTGCATAGTTGAACTCAACGAGAGTTTTAAGAAACTTGTGGTTAAATAATAAAAGCCACATGGGTCAATTTTCAAGGTTAATTGTTGATGATTAAGTTAGAAGATTGATCATGTATCATCCGGAGTTTTCTCCGTGGCTCAGATTATATCCTGCATCCGGTTTGACTGTCAGATTTTAAGTTAATCGAAAGATTTCTTTGAAAGTTTTCAAATAAAAAAAAAACAGCTTTAATTTCAGCAATTCATCATAAGGAGTTTCAGTTTAAAAATTCATAATTATCTCGACTTCCAACGGACGAAAATTTCGTCACAAAATGCTATCTCTTTTTTTCGAACATGCACTGGTCTAAAACAGGGCAACACATGCAGGACTTCCGAAAAACTGTGAAGCCATGACAAAAAAGAAATATAAACGACAGGTCTTTCACAAAGAAAATGTAATTACGATGAAACATGTTACAGTCCATTCGCAGTTCTTCTACGCCGCATACTTCGCTGGTAGCAACCAGTCTTACTGGAGGTATTGTATTACCCGTAGCACTGGATTGTTCGTAGGGCTGTCTCATCAGGAAACCGTGACCATGGAACATGAAGGGCCAGCAGGGAAGGATCACCGTGGATTTTAGTCAGTACAAGTCTGACAGTCCCTCACGTCCTGCCCTGGGCGGGAGGACTCATTAGAAGACGACACAATAAAAAAACTGGATTGATATTCAGTTGTATCCGGTTTGACTAGAAGCCGACCTCAAAGTATTTGGGAAAAGCCGACCGACACTTCTTTCAAAATTATAGCGATATTTATTTCCGTGACAATATGGCTGCTTTTGCGCTGCAGCTGTCAAAAGTAAAGTAACGGTGAAAGGACTGTAATAAGGTTTCACGTGTTGTGGGAGCCATAGTTTCGACAAATGCTAAAAGAAAGAACGTGTGATACCCTCGAAATTGTATGAAAGGTTGTGCTTTGAAGTTTCTGGCTTGTATTTTGGTTGGGCGGTATTTTGTTGGAATTATGGTGTAGCTAGAATTGTTGACTTTTCCTTTGTTGGACATCAAAAGTTACTTTGAACAAACACATTTAATTTTTCAAAACTTGGTTTTTATTGTAGAAGGAATTTTGCAATTGAACTTCTTAGATGCTTTGACGAAAATTGAAATGTTAGGATAACAAGAATAAAAATCTGTTCTAAATATAACATAGGAATATCATTTGCACATTCGAATCACAAGGAACAATGACAATTTTTGGACGAAAAAATGAAAATCATAACCAAAGCTGTCAGTCCCGCGTCGGGCGCCAAAATCCAGGGGAATCCCCGGGCGTTTTGCGCCGTAATGAAATAAAACTAGCCGTCGGTTTCCTACGTGGCGGGATTTGGGGATTTCGTGACAGCCGACGATTGCCCGGCCAGGGAATGACGAAGGTCGTTCGTTTCTTGAATTTGAGACAATTGTGCTTATTGGTCGCCTATTTGTGGCGGCCATGTTAGTAATAATAATAATAATAATAATAATAAATTTATTTCAAAAAAGATTTGTAGTACATTTTATCTTATTTCTAGTACAGGATGTGTTACATTGAGGTTAAATCTATACTACCTATAATGATGTCATACTGTTAACCTAGCTAAGCTAAATGATAGCTTGTGTTAAGGTTAAACAGTTGCCATCCCACAAAAAGAAGCTCATTTAGTAACTAAAGTAAAAACACAATTTATTGTTCTAATACATAATTGTTCGTTTGGTAAGTACTACTGTGATCTATGAAAGGTAACAGGTTTAAGTGTGTGCATGTTCTTGTGTACGTCTGTGAGTGAGTGAATGTGATGTGTGTGTGTGTGTGTGTGTGTGAGTGTGTATGTGTGTGTGTGTGTATAGGTATGTATATGTGATGTGTGTTTATGTATGTGTGTGCAAGAGAGAATGACACTGGTAAAGCCACATTGAGATTTTGATCATATGAAATGTTCGGTTTCGTCATAAGTTTTCTCAAGCAAAAAATTTCGTATAAGTGTTTTACAATTATGATATGGTTGGTCATAGATGTATACACTTTTGTTTATTTTGTTATATAGAGAGGGGCCTAAATAATCAAAGAATCTTTGCGTAAATTTAAATTTAACAGATGGAAGCGAACAAATTAAATCTTTACGGCGTTTGTTTAGTTGGGTGTAAGGAGTTTTGCGATGTTGTAATAGAACCGCGTGAAAGATAAATAGTTGTCGCACGTTGAGGACTCCACAGTTTTTATATAATTCTGTGGTTGGGTATAATATTGGTCGAAATGTGGCCACTTTAAGTATAGCCCTATGTGCGACTTCGAGAGGTTTTAGGGTAGTTTTATGGGTACCTCCCCAGCAACAGATACAGTATGATATTATAGATTGGCATAGGGCGAAGTACACACTGCGTATTAAAGTGGGATTTGCAACACTACGGAGTGATTTAAAAATATAAATAAGTTTTCGGACTCTACCTGTCAGAATTTCAACTTGAGGTTTGAAACTAAGAGTTTTATCCAGCAGTACGCCGAGATATTTGATCTTATCAACAGTTTCAATCTGAGGACATGGACAAATTGAGTCTCGATCCATAGAACAAGAGTGAGCTCTGAGGTTCATTGAAATTCTAGGCTGTGAGGCAGAGCTAATAGAAATGTTGGCGTCAATTGTCATGAGCATTTATGGTGTTGTTGTTATGTGCGATAACGGACGTGTTTTCTAGAACAATCGAGTAGAAATCACAAAAAAAAGTAATGATATTGTTGTTTACTGCTGATTTTATTTTACGGTTTATGTTTTTGTACCAAGATACGTAGCAAGTGAGTATAATAGATATCATGTTTTAAAAAAATGGACTCCGAAAAACAAAATACTCGTAATTTCACCAGAGTGGTAGGCCTTTTCAAAAGCATCAAATTTTGTTTGATAAAAAAAATAACCAAAAAATAACACCATGCGGTTCACACATTTATCAAATGATTCAATATTGAGAACGTGCACGACGGCGGTGGGAGTAGTACTATTCGATTGCAGCGCTCAAGGTGGCGAATAGTAGAACTAATGGGGGATTATCTCAGAGGACATTCAGTTTTTTTCAGCCAACTGCTAAAAACGCGCTAATCTCAGGAACTTCTGGTTCGAATTGAATAATTCTTTTTGTGTTAGATAGTTCATTTATCGAGGAAGGCTATAGCCTATTTAGCATCACGCTATGACCAATAGGAGCAGAGAAGCAATGAAAAATGTTGTCAAATCGGGAAATTCTTCTTGAGAGCTTCCCTTGCGTACGCTGCGGAAACGGTTTATATTACGCAAAAATGATGTATGACGGAATTGTTCCTCATGAAACGTTCTAAAATCCCACCAAAAACATTAAATGTAAAAAATGCCAAGTCTCTCGATGCAGTCTTTCCATCGTAAAAAGTTTTGAGATCTCACAGAAGCCAAGTCCTATTCAAATTATTTTGTAGTTATAAATCAACATTTAGTAATTATATCAATAGTTTTCTTTACATTATAACTATAGTGACTTGGCAATGAGCACAAGTAAAAACAAATAAAACGGCATATTTGGAGGAGTTGAAAGTTACACACACCGCATGCGTAAACATTCTCTTTTACTTTATATATTCTCTTAACATTCATCATTTACTTTCATAAAGCGATGGCCCGTAAGGTATTCTTAATTATTGTATTGGAACATGTAGTCGGTAGTGACCATCATGATTCACACACACAACAATTAATAATCTGATCACAGGTCTCGTCAGTGACATTTGCACATAATTCCAGGCAGCAAGTTAATTTGTGCTCATTGCCAAGTCACTATAGTTATAATGTAAAGAAAACTATTGATATAATTACTAAATGTTGATTTATAACTACAAAATAATTTGAATAGGACTTGGCTTCTGTGAGATCTCAAAACTTTTTACGATGGAAAGACTGCATCGAGAGACTTGGCATTTTTTACATTTAATGTTTTTGGTGGGATCTCATTTATTTTTTGTAAGTGTATTTCTTTCTTTTTTTTAGGTGTCCTCATAATTTCTTGGACTTCAGCTACTTTTTTGCTTAGGACCCATTCTCTATCTAACAAACTAAATAGAACTTAACTAACTAACAAATAACTAAATAAATATATATCTGCTGACTTACAAACTTAATATAACTAAACTAAATAACACGTAAACAACTAGATATGTAACTATGTCTATGTTATATTAATAAACTATTTTCCTAAATAACTATTTCAGTAACAATAATAAATCTACTCCGAATATCGCTACAATATTTTTTTTGTTCCGAAATTGTTGTTCATAGATAGATGGCGCTATCAAATGAAATTTTTTGAATTATTTTAAAGTACTACTTGTTATATCTTTGGAGGATATAATGGTGCCAAATTAAAGTCCCGAGAATCGCTTAATACAATTTAATAAAAAGGGTTGTGTTACAAGGCTGGTGGTCGACGGGCAAGTGACGATGACAATTCGTTTTCTTATAACTAGCACTTTGCGCCTGCAAATATTATTATAAAAGTTTATCATAGGACGCGTGTGATTGCTAACACATTTGGTAAGGCGTTAAAGCCTGAACATATTCCCGGCTATTGAAAGATCTCTTTCAATCCTTAAGTTCTTCTGCTGTGGGAAGTCTGCAGAGCCGTACCAGCGAGCGTCGCACGCAGCCCTTGTTGGTGTGAATGTCTGCCACCCTGGATATACCATCAGGTCCAGGTATAAGGCGAAGTACGCGTCCCATTTTCCATGCAAGAGGGGGCGCGTTGTCATCTGCTAGGAGCACCATATCTCCTACTTCTAGCTTGGAAGTATTGGCTCGCCATTTGGTCCTCTGTTGCAATTCACAGAGATATTCTTTTTGCCATCTTCTCCAAAAATGATGCTGTGTTTTCTCCAATCGTTGATACCGCCGCAACTGACTTTCCTTGACGTCTTCAAGGTTAGGTGTCGGCAGACCGGTCAACGGCCTCCCAATGATGAAGTGCCCTGGAGAGAGAGGAAGGAGGTCGTTAGGACTGGATGAGAGGGGACACAAGGGACGGCTATTGAGTATCGCCTCCACTTGTGTAAATAAAGTTGAAATTTCTTCAAAAGTGAAGTGGCTATCGCCAATAACACGTTTTAAAAAGTATTTCGCCGACTTAACCCCGGCTTCCCATATGCCACCGAAACGAGGACCGTAAGCCGGAATAAATTTAAATGAAATTGATTGTTGACCTGCAAAATCAGACAGAGGTTCGTGGTGATCTCTTAGGAACGCCCCTATTTCTTTAGCGGCAGCCACGAAATTGCCTCCGTTGTCGCTGAATATTTCCGTTGGCCGGCCCCTACGAGCGATAAACCGCCTAAGCGTCATTATAAATGCCTCCTTTGTTAGGTCGCTGACAGCTTCCAGGTGGATGCACTTATAACGCAAACAGACAAAAAGACACAAATAACATTTAACTACACGACTGCCACGGCCTTTACGGTTGATAATATAAAATGGGCCGGCAAAGTCCAAGCCAACAGATATAAAGGGATAGTCAGGTGTTATGCGCTGGGCCGGTAAATTACCCATTTTAGGTTGTAGCGTTGCGCCTCGCAGTCGTCTACATCTTACGCAATTGTTGACCGTGCGCCTCGCAAGACACCTACCATTTATTGGCCATACCGTTTCTCGCACGGATGCCAACAACAGTTGCGGACCAGCATGCATATTATTTAAATGTTCTCTTTTGAAATATAATTTAGTCAACCTGTGTGAAGCGTGAAGCAAAATCGGATGTTTCTTTTCAAAAGAATGCGCGGACGCGTCTAGTCGTCCACCCACTCGAATTAATTTATATTCGTCTAAGAACGGCGATAACGATAACAATTTACTTTTGTTATTTAAAGGTTTACCTTTCATTAATGACTCGTATTCAATAGGGAACATCTGGCTTTGAGAGATAACGCATAGCGAATAGAATGACTCACGCAGCTCATTAGCCGACAATATACCTATGCGCTTATTATGTTTGTTTTTAAGGTTAAAAATAAATCTACGAACATAAGCAAATGATCTTTGTAACTTAGTTAAAGATGAATATTTCTCAAAGTCAATGACGGATTGGTCAACTATTCCCGAATGATGCACTTTGAATTCAGGTATATCTTCCGACTCATTGACGTTTAGTTTAGGCCATTCGGATTCATTTTTTAATAAAAAGTTAGGGCCTGTCCACCACAGCGCCATTGATATAAGGCGTTTAGCATCGACTCCTCTTGATATTAAGTCAGCAGGGTTAGAATCGGTCGGAACATAACGCCAGGCTGAAGTGGAAGTTAAATATTTAATTTCACTAATACGATTGGCAACAAACACCTTCAATTTACTGATATCGCTTCGAATCCAACACAATACTACTGTTGAATCGCACCAGTGTACTAGTTTATCTGGTTTATACCGGATCGAGTTAATTACCGATCTTGTGAGTTTAGCAGCAAGTAAGGCCGCACACAGTTCCAGGCGCGGTATGGTACTAGGTTTCAATGGAGCCACTTTAGACTTCGCGCACAATAATCTGACAGTGACGTCACCATTGTGACTAATCGTTTTCATGTAAATACACGCACCATACGCGTTTTGTGAAGCATCGCTAAACGAATGTAACTCGATGTATTTATATGAGTCACCTAGAACTAGTCTTGGCACTTTTAAACTGGACAAAAACTTAATATTTTCAGAAAAATTAAACCAATCATCTCTTATCTCGGGAGGGACTGGCTGATCCCAGTCCAGTTTTTGTTGCCAAAGTTTTTGCAACATAATTTTTGGTATTATTACAACTGGACTTAGTAAACCTAGTGGATCAAATATTTTGAAAGCATTTGACATGATAAATCTTTTTGTTATTATTTGATTGCTTTCATGTGAAAATCCCTTTATTGGAAAGTGTAATGTATCGCTAGAAGGCGTCCAGCCCAACCCTAGCGTACTTGAGGACTCGCTAAAAATTAACTTATCTTGTTCATTCACAATAACATTATCAAAAACCGGCCAAGTGCGTGTCGGGCCACGCACAGTGTAGGGTTCCGTAGTTGCCCATCAAAAAACTAATTAAACTGATTCGCTGAATTTAATTTTAAAAAGAAGAATTTTCAAAATCGGTCCAGGAGTCTTTGAGAAATCAGGAAAAATACATAAGAAAAAAGATTACGACGAATTTAGAACCTCCTCCTTTTTTTGAAATTAGTTAAAAATAGTTGACGATAAAAACCTACCTATCCCCAAAAAACATACCGTAAAAACATACCTATTAAAACTGTAAAATAAAGTTGACAAACTTACATTTGCAGTTGAAGAGCATGTTCTCCGATACATTTTGTTTAAGAAAACATATTATTCAAGTACATTTTATAAGTTGGTCGACTATTACTCGTAAAGTTGTAAAGCCTACTTAGTCATGATAATTTTCTTTTAAACTTCGTTATATATGCTACTATTGTGAATTTTTTCACACCCCCAAACATAACCGTTTAGCTGGTAGAGGGGGGGGACACTCGAATCGAGCAAAATTTAGCACTTTAAAGCTTAATATTTCACAAACGAATTTTTTTATCAAAAAACTGTTAATGGAAACTATCATTATTTTTTACAGGCCTATTTAATGATACCCCACACTAAGGGGTACGCGAGAAAAAAAAAATCCTCACTTTACGTGTAAGTACTGGAGGTACCCTTAAAAAAAATATTTTACGAGATTTTATTTTACCACTTTTTTGGCACAACAAATCCGTATATTTACACCAAATTACAGCTCTCTAGTACTGTGCGTCTCTGAGCTAAACTGCGGACAGACGGACGGACGGACGGACGGACGGACGGACGGACATGGCGAAACTATAAGGGTTCCTTGTTGACTACGGAACCCTAAAAATGGAAGGATGATTCGTTTTAAACTTTCTTAAATTAAAACAACCTGACTTTAGTGCTTCAGATACAGCCTTATGTATATATATTAATTGCTGTGAATCATTCGTTCCCGTTATAAGATCATCAACGTAGTGATCCTTCTGAATAATTTCTTTAATGAGGTCATCACTCTGTTCCTGCCCTACCTGCCACAGACAGCGCGTGCTTAAGTAACTTGCGCTCGCGGTTCCGTAGGTCAAAGTATTGAGCATCAGTGTCTGAATTGGTTCGGATTCCTCTCCCCTCCATAATATAAGCTGTAAATGCCTATCATCTTCGTGCACCAATATTTGGCGATACATTTTTTCTATATCGCCGGTGAGTAAGTACTTGTACTGCCTAGAACGGATGAGAATAGAAAACAAAGTATCCTGTACATTTGGACCCACCATTAATATGTCATTCAGTGAACAACCGGAAGTGGAGGGAGCGGAACCATCGAATACTACGCGAAGTTTAGTAGATTCGCTTTCCTGTTTCAGAACTGCATGATGACACAGATAATAACTTGGGCTTAAGCTACCATTTACATCTAACACTGTTAAATGGCCTAATTCTTCATATTCTTTAATGAATTTAGCGTATTCTACTTTTAGTTTATGGTTTCGTTTTAACCGCTTTTCCAAATTAATAAAGCGTCTTTTAGCTAACTTGTAAGTATCACCTAGACAATCAGCAGTGTCCTTAAGCGGTAATCTTACACAAAACCTACCTGTATTGGTTCTTGTTGTGTGAGCGCGAAAGTGTTTTTCACATTCATTTTCATTGTCACTCACAATCGATTTTCCTGGAATTTCTTCCAAATCCCAGAATTTAGACAACATTTTATCAAGAACCTCGGTCTTGCCATTGTCTTTGGAAACTATGTCATGATTGCAGTGTACCCTTTTTTGCGGCATCACTGACTGAATCGGACCGGATACTATCCATCCTAACTGAGAACTTCTTAACTTAGGATTATTGACTCCTAAGGAAAGCTGTTCATTGCCTAAAATATCCCAGAATAGGTCCGCACCTATCAAGACATCTATGTCAGCTGGCTGATAAAACATGGGATCAGCCAACTGGATATTTTCAGGTAATTTCAATAAACTAACATCGACGGGGAACTTTGGTAATCGGCCCGTCAGTTCTTTTAAAACAAGGCATGAGCAATTTATACTAAATTGACTATTTATTGACTGTAATTTAATATTACAGGTTTCAATAATATTTGTTACTGATGTGTTGCCTATGCCAATGACCTTTATAGTGTCGATTGGATGAGACTTTAATGATAATCTGATCTTTAGGGACTCAGTTATAAAAGATGATTGGCTGCCAGAATCTAATAAAGCACGAACTTTGATCTTTTGCTGATCAAATGGATTCAGTACCTCGACCATGGCAGTTGACAATAGAATTTGACTTGCATTTTTGTCACAATAGCTTGCTACTATCTCACCTGGTACCTCGACCGTGGTGAGCTGGTTTACTAACGTTGGCGGACGGTGTAGCAAGCTGTTATGCCTTTCATTGCAATCAGGCTCTTGGCAAGACCTGAAGCGACAGTCCTTTACAAAGTGACCCTGCCTTAAACAGTTTGAACACAACTTATATTTTTTAACTTCCGTCATTCTTTCATCAATACTTTTAGACTTGAATGTTGGACAATCATAGATTCTATGACCTTCATCACAAATAATACATAAAAAACCTTTATTTTTATTGCTAGTACTTGCAAATGATTTAACTACATTATCCTGACCTTTTCTTTGACCGTGGTTATTATGATTGGACTGTTTATTATTGGGAGCAGAACGCTGAGGAGTTGCAGGACTTTTCGAAGCCATAATATTATCAGATTGACTGTTACTACGGTTTGCAGACTCGAGTACGTTCGCGCGGTCTGTGATAAATTTGAAGAATTGTTCCAAATTCGGTTTCGCATTTGGTATTTCATTGCGATACTCCTCCCATTTCTGCAATGTTTGACTATCCAACTTAAATGATAGTATGAAGATAATCAAAACGTCCCAATTATCTGTTGGTTGTCCTAGGCTGACCAAAGCGCGTAAATTTTTTCTAATATGATCAACTAAATATCTTAAAGATCGCTCTGACTCACGAGGAAGCTGCTTAATATTTAATAATGAATTAAGATGATGATCGATTAATATTCTGCTATTATTATAACGGTCACAAAGCAACTTCCAAGCTTCGGTATAATTTTTTGCGGATACTTCGAGATTAGTAATAATTCTGGCTGCGTCGCCTTGTAAATATGAATTTAAGTAATAAAATTTATTAATTTCGGATATTTGATCATTATTATGAATTAAACTCTCGAAGGTATCTCTGAATTCCAGCCAACGGAAATAATCACCGTTAAACTTTGTGATTTGAATCCGAGGGAGTTTCAACCCTACGCTGCGATGATCATCTACACAACATGAAGCATTATGAACAGACTTGCGTCGTTGCTCACATTCACTTTTTCGAGAAAACATGGAGATCAGATTTTTGGCAGTGGCTATATTAATAATTATATCTCTTTCAATATTATCACGCTCGTCAATTTCTGCCTCAATGTTTTCAGGACACAGAACCTCTATTTCACTTTGAAGGTCATCGACCCTAACGGATAATGCTTCAAACTTTGCAAGCTTTAAATTAAGTTCCGTTAATTGAATATCATTCAGCTCATTTTCTTGCGAAATATTACTCAAATAATTTTTAAATTTAGTAATCTGTCCTTTAGCGGACGACCTTTTGGTGAACAATTCCTTACAACGCTGTTTACTTTCAGCCATCGTGAATTAGCACTGTTAATAATATTCAAATAACCGGTTTAGGCAATACCACAAGAACAAAACGAAATAATAAAATGAATGGGCTCACGTTCCTCGTTTCGGTGTCACCTACTGATAAGGAAGCCGGGTGCGCACGATCAGCTGTTCGCCAGCCGGAAGGTTTTCATTGACCAGACCGAGTAGCCGGTAAAGATCGAAGACGTGACCTGAAATAGTCGGCAAACTACGCTAAACGTAAATGTAAAAAACAGTAGACGAGGTCGTGGACCGTTTTGATCTGAAATTATGTTTAAACTAACAAAAAGAATAGAATTCGACTAATAATTTGAATTCGTTATAATTTGAAAAGTATTCTAACGGTATTTTAAACCTTTGATTATTTTATTTTTATTGAAGGTATCTGAAAATAACGGAAAAATATCTGACGAAATTTGCAATTCTCAGGGAATTTCGGCAATAATATGCACGAAAATTCTTTAATTTACACAAATGGATGCTATTCTCAATATTGGAATAGGAATTTATGGATAGTTTGGATGAATGATGGATTTTGAACAAAGGATGGCACTTAACTTTGAGACGGCACGTCGACGTTCTGCTCGATGTGATGCTTTAGCTGCACCACTGCTCGAATCCTGGCTCCTCGAATTGACCAGGCGGCAGTTCTCCAGACGCTGGACCCCGTGGCGTTTTGTCCTTCCACTTGAAGGCTCCAACTCTTGAAGTTCGTTGCCGCTGCGCGCGTGTCGTACTCGTACCAATTTTATTGATGATGAATCTTCTTATTTTCGCGGATTATTATTTGTAGTTCCCCTCATGGGCCACCATGTTATATCTTTGGAGGATATAATGGTGCCAAATTAAAGTCCCGAGAATCGCTTAATACAATTTAATAAAAAGGGTTGTGTTACAAGGCTGGTGGTCGACGGGCAAGTGACGATGACAATTCGTTTTCTTATAACTAGCACTTTGCGCCTGCAAATATTATTATAAAAGTTTATCATAGGACGCGTGTGATTGCTAACACATTTGGTAAGGCGTTAAAGCCTGAACACTACTTAGACTGCGCTCTGTAACGAAACCATAGCGCGATTCAGACAGGTACAACGCCATCTATCGAGCGCGCATACAATATTTATCGCAATACAATGGAGTTTTAGCTTTATTAATTTAATGAATTATGAACTTTATGTATTAATTTATATTAATTATAGTCTATGTATTACCTTTATATTATTCCTTTCTATTCTATGTATGTATTCATCCAATTGAATACTAACTTAAACAACGAACAAAGTTAACAATGCAGTCAAAATCCATACACAATGTTCTTGCCAAACCGCAAATATAAAATTGTTTTCTATAGTATATTATTTTTTAATGTTTTTATAATTTTTCCTTTATATGTCGCTAATGACCTATCTTGGTGCAAAATTTGAAGTTTCTAAGTCTGCTAGAAGTACCTTAGATTTTTGATGATCGGTCAGTGAGTGAGTGACAAAATGGTGTAACTTTGATCGACCGTAACTCCTAAACTATTCATTCAATTGGCATGTAATTTCGAACTTAAGCTTGTTCTAATGCCTACTATTATTCACCGAAAACCTAAACTCCTAGCTTTGTCCACGTCGAAGTTATAGGGGGGGCGAAACAGCCGCGAATCGCTTCGAGAAAAGATGGTACGGCCGTGCCCGTTTTGCTCGAGACTTGGCGGGGCACTGCCGTGCCCCCAGATAAAGTCCGCGACAGCATATGTCTATCTTTTAAGATTAACTCACCATTACCTTTCTTTTGGAAATCAAATTGGTTTTAAAATAATACATTTCTTCCGACAATGTTTTAATGAATATAGTATTAATCCATATCCAAAAAAATGCGTTAATCATTACAAGTATTTAATTTTAAACAAAATGACATCATTTGATTTCAATGAATATCTGACGTGATATCGTAGTTTCTTCAACGGCAGGTGTTGGGGCGCAGTCGGAATACGACGGCTCTGTCTGAGAGAACATTCAGCTCTGTCGTCTGTACGCAATTTGTTATAATCGCATTATTCCGCTAGAAAAAAATAGTTGTTGTGTTGTAAACTGCAAGAATACTAGCAGAAATAGTAAATTTAAGTTTTATTGATCCCCAAGCGGTTCTTGGAAAGATGAACAATGCAGGAGATGGTTAGCTGCCGTGAAGAGAAAAAGTGAATAACATCATAACCCAAATTTTAATCCTTTAATTGATATTTTTCTTATAGAATAAAGTTTGCCTATGCTTATTTAATTTTGTTCAGTACCAATGAATCGCCATGGAATCCAAAACCAAGTGATTATTAAAGAATCTGATTTCAATTAGAACGGTCAGAGCCCCTAAAGTTGCGAACGCTAGGTGGCGCTGATGTCGTGCACGTTCTCAATAGACAGTTATGGGAACAGCATTGGTTAGCACCACCTGACTTTTGAGGTGGCTGACATTTCAGCTCTTTACATTTGTTTCAGCTCTTTGCATGTTCCGACATTTTGAAGGTTGATTTTACGTCTTAAGTTATGTTGTTACCGGTCCTAAATATTTTTTTCAATAAGCAATATGAGGAATCTGCCTACGTTCTTATTATTACTTTTATAAAAAAACGTCTGTAATACTCGTATGTTACTTATACACGCAAAAATTACTGAACGGGTTCGGATATTTGGCAGACAGATAATAATTACGACCTGAATAAAAAAAAAAATATCCTGGCAGTGTGATTTCGTAGGACAGTTACCGAGTAAAAATAATTAAGATACTCTCTCTGCATAATTTCACAACAGTAGCAACGATTTTTAAGAACTCATTTTGCAAAAAAAAAAAATATTAATCGTAACATTGATATTGTCATTTCTTAGAAGCTCCTTCACAAAATTGAAAACTTGACAAATTGCTTAAAAGCAAACAAACAATATTAAAAGAAATCTAATACTTTATAAATGTTAGGAGAGGATATTGTAATCGATATTGTTGATAAGGCGAAAGTAAATCCTTTTGAATGTGTTGAATGAAACGCAGTGAAATAAAAAAGATCACGCGCTCGACCATCGCGAGCTCCAAGCTTTCTGGTTTATATCTTAGTGTATGGTGTAAAATAAAACACATAAACTACTCCACATTTTAGTTCTGAATACTGAAAATATTAAAATTCAAACAATTTTATTTATACACATAAGCTGCTACACTGAACAGGTACCTATTTTGTACAGACGCCAGTAGGTCAACTTTCCACTATTGTAATGCGGTTGAAAATCTATTTAGCAATTTCACAGATTGGGATAGGATGATGTGCTGACGTGTGTAAAAATAAAAATTATAAACCAACTAAATAATAATAACAAAATACATCAAACCGTAAACTATTCCACAAAGCAATCCGACTAGCCGTAGCCCCCGAATTCAGAACAAAAAATCGTTCAGACCAAATATTTGTCCCTACCTGTTTCAGCTTGTAGTTTGCGATTGTAATAGCACCCACGACAAAGGGAATCCTAGTGCGGCCAAACGGAATCCGAGTGACCTATGTTATCTATCTTTATTTTCCGACACCCCAAATCCATGGAATGTGGTATCGGTCCTTTCTTTGTTTTGGTCACAGCTCTCGGGTTTCAACAGGTTGGTATGTAGTTACGCTAATTAAGGCTTTGCCTTAGGGTGGTTTTTGTCTGGTGAAACAGTACTCCCTGTTTGAAATATTGACCATGTAAAATCGGCTAATACGATATCACAACGAGATTTGACACTAGGAACATTTGTGAGCGAAAAGAGTGTGTGAGCTTATGTAGATGATTTAATTTTTGATCTAGTGAACTTTAGAATCTGTCTATAAGGTTACGCTTAATCAGCGTTTAATGTGGCCACTGTTGGGTAGTGGCCTCTTCTGTGGTAGCGGCCTCTTCTGGGGTAGTGGCTTCTTCTGGGATTTTTGATCATTAATTTTATTTAACTACGGCAATAAAATAATAGTTTCAGCAATCTTTGCGTCTGACGTACGAATAACATAAGGCTACTATTGAATACTGTTTAGAAATATAGGGAAATTTTCTTGGTAAATGATGTACTGTCATTATCAGCTTCTAATATTGCCATTGCAAGGACAAGAATATAAGCTTTTTTCTGAGAGTGAGCGGCATAATCCAATCTTAATGGACGGCATAGAACCAGTATGGTGGCAGTATTTTTTTTTCAGCGTGTTAAAGTCATCAAATGAATCCTCCCATCCAGGGCAGAGCGGGAGGGACTGTCAGACTCGTACTGACTAAAATCCCCGGTGTCCTTTAATAGCCCTTTACATTCCGGGGGTCACGGTATTCATTAGTCCCACTACCCTGGCAGGCTTTGGCCCTTTAGAGGAGGGCCTTGTCATAATGCTGACACTCTTTGCGGCGCGCGTGGAACACAACGCGCCGTCGACCCGGGCATGGTCCATGGTTAGACAACGAGTCGCCCATTACTCGCCGCCCGTATGCCCGCGTCTACGGTGGCCGGAGGTCGTCTGTCGCCGTGGAGGGAGGACGCTGTCTCTGCCTCACGCGGCGCGCCTCCTCCTCCGCTAGCATGACTGCTTCGCAGAAGGAGCAGACATAGTAAATTTTTCCTATCACGCTTCACTTCGTACATTAGACCACACACCCAGGTGTTGGAAGCTCAAAGGCGCTCCGTAGAGCCGAGAAGCTCTTCAGCCCCTTGTTTCAGAGCTCTTTGATATGGCATCGGCAGCCGCGGCCGGACCGGATCGCTCTCAATTTACCGGATTGCCATAACATTCGTCCATCTTGTTATTTGTTAATTGGATTTTGATATTTAATGGACGTTAGATGATAAGGGTCAGTTTTGATTGTTTGATTGGCTCCGGTATGGGTTGGGGTAGTAATAAATATATTTAGATGGATGGGTGGATTTGGGAGTCATTGGATGTGTGCTTTAGAAAGTTTCTATAAACGTATTTGCGTTATTGTTAAAACTACACTTATCTGACAACAATTTGTTAATTTTTTACAAAATAATCTTTTATTATGCTATTGCATAGCTTTTATCGCGGGCTCTGAGCGTGGCGCGGCGTGGCGACCGAATCAAGAATTTTCCCAAAAACCTAACGAAAAAACCTGACACCACGCATCGTCTAACGTCGTTACAGTTCGGGAGACTTCGGCAATCATAAAATATCCGTCAAGACAATTTACTTTTTCTCACTGATTCTAAACGGCCAGCTACAAAAGGAGTTTTTATAATGAAACCTACTTATAAAATTCTCCTACAACAAAGAAGTTCTATAATACAGTAGTGCACCACAAACATTTTAAATAAATTATTATTCTCGTTAAATATACGCGGTAGGCGATTATTTCTTTTAAAATATAAAAATGTTATGCAATAGCTTCACCGCGGCAGTCTCCGAGTGTCACATCTATTTTTTTTTTTTAGGAAATATGTCTAAGTCGTAGATGGATTAAATAGTTGTTTTATTTACAAAACAGCTAAGCTGCTTATTTCTTCTGCTAGATTTGTAAAACAGCTGATCCGGCAATTTATCTACAAAATCTACACATTTAGATTTTGTAAAAAAATACCAGCATTATTTAATATTTTGACGAACACAGGCGTATGACAAGGCTTTATTTATTTTCTTTGGTCCAACAATGAACGTAGTAGTACGAAGACCACGTTGTTTCTTCTGTAGCCTTTTGAATTCCATGGCCGCGGTACCTTGATTATTCAGTCCCGCAACCAGTAGTTGCGTTTCTTAACAGTTTACTGGTAAATATACAAACTAAGATTGTACAACATTTAATATGTATTTCAAAAAAGTAGTATCATCAGAATTCTAAAAACCCTGATTTTCTTTCAGATACACCTACTTTTAAAAAGATTTTCTATTTCCTTGCAAAGTATTGCATCAGTTTCCCCTTTTACCGCGCGGTGAACCAATCTAATACGGCTGCACACATTCCATACAAACACACATACACTACGCCACGTCAATTAGCCATTCCTATTCACTACACCCTCTCTTATTAGAATCATTCATACCTCTTTTACTTCCCACTCTATTTATTCATCCCTTAAACTCGGTGGAGGCTTGAATAAATACAGTAAATTCACGAATAAATCACAAGGATTTAGATCGCTTGAAATTCTATAGGCTTCGTCGGTTTGACAACGATGCCTTTAACCCTTATCATGATACTCGTAGATCTGTAATAATACACGTCTAGACGTACGTAGGTGGGCTATAGTCTGTTGACGTGACCAAATTGCGTAAAGATGTTACCTTAACGGGGTCCCTAATAAAAGTGTTTTGTTATTTATAAGGATACGGGCCTTTCTACAGGTTATTTTGGCCGTTTAGGGCAGTAAACTCGATTCTATATTGTTTTAGGCAATAAATATTTTAAGGAAACCTTTCATGTCAACATTTTTATATCATGATTTTTGAATAAAATAATTAGGTCACGTAGACTAACTTTAGACGTTTAACTAAGATTTTTTATGTGCCTTTCTGAAAGTTTTTTTACGACTTTTTCTTACAATAACTTAACTTACGAATATAAAAATGGGCTCTAAAAATTACCCTACTCCTTCTAATCTCTTGTGTTTGTATTTAAACCAAAAACCAGCGGATCTCAGAATTGCAGCATCAACAATACACACAACGCAATGCGGGTAGGTACACAAACAAGACGTCAGAGCGGCGGGGTGACGTGTGGTGAATGTATTTCCGTCGAGAGCGGATCTAATGGCAAACTTCTACGGTTGGCTCGCAAAGTGACGACAAAATACGTCAACAGACAGCAGGGGGGCGTAATTAAAAGAAAAATAAGCGCTATTCATAAACGTCCAAGGGAATAGCGGGGTCGTTGCGGGTTTATATTGCCACCAGCTTGTGTTGAGCTCCCTCACCCTTTGGACTCTTACAAAAGTAGGATGATAACGGGATGTGGTTAGTTTCTTTCAAGGCTCAGATTATGATAGCCATCGGAGTTTATCACGCAGGCTCGTTTAATCTAGCTCTTAGGGACGGGAGGACAGCAGAAAGGTTTGCTTTACGCCCCACAGAGGTTGATTAAGCGATATAAAGCGATCTTATTTCCGTGAGACACTTATGAGACTATCTTTTGCTGTCTTAATGAATGTCACATAAAATATAATTGTGCTGAGTGATTTATTTTCATGTGTGGAGAAACTTGAGGATTATGTTCCCTTAAAGTTTCCATAACTGTTGGAAGGAAAGCCTGGGGCGATGAGTAAGGATTTGGAATCTATAGCCAAAGTTGTAAGAAATCGTGTGTGAATTATAATTACGGTTTGTTGCGGTTAAATGTGTGGGAAATGATATAGTGTGTGTTTAACATAAAGTACAGGGTATTTTAGTTGGATGTACTATGTCATTAGGTGTGGATAGGTGACATAATCCATGTATGGATTGTAATTATGCTGATTTGTTTTATTAATTTGTTTGTGAAAGCAAATCCGACATGGATGTAGACTGTTGAGCTTTAAAATGTTATGCTTATAATAACACCTAATGTATACTGCAATAAATATATCTTTATCTTATCTTTATTTCATATTTATGTTTAATGAAGCTTATTTGAGTTTTGAGATGAAAAACGAACGAAACGAAACGGGATTCAGTTTATGTTTAAACAAATTATTCATGGCAGTAGCCCTTAGTCAAGATAAACATAATGGAGAGTTATAATAAACTGCATTAAAAACAAAATCCAAAAAAAAATCTTCACCGCCTTACTACAAAAAGTTAAACATCTGTTGAACACTTGTCTAAACAAAGTGTAACAGCAAAACGACCCTTACATCAATGTCAAATGTCGTTTTGCAGTTGACAGGTATTTTAGAAAAGTGTTCAATCGATGTTTAACTTTTTGATTTAAAACGATCAAAAAAACTGTCAACGTCAAAACTACATTTCTCGTTGATATGGGTCGTTTTTCAGTTACACTTTTTTTAGACAAGCGTTCAACAAAGGTTTACCTTTTGTGGTAAGGCGGTAAATGTTTCATCAACAACTTTTATTTCACAGCCACCAAAGTGTGCTCACGGCTCCTAGCTTTGGCTGTAAAGTGAGCGATACATGTTCCCTGAAAGTTGTTGCGATAAACTAGATTTCAGCATGTTACTACCGTGGCAACTCGGACGAAATATTGCTTCAATAAACCAGAGATTTTTTCCTTTTTTTCTTAAAAGATAAGCAAGTGAGCGCTTTTAGTATCGAGCACTGATTTTATAGTTCACATTCGTTCTTTTCACGTTTAAGACTCTTTTATCACTTTTTTTTTATCGTGGGAAAAAATCCACGGTGTCCTTTAATATCACTTAAAAAATACTAGAAAAGAAGGTTGGTTTTCCACAGAGCGAGAATAAGTAACTGTTTGTTTTTACTTTTTCAGATCAGGCAAAAGACATTGTGGGGTACTCCCACACGACTTGTTCCGGTGTTTTGGTAAAATAAAACAAACGATGGAGATTCAGAATGGGAATAATTTATTGTCAAAATCCTAACTATTATATCTACAAAATTGGTTGTCGATGGAGCGGTGGTGGTGAACCAAACCCAAAATTGATCAGCCAATCAGATGTGAGGTTCCTGGTCTTTTGGAGTTCAGAGCACGTTCAGAGTGCGCCGACTATAAATTAGCGTGGCGCCCTCATGCGGTTAACAGTGTCTCATGAGCTTTGGTGCGAGCAAGTCGTGTGGCGCGCGCGCCGGCTGTCCGACCGCATTCCATTGCCTGAGGCGCCGCGCTGTACGTTTCTCAGTATGAGCCGCGCGCTCGACGCGCGCGGTCGTTTGATGCTTGCAGGATGGCGGTAAGCAGGTCGCTGTGTTCACGAGTCCCACATCACTCCCCCCTAAGCGAAGCGAACAACGGGCTTGACAGTTCTTCCAGACCTCGTGATGTATGGCTGGCTTGCTTGATCAGGGGTGCGATGATCCACATCTTCAGACTCGTTGAATATGTAGGCTGGCTTGAGCCTATCCATCGACACTACCGACGTGCGTAGCGGCAACTTTATTTTATAACACTTGTCGTAGCGCTTGATGACTTCATAGGGACCTTCGTACGGCGGTGTCAACGGGGAACGAACAGTGTCGTTGCGCACGAAAACATGTGTGCACGTAGCGAGGTCGTGATGTATGAATGGCTCTGTTCGACTGTTGCTTGATCGAGGCGCACTTTTCAAGGATGCCATGGTTTCTGTGAGGCGGCGTATGTAGTCGTTTTCATCAATGTTTGATTTTGTTGGCACGATGAAATCCGATGGTAAGCGAAGCGTAGTGCCATACGTCATCATTGCTGGGCTCAAACTGTTGTTGATTCGCAACGCCGTGCGCAGTCCTAACAGTACAGTAGGAAGCTCTTCTGTCCATTGCGTAGTGCCTCGCGCCATCAGTGCTGCCTTCAGAGTTCTGTGCCACCGCTCGATCATACCATTGGATTGGGGATGATACGCCGTTGTCCGTATTCGTGATATTCCAAACTTTTTCATTAGTGACCGGAACAATGAAGATTCAAATTGCCGTCCTTGATCGGTTGATATTCTTAGTGGGCAACCGAATCTAGCAATCCAATTTTCATATAGGGCTTTTGCGACTTCTTCGGCGGTGATCTCTGATACAGGAACGGCTTCTGGCCAACGTGTGCAGCGATCGATGATAGTCACACAGTATCTTCGGTCATTAGATAATCGCAGTGGTCCCACTATGTCCACGTGAATATGTTCAAAGCGCGCTGAAGGTGGGAACTCACTGAGTGGTGTTACGACGTGACGGTGAATCTTCGCACGCTGACAGCTGATACATGCTCTGGTCCAGGTGCTGATTTCTTTATTCATACTGGGCCAGAAAAACTTTGAGCACATCTGTTTCCTGGTAGATTTCACGCCGGGATGACACAAATCGTGTTGAGCTTTGAATGCCTCAAAACGATACGCAGTCGGCAAGTACGGTCGAGGTGTGCCGGTAGATGTCTCGCACGTGATTGGCTGGCTCATCCCAGGCATTGTGACGTCGGTGAACTGTAGATTTTGTTGAGTTTTGAGCTGTTTCAATACAGGATCTTTTTCTTGTTCGCTGGCTAAAGTTGCGTAGTCGATGATGGAAGGGCATCGTATGTCTTCTACTCGTGATAATGCGTCTGCCACTGAGTTGTCTTCGCCTTGCACGTACTTGATACTGGTGCAAAATTGGCTTATAAAATGTAATTGCCGTTCTCGACGCGGAGTGTCGCTGCTGCTCGGCGGGCGTGTCAGTGCATTCACTAGTGGCTTATGGTCTGTATACACTGTGACGTCACCGCCTTCTATAAGATTCCTGAAGTGCTTGACAGCCGTATAAATCGCTAACAACTCGCGGTCGTATACGCTGTAGCGTTGCTGAGTCACACTCATCGCTTTTGAGTAATAAGCGAGAGGCTTCCATTCGTTGTTTATTCTCTGCTGTAGAACAGCGCCAACGCTGTAATCTGATGCGTCTGTCATCAAGGCGAGGGGGCTTCCTGGTAGTGGGTGGATTAGCTGTGTGGCTTTCAAAATGCTTTGGCGGCACTTTTCAAAAGCCAACTCTGCCTGTGGTGTCCACTCGATGGGCGTTTTATCGTTCCGTTTCTGATTGTGTAGATATTTATTTAGCTCGTTCTGTTGTTCGGCTTGACGGGGTAAGCAGCTTCGATAAAAATTTATCATGCCCAGGAAACGTCGTAACTCAGCTATTGTCTTTGGTTTCGGGTAACTTGATATTGCTTTTGTTCTCTCTTCAGTGGGTCTGATCCCGTTGCCTGATACTTCATAGCCGAGAAAATCAATCTTGTCCTTGCCGAATTCGCATTTTTCAATCTTTAGCATTACGCCGTATTTCTTAAGGCGTTCTAGCACTTGTTGTAGGAGTTGTCTGTGGCTCTCTTCGTTGTTTGAATACAGCAGTATGTCATCCACGTAACAGAAGCAGTTGTCTATGCCACGCAGTACCTCATGCATGAATCTCTGAAACGTCTGACTAGCGTTGCGCAGGCCAAACGTCATGCATTTGAATTCAAACAGCCCAAATGGTGTGATGATTGCGGTTTTCTGGGCGTCATCTTCTGCAATTGGTATCCAATAGTAAGCCATTTTGAGGTCAAGCTTCGAGAATATCTTCTTATTGTGCAGCTGGTACGTGAAGTCTTGTATTCGTGGTATAGGATAGCGGTCTGGTCGTGTAACTGAATTTAATCGTCTGTAGTCACCGCATACCCTGAGGCCTCCGTCCTTCTTCTTGACAACATGCAGCGGGCTTGCCCACGGGCTCTTCGATGGTCTGCAGATTCCCATTTCTAACATTCGGTCAAACTCCTCTTTGGCTGCCTTGTACTTGTCCGGAGGCAGCGGGCGGGAGCGAGCGTAGAGTGGGGGGCCAGTGGTTTCAATGTGGTGGACGACGTCATGTTTCGGTGGCTGTTTCAATGACATTGGACGTAATACATCTGGATACTGCTTCAAAATATCGGAATATAGTTGATTGTTGCTTATGATGTGAACTGATTCTGTGTTTGTAGAAACTTCTAACGCGTCGATAGATAGTTCGGTCACTTTGTCAACTAACTTTTTCTTGTCCAGGTCCACCAACAGCTTGAAGTGACGGAGAAAATCAGCTCCCAGTATTGAGGTTTTTACGTCTGCAACGATGAATGACCACTCAAAGTTTCTTCGCAAACCAAGATTTAGCCTTATAGTTTTCTGTCCGTAAGTCTTGATTGGTGTATTGTTTGCAGCGAATAAACTGTAGGCGCTTGGAGTTTTCTTGTTCTTGTGATTAGCGGCCAACACTGAGATGTCTGCGCCTGTGTCCACGAGGAAACGTTCGTGAGTGTTGCGATCGTGTACACAAAGGCGATTACTGGTGTACGGGACACCGACGTCCGCCACAGTCGGTGTCGTCTTTAGTTTTCCGACGGCTTCTTTCTTCTGCAGCATGGCGATTCACAGCGCTTTGCTTTGTCTCCAAAGCGGTAGTGGTACCGACATTCCCAATTAGCGTCTCCTGGTTTCGGTGCTGGTCCACGCTGCGTTGACTGCGAACGTGAACGGGAACGAGAACGAGGATTGAACGTGCGGCGACGGTACCTGTGGTGCGGCCGTCCTCGACGTAGCTCGGCGATCTCCAACGTGAGCTTCTCAACCTGCTTGGCCAGCGTTTCTAACTGTGTCATAGGTACCGTAGGTGATGAGGATGATGCTGGTGCTGTGACTGCTGCGATGCTGGGACTCTCTGCGTACTCCACCATCTTGTCTGCCATCGCAGCTAAAGTGTCCAGCGATGACTCCTTGTTTACTGACAGGACGACTCGAACTTGTGCGGGTAGGTGGTTTAACCATTCGATTCTTAGACCTTCTTCGGTAATCATGCCGCTTGCGAGTTCTCGCATCTTCCTTAACAGCTGGGAAGGCTTTTGGTCTCCCAGCTCCAAGCCACTGATAAGCTTTTGGAAATTTTTGACGTCCGATTTGTCGTAGGCTTCAAGTAGGCGCTGCTTAACTTTTTCATATTTCCCAGTCGCAGGCGGATTATAAAGTATGTCGGTTAAGTGTTGCAAGTCGGCTGTTTGAAGCTGTTGCAGTAGGTACCGGAACTTCTGGTCATCTGAGGTCTTCAATGGATCAATTACGGCTTCGAATTGGATGAACCAGGCACGGGGTATTTCTCTCCAAAAAGGTAATAATCTTGACTGCACGGATACTGCATGCACGTCGTAATTCGTCTCGGACTGGATCTTCGCTTGTTGTTCTTCCGACATAATCACTTGAATCACTTTTTTTTAACTCGGGGTCACCAATTGTGGGGTACTCCCACACGACTTGTTCCGGTGTTTTGGTAAAATAAAACAAACGATGGAGATTCAGAATGGGAATAATTTATTGTCAAAATCCTAACTATTATATCTACAAAATTGGTTGTCGATGGAGCGGTGGTGGTGAACCAAACCCAAAATTGATCAGCCAATCAGATGTGAGGTTCCTGGTCTTTTGGAGTTCAGAGCACGTTCAGAGTGCGCCGACTATAAATTAGCGTGGCGCCCTCATGCGGTTAACAGTGTCTCATGAGCTTTGGTGCGAGCAAGTCGTGTGGCGCGCGCGCCGGCTGTCCGACCGCATTCCATTGCCTGAGGCGCCGCGCTGTACGTTTCTCAGTATGAGCCACGCGCTCGACGCGCGCGGTCGTTTGATGCTTGCAGGATGGCGGTAAGCAGGTCGCTGTGTTCACGAGTCCCACAACATTGAAAGTTGTTTTAAGAAAATTAATTATTAATCCATTGATTTTGTGTTTGTATGTTGTGTACCAAAATAAAATCACCAAAATTCTGAAACAGCCCAAAACTTTTATAAACGTCACATAACTTCCACCACACAAGACATACGCGACCAGAACGTCACCATATTCCCACCACATATTATAATGATCCCACTCGTCGCCAAAGACATAGAAAAATGATCCTCACTGGATATGACAGCGGGGCGGTGCGCACCTAGCAAAGGGACCACTGACCTTAATCAAGCCGGGGTACGCCCTACCGATGTTATTGTTGTTCAAATACGGCCCAGCTTTTTGCTAGAACAACAGTGGGTCATACTGGGCCATGCCGGGCTATTCATAGGACCCGGCATTTATATGTAAATGTGTCGTAATCTCTGTGCTTTGTATTACGGTGGTTCTGGACCACGGATGTTATTGTAAGGGAAGAGGTGATAACTTGATAAGGGATTGTATTGGTGTTTTTCCTGTTTTGGGTGGTGGTACCCCAAGGGGTATTGAGCAATTGGGGGGTGTCGAAAAATTCTTTTGCAAATATTGTAATTTACATTAAAGGAGATGTTTTACAAAAAGTCATGTTTTTTTTTTCTTGGGTGATGAAGAAATTTACCTTGTTGCCATATTTACTTCATATATTTTCCATAGAACATTAGTTTTTTTATGTAAAACCTCTAATGCAGTGTATCAAGCCGAATGTAATGCACAACGCGACTTATGACTCCGATAGGTTATCGATGAGGTACCGGAGACTTCGTCGCGTTATTTACAAAGGGGCTTAAACTGTGTAGTGTCAGAAGTAACTGTGATTAATTTAAATGTTTGTTTAACAAATAATCTACGTTTTAAAGGAATGCGCAAAGAATGAGTCAGTTAAAAAAAAAAAATGTTTAGTTATGTTCATAAATTATCCTTTTATGCTTATTTATCTGTGCAAAGTAATTTCAACGGCTCACAGCGTCCCGTTTTATAAAGCTAAGTATGTGCCTGCCGGGGCCACGGGACTATCGTGTAACCATGGCCCCGCAACGTAAAGGGCTATAAAAGGACACCGTGGATTTTAGTCAGTACAATTCTGACAGTCCTTCCCTTCCTGCCCTGGGTGGGAGGACTTATTTGATGCCTTTACCAGGCAAAAAATAAAGAAAAAAAGTTTAGCTATGTATTATTATATATATCGCATATACCTAATATGCGTAGCCGGTTTTTTCAAAAGAAAATGTACATATTTTTAAACGACTAACTTTAGAAGTTCTGCCTGCCGCTATTTTCTAACATAATAACCAAAAATGTCTAAAGTTTTGATAAAGTTAGCCCAAGTTATTACAGAATTGAAATTTTAGTCATATCGCGCAGCTTTTCATTTAATATCGCTCATTTTCTCAGTATCACAATACATTTCCATATTTTGTGAATTATAATAATTTTCACATTTAGTTACTGTATCTTTTGAATAAGTCTGGGTAGTAATGCGGATAGCTTTCGTTACAATCGCTCTACGTTCCGCTAAACTGAGAAAATAATAACAACAAAAAACGACGGAATTATTCATTGGTTCTTTGGTAATAAATTACCAAATAGGTATTGCTTGTCAGTTTTTTGAAGTAGGTACTTCAGTTTTGCATGTTCGTAGTTTATAAATAAATATGTCTTCAGATGTAAATCTTCTGATATATTTGAAAGATCTCAGTAGATCTACTATCAAGGTTAAAGTCTAAAAATCAATTGAAGGTTATTTTCTAAGACAACATATTTATACCTATGTTTATTTTAACTGATACAAAAGATGTAAAACGTTCTACGCTAAGCGCGTGAAAAGATTCAGCAAACAGGATATTTGTATTTTGCTGTACATGGTATGCGAAATAAAAAGTAGTTTTTTCGTGTTTTGCTAAAGTAGGTATTCATCTCAAAGGACATCGCAAGGCGCTTAGCTAATTAATAATAATAAACCAACCAATAATAATAATAATCAAACATATTCTTAAACCTTTTTACGACCCCATGCGACAAGATTACACCCCTAAACATTTTACAGGAATCATCAAAATGGACCCCATCTAGGGTCTTTAACTCCGCGCCCCCATTATTGTCAACCGCTAAGTTTTACTGGTTCATTAACCAATGGGAGAAGCCGTAAACCATTGTCTTTGTTACGTTTATAATTACGGCCGTAATATAAAAATATTATTATTTCCAATAAAGGTAAGGTTCGGTCGTAAAGCCACACAATCTGCGGTTCACTTTTATTAGACGAGGTAGGTAAGCGAGTTTTTGTAAGGGTGTTGTTACACTGGCGGTTTGGAGCGTGTTTGTAGTGTAAAGAGTACTAACTTTGCCCGTTATTTCGCCGGTCCCCATTTCTAGCCCAAGTAACACAAACGTGTCTAGAAACGTACTACTAGATAGCTTATAGAATTAAATTGAATTGTCTACCATAAGAATAAAATATCTATAAGCAATCTTCTAGAATGCTTATAGACAGAGTTTAGTAAAAGTGGGCACATTCTTGTACCCTCTCATAAGAATGAGTTAAGAAAACATGACTAGATAGAGTTAAGATCAAATTGACTTAAGAGATGTTTCTAGTGTCTCTCTAAACCGTTTATAGACGGCACGTTTATCTAGAAGCGTACTCGTAGATAGTTTATAGATAGAGTTAAGACCTTTAAAGGAATCATTGCTCGTCAAGTTTTAAAACCAAATGATCTTAAGACTAACAACTTTAAGTAACATTTTACTAGTGACGCATAATGGCGTGGAACTTACAAGAGTTATTTTACTTAATAATATTTGCATCATGGCGTAACAAATTTATTAATTTTTATTAATTTGTGTTTTATTAATGGGTAAATAAGCAAATCAATATGCGATTGAAATTCTATCGTTGAATATTATGTAAAACTCTTGTAAAATAAGAGCGCCCGCTGTAAATGTAAGATTTAACATTTTTTTTTCAAAATATGAATATTATTTGGTATAAGCAAATTTTAGAATTTACATTTTAATGCTTAAAATACTCATTTTATTTAAAATATAGTAATTTAAAACATATCAAATGTCTAATTAGACATAATTTAATGATAAAAACATTAAAATACGTAACGAAAATTATTTGAAGCAAAAAATAGGCAATAAAAATGGCGTCCAGATAAAATTTACTAGAAAACCGATTTCTATAGAACAAACAGTCTAAAGATTTTTTTTGTAGTATGGCTCTAGAATAATTTTACTTACTACATACTAAACTATCTAGTGAGAGAATAAACAGATTTAAGAGTGGTTTAAAATTATCTAGTAACAGTCACTCTGTATTCCTTTTTATCTTGTCACAGTATTTCTAGACGTTCTTCAGTGAATAGGTAATTTCATGTGTTGTGAATGTAAGACCATTTTATGCAGTAACAAACCAATATAATTAATCAATACAAGAGGGTACCCGAGTAAAAAGTATTTCTGATTTATTTAAGTATAAATAATGTGAGAAATAATAATTATAATTGTAATTACATTAATACCCTTTCATTTGATACCCACATCATTGAGGTGGATTTCAAACAGCCAGTCCGCCATCTTGAATTTAAGTCACCTGACTATTTTTTTCGTATTCCTGACAGCAAACCTTTTCATTTGATACGCACATCATGAGGGTGGATTTTAAATAGCCTGTCCGCCATATTGGATTTAAGTCACGTGACAATTTTTTTCGTATTCTTGACAGCATACCCTTTCATTTGATACCCACATCATTGGGGTGGATTTCAAACAGCCAGTCCGCCATCTTGAATTTAAGTCACGTGACTATTTTTTCGTATTCCTGACAGCAAACCCTTTCATTTGATACCCATATCACGGGGGTGCATTTCAAATAGCCTGTCCGCCATCTTGGATTTAAGTCACGTGACTACTTTTTCGTATTCCTGACAGCAAACCCTTTCATTTGATACCCATATCACGGGGTGCATTCCAAATAGCCTGTCCGCCATCTTGGACGTCCGCCATATTGGATTTAAGACACGTGACTATTTTTTTCGTATTCCTGACAGCAAACCCTTTCATTTGATACCCATATTATGGGGGTGTATTTTAAATAGCCTGTCCGCCATATTGGATTTAAGTCATGTGATTTTTTTTTTCGTACTCTTGACAGCAAACCTTTTCATTTTTGATACCCATTATATCATCAACAATTTTCTACGTTTTGGAGGAAGTTACTAGGAAGTTTCGATTCTTCTTCGGTCGACTCTTCTTCATTTTTCTTTCTTTTTAAATACTTGCGGATTTTTCGACGAAAACCACCAGATCTTTTAATTTGTTTCATCTTCTCCATTGCATAAACTCATCCAATTTAAATTTCTAGTACAAATGCACTTAACTAAGCCACTTTTAAGGAAAAAAACTCTAAAAACACGACTTCTCTATCAGTTTTCTAGACAAAGTTAAAAATATCTAGTAAAGTATTTTATCTAGACTGAAGTATCTATAGAAAAAAAAGATAAGAGTACCATTAGCTAAAATAGAATATCTGTAGAAAGTTTTGTCTTCAAATATATCGTTTTATCTATAAAACTACTTCAAAATAGGTACCTTTAGGCTTTTTTAACTATTTGTAGAGCATTTTATCTAGAAACATTGTTAATAACTATAAACGTACCTTAAATAAGTGTTCTATAGAACAAATGCTCTTAAAATAATAAAGCTTTAGATAAAAAACTCTATAAGATTAAATGTTCTTTATCAAACCCATCTTTAGAAAGCCCGTATCTAAAGATTAACCCTGAATAGACAGTCTATAGACAGATTGGTTTTAAAACTTCCAGACTGTGTTACTTGGGAGCTCTTTCAGTTTATGCAAAAATGACTAGAAGGGCCTCCAGATTCCCACTGTCATCTTCTATCTCTGTTCTGAAATTCATCGAAATTGGCACAGTGTTTCGGGCGTGAATGCGTTATGTCAACCGGCATTATGCTAAAATAGGCCAATTTGGCGTAGCCGGAGTCCCACACTATATTCTGTTCTTTTTTGTTTACTTTTGTAGTTCTTTTTCTTTATTTATTAAGTTTTTTCTTTTGCTTATACTGTGTACGCTTGACGTTTTTCCTTTCTTTCTTTTTTCTATCGACACGTGTCGGTATACTCCGCGAGTTGCTTTTTCTATTTAGATCGCAGTCGCTAAAGCTTCTACCTTGTGGTCAAAAGGTAAGGCTTTATCCTAGGTGAGAACGCCACCGCGTAAGGAAAAATAAACAAAAGCTGTTTTCAGTAGAAAGCTGGGCTTTTGTCACAAGATAGCGGAAAACGTGATGAAACGTTTCGCTGATTTACGTTAATATGTGTCAACTAGCTGTTAACTTTATGCCAGACTTGTAATCTATACCTCGGCCTTTCATCAAAATTCGTTCAGCCTTTCTAGACATTCAAAGTTTCACATTGACAATTAATAATAATAATAATATTCCACAACTATCACACAACGCCATCTAGTCCCAAGCTTAAGCAGAGCTTGTGTTATGGGTACTAGACAACTGATAAACATACCTATATATTTCTAAATACATAAATATTATAGATAAATTACACCCAGACACAGAACAAATGATCGTGCTCATCACACAAACATTTGTCCTGGGTGGGAATCGAACCCACGACCTCCGGCATTGCAGTCATGGTCACTAACCACTAGACCAACAGGCCAGTCTTATAGATGACTAGCTGTTTCCCTAGTTTTTACCCGCTGCTCAGCTCCTATTGGTAGTAGCGTAATGTTATATAGCCTATAGCCTTTACCGATAAAGGGACTATCCAGCACAAAAATATTTTTTCATTTGGAACCAGTATTTCTTGATATTAGCGCGTTCAAGCAAACAAAAAAAAAACAAACAACTATATAAGATAGTATATAAGAGATAAGATAACACTATTACCTTCTGTATTACAAAAATGACCTTTACTTTGTAAACCCTAATTATGAAAGTACTAGCCAGTCAAGTATGGTTTATAACTTCAATGTTCTAGTACCGACATAGTCATGAATTCTAAACGATTACGTCTTAAACTTGATTACCTACTTTTTATTGGCAGGATAATATCTTGATAGAATAATATGCCCTTTTTGCCCACTGCTCAACTATACTGCTCAACTGAGTTGTGCCGTTTACATTCCCCACTGCTCAACTTGTATTTGAAAAGTGGCCTGGTCGTCTATTAATGATAAGATCTATCTGTCTCTATCACCAAGTCATCATACTCGGGGTGCTAAGACAGGAAACCTCCACGTGCGCCCGTGGACTTGAGTTCCCTCTCGGATAAGTCCGGGGGGAAGACCAGTTTTTCGGGCCGGTGCACCCTGGGATGCGGGCAAAAACTCTTCCTTAGGCACTGTGTGCCTAAGGGGTCTCTTTGCCCGTATGCGAATAGCCTGTCGTGTGGACGCTCCAACGCGTGTCCCTCTGATCAGCAGAGGGCACAGCGGCGGAGCGGGCTTGCGGACGGTGAGCAATGAGTAGCTCGCCGTCCGACCAAGGACCAAGCCCGGGTCGGTGGCGCGTCGTGTTTCGGGCCAAATGCCTGCTGGGGTCGCAGGTTTTTTCTTAACCCAGGATACCGTGGCCCCAGAACGTAAAGGGCATCCGAAGGAACACGGGTGAATTTTAATCAGTAAGAGTCTGACAGTCCCTTCCGCCCACCCAGGGCGGGAGGACTCATTTGATGATTTTACCACCTAAAAAAAGTCATCATACTACTTCTTATAATTTTTTTAAACGTGTCTTCCCGTATCGTGCTGGATTGGAAGGGATTTTCAATCTTGACTTACTAAAAACTACTCTATTCCTTCACTTGTACGATCTGAATTGATCGTCAAATTCTCAACTTAGGCGGGACAAGCCACGTGCAAAAGCTAGTAATCCATGGGTATACTTAAAGGCTCTTAGATACTTATCTAAAGGTTGTTTAACAAAATCATTACCTCCCGTTTACCTGTTATAACACTATATTAGTTCCTCTAATACCTTATTGCCTAATCGCACATAACTATGTGCCACAAAACCGACCGAGTATTATTAATCATTCATAAGTGCCAATGCTCTACGTTATTATCGATATAATCCTGTAACGACATTGCGATCGACTAAGGCTGCGGCCGCACTACGCGCGACTGCGACGCGATTTCGTAAATCGCCTCACCTGCCCGTTGCGGTCACTTATTAAAATCTAGAGTTTCTGGTGTGAAAATAGTCAGTTCAGCCTAACTATTAGGCTGAACTGACTATTTTTAAAGAAATACTTAGGATTGAGTTTCCACTAAGAACGAGTTTGGTCGTTTGAATACAAGAGCGAGCTTATTTTTACTATTTTTGCCCGCTATGTCATTTTCGCACGACTCTTTATTAATGGCAGTTTTCTCTTGCTAGGTAAAATAATTCATTAATAGGTTTGGTCCGCTCGCTCGGGCAACTAGCCTTAAGTGACGTAGAGGGACGTTTTGATGGCTCCTCGCTGCTGAAATGCGACCACCTATTTTATCGCGTCGCAGCCGCGTCGCTGTCGCTGTGTCAGTGCGATCTCGGCCTAATACTCAATACTAACATAATATTATTACCTATGTAATCTTTTTATGTTCGCGGTTCATTTTTATAGCATATGCGTAAGCATTTTGATACGCTATAGAGATATTCTCTGTGCGAAGGAAGGGATAAACATAACATAACATCATGCCTGTAATCCTCGATGGGTTATGCAGAGGTATTCCTGATAGTACACCCACATTTCACTAGAAATGTTTTGCCTTTGTCAAACTGAAAAGCGTGCCGAAGCGTTTTTGTTTGAAATGTATAGAATTGTTTGAAGCCTGTCACATAGACTATCGGACCGCTTTCGCTTTTTTATATGACAGGATTCGGATCGCATTCGCTTCGCTCTGTCTGTTTGACAATAGCTTTTAAGTTCTGTGTAAGGGGGGTGAGCTTCTTGCTATATCAAATATATAATCGGGCACCGAGGAACTCCTTATGGAAAACCCGAATAACACTTTGCTCAATCGGTATCTAATCCAGAACAATTTGCTCAGCAGTTACGCTTGCGATCACTAGGCTAACAAGGCAGAGTCAACGAAACTAAACTAACTTTACTGATTAGCTTATTTCTAAGTATTTTTTGGATATATCACTGACTTTGGTGATCGAAAACATATATTTATAAGATTGAGAGCAAACCTAGATTTATAAGATTTTTTTAACGTGGCAACATCTAAAAATATCAAATGCCCTGTTTTCTAAAAACACATTAAAAGTTTTTTCGGGTGGTAAATTAATCATCAAAATGAGTCCTTCCATCCAGGGCGGGCACAGGAGGGACTGTCAGAGTTGCACCGAATAAAATCCACGACGATCCCTCGATAGCCTTTTACGTTCCAGGAACACGATTCACTGATCAGGCCAGACTTATATGATCAAAGCTAAAGCCACGTCTGAGGCTTTTGTGGTTCCTAGGCGCGGCTTCATTAACTCTGACATAAAGGATGGCCACATCCTCACACGATAAGACCTATTTAACCACAACATAAGCTTTTTATTGCCTGAACGAGAGCAGTAAAAAATGTCGTTGGAAAATGCAATAGATATTCTTTTCAGTGCATCGATCGTCGACAAACTTGCCAAAAAGTCCTTAGTTTACTGCCTCACATTGTAAGGTAGTTTGTAGTCTGAAATTCGGGTAATACATCAGCATGTTCTTTGTAAACGATAGGCTTAACTAACTCTGACATATAGGATGGCCACATCCTCACACGATAAGACCTATTTAACCAGAACATGAGCTTTTTATTGCCTGAACGAGAGCAGTAAAAAATGTCGTTGGAAAATGCAATAGATATTCTAGTTTATGCGTCATCGACAAAATTGCCAAAAAGTCCTTAGTTTACTGTCTCACATTATTAGGTACGAGTAGTTTGTAGTCTGAAATCCGGGTAATACATCAGCATGTTCTTTGTAAACGACAGGCTTAACTAACTCTGACATAAAGGATGGCCACATCCTCACACGATAAGACCTATTTAGAAACAGTATGAGCTTTTTATTGAGCAGTAAAAAATGTCGTTGGAAAATGCAATAGATATTCTAGTTTGTGCATCGTCGACAAAATTGCCAAAAAATTCTTAGTTTACTGCCTCACATAGGTAGTTTGTAGTTTGAAATTCAGGTAATATATCGGCGTGTTCTTTGTAAACGATAGGCTAGTGACCTCGTTCATTGTTGCTTCTGCTGTATTTTACAGACTGTTAACACGAAAACCTTTATTTTTCACATAAAACACTAAGTTGAAATTGTTTCTTAAAATGATTTTTGCTCTGCAAGTTTTTAACCTTTTGCTGTATAAAGTATACACCGTAGTCAAATTTCCGTATAAAGGGTGATTTACACATCCATAAGTAAGTAAATAAGCAAGTAATTAATTAATTAATTTCGACAAAATCACGTGTGAACACCGACCATTGCTGGTCGGTGTATGGTACGTAATTACTGTACAGTTCACCTATGAAGAGTGGTGTCATTAACATTAATCTGTCACTTGCAACTTCTTTTTGCAAATATATATTTTATTAGTGTATTATTTATTATATTTCTTGTTAGAGTTATTTTCATGTGATAATTGTTTATTAAAAAAACTCTCCTTTATAGTTGAATTGCATAATATGTGGTTCCTATTTATTTATGGTAACTTACTAACTAATGGATGTATGAATCGGCCTTTAGCTTCGAAGATGAATACACTATATCCGATCTCACACGCCATACCATTAGCAAATCCACTAAACTGTGAATCGATCACGAGCCTGCAGTTAGGATGAGAACACACATCCATAAGCTAAGGAACATACGTACATCCTAAGGCGTGGATTAGACAGTAAAGACGTGGCGAAGGCGAGTGGCGGTGGCGGATAAGCAAAGTAAGCTAAAATGGACTTAATAGCTATGTCACATAGCATTGTTTTTTGTGGGAAGCATGGTGGCAGGGAACCGCGTAAGTAATTCTCTTTCCGACAAAAACGACGATATGCAACATAAACATAAAGGCGATGCCAAACAACGATCTAGCGGGGCGTGACTCTGGCGTGGCGTAATCTTAGTGTGTTTCCTTACTATGAAAATATTATTTAAAGTCGTTACACAAAACGCTAGCGCCTTCGTTTAACGGGACGACTTTTCATTAAATGGATTGTATAGCGGCTGCCTTTTCAAAAAATAGGTATTTAGAAAAACTCGTGCTGTCCCTCTCGCTCGTTGAAAAACCCCCGATCGTGCGATAGAGAGCGTTGCAGCTCGCGACTGACTGTGAGTATTTTTTATATGAAATTTGTCTCTCGGGAGAAAACGTTTTTCACATACTAAATCACGTCCAATCTCTAAGATTCTAGTGTCAATCGTTTCAGCATATTATATTCTAGGTTTGTAGGTTTTGCTTTTTTTCTAAAACTTCTTTGCTTTTAAAATACAAAGGTTTTACTTCAATGAAGATTTTGTCATAAAAATAGAAACTTTTAGGCGCCTGTTACTTTCAAACTATTATAAATTTTGAAAAAAAGAAAACCTATAAACCTAGTTTTTTACATTGTCAGAAGTATTCTAAAAAATCATTGAGATAGGATAACATTTAGGGGCAGGAAAACGTTTTCTCTTTTAGTATGGACAAGCGCTCGGTAGACGATAGTCTTAACTGTTGATGTTAAATAACCTATAGTCTTCCTTAATAAATGGACTATCAACACAAAAAGATTTTTTCAATTAGAACTAGTAGCTCCCGAGATCAGCGCGTTCAAATAAACAAACTCACTCGCCAAGAACACGCCAAGCCCCCGGGTCGACGGCGCCTCAAAGAGCGTCAGCATAATGACGGGGCCCCCTCTCAGAGGGCCAAAGCCTGCCGATGTCGCGGGACTTATTCTATCACCGTGACCCCGGAGTATAATTGAAGCCCCGGGCTATTGAAGGACACCGTGGATTTTAGTCAGTACGAGTCCGACACTCCCTCCCGCCCTGCCCGGGGTGGGAGGACACATTTGATGATTTTACCACGTTAAAAAAAAAAAAGGCCTGCCGAGCTGTCGCGGGACTGTCTCATCAAGTCACCCTAACCCTGGAACGTAAAGGGCTATTGAAGGATCACCGTGGATAATAGTCAGTACGAGTCTGACAGTCCCTCCCACCCTGCCCGGGGTGGGAGGGCTCATTTGATGATATTATCACAATATAAAAAAAAAGCTCTGCCGAGCTCGCTGTTTGGCAAAGTCTTTAGGCTCATTACAGATTTCTTTGATTACCCGCCACAGCCACACGCCCTTACCATGTGTCACCTGTATAAACCGTGCCTAACATGTAATAAGGTACAGCACCTGTGTATAATAATGTTACTAAGTTATCTTACGTCGGCGACACTATTCCGCTAAGCACTCATTGGATCTTAGATCTTATACGACGAGGCGGTGTAGAGGTTTGTATGAATAACCTGCTCGTGTAGCATGATCAATTCTATTTCTATTCTATGAAGAATAGACAAGGTACTTTCTATACAATTAGAAATTTTTCTTGCTCGATTTTGGCTAACCCGTAGACGGCTGAAGAATAGAAAGAAAATAAAAATTCTACACTTTAAACATCGCCATCCTAAGGGATGATAGAAATCTTTCTAAGTGTTGTCATTTTGACTATTCTTACGTCGACAAAACTATTTTCAACAGTGTTAAGTTACGTGTTCTAGATAGTGACCAGAAAAACGAGAGATAAGATAAAATAAGAAGTATAGAACAAAAAAAAAGATCTTTAATAATTTAGACTCAAATATTGAATTTTCTATCAGTGCCTTTAGATTGACTTGACTAAATCGTGTCGGAACTTGTTATAAAAATAAATTCAAACATCGCTTTGTTAGTCTTCCTTCAGCTGAACATTGAAGCTTTTCGCCAAAATTATCCGCAAAGGAGATTGCAGCGAGCGCTGAAAAATCGTGCTGCAGGCTTGATATCTTTTTACAGCCATCCATATTTACGTCCATTACCGAACGAACGAAATATTCGACTCGACCGAGGAGAAATAATCTACTCGAATAAATTAAAATTAATGAGATTAAAGGAGCCCACAGTGAGTTTCCCGTGGCTTCCTCTAACTGAATTTAAATTACTTTCTCACCTCTTGTGGAGTGCATAATGGCATTAAAATTGAAATTATTAACATTTTAAGAGTACAGATGGACGATTTAATTGTTGCTGAATTTTTGGTGCAGATTTACTTTAAAGATGTTGAGGAGATAATAGTTTTGGAAGAAGTGTTAAAAGGAACGAGAAAATGTTAACCGTTCTTTGCAATGTTTGCAGATTTCGGTTGAAGTTAAGCCAAGAAACTGAAGGCGATCAGCGCGTCCCATCGTCATCATTTTAACCGAAATCACCACCATTTTTTGTTAAACTTTCCAGTCCCTCATCTAGGTGTGTCTGTTTCCCGCTTATTTTACGAGAGCATATCTAACGTTGAATCATAATATAAGTTGCAATAAAATAGTCTATTTTACGCTGTAAAGTAGACGAATAATATAGTGTTAATGGCAAGCAATAGAATATAACATTTTACGAAATCTATCGCAATTTATTTGAAACTGCATGGGGAGCCTTCTTAAGCCTCAACATCACGGTACGTTCATAGGAAAATTCCACTATTAAATGCCTTTACAAACACGCATTTTGTATATACATCCGAAAGTAGAAAAGGTACTGGTTCAATTCAATATTATTGGGCACTAAATAATCGTAGCTATGAGAGCTATGTTTCGCTCTAATAATATTGCACTTCGACTGGCAAATACTGGCAATGTTTGGTAAGCAAATTCGCAATAATGATAGGATGCATCGTCGATACGGAGCGTTACTTGGATCCCTTGAGCATTCATGAGCCATGATATTTAGTACTGAATGTGAAACGGTGAATGTAATACCGAGAAACCAGAAACACTGTGAAGATAATACCGAGTTTATCACGATGTTTTCATACACCCGCGTTCAAGAAAAAAAAATCGAAGACATGTGACATCTACCAATCTGCACTAGGCCCACGTGTGGTAGTATTCAGATTATTCCCTCTCTTAGACGGGAAGCCTGTGTTCCAACATTATAGGCTTATTAGGCTTATTATAGGCATGCTAATGCTATATTTGTGAAATATCGTAACGTCTATTTCATCTTAAAAAAAATCAGAACTACGGTCCGTCTTACCACAAGGAAGAGAAACATCTGTTGAACACTTGTTTAAAAAACTTGCCTAAACGACATTTCACATTGAAATAAGGGTCATTTTGCAGTTACACTTTTTTTGGGAAAGCGTTCAATAGATGTAATCTTTTTGTAGTAAGGCGGTATTTGTCTATTTTTTATTTTTTATCTGTATAATGTGATTAATAGTCATAGAAAAGAGGCTGGAGAGGAGGAGGTTTGCCCAGCAGTGGGATGATATATACTAACAGCAATTTTATTGGAAACAAGTGTTAAAGCTTGCAACCAAAACTCTATATTTTTATGTTTAAAATCAAATCTCTTTACATTTTAGTTATGATTAAAAAATAAACAGAAAACCCACGGAGTCTCCCGTCTGTATCTCCACATCAGGGCGTTTTTCGCGGTACTTAAAACTTGATATAATTAACATTTCGTCGGGCGCTCCTTATCATATTGTGGCGCCCAACCTCGAGCATACGACGAACTTTCATTAAGATTTGCAAATTAAATTCGTCTCTACGGCGTGTTTTAATCGCGCCCATCTTTTCTTAATTAAACTTAATTATAGGTGACACTAAGTGATGCAGGAGGTCGCTAAAACAATTTTGTGGAGTGGGGCCGCAATTATTTATGGTGTCGTGTGGTCGCAACTTTATTTCCAATTCTTGGATTGCAGCTTCCTGTTTAAATACTTTGTGTTTTTGTTAGTCACATTTTTAAAACGTTTGTTTTAAAATTTGACAGGCAATTATTAATGGAAGTTATTAATGATTAAATAAATATTATTTTTAACTGCACCTTTTTGTTTGTAAATATATTTTTTCAGGATAACGAATTAACAAGTATTTTTTGGAGAATAATCTTTCTGATGATCACGTTTTTGAGCTTTGAAACGTAGGATCGATATGAAGAAAAAAATTAACTGCTCTTAAGTGCAAAATTAAAAACGTTTTCATTAAAACTTTCAAAATATCTAACGTTTGCTACAAAGACTGCAATCTAATGTCCGAAGGAAGTGAATATAGAAATGATAGCTCAGTACATTATTAAAAACGAAAAAAAAAAAACAAATTCTTATCAAAACACGTTAGAAGCAGTTCATACTATCGCGAGAATAGGAAGCAGTTGCGAGATACAAGGCGGTTGGACATGTAAATTCCCTACTTTCATTGTGTTCCATACCACGGTATGGAGAGATAGCGCATAAAGGTATAGTGAAGATTCTTTGACGATAAAATGCATATGCTAGTGTGTTTCAAGCCTTAGAGTTGGTATCAGTTGTATGAATAGGTTTATTTTGTTTTATATTTTACTAGCAGTTCACCCGTGACTTTGTCCGTTCGTACGTTTTTAACTAAGAACATTTTAACAAGCATTTGTTGAATGTACACAAATACCTACACAAACCATCGCAGGTTTAACAGAGGTATGGCCAGACACACCATTCTTACCATGGGATATTTATGGTATTACCCAGTTACTGGGCTGTGGAGGTCCGATAGACAGTCGCTCCATGTAAAATACTGATATCCAGCTGCATTTGGTTTGACTGGGAGCTGACCCCAATACAGTTGGGAAAAGGCAAGGCAGATGACGATGGCTAGACACGGAAACTCGGTAATGGGAACAGCAAGATGTGGATAAATCAAATCTATGAGGAATAAGGACAGCTATTTTACTTAAAAATCACTTGTATAAAACTCGACAACAGGTCCAAAACTATCCTGCTTTTGAAGTTAGAATCACCTGTATTAGTTAAAAAATAATTTTATTTATTTCTACTAAAGCCAATTATGGTCACTTTTGAATTGTCAAAAGACAAAATAAAACTAGTACGAAAATAATTATATGGTGATACAGACCCAGTCACAAGACATAAAAACCGTGAAAGTATTGTAGGTGCCCATTCCAAAGCGTAGATCTTTTATGGAGAAGAATGGGCAAGAAACTTCAATGACACTCTTTTTCAATCTCCAAAATTATTACAGAACCTTTGTACCATCCTTCATCATCAGATTGTATATAACGTGAGAAAGATGTGACAAGTTATTTGTGTCCATAGATCCATAGTAAATAATTACAAAAAACACAATTAAAAAATAACGATATTAATAATAAAAAATCTATTCACAACATTTCATAGTATTCGTTTGAGTTACACGTGATTTCAATAGATTTACCTCCTTTTATTTTACTTTAAAGTTTGTCTATACAACTTCTTTCTTGAATAACCACCTACTTCTGAAAAGTCAACGTGTGTTCTGTGAGACTAAGTTTGTATGCCCACAGGACTTACCTTTATAAACTTTATCTCTGTGTACATGACCCATGAACTTTTCATTAGGAATTATTGCTAGGCAGAGGCATCGCAGATGCGTTGCCATTCTATAGTCTGCACACATAATGTGCTTAACATAATTTACTTGCAAATCGTGATAGATACGCTCCTTGATGACACAATTATTATGGCCACTGCCAAAGACGACTAGAATTTATTTATGTAATTTTATTTTTTTAGAAGCCATACATATCTCTGAACTGGGCAAAGGCCTCCCGAACTATAAAATTCCAGGAATTGTTTTCGTTCACCAAACGTTTTTTTAGTTTTTGTAAATCATCATTTAATTCGTGCATCATCCCGAACCAGCCATCATAGAGTGCGTTCAGGTTATCTCTCCACCTCTTTCTGGGCCGACTACGCCGCGCGCTCAGACCTTGTTCACATTTAAAAATCTGCTAAAAAGCTCTACTTATCTCCTTACACGTGTGGCTAAAATGCATCTTTGTTTTGTGTTTATTGTTTTTGTATGTATTATATCTTGTATATATATAGGTATTTATTTTTTTATAATATTTTATTTATGTATGTATTTTTATGTGCAAATGGTACAACAAAGACTACCTACAGTACTGTTTCTCCCTTCTCTTCAAATCCATCCAAAGGTTGTCTCGAAAAGATCGCTTTTAGCGATAAGACCGCCCATTGTGTCACCCTATGTGTAAGATATTCTTTATATTTGTGATTTGTTTGGTGTGCATAATAAAGTGTATTCTATCTATCTATCTTCGCCGACGGCATCCTTTATGTAAAGTAAAATGTCATATGAAGGACTTACCATGCATCTTATCATTCAACAGCGCGTATCTGGGGTTGGAGGCGACGTCCAGCGGCAAAGAGTTCCAAAGCCACCTGACTTTCGGTGAGGGGTTGCCAGTGGCCTGGCACGGGAGGGTGGCGGTGTGGCCCACTTCGACGACCATCGTGGTCGGTGGTGGAGCGATGCTGGGGAAACCGGGAGGGGCTTTGTCGGCTGCAAAGAAAGAAATACGTTGGGTTAGTTTTTTATTTGCTGAAATACAGGAGATACAACAGTTCACGACACGGTTTGAGCTGTGGCTATAGTGATCGACTGTTTCGTCAATTGGTTTTACGTCCCAGAGTCGCGGTAACTCTTTACAACGATACCGCAAGCCGCAACCCCTTTCTTTTTTAACGTGGTAAAATCATCAAATGAGTCCTCCCCACCCCGGGAGGGCGGGAGAGACTGTCACACTCGTACTGACTAAAATCCACGGTGTCCTTCAGTAGCCCTTTATATTCCGGGGTCACGGTGATGGAATAAGTCCCGCGACCAGGCCGCAACCCTTGAGCCAAATCTAAGTTCCATGGATCTGATAATAGGGTATTTGAATAAAAATGTAAAGACACGTATTTTTCTTTTACGTATTACCAACTAAACCATAATTTATTGACGAACACACTTTTAAAATGTCCAATACGTCACAAGCAAGTGCAGTTTTCACTTGCTTCTGACGTCATTAGAATTTTGATGGAATAAAATTATTTTTGTAAATATGCATTAATTCAACAAAAGAAAAAATACGTACCACTATTTTTCAAAACTCTTATACTGACGGACTTAATTTTGCAATTTATAGATGCTGTCAACATGCCTATTAGACTGAAGACAATGGGTACGGTTAACCGATACAATATCTGAGCAGCACTAAAAGAAAAATGGCAAATGCTGAGTAGCATAGGCTGAGACAGCTGTGAAAATGCTTCACTCTCGTCTCAACTCAGCATGGTTTCAGCCGATAATTTTAGTCAGCATAGGCTGAATGCTGTTCAGCATATTCGATTTCTGTTCAGGTTTTGTATCGGCTAACCGTTCCCAATAACTAGATCATGTGATCCTCAGCATTGAGGGACTGAATGAAGAAAAAGAAAGAAACAAATACCTTAAGTAAGTATAAGCAATTCTATTTGATTGAGCAGCCATAGGTTGTGTATGGCACATTTGTCTCTCAATTCATTCGATTACTCCTCTACTCGATTATTTCGTCAAATTACTTTCTATTCCTAGTCCAATTCAGAAAATTAAGGTTCTTTTGTAACACAACAATTGAACAAATAGGATCTGAAAGGCGAATGATTTCTTTCGAATTCGAAAAGTAAATAAGCTGTAGACCAATTTCCCCTTGGGCGATTCTTTTTTCTTTTGTCTTAAAATCTAAATGAACTAATTAAACGAAATCAACATAATTAGTCGTAATAGTTGATTAGCAATTTGCATTCAATTTTGTTGCTCAAACAACGGTTGTTGTAGGAAGTGGACGGGCAGAACAAATGCAAATACTGTGTATGTATCTTTCTAATATCGTTTCGAGAGTTGACAAATGGTGGAGCAGTTTTGGAAAACAACGTTTTAGTTTTTGGAGCTTTAACATTTTGTTAAATGTTTAATAAATTATCTTTATTTAATGCTAAAGTGGATCTAATTGTGACGAGGTTAATGTTTCTGACTGTTTGTAACCGTTTCGAAACAAGCCGATTTTAAGGATTTTGATAAAATCTTGATAATATGCGACTACAATAACAACGAAAGCGTGATGGCGCCATTTTTGCCATATTGTGATATTTTACAAGCTTTTTTAACACTTGCAAGCATTATTTCTCAGGAAAATAACATTGACAAGATTATGACAAGGATAAAATATACTGAAAGTTAATTTGCACAAAATGTTTTTCCGAGATAATTTTTTTTTAATAAAATTTGAGATCATTGACGTTTTTGTTCTTAATATGGTCGTTATGACTAAGTTTAATACTTAGAATACGTTGCAAGCGAAGTTGCGAGTCCAAGTTGTTGTTTCAAAGGGCTTTGCCAAAACCCGGATACAGTAAAGTTTCACAACAGAGATACCCTTACATCAACATCAAATATCAATATCTAAACCCTCAAATATTTGAACAAAACCCCAAAATGTGATGAAGTAACAATTTCGTTTATCAAACTTTTATACCTCAATAAATTATTCAATTAAATAATTCATCTATGAACAAAACACAAACTAGAGGAGAAATTCTAATTTTAAACAAAGCGATTCCATTAGCCGAGTCAGAATTGATCAGGCAGTTTGCACAGGGAATAGACAAGTTTTTGACATCAACCGCTTTGGAAAAGTTTTCTCTATGAATTTGTGGGACGGTTAATTCAATACGACCTCTTTTCTTCGAAAAATAAATTGATGGTATAGTTATAGTAATTGGGTTAACTTTTAGTTTAATTGGTTATTGATATTTTGTATACAGTTTTGTGTTTAGTTGTGAATATTAATGGACTCATGATTGTTAAATCGGATAAGAGAACGTAATAGACGTATTTTTAATCTTAAAATAGCGATGATGAGCCTTCAATTTTAAAATTGTCCCTAAAAATAATATAAATTGGATCCAGCCCGTTTCTTGTTGTCTCAACTGCTCCCCCAACGACGCCCTAAACCGAGATTCGTACTCCGTAGGGGATACCCTAAACTAAACGTTTGGTCGCTTAGTTTAAATATAGCTTTTAAGCCCTATGCAAGGTTGGACGGCATGATGCCATAGAAAAGATTTATGTTCTCGAAATATATTGTTTCGTATTAATCTTGATTGTTAAGATACTTTTACCCCTGTTAAAAATAAACTAAATTACAACAGGTACAGTTACCAGCAAACTTAACACCCGCTGACTAATTGCGTGCGGGGCGCACAGAATTGAAACGGAATTACATCCCCCCAAATCTTAAAACAGTACCGTAAAATTCGAAATAGTGAAATGTTAATTCGCTAAATGAAATTCCGTCTCGACTCGCGGCCTAACTGAACGAAATTTGATTAAGTTACAAAGCTGACATTATTTCTCCTAGATTGTACTTCTTCTTCTTCATCAGATGGGGAAAGTGTAAAAGCGGTGGAAATATTCTCCGTAGGTTCAAGTGGGGAGATTACTTTCAGAACTTTACTCTAAGATCAAAATGAAATTTATTGCCTGGTAAAACTCCCGCGATTAATTGGATCAACAGAAGGGTTTGGTCCGATCTTAAGTTATCCAATTCCGTGTATTGTAGTTAAATTGTAATCTAACGTTACTTGTTGAGTATCGTTTTTCGCTTTATTGGAATCCAATTTTATGTTCTTTGTTTTACATCGAAAGTTTAAACTAGATACGACGTAATCGGACTTTGTTTAACTAGTACGAATATTGTTTCTACTATCTTTAATATCTAATCTTGCCAGAGTGTTAATAGTTTTAATTAAGCAGAGTATCTAGTTATAATCTCGAGGGAAACTCATTTTAACCTCCTTAGTCATAATCCAACAGTTATGATATTCTAAAGCAAAAACTTTACTATTCCCAAGTTGTAAACTTAAGCCGTAAATACAGATCAGGAATCACTTCTCAGAATACCCTACAGCGGTGGCAGGTCGGATCCCTCTTTACCACATTAATTTAGTATAATACTCGTATATCCTTAGTACGAAGTGTGGCTCTTATGATATCTTACGAGGTCTAATATGAACCTTCCGTTGGCTGGACCAATCCCCAGTGATCGTCAGTTTCCTTGGGCATTAATAATAATAAAGCTATGTATAACCAGACCTTAGTCTCTTCTACATGATTTGTACCCCGACATAACCCAAGGTAATTATTATTTAAGTACTCCCCTAGTTACACGTTTGAGGTATATAATTTACATAATGTTGCTCGGACCGAAAATCATTTCATGTTCTTCAACTCTTTAATTATTAACCTACGGTTGGTGTAAAATTTTAATAAGCTGTTTTTGCGTTTTATTGAGGCAAAGTGTTTGGTGTTTTTATAACTTCATACACTTTTTATGGTGGCCCTTTTTATATGGCAGACGTTCATATGACATTATTTTTGATGACTGGAGTTAGGAAGTAGTAAACACGTCAATATTAATACCGAATTTACTCTCCGGCCCTTATGATGTTTGAGCAGGGTTTTATTTTACCAAAGTGCAAAAGCGCATAAAATTACCTCGATGAACGAAAGTGAATCGAAACAGTTCACCCTCAAATCGCACTACACACTTAACCGAGGAAATATAAACAAATCTACGAGTAACCGACTCAAGAGAAGAAATCTCCCTCAATACTTTTCTTTACAAATTGTTCCTCCCACGTTTTCCTGGAAACGAAAAGTCAACTGAAGATTTTTCTCGTATATTTGCTATGTGGAGGTGCTAAGCAGTTGCCATAGTAACGCAGAATATACGACAAGTCACCATGCACACGCGATTGTATGTCGGTACAATCCGATTACCGTAGATTGTTTTTGCTAGAAGGTTGTTCGTGATTCTGAGGATATCTGTGACCCAAGTTCTGGGAATTGAGCGGGAGTAATATGTTAAATGCCGATGGCAAGGCTTTCGGCTTATCGAGGGAAGAAAAGGAGATGTTTCATTTTTATATGGCGCTCCGGCCATAATATGTACATTTTACCAAAGCTGGGAAAATTACCCCTGAATAGAATAAAGTAAATTTTTTTTTAATAATATTAAATGAATTTTACGTACAAGATAAAAATAAAAACATGGTTGACGTTTGTCTTAAGTGGTAAGACAGCCATGACACGTTGTAGAGATGACATTTACTTAGTCATTTTGAACACGTTCAGAAACACAATAAAAAAATGCAAACTAAAGATTTTTGCAACGATGAAATCGTGGTACTTAATTATGTTTACTCAAAAATATGTACAATTACAGTACACACACATTTTTTATTTATTTTCTACTTAACATTGGTTTGATGAGACATAATTTCAGAGCGAATGAATTATGCTAGCAAACGAGACGCCATGTTGAATAAATCATGGCAATAATTGAAAAACTACTTTTTTGTTGTACACAACAAATCAGGCTCAAATCCACCAGAGAATATTTTTCCGAATATGTGATATTTTTATCTGATGGCCGAAAATGCAACATCTCCTTTCGTTGTTTATCAAAATAAATAATATCAGTATATTTTACCAAGTCACTGATGTTGCTAGGTTGTTTCACAAGTCAAAACATAATAAAAATCTATATTAACATGAACTTGCAAATACATATTTCAAATAAGAGCTCACAGAAGTCTCTTTGCAGCAGACCATTACCAAAATGCAATTTAAAACTTAAAATTCATATTCCGAATTTCTTCATCACTGCAAATCTTAATCAGCATAAGGAATAGTTACCCGACGTGAGTTGCATGTACGTTCATACTAAAAACTTCAGGTTCCAACTTAGTTTATTTGTTTGCAAGTTCAGTATCTTGCACCATACCATAACTCGATTACGAAAGTTTAAAGACAGTGTAGTGTTGGTATCACGTGACAGTATGTGGTTCAGGTGACGTTGCCTCGTTGATATTATGCTGAAACTCTTCTTGATAACGAGTTAACAGTGCTTTCATACACACATGTAGATAAACAACAAGTTCTTCATTAAAAACAGCTCAATGTGAAAGTATGTAAAAAAATGATAAATATTTGGATATAGCCAAGGCGTTTCATCAGATTCAAATGACTGAGCACTTCAATAGTTTATTTAACTAAAGCAAATAACTAACTAAATATGCATATGTAATTAAGTAAGAATCATCACTTAAGCTTGGTAGTAAAATAAATATATTAGTAGAAACATTTAATTTTTGATACATGTAATTTTTTGTCAATTTCGTCAACTTAGATGATGATACAATACGTTCCGTTGGCTTTAATAATTATTGAAGCATTATTTTTTAGTAAATAATACTTTGAATTATCGTAATTGTAAAGAAGTCCTTAGTTAAAATATTTATGCCAATTCTTTTTAGCGGGAAAATGGTCTCCATTGAAGTATTTTTGCAAAGCTGTTTGATCAAATTGTATTTCCTGTTCGCCATTTTTACTTCGACGGTTTTTATATAAATTCTATTGAAAAGGGATAAAAAAAGAGTAACATACTACCGAATCAACACATCAAAAACATAAAATACCCATAAAAGTCAATGTTTCCGGAATAACAATTCTCTCACCTTTGCATTCTCGGTCTGCAAAAATCTGTCTATTTTAAATCCTATTAAAAAAGCACTTTGTTGCAATAACAGTAAGGTTTACAATCGCGTTACAAAAGCAGCCGACTGTGCGCCGTCATAAATTTATCGCAAACTTGATATTAATTACACCGTTCGCTCCCAGACTACCCACAAATTGTAATATATTGCAAACCTAGTTATATTACATTTCCTCAGTGTTCGAAGCTGTACCAAAGATTCTTCTTGTTTATTTTAACTTCTTTGAAACTCTTCCAATGAATATTCAATGAAAAATTCATAACATTCCATTATTAGAAAGGGGCCGGTTAGTTGGAGTGTAAAAAAACTTGAGCTTTTTTGTTTTTGCAACTTCGTTTACGTGTCAACTTTTTCTATTAATATTAGATGAACTTGATACAATATGCAAAGAAACTGCCTAAAGTGTTTAACATTACTGAAATTAAAAAGGACGAATTTGGCTTGAATGTTATTTTGTGTGTACTTACACCAATTTTTCCGTTATTTATGAACTGGTGCTCCCATTTAAATTGTATTTATTTTACGTGAGTGGTTCATGAGTTACCTAGTTCTGAGAGTACAGTCAGCATCAAAAGTTGCTGACCACATTCAGATTTTCAAAATCGCTGTACACCGTAATAATACAGTGTACGGCGATTTTGGAAATCTGAATGTGGTCAGCAAATTTTGATGCTGACTGTACGTACATATTTTTTCCTTTTATTTATGTTGATGAAGTCACAATACCATCTAGATACGATGTGAAATCTGTATATATGGCAAGAATTTGGGTCAGATATTATCACAACTTAAATAAATTAAATAATACTTTCGAAAGTCGTTTTAATAACAAAACCTTTGAGTACGTAACACGTACAAAAAATAACTCAGTTGAATCATGATCCATTTCAAAGAACTCGATTGACTTTGATTACATATCGTATATAGAGAGAGGAGGGAGGGCTTTCAATCCCCTGACGTCAAATAAAAGGCCTCTTTGACATTAAGAGGAATGAATTCAATAATCCTTCATGGCGATGGTCGCTTATCGGATATGTGTGGGCCGTGAAGGCCCACCGACACATACAGCGATGATGTTGATAAATATAGCTGCGAGATTGTTTATGATGAATGGTGTTACAGTTTGAATGGCGGCTTGTGAATTGTATCTTTTTAAAGACGTGCATTATCTGAGAAAATGGAGATATAATTTTATTTTTCTGCTGTTTACATATTTACAAATAAATGCTATTGAGTTTATGTATGAAAGTGGTGAAAGAAAACACTTAGAGGTAACGTTTTTTTATGAGCAATGGGTTTGCTCGTCACTCAAGACTAATTCAGAGGTAATATAGACAAAGCCACTTTTTGAAGTACGGTATTATCGCGTGTCCGTGAACCACCCCGGAACGTAAAAGGTTATTGAAGGACACCGTGGATTTTGATCTCTGGGTGGGAAGACCCATTTGATGACTTTACCACGTTAAAAAACAAGTGTTTCGGGTTGTATGCAATAAGGTTGCTCAGTCTATCTATCAGCATCGCATCAATATGTAGTTGTTTCCTAATAAATGCGGAATCAACTTATCCTGATTCAGATTCTTTGATACAGATGCTTCATCTATAGGTACATAACTTGCGTTTTGAACGTACATAACTTTCTTGTTTCCATATTCGCAAAACAGCTTATTGATTTTTTTGGACCTATGTCTTTTTTGTTTTTTATTTATTTACATTCGGTCACCCCGATGTACCCGTGACATAGCTTTTTTACGTTGCTATAAAGGCCTGAAAATATTTATATATTGTTATGGATTCTATTAATATTAAGGCATGAAGTGGTTCTCCAATAAATTACAACTTCCAGTAAATTAACTACCTACACCTTTGCATGTAAAAGTATTAAAATTGAGTTTTACGAAAAGAAAGACTACATACTAGTACATGCCTTTCTATATTAATTCCACAATGCTAAAACTGTTATCAATTTCTATCCTTATTTGCTATTAACTAACGGCGAAATTTGTATGCAAAAAGAGCATATTAATAGTGTACAAGAACTCTGTGTCGATATTCCACAAAACGAATGTCACAGATACCGTGCGTTAAGTTTCATTATTGAAGTTTCGTCCTTATTAGACTTAATTTTAGATCGGTTTTAAAAGCACCCCTTCTTATCATTGTCAATTCCCATCCTAATCCACACAAGTGACCGACATTTTGTACCTTTTTAGTTTACAAATAAGAAACAAATTTAAAAAGCAACAATGTTGCCATAGTGAAAGGTTTTACAGAGTAGATGCTATAAAATGGAGACGCTATTGCTGTACGATATTGTAAGTGGCGCGTGCACATGGGACCAATACAGTTTAAAGTCAAAGTCAAAGTCAAAGTCAAAGTCAAATCATTTATTCCAATTAGGCCATCAAAGAGGCACTTTTGAACGTCGATATTTAAATTTAAAGGGAATAGGAAGGGAAGGGATTGATTCTACACCCATTCGCTAAGGTAGGTTGTATGGAGAAGAATGGGCAAGAAACTCCATACTTACTCTTTTAAAAAAAAATGTTTTACAATATTTTTTAACAGCGTTTGAAATAATTAATGTCAAAGCAATGCACCTTGAAAATCTAGACTAAAATTAAAAAAATAATAAGAGCAAAAAGGTACATGGCGTTCACATTTTAACAAAATATTGAAATTACTAGTCTTGGGCATTCTAGTTCACTAGTGAGAGCGCTCAATTTAGTTCTCCGCTCTTCAACGAACTAGTTCGTTCTTCTAGTTCGTTAGTTCCCAGCTCGTAATAGAGACCGACCGACCAAGAGCGGTCAAATCGTTCGCTCGCAAAGAGATTTCAGATTTAGTTTGTCTTTGTTCGCTCGTTTTAAATACGGTTCCTGCTGCATGCGACAATTTGTGTAAAGTGTACGAAACGGGATGCGCGCATGAGCGGTGAGCAAACGGGAGTATTATAGTGTAGTGCTGTCCCACTCCCGTGCAACGATCTTAGTTCAGTCGATCTCTTTCATTCTGTCCGAACTACTGAACTACGGAGCGGAAAATGTGGGAGCTAGTTCACTAGTTCATCTGTGGGAGCAGTTCTTTCGAACTAGTTCGTTCGCGAACTACACAAGACTAGAAATTACACAATTTACAAATATAATTTATGTGTGTGAGCATTCAAATTTCAACCAGCTTGACTTTGTTTAAGCCCTACATTGTACTATGGAGCAGGACCAGCATGTTTCCAAACATTTTTATCTTGAATATAATCTTCTAATTTATAATATGCTTGTTTACTAAGTGTGCTTTTTATGTAACTTTTAAATTTTTTTTCATTTAGATTTAAGATTTCACTCGGGATTTTATTGTAACATTTAACACAGAACCCCATAAAAGATTTTTGTACTTTAGACAATCTAAAATATGGTTGATCAATTTTATCTTTATTTCTCGTATTAAAGTTATGTCTGTCGCTTATTTTGTTAAAAAGATGAAGATTTTTCCTAACATGCATTATATTTTCATAAATAAATTGACAAGGCACTGTCATTATATTAATCTTTTTGAATAATTCCCTAAGAGATTCGCGACGACGTAGATTGTAAATTGCTCTGACAGCTCTTTTTTGCAAAATAAAGATAGATTCAATGTCAGCTGCCCGGCCCCACAATAGGATGCCATATGACATAATGCTGTGAAAGTAGCTGAAGTAAACCAAACGCGCAGTTTCGACGTCTGTTAACTGCCTTATCTTTCTAACAGCATAAGCGGCTGAGCTTAGTCGCCCTGCTAGAGATGCTATATGGGGGCCCCATTGTAATTTGTCGTCTAACGTGATTCCTAGAAAAACTGTCTGATCAATAAATTCCAATTTTTTTCCGTTCAATAAGATGTCACATTCGCTAAAACTAAACTTCCATTTATCTAATAAAAAAACAAACGGAACCATTTTGTATGTTTTCTTACACATTTTCTTCGAGTGAGTCTATTGTTTTAGTTAATTCTTGGTCTATACGGACAATGCGTTAGTTAGATGAAAGGACATCATGGCCCTGGAACGTAAAGAACATGTGTATGAGGGTGATTTTTAGTTAGTAAGAGTCTGAGTGTGTTCTGCCAACCATGACGTACGGTGCTGAGACGTGGTCGCTCTTACAGGAGGCTGTGTACAGACTCAGAGTAGCACAGAGAGCCATGGAGCGTTCCATGCTCGGCATAAGATTAATAGACCGAGTTCCGAACATCGAAACCCGGAGACGAACAAATGTATTCGATATTGGTAACCGAGTTATGGAACTCAAATGGAGTTGGGCAGGACACCTGGCAAGGCGCGGTGACGGCAGGTGGAGTAAAGCTGTGACAGAGTGGCGTCCAAGAAATGGAAAGAGAAGGGTTGGTCGTCCGGCGGCGGCGAGATGGGCAGACGACATTGTTGCCATTGCGGGAGTGTCCTGGATGAGGCTGGCGCAAGATCGTGGAGATTGGCACAAACAGAGAGAGGCCTATACCCAGCAGTGGGTGAAGACGGGCTGTGGATGATGATGATGATGATGAAGAGTCTGACAGTACCTTCCACTCCACCCATATCGAGATTCGGGAGTCATAATTAGAATTTTATTTCGCTTCTAGTTCAACTGGTTCGAAATTTTCATCTAACATTGATCCCGCTTCCAAAATAATTTTACACGTCATCATCTGCCAAGCATTTCTCAACTATGTTGGGGCCGGTTTCTAGTCGAACAGGATGCAGCTATCATTATTTTATACGAGCCACTGACCTTCACAACCCAACCCAGTAACTGGGTAATACTGGTTGTCAAAATTTCGATTCCAAAATTATTTCGACGACGAAACTTCTGACTAGCAGTAACTACTTTCAAAGATCTACAAATGACTGCCGGGACCAACGGCTTTACGTGAGTTCCAACCAAGGCACTAAGGATTCTCGCTATGATAGATGTTCACCCATTCATAGCCCAAAATTTTGATGGCACATCAAAATTACGGTTAGCGCAGTGGTTAAGTGATTGGACTGTTGCGCAGCGCGCCGCGGGTTACGTTCCCGCACGGGACAAATATTTGTATGACTCACACGAAGTTTTGCCGGGTCTGGGTGTCTGTGTATGTACGTTTCTATGTTTGTAAAGGCACCCACGATACAGAAGAAATTCCCAGTGTGGGGCAAAGAGTTATAAAAAAAAAACGATAAGAAAGGCTTAATCTTGAATATACTATGCGACTGTAATTATTTAGCCACGAGCTTCCCCTAAAACCAATTTTACACGTGATGTAACTAAAACATACAAGTTCCGCTGTTCTACCTGTAATAATCTACGCCTTCACGGAAACCATATTCATTCCTGAACCGCTAAAAATATGAATATTCCCTTTTTAAATTAAACAACGCTTTTGATATTTATACAGTAAAGATTTAATAGCAGCATATAAAGGTGCGCGTTCATCTTTAATTAAAATTTTCAAAGCCCTTTACATTGAACGGGTTTTCGACTGCCAATAACAATACCTTTATTATTTATGTATAAAAATTGCTTTTACTTCACAGAGTTAATTAAACCAATTAATTGAATACAACAGAAAGATATTGTGGTTGTTTTAGTATAAGGGTTGTTTTACACGAACCACAACAACACAGCAACCACGTAATAAATAGTAGAATCTAAACGGACCACATATTGCCGTCGATATCAACAATGTCGGTGATACTGACCACATCGGAACCACAACGCAGTCACCAGTGAAACCGCAAATTAGCGCGAGCGGCCGTCCTCAAGAATTGTGGTGAATTTACACATACTTTTTTTCGTGACGAATCAACTCTGTGACAAATATATGTCGGATCCGGTCAATAGTACGGACAGTAAACGAATCGCAAGCGCGCCATTTTGAGTATCACGTGGTCTGCGCGCGCTTATACAGAGTCGTGATGTTTCATCGGGGCTGCGAGGAGCGCATTCAGTGCCTGACCGCAGCAGTGTGAATGTGAAGACATCCCGAAACTGTACTCGATTCGTTGTGCCCAGTATAAGTGTAGTGAGTGATTAAATTAAATTGTGTTTGATTTAATTTGTGATTAAAAATTAAAATAACCAAGTGAACCGCACCCAGTGTATTTTCATTGCACGAGACCCAAACTCTGCCCACGTGATGTCTGAATCTGACGGAATAATACCGGTGGATCCGACATTTACAACAACCCGTCGCAAGAATAACAATAGCCACATCAACATTTTGCTGGAAACACAAAGCAACTGCAAAAAACTGCAGCATCTCTATTCACATGTAACCATTGCTTTATGACCACGTTTTGCAGCAATGTGGTGTGGACTGGTTACGTATGAAATAAGCCTTAAATAATTGTTGATTTGTAGCCGAGAATCGATTCAACGATACGATCTTTTATAGCTTTTGTAATTGAATGGTTTTTGTTCAGAGTATATTGGGGTCGATTTTGAGTTCATTATTCGAATTTGTTTTGATTAAATATTTCATTGTTGTGAAAGCGTTGAGGCTGAGTGTGAAAGCGTTGTAAGGGTGAGCTAGACTGATTGAGTCAAACAATCAATCAATAATAATAATATTCCACAACTATCACACAACGCCATCTAGTCCCAAGCTAAGCAGAGCTTGTGTTATGGGTAGGTACTAGACAACTGATAAACATACTTATATATTTCTAAATACATAAATATTATAGATAAATTACACCCAGACACAGAACAAATGATCGTGCTCATCCTGCTCATCACACAAACATTTGTCCTGGGTGGGAATCGAACCCACGACCTCCGGCATAACACCAACAGGCCTGTCAATAAATCATTCAATCAATCAATATAATAATGTTATAATCTGACGGGGGATATATTAATGTTATAATCTTAGAGGGCCAAAGCCTGCCGGGGTCGCGAGACTGTCTCATCAGGTAACCGTGACCCCGGAACGTAGAGGGCTATTGAAGGATCACCGTGGATTTTAGTCAGTACAAGTCTGACAGTACTTCCCGTCCCGCCGTGGGTGGGACGACTCATTTGATAATTTTACCAAAAACCAAAAACAATGGGTGATCTAGACAGATTATTTCTTGGTAAATGGTGTCCTAGTATAACGCAAATATGACATTATATTTTTGATTTTCATTTTATTCGTTTATTTAAAAATATAATAGACTGAATAATAATATAATCGGCCTCGGTATCAATCTTATCGTCTGGTTATATACTTTAACAGAACATTTTCTTGGACAGCACTTACGTAATTATGATTACGAAGAAAGTAATAACAAAACCATGTCTAACCCTTATCGAAAGTATTCGAAATTCGTTCGAAAGTCAGAAAAAAAGAAGAAAGAGCCTTTTTTAATATCGAAGAAGGCTTAAATTTGATCACGTTATCGCACGAGGATATTAAAGGAGTTAATAAAATACGATGACATTCATATGTGGAAGTAGAATTGATGATAAAGAGGGATTCAGACAAAGGTTTATACCAAGAATTCTTTTTGACAGTTTGACAGCATCTGTCATTCGTTGAAAGAAAAAAGGTGTGATTTAATGACGCTGGCAAAATAGTCAGCATCGGCTCTGTTCGCAAAAAGAAAAAACTCAAAGAAATATTTCTTAATTTAAACAATCTTTTGTTTAAATTAAGAATGATTTCTTTATGTTTTGAGGAACGAAGTAAAGAGTAGAGTATCCAAAATGTGCTTAGATAATAAATGATATGACGGTGCAAAATAGAAATGGAAATTGCATTGGATTCTCAAGCTATAGAAAAGATAAAGTCACTCTTGTTGAAGAAAATCGATTTAGGTCTAGCTTTTAAATCAATTTTTTGTCTAAACTCCTCAGTGTTCTAATCAAGGGTCAGTGGCTCATCTTAGGGGAGGTTTTGGCTCTCTGAGGGAGGCCCAGTCAGATTGCTAACAGCTCTTTGAAGCGCGCGTGGACCACGACGAACCGTTCAACCGTAAGGTAAAAAGAAAGTATGTAATTTGACTCTCGGATAAAAACTACCCATAAATACCTACTTCTCGATTTGTAAATACCTACTTCTCGATTTGTAAGACACTCGGGAAAATGTATTGTAAACATTTTTTGTTTATCTAAGGTCTTAATCCAATCTGATTAAAACATTGAAAGGATCAATGGCACGTGTAACCATTTGAATCTTCGGATCCTTTCATCGTAAAATAAAACATTTTCGTGTAACATCCCTATAGCTTAAAAAAGATTCAAAAGCAATTGATAGGCCTCTTTTCTCATTTTTGTCTAAAAAGTCCGCATTATCTTAGTATGAATAACCATTATTATTATTTATACATTTTTTTAACCGACTTCAAAAAGAAGGAGGTTATCAATTCGACGGTGTTTTTTTTTTGTTTGTGTGTTTGTTACCCGATTACTCCGCCAATTGTGGACCGATTTTCAAATTTTTTTTTACAAGAAATAATTTACATATTATTTCAATGTACGTAATGATCTATAAAATATTAGAGGCACAAACTAGTTTACCTATGGAGGGCACCATAGGTTTGGATTGCTTAGTTAGGGCGTCGAGTAGCATTAAGGGTTACACCACATCTGGCAGCACGGAATCGCCTTTTTCTGTCGCCCTTTCTCTTTCTGTCGCTTAGAACTGCCATTTGCTAGACCGAGACAGAATGCATAATGCGATAGCACGCGACGGATTCCGTGAGGCGGCAGGCTGCTGTCGCTTTGTCTCTGTCTAGCAAATGGCAGTTCTAAGCGACAGAATGAGAAAGGGCAACGGAAAAAGGCGATTCCGTGCTGCCAGATATGGTTCAACCCTTAATCCAGTACTACCGACTACGCGACAGACGTCAGCAAAACCAGTCTAAACAAGCCCTTTCTCCTATAACACCACAGTAAACACGTCACAAAAGGCCTCCATTTACTTGATCAACGTTGGTTATTCTTCTGACGGATTTACCCGTCTGGGTATCGTCTTACCCGGTACATTCGACACCATGTTATACGCTGAACGAAACTCGACAAGGCTTAAAGGCTTAACGCCGACTTGATTAAATATTTCGTCAGGTTTAATACGACTGGAAGATTTGGATTTGTGTGGATATTTGATTAGATTTTTCGGGTGGGTTGGGTGTGAAATGGTTTCTTGTGGTACTAGATTTTGCTCTCGGGAAAGTGTGGTGTTTGGATATTGTAACGACGAGACCAATAACAAAGGGCTATCTTTAAAATCATTAGTGTTTTTTTTTTTTAAACTGTGCCTCACACTAAGAATTTCTCTTAGTGGCTGAGCTATTGCGAAGCGTGCACCGCAATAGATAATTGTATGACCGACAAGTAGTTGTTCCGGTCTGAGTGTTTTTCAGTTTCTATTTTTGTAAACGCATACGAATAAATCATAGTGTGGGGTAACGTTTTTATTCCCACTTGTCTAGAGTCCTAGCAAATTAATATTAATTGCGTTATGATATTTTTTGACGGCACTCGGTAATAACTAAAACCGGATGTACCGCCGATAACCGAAGGCCGCACGTTCAAATCTCGCTCGCAGTTCGAATTTTTCTTCCCATGGTTTATCTTTTTCATCGTTTCCAAGTAAGATTTTTTCAAAGCTTCTCTTTTACAAAGTACAGTCTTTATCATACTTATATTACAAGTTCAACTTGAATTTGTGGAAGTATAAATAGTTTTGAATAGCCAAGAACTACGAGTAACTGAGGGCAATGTTGATTCTTTTCTGAAGATGAAGTGAGAAAGTCATTAGTTCTCTTCACAGTGAGAAGTTGTTTCTGAATGTTTAATTATTATTATGTTTGTGTTGGTTTTGTATAACAAAATAAAAGAAGTATTTACTGCCTTTATTTTATGGAAAATTGAAAAAGCGCCTTTAGTGTACTAAGGAGGAACTAATTTTTCCCACCAAACTAACGTCAAAGTTCTAGTTTCTTTTACGACACAAAAACGGGAAAAGTGTACGACTCAAAATAGGGCCTCTGATGTGTGGCGCAAATAGGTTGCATTTTAAATGCAGAATTTATAAGAGGTTACCTGTGTATCTCATGGGCCTACCACACGCACAAGCTGAACCACAGTTTTGCCTGCGTAAGCCCGGCCTGCCCGTACTTGCCGGTGTGTGTGGTTGAGCGTTCAGTGTTCAGTGTTGCCGACACAGATATAGATGATATAGATTTACCTCGATAACGCAAGAGCAACAACTTCGCGTGCCAAAAATCCGTGCTAGCTTACGATCAAAAATCGTAAGTGGTCATTTTCGCGCTCGTCTAAATCGGTTTATCTTTAGTTGGACGTCAGTTTTTATATTAAAATGGTTAATTGAGCTGTGGGACGATGGGGGGGGGGGGGGGGGCAACGTAAGCTGGGGCGTATTTCAATCGATTTGGTTTTCCATGACTAAATAGTTTTTCAGACGTCATAACAGGTAGTCAAAAAATAGCACGCTTGGTTTTTATACAGATCATGATACTTGCGTTATTTATGTTATCTATATCTGTGGTTGCCGACCGTATAATATTGTTTATATATATTGTTTTTTCATGCGACAAGCTTGCGCAGGTAAAACTGTAGTAAAGCTTGGGCGTGTGGTAGGCCCTCTTTGGTTTTCTTGCAAGTTATCTGCGTATTCAAGCCTTTTTCTATACCAATAACTAAGACTATATTCAACTGATATAACTTACTGACATTATAAATACAGTTGAGATATTTTTATACGCGGATATAAGCTACTCTTTTCATATCTAAAATATAGCCACGACAAAAGAAACGCATGTCACGAACTGAGTCTATCATCAAAAGGGGATCTGTTAACAAAATGTGACACCCATTAGATGAAAGCCGCTAAAAAGTGAACTCGCACGGTCGAGTTACTCGCTCCAAATCCTACCATTTGTGAGGTTATGTTTCTCGTGGTGTGCTTAGGATAGGAGAGTAAACTTGATCTTACGAAAGCATCACTTGGAAACCCCATGCTCAAGTTTTAATTTATTTTCATTTAGGTATACTACAATTATCCAGATGATTTGTTTTTCTGTAAAGAAGTTACATTATTACAGCTAGCTGTAGGTATTCGCTATCATTATTGAGGTTTAGCAAGTCGGAAGAAGTAATATCGTGAGTGGGCGATGAGACGTGACGCGGTGGGGACTATAAGTTGACGCGAACGAATTCACGGGGAGAAAATGGCTGATCTATGTTCAGCATTTTCGGAATCTTGCAGAAAAAAAATGTTTTCTACTACGCCAAAGAGGTGAAGAGAAAAATACCTATATAAGATTCATTTCCGCATCTGAAAACAACTTCAGTAATGCCAACCCTAACGAAAATAACAACTTGCCTTACAAACCTTCGTTCAAACGCAGCACAATAGTAAAGTCGGAAGGGTCATTCCAGACAATGGTAGTTCAAATCTTGACAATAACACGGCGACAACGTGTCGAGCAATTTTCGGGCTTTTGACAGCTGGGATTACGCGTACAAGTGACGAATATACGTACTTACGCTGACTCGGCACGTGTGGACGTGGTCTTATTTAATGACGTCATATTTTTCATTTTTGTGCGAGTGGATTTTCTTCGGGATCAGGTGACAATGTTAGTTGAGAGGATTTTGAAGAGGTTGTGAGGTAAAAATGGTACGTTGAAGATATTTTAAAGGTGGAAATGTTTCTGGATGTTGTTCCTATTTCCTGCTGAGAGTTTGTTTATTGTGTGAGATTTTATTATTTTGATGTATTTGTCTTACAATGAAAACGTGCTTTACCGTCGACTATATCTTCGCCTACCATTAGGCGAGATATTGGTCAACGTGAGACTATCACTAAAATTAAAATAAAAAATTGTGAAATAATAGATATTTTTATCAATTTTAATTTAATTTTCTTTGTCAGGGTGTGACAATTTTGTAATAATTATGTTTAGTGAATTTTTTTCTGGCAAACCTCCATAAATTCTATTATTCCTAGTATTATGTAAAGAAAAAAAAAATAAGTAGGTAGGTACTTCACCCCTTTCAACATTAAAACCGTTACAGTCTCAGCGGTTTTTTCATACATTTTCTGAAGTAAACACTCATTGTAACAATCAAAATCTTCCACCAACCCTGAGGGTATAAAAGAAGTACCTAGTTCTTTTGTCATTCAACCGTAACCTTAAATACATCCTACATACCCTTGTAGGTTTTTGTACAGTCAGCTTCGAGAATAGGTAAGTATTTTCTAGTTTTAAATGTTTATGCTTCATATTTAGTTTATTAAAAAGTCCTATTGGCTAATATTTCTGTTTCGATTTTTTTTCTGATCTTCATAATTTTTCAATATTTTTTTTTTTAATTTTCATAGGCATTAACGCATGCGTCACGAATTTCATAGATTTTGTGGAAAGAAATATTCGAACAGCGTGAGCGGGATTTGATGAAATAAAAATAAGCTTATAGAAATAATTTGGCTTTTGGATCCAATGAATAATAGTAGGATGTCAACTTTTGTGAAACAATTTAATTTTAAATCTAATTATGAAAAAAACTGCTGACCATTAGAAATTAAAAAAAAAGTATATATTATATTAACGTCTTATAAATCGGTTATTTTATTTTAGAGCCCACTGCAGCTTGCTTGCTTGAACAAATCAATACTTACAGTTGCCTCATTTGTTAGTTCCTCCCAATATTTTCGACGCTGACTGTACAAGTACCTCGAAAAGAAACGTCTTTTTTCTGTATGTCAAAGGACTTGGATTTCTTTTGTAACGTTATTTTGAAGCTAGAAGCTTTTTATCAAGGCGTTTTCCACTCTAAGATATCTCTTCGTTTTTACGAATATGTTAGTTTGTTATATTTTTAGGTTATTTTTAGGATCTACCTACACAACCCTTGTATCGTTTTTTATTCTTTTAATTGTGGAAAGCGGTTAAAGGTCAAGATGTGTGTTCCTGGCCTAAAAAAAGGTCAAGTTTCTTTCTTTTTTTGTAAAGAAACTTTAGGACGTCCATTTGGTAAGACTCCTCTTTGAGGAGTGGCTGGATAGGCGTCACGGCGACGGACGTCGCCAGACGATCTCCAGCCACCGTAGGCGCGGGCATGCGGGCGGCGAGTAATGGGCGACTCGCTGTCCGACCATGGACCATGCCCGGGTCGACGGCGCGTTGTGTGCCAGGCGCGCCTCAAAGAGTAATAATAATAATAATAATAATATCTCACAACTATCACACAACGCCATCTAGTCCCAAGCTAAGCAGAGCTTGTGTTATGGGTACTAGACAACTGATAAACATACTTATATTTTCTAAATACATACATATTATAGATAAATTACACCCAGACACAGAACAAATGATCGTGCTCATCACACAAACATTTGTCCTGGGTGGGAATCGAACCCACGACCTCCGGCATAGCAGTCAGGGTCACTAACCACTAGACCAACAGGCCAGTCAAGAGTGTCAGCATTATGACGGGGCCCCTCTATAGAGGGCCAATGCCTGCCGGGGTCGCGGGACTTATCTCATTACCGTGACCCCGGAACGTAAAGGGCTATTGAAGGACACCGTTTATTCGTTTTTGACACCGCATTTTTACAGGACTACTAAGATTAACAAGACCGTTTTTTACGCACCCGCCGGAAAATAGTTTAAACTAGATCAGTATTTTAATACTGTTGTGTATCTGAACTCGTTCATACAATTACATACGCTATTGTCGAATAAAAACGTTTTCAGTAAAACAGAGGTCCGTTTTACAGGTTTGTACACAAACGGTCGTTTTACAAAGAGGTCTGTGAGAACGAGCACTAAGGAGCAACGATATGTAGACAGCTTAATAAACAATCTAGTTTTATTTTATTTTTTACCTACATTTTGGACTAACAAATTAATGTTTATTTAACACGGCAAAATAATATTATTTTCAGCCTATTGCCGTCCGCTGCCGAATAGTACGCCTCCACAAAAGAGCGCTAACCTTCCCGGTCCTAGCCAGTCCGCATCCATCCGCTGCCAGCCACATTATTCAAATCATCGACTCATCTGCCGCAGGGCGTTCTACACTACGTTTGCCCATTCGCGGTCTCCATATAGTGTAAATAGAAATAAAATCACGGCTCGAATTACTACATCAAACCAAGGCAATCCCCCAATAATTCTCTTCTGCCTACCATAAATTCCGATCCTATCAAAATTTGCACGCCGTAAACCGCAATATTGGTAACAAAGCAATAATCTACAACTTACACCCCACAGAAATAAGCTGATTACAGGTAAAATTTAATTAAAGGAATAACAATATCATGTATGTAAATCTTCTTATAGAGGGTGTGTTAATTCTGATTGCAACATCAATTTATTATTTACCAGATGAATTTATACATTCTGAATTTCAATTAGGACTATTTATTAAAGTTCAAAATCAGACCAAAATACAAAAATAAACTAAGTAAACAAATCTAGATTTTTCCATGTTTTTCTTTTTCAACTTTTAACCTTCAATTTTGAGTATAGGACGTCCAAATCTTTTCTAATTTTGATGACACCTAAATCTTCAAAACATAATTAACCACAAGAAAACGTGAGGTGTATGCAACACCTCAAAGTTAACAGTCTCATTTTAAATTTATAAATTCCATTCAAAATAACGCAATCTCCGGGATATTGTTGATACCGGGAGCTTATTTCACGCACGCAAAATGCATAATTACCTTTATTAACATAGACTGCCGTGTGTACAAGGCTTTAGCCAGAGATTCTTCCGCGAGATTAGATGGGATTCAACGATGGTTTTTGTGTAAAGCATTTCTAAATATGGCAGACGCACCCCTTAATTTTGTTGGCGCCCAACATGGGCTACCATAATATTATGTTGGTTTTTGTTGGCGCCCAACATGGGCTACCATAATATTATGTTCGTTTTTGTTGGCGCCCAACATGGGCCGTCATAATAATTATGTTGGTTTTCGATGGCACCCAACATGGGCTACCATAATATGTTGGATTTTGTTGACGCCCAACATGGGGTGCCACAATATGTTGGTTTTGTTGGCGCACAATATGCGCCACCATAATATGTTGGTTTCTGTTGGCGCCCAAAATGGGCCACCATATAATTTTTATTTTGTTTGGGCAAAGTTCCTCTACGATGTTAGTGCGCATTATGATCGTTGGGAATTGATTTCTGCTTATTGAATAGTGTGGGTGAAACCAGGATTTGTGCAAAAGTTTTTATGAACTTCTGAAAGTGTTGAGAATGAAGAAGTCTTAAGAAAGTGTTGAGAATGTGGTTCGGAGATCGATCATTATTGCACAGTAATGTACGTTGGAGTTTTTTTTTGCTATTTTGACCTGAAAAGGTCAAAAGAAAAGGCAAACAGAGCAACATTGAGGACACAGTTTATTCCGTATCTGAGAATTTGTATTTATACATTAAAATTGAGCTTAAAAAGTCTAAATTCTGGCTACATTCCCAGATTTTTACAGAAAGTAAAAAGTTTCTAGACAAGATAAAAATAAACCCTGCTTCAGAGACTTGTAGTTACTAAACAAGTCCAAATAAACTCAAGCACACACTTTACTTAAACGCGCACGTTTACGTAAAATGAAGCCAACACTAGCCTTCTATTATAAACGAAAACCATTCAGGTTATTACACAAGATTGTCCTTGTTGCGTAATTTGAAAATCTTCCCCGCGAACATTTTCATACACACGAGGTTGTGAAAACGAAACGCGTATGGAATGCGTTAATTCCGCGACTTGAAGGTTAAGTAGGGCATTATAAGAAGGTACTTTACGTATATTGTATCATAGAACAAGGAAGTTTAGAAGAGACATTTCGTTTCGTTCTAAATGCCTACAGTTAAAGATCGTTAATACGTCCATGGCAACGCTGAGTGCCAGTATGGAGCCGCGCTCAATTTCTGTGTTTTAACACGGATAAATAATTTGATTAAAAGTGAAATTTCAAGCAATACACTGTAATTTTTTATTTTGCACTTAAATTGTCCTGCAAATGCAATGGTACGACCCAAGCTACAAGATACTATTCTGAAGGTTGACAAGATATTATAAAACCGTATGGATTACGACAGCATAGCTTGGAGCCTGGATAACCCTTATAGAACGCTACATTAAGTATTGCTAATTTAGCGAGTTCCACATCAACATCTTAAATCTAAATACGAGGCAAATGAGTATCCCTTCTTTACAGAGTTCTTACTCTATGGCATTATTAAACACCTTAAATATTAATAAAGGTTTATATGCGGCTGAGAGTTTGTGGTACATTTGTTTTCAAAATTAGAGTATCTGGGAGCTTAGAGAAGCCTCTCAAAGGAGAATTTACTTGAACTTCCGTCTTGTTGAAGCATTAAAAACGTATGCTGGTGAATATGAAGATAAGCTGTTGTCACGTGACATATAGTTAGTATCCCATCCCGGATTCACTCGTCATTTATTGTTTAAAACAATATTTAATTCCAGTTTTTTTTTTTTAAATTGCGAAACATGAGTATGCTATTTGGAAAATATTAATAATGGGATTCATAAACAACTTAATTTCTAAGCCGGAACCATCCATACCAATTCACTATTATTTTTGGAATTTTTTGTTTATATTAAAGATCTCCATTAATTCGAACGTCCGTCTTATTTGCGAAATATTAATTAAATATGCGAAGATCAACTAAATAATTAAGAAATATTTGACATCAACCAAACTTAAATTTTACTAGCTAAATATAGACTTAACCTTTATGAACTTAGAACTAAGTGAACCACACTAAATTAATTATATCTCCAATCTGTTAACCACTCAAATATTTCAAGTTTAGACCGTCACGGAGGTAGCTTAATATCTAGTCTCAGATAGAAGGTTTGACCCGGTCAAATAATCCCCGGGATGTCCTGACAAGACCCGGGTACTCCGGGTAGCCTGACAAGAACCGGGTCGGACAGCCGACATGCAAGACTTGCTCAGCTGCGTTGGTCGGTTATTTGAATATAAATTACATTTTTGGGTGTATTGAAATAAGGTATGATAGGTATTAGAGCAGTGGTGGCCCAGTGGTATCGGTCACGACTTACGAGTTGTAGGTCGTGGGTTCGAACCCAGCCAGGCGCATTACTTTGTGTAATTTATTTCATCACCATTGCTCTCAAATCGGTGAAGGAAAACATCGTGAGGAAACCGGCATGTCCTAGAACCAAAAATTCGAAGACATGTGACATCTACCAACCCGTACTGGGCCCGCGTGTTCTCACTGCTGGGACACAAATCCAATCTAAGGAGAGTGTCGACACTCGATAAAAAATAAAGGCTAGGAGGATCGTCTATTACATAAGTCTGATCTCAAACTTGGGATTCGTCTCTATCTAATCTTCAGCTAGTTAGAAAGAGTCTCAGTATTTTCAAAATTCGACGCTGACGTAAAGCATTTTCAACCTACATGTGCCGTTTTATACTGAAATCTCATACTGAAAGTCTCTTTCTCATCAATATCAAATAATGCTACAGGCTCTGTGGTGTGGATCGAAACGAAAGAAAAAGAAGAAGCGACATTAAAAAGAATGCGACGTTTTTTCCGCTATGTATAAACTGACCCTTAGTCCAACCCACACAAACACAAATATTCCGGTCTAGCAAAAACTCGATAACGCGAAAACAACAGAAGCTAACGAAATTGTAAGTCAAAAGATTGACTACAAACTTACTTTCGTTTGTTGAGGAAATACATTTATGCGTGAAGGTCTCTTTTAGGAATATAACTCGATTGCTGGCTTACCGATACACTGGCCCATTGCCTTTATATACAAAGTCTGATGGAACAAATTGGATAATGTATCTCTTTGTATGTGACAGTATTATTTTATTAGAGTAACGTATGTCAAAGGTAAGGTTCTGGCTTTCTGTCTTTCCCGAATGTGCCCGAATTAGGTTTCGGGACATTGATGGGGGAAAAGGTTGTGCTGGACTGTTTTTTGTGTTTTTTATTCGGGGTATTAGAGTGTGTTTTATTGTGTTTTTCTTTTTTTTTAAGTCTCCTAAAAGGAAAAGATTTCTAATTAGGTTGTTTTTTTTATATTTTGCTCAAATTAGTATCGTTATATTAGTGAATTGAAAATGCTGTTCTTTTACATTGGATAAGCATAACTTTACGATGCAAGAGGTGTTGGAGAGTGGTAGAACTATTGCTTAGAATTTAACAGGTAAACAGATTTTTGGAACCTAAGTACTGTGTTGTGGGGTAGAATTTAGAAGCCTCTGCAGAAATTGTGTTGTGGTGATATCGAGTGTGGATGAGTATCGTAGGCTCATTTGTTTACTACATACTATCATACAATTTGGGACGAACGTTTTAAGTGCATAAAGTCCAAACTCTTTACCCAAAAATAACATTCCTTCACACAGTATCATTACATACATATCAAACAATAAGTGTCAGTTTCCCCTGACATTTCTTTCTACCCATCCAAACTTGACACGGGAAAAAAACCCGTAATACCCTCATTGTTGTTATTAGATTACTTTGAAGGTACACTCGGCTGAGAGCATACGTGTGTAGGTAAATAAGCTTAGCAGTACCGCATTCGTACAGTCGACCCGAGCAAGAAGTAACACTTTGATCTCTAGCTAGCCCTGAAGAAGTATGGAGTTTGAATGGAGTACTATGCTAGCTTATTTTGGTTTTGTTATTAAGGCAAGTGGTTGACTGTACGAGTACGTTGTTGCAAGAATAATAGACGATTTGATATTGTTAGACAAAATCGGATAATATTTTCTTTCTGTAGGAAAGGCGATCAATTGGGTTTAGTTTTTTTTTGTGGGTCAATATAGATGACGGAACTGCTCGTTACTGATTATTCTGCGAAACTTATAGTTCAGGATTGAATTGAATATTAAGATAGTTACGCGATCATTATAGATTCTACCAATTAATTTAGAAACAGAATAACGGGGATTTCTTGGCAAAATTTCGTTGTTGGCATCGCATATATTATTAAAAAGTGTAAACAGACTTTAAAAAGCCGAGAAAACTCTAGATGAATATTAAGGTCATAGAAATGATTAATTCAGTTACAAAACTAATTTCAAAACCTTAAACACAATGTTCAAGTTACAAATTTCGTCAAATGATTACAAAGCCTCAATCGAAAAACGAAAACAATGAAAATCGAACATGGATTAGGCAGGGTAGTACCTTAGGTCCAAGAATTCTTGGACGTGCTTAATTTTCTTTTCGCTTTTTTTTCGACGAACTTAAGCTGTAATATAAGCTTCTGGCAGAAGGGACAGGGGGTCTTTTCATTACCCCGGAGACACGTTGCCTGCGCCGGAGATACGTACAATCACGCTCACAAGTGTTATACATATAAAAGATCTTTTATTTCCTTTGTGAAATTGTGTTTTGTATACCGAGCTCCGTAGTGGGAATTATGCTTGAATACCTTTATAACTAGGATATTTTATCCTGGCTTAGTAATTGACGGCTGCGTAAACATGAAATGAAATTGATATCGAGTTGTCAGGTTTCATTTTGTCATAAATGTAGAAGCGGTGTTGTTGGCTATCGATAACCACTTTCAAGCTTTTTGTTTCATTAAATATTTATATTTTGCAGCGAAAATAAATACAAATTAAGTAGGGAAAAAGGGTATTACCATTAGTCAATTGTCGGTTTTTCGATATTAATCGATGAAATAACGTGTTGTTTTATTTAATTTATGGTAAGTGAATGATGTTTTACGATATTTTGCGAGCATTACGTTGGAATTTAATCAACTTCACGGACGATTTCGCTTCCATTGTTAAAATGCTCGTTTTTATGGACGTTTCATGCTTTTATGAGAGTTGTCTCATTCAGGATAAAATAGTTGGTGTTTTTGTTAATTATGCTTGTTTTACGATGAAATTTAAATAATATTTTTCACGATTTTCTGCTCTTTTATGATTTGCATAATAAATGTAGTTGATATTTTTAGTAGGCCCTTAATCTAATAGAAAACAAAAATGAACAAACATAAAACGACATTTACATATTAACTACAATTTTACACATAAATCTTCCAAGACAAAATATCTAAATAAAGTTAAAATCCGTATTGAAATGAATTTTATAGTTTTAGAGAATTAAACGATCAAAAGCGAAAATACTGTGCATATTACACGCTGATATTTAAGCTTTATGTAGATAAAAGACCAGGTATTAATTAAAGGAAAATCGCTCTTAACATCTTCGTTTCAAAAACATTTGTCTATAAGTATGTAACATACAAATATGTGTGCAGGAACACGTGTTAGATAATTAAGTTATTAATTTGGTTCCGTTTAAAATCGATTCTATAAATCACCTGCGTAGCTTATTAATAATTCTGTGTGATACAGAAATTATGACAAAATACCCAATAATACTCGTATACCTACTGAACTGGGCATGCGGGCAGCGAGTGGGCATGCGGGCAGCGAGTAAAGGGCAACTCGCTGCCCGACCAAGGACCATGCCCGGGTCGACGGCGCGTTGTGTCCCACGCGCGCCTCAAAGAGCGTCAGCATAATGACGGGGCCCCCCTCTCAGAGGGCCAAAGCCTGCCGGGGTCGCGGGATTATTCCCTTACCGTAACCCCGGAACATAACAGGCTATGAAGGACACCGTGGATTTTAGTCAGTAGAAGTCTGACAGTCCCTCCCGCCCTGCCCGGGGTTGGAGGACTCATTTGATGATTTTGCCACGCTAAAAAAAAAAAAAAATACCTACTGAACTGGTTATGAAAAGGTTCCTGTATTATCGCGTTCATAATTCTTGTTCACCATCGTTTAATACTGAAAGTTATATCATTATTTTTCCATAATTGTATGTATTTGTATTGCTCAGGTTTTTATTTTTTGTACATATAAATATTGGTGAAATGGTTTACGCGCCGTGGGTAAAACGAAGATGATGTTATTTGTCATTATTATTAAATTTAATTTCCTATTCTGATATCAGCTTTTACCCACTGCTTTGCTAGCCCACCCTCCCCTCTATAGCATATAACCTCCCTCGTCCCATCTCTTTGTGTCTAAATTCATCAAAATCGATCCAGCGGTTAAAGAGTCACAAACAAAAGATTAAACATACAGGCAAAATTACTTTCGCATTTTGCGTTTAAGAGTGACTATTTCCTGAAAAAGTTTAAAAAGGGTTATTTAATGGTGGTCTTATTTTGTTCATAATTAAGTAATATACAATGTTTTGTCAATATTTCCCATTTTTATACTGAAAATTGTATGTTGGTTATTTTGAGGAACATTCATAATGATGTGGCACGTGCCAAAAATCTTCCACAAGGCCATTGAAAATTTAATTTTATTTGCCAAGTAATAAGAACCTCATTTTGGATTTACTAAAATATTAAAGAGCGTGCTATTAGACATAGTTAATCAACTTAAAACAGGATAATTAATTTGTTTAGAATTTGTTCTGAATTTTCGATACTTTGGTACGGTCGACCATTTTAATTTAATAAAAACTAAATAAAGTACGTCTGGAAATACTTAATTGATACGCAACTATAATTTACACATTTTTTTTTCTATTTTTGTATCATAACATAGTCTGTATTGTATAATAAAAGAGTTATTAACCATTTGTTTTATATTTAAATATACAAATACGTGAATGAAGCGAAACAAAAAGGAATGGATAGATCGTATAGCAAGTGACGTTCTGTGCTATCTGCCTAATAATAAAAACCGCATAAAAATCTGTTGAGGAGTTTTTGAATTTTTCGCAAAAAGACAGACAGATGAGGCGCGTGTATTTGTTTTATACTCGTAGTATGCAGTTATATTTTCATACAGTTTTTATTAATAGAGGTTCATGAGGAAAGTTGATATGCATAATTTATTAAGATTTTGTAAATGGATTTATATACGGCGACAATTTTTGAAAATGTCGGAAAAAATCAAGCCGGCTGAAGCTTTCGGCGAAAACGCTGCCTAATCCCTTTGAGATATAACAAAACAATGCAAGCATAATATGGTCTATTATAATATGGTATATATATGTCGCAGTGAGATAGTTAAAGCCGTAATATAGTTATATCCCTAGGGATATAATTATATACCGGAACATAGTTATACGAAAGCGATTCATTACTATCTCACTAGGGATATAGTTATAAAACGGACCAAGTTTAGTGATATACTTACACACATCAAAAGTGTCTAGGGATCAACATATATTTTTGCAATAACTTTTCTCCTGATTGATATTAATTAAAATGTTCTTTAAGGATTCATCAAATAAAGTGTTATCGTTTGTCACAGTAACGATAAACCAAGTCACCTTTGCATTCATAAAGAAATTTGCCATTTTCCTAATAAAGGGATTTTTGACATTTGAACCACTAACATTAAAGTTCGAAAAAAAGACTGAAATAACAGTTTTCTTTAAAATTTTATTGGGTAACTTAAACAATTAATAATCCGTGTTTCTACCGCGAACACTAACAACACAAGAACATCGGTTTGGCATACTCAAAATGAGTTCATCCAAATCACGCTGTGGAATGGCCGCCCATGTTCGTTGCAACAACAAAAAAAGGTCTTCTTGCGACTGGATACCCTCCATATTCGGCAGAGCTCTTCTCTGTAGCATATCCCATGCATGCTCAATCGGGTTCAAGTCTGGCGACTGAGCAGGCCAGGGCAGGACATTGATGTTAGCTGCGGCGAGAGTCTGTCTTACAACTCTTGCGGTGTGCGGTCGTGCATTATCATGCATTAACTGAAATAAGGGACCGATTTGCACTTGTAGAGGAACGATGACGTCTGATACAATCGTCTCAGCATAAATTTGAGCGTTGAGGTTGCCTCTGATCCAAATCAACTCAGTTCTTCCGCCGATCCAAATACCCGCCCATACCATGATGGTTCCACCACTACAAGGATGGACTTCCTGGCAGGATTTTAATCGCTGTTGGCGTCCAGGGGTTCTCCAGTGTCGTATACGTCTTGTATCCGGTCTCATACCAAAACGAGACTCATCAGAAAAGCACACGAAACGCCATTGTTCTTCTGCCCAATTTCTGTGTTCAAGAGCCCATTGATATCGAATCCTACGATTGTGCATTGCTATAGGTGGTACCCGTAGCGGTCTTCGGGAATGAAGGTTCACTTCATGCAAGCGGTTTCTGACTGTTTGGTCGCTAATTAAGTTCCCTGAAGAGTGATGAAGCCTCACGGCTAACATCATGGCGGTTATTGTTGGAGCTCTTCGAGTTAAGATTTGAATGTATCGGTCTTGTCTCCGTGTGGTGCAGCGATACCGTCCTCCATGGCGCTCAGCCACGGTACCAGTGCTTCGGTAACGTGTCCAAAGTCGACTGATAACACTCTGACTTGTATTCAGAGCTAAAGCCACAGTACGTTGCCGGGAACCAGCTTCTATCATTCCCACGGCTCTGAGCATTTCTTCCCTGCTTAAATGACGTCGCCGCTCCATAATAACGTTGGTTTTAATCAGTAGTAGGGAAACAGTAGCACTAATAATGTCTTCAATGCGTTGTATGTTTTTATAGGGAAAATATTGACAGCTGATTTTCATCTTTTACTCGAATTTGATTTACAGTTCCTGATTCAAATTATGAAATGCACCAAAAAGGATCCATATAAATTTATAAAATCATAAATTTATTACAAAGCCACATCTCAATCTCAAGAAATCCGCATAAAAATGCTTGATCCCTAGACACTTTTGATGTGTGTATATTACTAGATTAAGTTTAGTGAAATAGCTTTCGGAGTGTGGGTCGCAGTCAGTAGGCCGCAGAAAATGTCGACGGAGCACCGCTTCGCGGTGCTCCTACTTCTGGGTGGTTAAAAAAAATAACCACGAAGGGGATGGCGGGGTCTTCCAGACCCCGCCATCCCCTTCTAACCTAACCTGTCCGAGTCGGGGTGCCCCCAATCGTTTCTACGACATTTTTTATTTGTCAGTCCCCGTTTCGTACCACGGGGCACCCCGACTCGGACAGGTTAGGTTAGAAGGGGATGGCGGGGTCTGGAAGACCCCGCCATCCCCTTCGTGGTTATTTTTTTTTAAACCACCTAGAAGTAGGAGCACCGCGAAGCGGTGCTCCGTCGACATTTTCTGGCAAAACGATTCTTTACTATCACACTAGATGACTTTTTTGAGACAAACCCAAATATATTTATAACACTGACTGCGCCGCACACTCCGAAAGCTATTTCACTAAACTTAATCTAGTAATATAAGTATATCACTAAACTTGGTCCGTTTTATAATTATATCCCTAGTGAGATAGTAATGAATCGCTTTCGTATAACTATGTTCCGGTATATAATTATATCCCTAGGGATATAACTATATTACGGCTACATCTATCTGACTGCGACATATATATACAATTTAATATTTTAAAAAAATATACGTGTTTTAATTATAACTAAGAAGTGGTACTGTCACAAAATATTTAGTTTTGTAGAAACAGTCGTAGTAGGTATACAAACTAGCAATACGTAGATGTTTTAGTTGAAAAGTTTAAAATACTGTTGTGTCGACCACAGAATACTAATTATTATTCTACACAGTTTCCACATTTATTATGTAAAATGTAAATGATACGGTCTCATAAACTATCGTAACTTTGTTGGCGTTGTAAACTGTTTGTTTTCCAATAGTTTTTGTTAATTGACTTGTAATTATTACTAAATTAATAAACCATTTCAATAACTTCCATATTTTAACAAATACTATTAAATGATTTATTAATACTGATGTTGTCAGCGGCTTTACCCGCATTTGTCTTGAAAATTATCCTTGGGGATCGTAATATCGGGATAAACGGTATCCTATGTGTTTTTCCAGACTATAATCTATCTCAAAGTCAAATATCATGATTCGTTCAGTCGTTCTGACGTGATTGAATAACAAACATCCATGTATTCAAACTTTCGCATTCAACGTCAAATTAATTTTCAAAGTCGAAATAAATAAACATCCCCACTTTACGAGTACAGGAGCTGTAACATATATTTATTACATCAACAAACATATACACCCCGATATTATGTACCTACTCCAATTACTCCACAGTTTAATTTAAAAAAATATATCCCATTCCGTTCCAATTCTTAAAAGTCTGAAATTCTCACAGTGAAACAGTAAATATTTTTTCACACCACTTGCTCGTAAATGTCACATTATAAGTCATGCAAACTGGCCGTAAAGCAAGTCATTGTTCCCCACACTCAAACCAGGGAATAATATATGTACTGAATTTCATTATTCCCAAATTCAAATCACATTATTGGGAATAATGTGATTTGAATTTGGAACCTCAAACAAAACATAGTATGAAAACTTGGAACGAAGGAATTGAAGCAGCGGCGGCTGCCCCCCGGCTGTCCCCACTGCAACAGCTGATCGCTTGCTGAGGTGGGCACCACAGCATGCTCACGTTCGAAGGTTGTCGTACCACATCAAATTTCAAAATTCGAATTTATTTCCTCGCAGGTGGTGTGAAAAGCAGAGTACTCACCTCAGGAATAAAGCTGCCTTTGTCTTGGGCTAACTTAAATCCCTCTCTGCACTAAGGATTCTTATCTTAATTCCCTCGTTTCACTCGGGAATTAACACTTGAACCTCCTCGCTGCGCTCCGGAGGTTCACCCCCAGAATCCTTAGTGTCGCTTCGGGATTCAATACGCCCGTGACGTAAGGCACTGCTTTATTCCCTTGGTGCGTAATCTACTATTATTTTAAAATCTCAATACGATTTTTCGAAGTCCGTATGTATTCGACAGTACGAACGTGCTGTACGAGGAGAAATCGCCATTCTACGCGACTGTACCACGTCTGGTCTCTGAGATAGTGTTAACTAGCCCGCCGGAAGACAGGTTTACAGCAAAAAGGCGATAGCACGCGACTGTACCTTAGAGACGGACGTCGAATTAATTTAAAACGTCGTTTTTATTTTTAGCGTTTGTTGTTTAATTTTAAGTTTAAATAGAAATATCCATTTTCAACTTTAACTAAACGGAGGTACGGTTCACAATACCATTTTATTTAATTTTCTCCTCGCTTTTGTTGAGTGACGATTTTCTTTTATTGTTCTAGAAATATTGTGAGACTCGTAATTTGTAAGCTTTTCTCTTGAATATATTTTTTAGGTTCCGTACTCGAGGTTTAACTAACGGGACCCTATTAATATACCTCCAATGTTCGTTTGTCAGCGGGCTGTATCTTATGAAACGAGGGCTTAGCACAAGATTTCCCTATTTTACAGTACCTACAGCGAACTTGAAGTATTATGACGTTAATTGCATAGAAAACGAAAAAGCGGCTCTAATGTATGAATAAGGGACTAATTTTTGAAGGAAACAATTAGTTCCTCGTTCGTACACAAGAGACGCTTTTTCCATACGGTTACCTTAGTAACTGCGTCAAGTACGCTGGTAAAAAAAAACAAAAACTAGAAAAACACCAATCTTGTGATCTGGACCCTTCATCAGCGAGTCCGACTCACACTTGGCCGATTTTATTTCGTTTCATCTCGGAGTCAGGAACTTTTTTCTGGTTTAACAGTTTTTGCATTACTCTGACTCATTAGTGTTCTTCAAGCAGATTTATTCTATGGTTAGCTTTTTAAAAAAATGACACGAAGCTCTTTTTTTCCTGGGTATAAGTAAAATACTGAGAACGAAAACGTTTTATTTTAATCTATGTTACAAACTCCTTGGTATTTTGTAGTTTTTTATTGTCCATTTCTGTTTTTCATGTTTTTTTTTATAAATAAAAATAACTGTCAAATTGTTTTAGCTTCGCCAGATTGTAAGTAATATTTTAGCTTGCGAAATTAGATTTTTATTGCCATTCTTTAGTTTTATTCCACCTCACCTCAATCATATCTCATACAGTCCATCCTATCGCCTATAATCTAGATTTTTCTTCGTATAAAAGTAAGTGTTTGCTTAGAGGTTTTAAGTTTTTTTATTCATGATATGGGATATGGTTGTTTTGGTGCATTTTGTAACTGTTATTTTGACGATACAAGCCTCAAAGTGGGCATGATATAGCATACTTGACGGAACTATTGGCGCAGTGCCTGAATATTTGACAGCTAAGCTGCGATTGGTGAGTTCTTTTTCCGAATGTAACTAATATTTGTGTGATCTAGTCTGAGTGTTTTTTTTATGTGAAATATTTTTTTTATAAGCTAACGATATAAAAAGATAAAAATATAAGGGTAAGTATAGTGGCAATTAACATTCTGTTTATGCCCACTCCCATGGAAAAAAACGTGAATTTCCGTATTAATACTCAAAAAACAACTTCTTTACGTAGCTACATAATATTCCAAGCAACATAAGAAAAATATTACGAAGAAAAGTTTTCATAAAAACTCCAACAAGTAAAAGTACTTTACTAACCAGCTGATAATATGGAACATCGCAAACTTCTCTTACTTGAAAACAAGTACTAACTCGCGGTACGTGTATCCCGCTTACAAGTATACCGGTACGTACCGGTATACTTGTAAGGGAATAGAACATAATATTAAAGAAACCCCTCATCCGTTCCTTGCCTGACCCAAATACATACATACTTGGAACAAAGTTTCAACATCTCATACAAGTTACTTCGAGTATGGGTCCAACGGAAAACAGCGAATAGATATCGGGACAGAAAAATCGACCGCTTTTGGTTTTTTGTTTATCGAAAGTGCAGCTTCATCGATATTGCATTGTAGGTGGTGTGTGTTGTATGTTGAAACTTTGCATAATATTGCTTTTACAATACTTTGTGGTGACTTTTTTTTTTAGGTATATCGTCAAATGAGTCCTCCCACACAAAGCAGAGATGGACTGTCAGACTCGTATTGACTAAAATTCACGGTGTCCTTCAATAGCCCTTTACGTTCCGGGGTCACGGTAATTCGTGAGCCCAGCGACCCCGGCAGGCGTTGGCCCTCTAAACGGGGGCCCACCGTCATTATGCTGACACTCTTTGACCCGGGAAGAAAAATAATATTTATATGATCTATAAATACACTTCTCATCAAAAAAATCGAAACACCTCGCAGTTTATGATTTGATAAGGATTATCAGAAAAATGTGTATATTTAGGAATAAATGTAAAATGTCATTTAATAGTGAGTAGTATGAGGTTTTTAAATCCTAATGTTAATGTTCTAAATTCAAATTAAGTCTTCATAGGTTTCGTATTTTGTATAATGAGTAATTTTTACCCTGTATGGAATATGAAGGAAATGGGTAAAACAACACGCGTAAATGAAAAAAAAAAAGGTTGCACTCCAGGAGTGCCGGTAGAAGTGAAAACTTTTTTGTTACTATGTTTTATTTTAAAACTGGAGTAGTACAGATATGAAATTAACTAATTTGAATGACGTCTTACTCATTTTCGATCAGGGTCACGTGACCCTGACGCGAGTTTTAAATTTTTTACCCATTACAGAAAAAGTGTACAACGCCGCTAAAGAAGTTTTCACTTCAAAAAAATGTAAGAAACGTTTATTTAATAACTTGTATTCCCTCCGCGAGCTCTTATTACTGCTTCCATACGGTTCTTCATCGATCGGATGAGAGTCACGATCACATGTTGTGGTATATTATCCCATTCCTCTTGGATTGCATTTTGCAGCTGGCTAAGTGTTTCTGGGGCTGGATCTCTTGCTCGAATTCGTCTCTTTAATTCATCCCATAGATGTTCAATGGGATTCATGTCCGGGCTTCTTGCTGGCCATACCATAATGGAGATACCGACTTCGGTAAGATAATCTCGTACGACGCCCGCGGTGTGAGCTCTAGCATTGTCGTGCATGAATATGAAGTCGTTGCCAATAAAATGTGCATAGGGCATCACATGAGGTTCAAGACACTGTTCGATGTACCGATGAGAGTTTAGTGCAGGCAGCCGTGGCCCAGACACAAAGGCAAGTTCTGTCTTACCGTCGGCGCTGATTCCTCCCCAAACCGTCCACGAACCGCCACCATAGCTGACCTTTTCTTCAATGCAGCATTGTGCAAAGCGTTCTCCATCTCTTCTGTAGACCTTGTTCCTTCCGTCGTTACCATACAGCATAATTTTACACTCATCAGAAAACAGTACTTTGCTCCACTGAAGGTATGACCAAGTTAGGTGCTCGCGTGCAAAGTTAAGGCGCGCTCTTCGATGGTCTGCAGTTAATTTCGGCCCATTCGCTGGCTTATGCGGTGCCAATCCGCGTTCCTTCAACCTTCTTCTTATTGTAGAGTCACTTACAGCTACTCTTCGTACAACGCGAAGCTGCTGCTGCAGTTGAAAAGCGTTAAGGCGTCGATTTCGTAAAGAAGTTGTTACAATAAATCGATCATCTCGCTCAGAAGTGACCCGATTCCTGCCAGATCCTGAACGGCGCGTGAACGAACCAGTCTCCCGATAGCGTTTGTAGACTCTATGAACAGATGATAAGCTTAGATGCAATCTTGCAGCCACAACACGCTGACTAAGTCCAGAATCCAGCAATGCCACCACTTGGGCGGCTTCTGCGGGCGAAGTATCCATATGTTTTAGAAAAAAAAGTTTTTTCAGACGTCCCAAAGTCACAGTAAATGAAATAAGAAACAGAAAGTTTAAAGACAAGCGCTAATTTTTAGTTTTTAAACGAGAAACGTACTCCAACCCTAAATACACATTTGTCTCAAAACAGTGATTAATTTCATTTATAGGATAAACAAATGAAATTATTTCGAATTTTGATTTTTTTCTTCTTACTGTAATGACCAAACTGCCAGCTACACAGTAATGTTTTTTTTTTCATGGAATTAATTCTCTTTTGTAAAAAATTAGGACAAAAACAATAAAAACGAAAGTGTTTCGATTTTTTTGATGAGAAGTGTAGTTGTTCCGGGTCTTACTTTTATAAACATTTAAACAAACATAAATCGCCGTTTATATGAGTTTCAATGTTTTAAAACACCCACGAAATTGGACTTATTCTTTATGTGGGGTAATGTCTCAATTTTTGTAAAACCCCATATTTTATATAAAATCTGTAATATTTTAATAAATTGTACTGTAAGTAAGTCAAAAGTACGAGTTTCGAGATCAAAGCAAGGATTTGTACATTATAATTTAGATAAGATTTAGAGGCACTAAAGTATTTTACTCCGCTGTAGCCAAAACGTTTATTTATATTGTCAACTTGACATAAACTTCCAAAGAACCACTTTAATAGAAAATACCTATTCTCCGCTAAAATTCATTACGTAAACCCAAATTGTGTCTTTGTTCGAATGTCGCAAAAAATAATTATGACTTTGTAAACTACTTCTGAGTTATATCTTTACTTAGGCAAAACTCATTTCGACTAGGTATATTTTTTTAAATATAAAAACGTGGCGTTTTCAAATTATATGTATTAAGCCACATTATATGGGCATTCGGATTATTGCGGACGGCGAATGATGGGCGACTCGCTGTCCGGCCATGGACCATGCCCGGGTCGACAGCTCGTTATGTTCCACGCGCGTCTTAAAGAGTGTCAGCACAATGACGGGGCGCCCCTTAGAGGGCCAAAGCCTGCCAGGGTCGCGGTACTAAACAGCAACAGCGAAGGTAAAGGGCTATTGAAGGACAACGTTGATTTTAGTCAGTACAAGTTTGACAGTCCCTCCTGCCCTGTCCTGGTTCCCGAGGACACATTTGATGATTTTATCATGCTAAAAAATATATGACACATTATGTTTAATTTACTATACCAAGAATTCACATATCTCTGGAAATAATACAATTCTAATAAGAAATATTTCTTAAAAAGGTGTGTTATCTTTTTGTGCACCGACGTGTAACATAGGAAACGACAAGTAGCAGAAAAGTATTTCTCTTGAAACTCAAAGTGAATTGGATTTGAAGCAAGATGAAAGTCAGATAAGTTATGTACAACTATTTATAGGAATAGAATGGACAATCAGATGATTATCATACTTTTAGTTATTTATAGGAAGAAATATGAAATGGTGCGGTAAGAAAATGTAACACAATTTTTGCAGTTATGGGGAAATGGTTACTATACCTTATTTTGTTCTCGATTTAGAAAAAGTCAATTGTAAACAAGAAATTTTCACCTAATTTATGTATACTAGCAGTTCCCCGTGGTTTCACCCCCGCTGCTGAGCTCCTATAGATCGCAGCGTGATGATGTTTTATAGCTTACTTATAGCCTTAATCGACGAATAGACTATCCAATACAAAAATATTTTTTAATTCGAACCAGAAGCTCTTGAGATTACTTTGTTACTTTGTTGAACGCGCTACGTTCAACAAAAAGAATCTTTATCTTTATAATAGTACCATAGTTTTTTTTTTTTATAATATTCCTATATTTTACTCTTAGTAAAAATCCTAAGCCCTGTATTAAAGAACAGCACTCAAACTCACTCAACTCAAGGAATACTTAAAATTAGTCTCTACTAATCTAATGCCCTGAATCTTGTCCTTCTGTAACACGGTCCTAAGTATACAGCACTGCATTATTTTTAAAATATTTTTAGACGCCACTGCCTAAATGCGCGAACTAATTAAAACATAAGAACATCGTATCTCATAATCCAGAGTGTCGTGACACTACACACTAGTGTCTTCTTGCCGACGGTGCCTCGAGAGCACTCTACGACACCAAACGAGCACAGTCCCGAGCCGCGGAGAGCGCTTTAATTTGGATCAAATATGCTTGATTTTTTAATGAATACCTTCGCTAGGGATTCGCTTTTTTTTCTTCTTCTATTCCTAAATTGAATTTATTCAGTGAGGCGTTCCACCGTTCCTTTGAGTCAATAAAAAGGGAAATTTTACATGTGCCTCGAAGATTAATAACGAGATTGGAGACATAAGAGTCTTATTAGGTGGGCTTCTTGAAGGAATTGATGAAATATGTTTACAGAGTTTTAAAGATATTTCAAAGACTTTTTTAAATAGGGGAAATTTTGTTACTTGATGGTAGAAAGATAAACCATTTAATAGCTATATGTATAGATTCTTGAAGATCTCTATTGATATGAATGGAGTTTTGCTAACTGATGAATGCACATTGTGATTAAAGAACTTAATGTCATAGAACGCAATAAGTAGTAGAAGTTTTTTATTAATGAGAGATTAACAAGTACCTATAATTCCAATCTCAAAACAACTGCGAATATTGTATTCGTTTATTTATGAATATTTATTTATAGAATTCAGCACGGCTTCGGGAAAGACGTCAAGCCCTTTATCAGATTTCAAACTTGTTCTCGACTTCCAAAACAATATTTTTTGTTCCGCAGCGACGACAAAATTTAATAATTCACAAAGTCTTCACCAATTCGGATGGTCTTCATTCTGTTTTTCAAGGTTCTACGCCTGTCGGATGATACAATTAAGTAAACCCTGTAAACTTTCAGTTTCAGCGTCGAAATTTTGACGAATAACAATTTCTATGGGTCGAAATTTGTTAAGTTGGAAAATTGAGTTCGTTGTATTGCAGCTAAAGGATTTTGATTTGTTTTGTTATGAAAGTATAGTTTTCTATTGTCTTTTGAAATAATATAAAAGTTTACTTACATTGCTGTTACTTAAACACTACATCCTACATACGATACTAATTAGCCCCAACAAAGTCACAACCTCAACCTCTTAACCTCTGTAACTACCCATTTATCTTCCAACAAACACATAATTCAACAGTGTTCACATACATATACATAGTAAGCACAATAAGAGCTTCATTATTAATCCATATATAACCGTGATGCGTGTCAGGACAGACGTGGATTGACAAACATCTCCCGCGGCGATGCACGTCGCTGCAACGGACAGATGGCGCCACTGGGAGAATGTGGTACCAACTGGACTTTTTGTACAGGATATATGGAGCAGCTTTGAAACAGGAGTACTGTCATTTGTAGTGCTAGCTAGAGCAAAATAACAGTGGTTTTGGTCTGCGGGGCACAAATGCAAAAGTATATCATCCATGTAAACAAAAAATAAATTCGGTTGTTTATACTAGTAATTCCTAAAAAACCAACGTAAAAATAATAAAAAGTGAAAGAGTGAGTTTGTATCAAAAGAATTTAAGACAAATGAAACTTCATAATTTATGATAAGAATAAAAGATAACTCATGACTAAGAATAAGAAGCTGATAAAAACCTATGTCTGTATCTACATAAACAATATTACCAATAACTTTTACCGCTAACTTGAAATCCTTCAGAACTAAACTTCACTGGTTTCACGTAAGAAAACCAGAAAATCAATTGGCGGAAAGCTCGAAGAGGAAATCAAGCATGAATGATTGCACCAAGTTCGGGGGAAATTGTGTGAATCGATGTTAGCAACACCAGAGGCGTTTTTAATATAAAACAAACGTAACAAGCCGACGATACTGATAGGAAGCTAAATTACACCTCGTCTCGACACAAACTGCTGTAATCACAAACAATTTCAAAGCGAAGAAGATTGCTGCGATTCGCAATATTGTAAGGGAGATGATGCAAGGATAAGGCTTGAGCGGATTTTAGGATTCATATTGTAAAGACCAAAAGAAATGATGTTGGTGTAATATGTTATATGAAATAAGAAGTTCTAGTTACATTTGCAGCTGACAATTGCAAACAAGTACCAGTTAGTGAAATAATTGATAAAGTAGAAATCATAGTTCACATTAAGTAATTTGCAAATACAAAAGGCGATAAATAGCCTTTTAAAGATATTTAAGAAGCAAACTATTATGATATTAATAAAAATCGTCTAATTTAACGAATCGCTACCGACGGCCCTTTGCGCGTTCCCTCACCCAATGGCTTATAAGCAAAAGGAGAGAGATCTCTTAAAGTGAAAATACAGATTGCGACTTTACAAAATGTGAGTACGTAGTTATTTTCTCGTGAAAATAAACTTAGCGCGTTGATGGTACGCCCCGAGCCTCTCAGCTCTCGCCAAATTTTATTGTAATAAGGGTTAATCAGGAACTTTGTTAATTAGGCCAGGCGAAACACGGTGCGAACTTTGACTCGTAAAAATGTGCAGTTTAGCGTGCGCTGTTGTGATTTTAATTTGTTTCACATGTAGGCCTTATTTGTGAATTGGTATTTGTTTAAGAAATTGAAGTTTGAAAATAAGTTGCGTCGTATTCCTCACTTACTTTTAATCGTAAATATGGAACTTGAAATTTTAGCTTAGGCGCTCTCAGCTGTACGTACGATTGTCGTTTGCCTAAACTTCAAGCTTCTCATTTAAATCTTTGTAATGGCTATTATATTGTTTTGTAAATAATAAGAGCTGGCAACGATCTTTATCAGTAATTTCAATGACGATATAATTTTGATTTAGAAGCCTTCACATGACCGAAAAAATTACCTGCTACTGCTCACTTTGTATAAAAAGCACTCATTTATTTATTTTTTCCACCTTCAAAAACATGAAAAATAAAGAACACGTTCACAGAAAATTGACTTTCAAGTGGCATTACACTCAATCTAAATTCTCCTATTGAATATGTTCGTGTAATATGCGAATACTCGCGAAAAGCCATTGCATTCAAGTTTATATTCGTTGTGACGCAAATTCGATTTGTTGCATCGAATAGAGTACGTAGTATATTCTATTTATTATGACTATATTTCGTTGGGTTTTCAGTAGAAATATTTGAATGTGGAATGACAGTTTTCAGTATATTTCCTTGCGGTGCCGTGAAATTTGTTCGGTTGAGTTAGATAGGCAAATAGTTTTCAGTATTATGTCATGTTCAGTTTGTGTTACTTTATTTTCTATATCATTTCTGTAAGAACTGTGGTTTGGATTCGATTTGCGATTAATTCATTACTTAGTGTAGCTGATTTGAATTTCGGCCCATAATTAAAAATTTGACTTAAACAAACCTTGCGAAACTGATCGCATATTTGTTAGGAACGCAGGTGCCGCATTTTGGAATTCGTCGCCTGAAATCAAATGAAATCGGAAAGTTCTCTCAGCATACGAATCATGCTGATGATGTCATAATTTCGTATAATGCGGCGCGTGCGACTCACGCAGCGCGTACGGAGCTGATACATGTGCGACCAGTAGCTATCTCCGTCGGATTTTTTGTGGAATACAGGCATTACGTCTGATCATCATCATCTCATCATCTGTCTAGCCTTTTCCCAACTATATTGGGGTCGACTTCAAGCCAAACCGGATGCAGCTGAATACCAGTATTTTACATGGAGCGATTGCCTGTCGGACATCCACAACCCAGTAACTGGACAATACTGCAATACTGGGGTATCCCCATGGTGAGACTGGTTGTCAGACTTTAGAGCTTCTGTGACTAATAGTAACGACTGTCAAAGATCTACAAATGATAGCCGGGACCAACAATATTACGTACTTTCCGAGGCACGGAGGTAACTCGTTATGACAGATGGTCACCCATCCACAGATCAACTTCAGCAAGCGCGGCTTAACCCGGAAGATTGGCCTGTGCGGCTGTTATTATTTAGCCACGAACTCCTCACTCCTTACGTCTTATATTAAATACTAGCTTCTGCCCGCGACTTCGTACGCGGATCTTGTTGCTTATGCCGGCGACGACGGGGTCGTCAAAATCGAAGATCTGAAACGTCGAATTCTAAGAGCCAGGCTGAACAACTCTTGCCAAGACGTCATTCCTATATATGTTATAGTGTAGTTGGGGTCTTGGAGTTCCACATCAGGTGTTCCAGATCTCAATTTTCATACGTCAACAGAGAGTGCTCATTAGGCTGGAAAACTCTTGCCAAGACGTCATTCCTATACCGCTTGAAATTCTCATGGTTGTTTTTCCGAAGCGAAATGAGTTTGTATCGGCAATACAATCGATTAATATTTATAAAAAAAATTAGACTCAACAAATGGCAGATTTACAATTGTGATAAACAAAACTCGAAAGTGACTTGAACCAACAGTAGTGGCCGCGTGGTTGGCTCGATCGACCGCACGGGTCGTTGCACTTTTAAATCAGCTGATCATACTTTGAGCCCTGACTTAGTTATTCCAATTTTCCCTTCATACTTTTACGGATTTAGGACCGTCATAAATAATTATCTTTTAAAAAGTCTGATTTAGATAATTAAGTATTTGAGGCGTATTAAAAAAATGGAATCAACTTATTTACAATGTTTATTTACGAGGTACGAGTGAGTACTTACATTTCCCGGTAGCGGAGTAATTGTTTTTTTTTTTTTTTTTTTTTATTTCTTTTAATTTTTGGGGACTTTTATAACGCACAGCGCATGTCAGTCCCATCGTAACCTAAAACAATAACAATATAAAAAAAGAGATCAATGTATCAGGGCCATAAAGTCGAACAACTTTCTTGCTTCATCTGAACTCGGTTTAGCTAGTAATCGGTGGAATGTACCTATGTCGTTCTTGTTCAATTTTAGAGTCCTGAACAACCTGTTCCTATCAGCCTCATATCGAACACATTCCATCAACAAGTGATGTATGTCCTCTATAACTCCACACACTTCACAGTTGGGGGAGGTATTCTTTTTCATCAAGAAGGCGTATTTGTTACATGGAATGTGTCCTGATCTAAGTCTGTGAGCTGTGACTACAAATTTTCTGCTTAAATTAATATTAATGAACCAAGGCACACGGGGAGGCTGACATTGTATGGTTTTATACCATATTCCTTTTTCTACTGAAATTTTGTTAAAGTGTTCCTTCCAGTGATCATAACAAACATTTTTGAATTTAGGCAATATTTCCGAGTAATCAAGTTTAATATTAGTTTCCTTTCCGTGTTTGGCTGCGTACTTCGCCAACATGTCAGCCTTCTCGTTACCCTGTATTCCAATATGCGATGGGACCCATTGCAATCTCAGTTGAACACCTTTTTGATTAAGTTCATCTATCTTAGAAAGAATGTCATATGCTACCGCAGCACCTCTGTGTCCAGAGGCGCATCGAGCTATATGCTGTAGTGAACTTTTACTATCAGAGCAAATAACAATATTTCTGTCATGACAATTTGTGACAAATTTCAATGCTTCTGAGATCGCAATGAGCTCCAGCGTCATAATAGATGCAGGTTCACTTATTTTAAAGCAGTTATTACTTGAGCTGTCTACGTTATTACAAGATATATAGTAAGCCGCTCCGTGTCCATCTACACTCTTCGACCCATCTGTAAAAATAGTAACCCAACCATTATATTTTGTACATAATTCTTTAGTCACTTCGTGTTTTAGTAAAGTGCAATCATAAGACCCTTTCGGTGACCTTACAGCCTCTAAATTACATTCAATAATCTCGTTCACATTAATGTTAGTGACCCATGTTCTTAGGGTGAACATCAGTAAAGGATTGGAAGACGCTACCTTAATTCCTTTAACCTCGTTATATGCTACGGCTAATATAGGAAAAACCTTATTGCGCCAGTAACAATTCAGTCGAAGAGTATGGAGTTCATCCAATAGATTATTTGTTATATTATTTTCTATGGATTTGACTTTCAGACAAAACTTATAAGCTAAATATTTTCTTCGTATGTACAGTGGAACCACACACAGCTCACTCTCCATTACATGAATCGGAGTGGATTTGACAAAACCTCCTATAATACGCAGTGCTTGGTTTTGTAATTTATTTAGCTTATCTAAGTGACATTTTGCACTCGCATCATACAAATAACAACTATAATCTATGCGACTTCGAATCAGAGCTATATAAATATGTCTTAAATGTTGAGGATGCAATCCCCAAGACCTTCCCGCTAAAACTTTAAGTAGATTGAGGTTTCTTTGAACTTTTCCAACAATTGTGTTAATATGTTTACTCCAGCGTAAGGACCTGTCGAGCCATACACCTAAATATTTATAATTGATAACTATATCTAAATTATGACTATTTATTTTAAGTTCTACCTTTGATCTTCTAAAACCCCTGCTAAAGATACACACTTTAGATTTAGCGGCCGATAGTTCTAATCCTAATTCATCTAACACATAGCACAATCTATCCAGCACTATTTGAAGTGCTCGTTGGGATTCTTTGAAATCTTTAGACGTTCGATACAAGACAAAGTCGTCCGCATATTGGCACATAGTAACATTCTGAATTTCATTGAAACACTTAATTGTGACGATGTTAAAAAGTATGGGCGAAATTGGGTCGCCCTGAGCCAATCCTCTATCTGTATATCTTATGAAAAAATTGTTTTTATCCAATTCATCTTTTATCATAAGATGTCTTTCACTCAAAAAATTCCATAAATATTGACAAAACTTTTTTCCAATCCCTATCTCATCTAAAGTGTTCACCAGTACATCTATTAACACATTATTATAAGCATTCGTAACATCAAGAAAACAAGCTATTGTTGGAGTTTTGTGTGAAAATCCTGTGTAGATTTGACTAACTAACTTAACTAGACAGTCCTGACAAGATTGGCCTCTCCTAAAACCAGAGGTATACTGAGACAACAACTTATTTTTTTCAATATACCACTCAAGCCGCTTTGTCAACATAGAGTGAAAGATTTTACATATACAGGATATTAAGGAGATAGGTCTTAATTTAATACTATTGTTATCTGGTGAGGATTTTGGTATTGGTGTTACTAATATATTCCGCCATTGTTTTGGGATAATCCCAGTGCTAAAAATGAGGTTGTACAATTCCAGTAAATATTTTCTACTAATAGGAGACAAATGAAATATCAAAGAATATGTAATCCCGTCCGCCCCAGGCGCTGTGTCTTTTCGTTTGAAGCAATTAATCATTTCTTGTAAAGTGAACGTGTCCTCTAGCTCTGTATTATTTGATTTAAATTGATGGTGTTTTGGGTAGACGTAATCCGGAGCGAGACTACACAAGAGTTGTTCCTTGTGTTCATTTGAAACAGATGACCTGGGCGATCCCCGTCCCTTAATCCATCCCATACGTTTCCACATTTCAGAACTAGATGTTTTTTCATTGACACTACTGCAGTAATTTTGCCAGTCTTTTAACTTCTCCTGACTGATAGCTTTCTTAGCAGCTTTCGTTTTGTTATCCAGTAAACTTAAGTTATTTGGTGTGGGATTTTTCCTAAAGTTTTTTAATGCTAGTCTACGTTGCGCTATTAAATGAGACAGAGTAGGATTCCAGTAGGATTTAGGCCGAAAACCATTTGTAGGATTATTGCAAATTTTATTAAAAGGTATATGTTCATCCGCAGCTTTGTTCAATTGTTCTATAAAGTTATCATATAAGGATTGCACATTTCTTGGAACGATATTTTGTATCAAATAGTTTTCTAGGGTCTTGCTGTACTCTGACCATTTCGCTAGTTTGAAGTTCCGTTTTTTAACTATACCATCCGGGTTTAAGCAGCTAATATGTTTGTATGAAATTTTTATAACCAAATGGTCACTTCCTAAATTCTCGTTTATAACTTTCCAGTCTAACAAAACAGATAGATCAGAGGATACAAATGTAATGTCAGGAGAAGTCGTTTGTGCAACTCCATCAACCAAAGTCACCCTTGTCATGCTACCATCATTAAGGGCAATAAACCCCGAGTCTAAAGCCGAATCATATAGCTGTATTCCTCTTGCATCAGCTTTGGAGGACCAAGTTACATGGTGTCCATTAAAGTCTCCAGCAACAATACAATTGTTTGAGAATACTGAAAATATTTGTTCCCAGTCAGAAAGAGAAGTGCGAACCGAAGAAGGGCAATATATTAACACTATATTTTTAATTTCATAGCAATTCAAAAGTTTTAGGCATATAATTTCTATACCAGGATTATTGATATTGGTGTTAAACTGTTGCACTTTTAAAGATTTGTGTGTTAAAATAGCTAGCCCACCATAACCATCCAACCTATCCTTTCTAAAAGTATTATATCCACTTACATGTAAATGTTTATCCGGTTCCAACCAAGTTTCTGATACTAGCGCTATGTGTACTTTTTCTTGTGCTAGTAATAATTCAAATTCATTACGTTTTGGCAACAAGCTGCGTGCATTCCACTGTACAATACTAAGAGATATCTTATTTCTATTATAGTTAGCCATTGTTAAACATAAATATAATTTTCCTCCACACATCATCACTTTTGAAAATTTTAAGGAATAATCTACTACATACATCAAAGATAACTTTGACTAATTCCTGTATTTTTACATGCCAGGTTTTGTCGGAAAAACATATATCTTTAACTTTTTGATATATACTAATAAAATCTATGTTAGAGCTTGTATCCTCTATCTCTGGCAGTTCGCCTTTGTCAGTTTCTATGCATGTACTCGTAGTTTCTCGTTGTATATTGCGGCTGTCTTTTTTTGTATTACTACTCATAGAGCTGGTCTCAGTTTGCTTCGTCCTCGGTATATATCTCTGTTGGTTATTTTTATTTCTTAAGCTGTCTATGTTTGTCTTGCTACCAGATACAACACTCAAACTTTGAACATTTGATTGTACTGTCACTGCGTCCTTGTATGTTCTTGTGGAGTAATTGTTCGAAATGCAAACCACTATGTTCAATGCACAAACGAGTACGTTTTAACTGGTTGTCTTTCAGTTTGATAAGAGTGTCTTTATCAAGTCTCACGATATTGAAAGCGTCCACTATCGCACATAACAACACGTCACGAGTTTGATGTATACCTCACAATACACCAGGTGTTTGAGCTCAGACCACGATAGACCACAGAAAAGATGTCGATTACGTATTACACTTATGACGTTCGCGGAAGGACTAAACTAAACGTAAACGCAGAGGCGCGGGCGCGGGTGAGGGAGGCCGCGGCCCCCCCTCACCGCCGCGTTCGTGCAGGCTCGAGAGAGCTTATTTTGCTCTGAACATTTATTATTCACTCTTCTTTTGTAGTTTGCCGCGTCGTGAGTTTCGTGAAGGTACCTACCTACGTCATATCTAGTGCTGACTACTATCGATTCTCGCTCTTTCGAGTTTATGGATACTTTTTTAAAGATTTGAAAAAAAAAAGAACTTTTTTTTTAACTGATGGTTAATCGTCCTGCCGTGGAAAGACAACCATTAAAATTTCACCCTGTATATGTTATAAAGTAGCTGGGCTGTTGGAGTTCCACATCAGGTGTACCAGATCTTCAAATTTTATACGACAACAGAGGTTGCTCATCAGGCTCAACAACTCTTGCTAAGACGTCTTTACTGTATATGTTATAGTGTAGCTGGGCTCTTGAAGTTCCACATCAGGTGTTCCAGATCTTCAATTTTTATACGTTGACAGAGAGTACTCATCAGGCTGAATAACTCTTGCTAAGACGTCATTCACTTATATGTTATAGTGTAGCGGGGCTCTTAGAGTTCCACATCAGGTGTTCCAGTTCTTCAAATTTTTATACAGCAACAGAGAGTGCTTATCAGGCTGAACAACTCTTGCTAAGACGTCGTTCCTGTATATGTCATAGTGTAGCTGGGCTCTTGGTGTTCCACATCAGGTGTCCAGGATCTTGAAATTTATTCTCTCAGCAGAAAATACTCATCACGTGGAACAATTTTTGCTATGGCACTATTTCTGTATCTCTTATAGTTAAGCAGGTCTGTTGCGGTTCTGCATCAGGTGTTCAAGTTTCCAAGATAAATTATAGCCTATATGTTAACGGGACTTAATACCTATACAACGAAAAAAAAAATATTCAAATCCGTCTAGTAGTTCCGAAGATTAGCGTGCACAAACACACAGACAAACAGACAAACCGACAAACAGAAAAAAAAAAATTTAACTACATTTCCGGGTTCGGCATCGATATAATAACAATCCCTGATACTTTTTTTTTTATATTTCCATTGTACAGACACCACTTTTCTACAAATTTACTATATGTATAGACTAATAGTGCTTCTCAACAAGACAAGCGCACGAGTTACAAGATACTGAATTTACCTTAAATCCATAATTTCCTTACATTTGTAATTTCCAATTAGAAATTCTAATACAAAATAACATTGCCAATATCTGCAATGGACATTATTTAGCCTTAGGCCGTTCGGCAGCCAATCGTAGTAAAGCTTATTTTAGCCTATTTTCTAGTTAAATGATTTATTGTTCGCTGTGTAATGAGAAATTATGGTTCGTTGTTGATTTATTATTGGTTTAATACTGTTACGGGCTTAATAAAGGGTGGGTAGAGCATTCAATCATACATTTTAATATTTCATCAGAACGTTGTTTTTCATTTTAATCGCCTCATTGTGATTGGTACGGTCAAGTTCACCGCGAATTATGTCTCTTTAAATGTTTTTTTAATATTTTGGCTGATTAAATCAAAATGAGAATTGACATTACTCATTTCATACTGAATCCAATATATTTTTATTGATTGGTGTGCTGTAGTGTCCAGATGTGTTAACTTCGACGAAGCTAAAGGTCATGATCATAGCAGGTGACGGAGATACCGAAAGCTTCTGCTTCTTCTTCTTCGTCGTGTCGATGATTCCTTTAAATTATATGTTTCGACACAAACTCTGCCACATTAACGGCGTTGGTGGTGACCTCGGACAGTTCCCTTAGAGTGCAGGTGGAGTTACACAAGAGTACTGTTGAGAAGGTGGGCCATTGTTTGTGATGGGGCTCCGCAGTCGCACCTTTCTTCATCAGAGTACCGGACCACATTGTATTTGCAGCGACCAACCTGGCTCTGCAAACAGTTTAAGGTCCTCCAAGTAGGCCATGGCAGTTGGTAGCATGCTGGAAGCTTTTCTGCAGGCTCAGCGTAGTGTTCCGGAGGGGGATATCTGAGGAGCCACAGATGTTTTAGGGGTTCTCCAGCCGTGCTATTACTGACCGATTTAGTCGACCTTCTGCTAAGGCCTCGACTGAACGCCTTAGCTCAAAATTTCCGTATTTTACCAGCTTAATTGAAGTATTTACCGCGTCTATTGTATGGAAAAGGAAAAAGCACTTCTAGTGTGAGTACGAGGAACTATTTTTTCCCATAAAATTAACGAAAAGTTTCCATTTTACACGTCATAAAAACGTGAAAAGTTGTGCTGGGGTTCTGTAGTTTTTGCCTACTTACCTAATTGTGTTTAATATAGATTTTGCTCTTTCTTTAACAACTGTATGAAGCACGTGGAAAGCAACTTTCTCAAGTATCGGAAAAAGGTCCATTGTATGACGAAAACTTTTTGGAGGAAACCTTCCATGCGTGAAGTATATGTGATAAAAGTATTACGTACTTGTGTGGGCAGCATTTGCCTCGTGTATGTGATATAACAAGGCAAACAAAATTAATGAAAGGTAAAAGTTGCGTGAAAATGGTTTGATTTGATAGAAGAGCTGGTGGATATTTCCACTATGATTTTTTCTAAACGTGCTTGTCGGGATTTTGCAAGAGACCAGCCTATAATGTTCCCACTGCTGGGACACAGGCCTCCTCTCTGTGAGAGGGAGTGGGCCATAATCCACCACACGGGCCCAGTGCGGGTTGGTGGATGTCACATGTCTTCGAATTTTTGGTTCTAGGACCTGCCGGTTTCCTCACGATGTTTTCCTTCACCGTTTTGAGAGCAGTGGTGATGAAATAAATTACACAAAGTAATGCGCCTGGCGGGGTTCGAACTTACTTAGTCGGGACCGATACCTCTGGGCCACCACTGCTCTTGGTGTGTATTACCAGGGGGTATATTACGTCTTAAAACCAGGCTTATATCGGTGAGTGAAAGTGACAGAGCTATACAAGTCGTCTAGCGCCATCTCGTTCACTCACTGGAACAAGCCTGGTTTTAAGACGTTGTAATAGCCCCCAGGTAGCGTACCATGACGTCTAAAGCGTGAGTAGTTCCAGTCAGGGAACGAGATGGCGCTAGACGACTTGTATAGCTCCGTCTCTTTCCCACAGCCTAACAACTCACGCTTTAAGTCGTCATCGTTGATATGCTCTTCGACGCGACGGTTTTGAAATCGTCCAATCACGAAGCGCAAGCGCTCACAGTTTGCGACGCACGATTGGTTAGTGGTCGCTGTCAGTAGCTTAGTGCTTAGCAAACTTTAGTCCAGCGTGGCGTAAGCGCTGCAGTCGTGCTCCGTTTAACATGTGGATACTGGAAAAGATATCTATATAGTCATAGATAGATAGTCATGATATTAAATTGGAGAGATTGTGAAGAGACCTACACTCAGCATTTGGTGGTTCTTTTTTTTTTTTAGCGTGCTAAAATCATCAAATGACTCACACTCCAGGCAGGGCGGGAGGGACTGTCAGACTCGTACTAACTAAAATCTCCGGGGTCACGGTAATGAGATAAGTCCCGCGACTCCGGCAGGCTTTGGCCCTCTAGAGGGGGGCCCCGTCATTATGCTGACGCTCTTTGAGGCGCGCGTGGAACACAACGCGCCGTCGTCGACCCGGACATGGTCCATGGTCGGAGAGCGAGTTGCCCTTTACTCGCTGCCCGCATGCCCGCGCAGCGTTTAGTGGATCAACACGATTTCATTTAAAGGGCTTCACACACAGCAGCTATAATCTAATATCTTTAAACGAGCAATTCTTGTATATTTATTTATATATAATCAGGATCTCGGAAACGGCTCCAAGGATTTTCATGAAAGTTACAGATTAGGGGTTTCTCGGCTCAAGGAATCGATTTATCAAGGTCCCAGGTTCGAGAAAAGCTCGGTTCCCAAGATATAGACATTTTAAAAACCGCGTTTTAAGAAGCGCCATCTATAACGCTATGACCGATGAGGGCCAAAAACAAAAAACCGAGCGAAACTCGGTCAACCAGATATGTACATATATTAATGTACATTACATCCCGGGATGTATAGCTTTAAATTATCTTAATGTATCACACACACAACAGGTAATGTAATGTATCTTTCCCTTCATTTCATAACATCCTTTTCGAAGAGAGATATACGGAAATATATTGAGATGTATTAAGAATATTAAGATGTATTCGAAATATAAATGTATATTTTCGTATCGCTCTGTATCTTAAGATTCGAAGATGTAAAAATATACATTATAGCTGTCGTGTGTGGTCTCCTGACGATTTCTATGGAAAGATGTAATGAGATGTATCGTGCTATAATGTACATCTTTACATTATTATAGCTGCTGTGTGTGAAGCCCTTTACGCTGAAAACAAATATTTTTCTGCTTCAAAATTCTTGTTTGTTCATAAATAATGGCTTGAGTCCATAAAAGTAGCAAACAAAGCATTTATTTGACAATAAACAGACAGAAACTTCAAAACAAACACCCGTTGGGGCCATTACTATTTTTACTATCAATATCCCATTCGAATAAGAATCCTAAAAGGGTTACGTGTCACAAAATATGTTAAGAGGGCCAACTTTATAAAGTTTGTCTGAAGCTTTGGCGCTGATCAATACGTTTACTCTGTAGGGATGCACTTGCATCTAGTATCGATACTTTGGATTGATTCAAAATCAAAATATTTTATTTAAGGCGGCCCCTAGACCTACAATAACATTGATACTACTTGATTGATACTTTTGATTGTACAATAAGATTGGAAGGCGCTCTGAATCCAAACGAGCAATTATATTGCACAATAATACGTACTGCACAATGTTTTCGTGTTCAGTCGGAGAATAGTATTGATTCCGATTATTCCCGATATTGCGCAATACTGACCCTAGACGATGCCATGAAAAAGTATGGTGCAATAAAAATTAAACTCGCTCAAACTTTCGGTCAATAATTGCCAATCTTCAATGTTTACTCTAAACGGTCAATAATATTGCACAATTCGTAATATTGTGCAATATAATTGACCGTTTAGACGCCGCCTTACATGGGCCTCAATGGGCACTTATAAAACAACGAGAAGAAAAAAAAAATTGGCACGTTTCACATTGTTAGTTGCCTTCCAAATTATGCGACGCAATTTTAGGACGCTATATAATTGTTTTCTAATTTGCTCGTTCACTACCGGTGGATTGCGCGGCACGGTGAGCGGTGAAATCATATAAATGTTTGAAACACGCCACGAGGCAACACTAGTGGCGAATTCTGGCACTTACAAAGTAATTACTGTCGTGCCGCACGTCGCACCACTCACAGTTGTGATCAGGCCGTAAGAGTCTCAGTAGGAAAACAGGATTTTTCAGTACTCTATTACTTATTTTTTAGTACTTTCTATCTCAAGTTGAAAATTGTTAAAACTGACAACTCGCTTGGGTAGCCTTTTTACTAATTATTCAAATTGACTGCTCAAGTTATTTATATCGATGTCGTGCGATACGATCCGTTAATTCTGATAATAGAAATCTTTATTTACATTTTAAATTGTAATGTTTATGGATCTTACAACAACTCTTATACCTCATCATCATCATCATCATCAGCCTATAATGTTCCCACTGTTGGGACACAGGCCTCCTCTCTGTGAGAGGGAATGGGCCATAATCCACCAGGGGGCGGGTTGGTAGATGTCACATGTCTTCGAATTTTTGGTTCTATGACATGCCGGTTTCCTCACGATGTTTTCCTTCACTGTTTTGAGAGCAGTGGTGATGAAATAAATTACACAAAGTAATGCGCCTTGCGGGGTTCGAACCCACGACCTACAATTCGTAAGTCGAGACCGATACCACTGGGCCACCACTGCTCACTCTCTCTTATACCTAGAGGTATAATAATATTATGGACTCGGTATATTTTATCGATATTAAAGTCCACTTCGATGGTGCATCATTATTATGTGCCTTGTCCAAACTGTTCGATGCATAGTTTGCTAGCATTGCAAACGTTCGACAAAGGGCCCCAGTATATTATGCACTTTCAAAGTTGATCTTATACTTTCATAGTTCTCTCGTTCCCAAGAATGGTTAATTTTCTAAGAATTTTCTCTCAATATTGTTGGAAATGTTTTCATAACATTCTTTGGAAGAGCTTGTTCTTGTTATACATTTTTTAATTTATTTTGTTGTTCTTAAAAATAATGAGAACTTTCTCCTACGCATGTTTTATTTTCTAATAATTAAAAAAACGACGAAGTAAAAGGAGTAAATAAGTTTCTTGATAGATAAAGGCACAAGAAAACACAAGAAAATCTTTGAAGAAGTAAGAAAATATACGCGAAAAACTAAAAGAGAAAATAATATACAATGTATTTGCCCTACTCATTTTTTGTCTATTCTGTGGAAAAGTACTTGGTTAGATACATATATTATTAATTTCCTTGGTTCATGAACTTCTTTATTTCATTTGGTTCATGCACTACCATTCCCACATAAGCGCACTATCTAAAAGTCGTTCTAATGCGACATACGCCACTGAATTTAGTACCATTACCCACAAAAGCTCCTGGAAAAAATATGGCGTCGTTTGAGCTCGAATTACAAGGGCTCAGCGAGATATGATTGGTGCAAGTCATAAGCGGAAACTTGTGCAAGTTAGGTAAGGATTTAGCATAGAGATTTCGTTAATAAGTGACAATACAAAGTGTTACGAATAAAACGTTTAATTTTTTTTTAATCTGGCTACCCACGTATGACGAATTGAACTTTATTGAATGTTATGTTGTGATACGCCGTGTGACGTCCATTTTTCTGGGTAATTCTCCCTACCCTACAAAGCAAGAAGACACGGATTCATAACCGCGATTTCGTGGTATCAGAAGAAAATATTTCTCTTACAAAAAGCTACATTATATTACAAAAACTGCAGCCCTAAATAATACAGACTAATAATGCTAACCATATTAGTTTTTGAACTGGTATGGGAGCTTACACTAACATTAGTTCAAACAAATGATACTCATGCTTAATATACGTTTTAACTGCTTTATGTATTCCCAAACACGTCTTTTAAAATACTTCCTATTTAACATACTGTATTCGCATTTCCACCTGCTTTGTTTAATCACCTCATTAAAATACGACACGTTACGCTAACATTAAAAGCAACCTAATTAATTATACATTTCCCTTCCGCCATTCTTCTCTAACTTGGACCGAACTCCAGGGCTTTGTTTCAAGTGGTCGCATTTATTCCCCGCATGTCCGTGTCCACTTTAATTACGGATAATTTATATTCAGATTAACAGAGACGGCAGGTGCTGTCGCGGTCTTATGGTCTCTATTATGCAGTATACGTGATTTTAATGGCGTATCGAATTTCGTGATAGCTGCTGCTGAAATTGGAGAGGAAATGGAATTGGTTGCTCTATTCTGGACTCTGGTAGAAAGGATGAGATGGCATGAGAGAAGGATTTGTTTTAATAAAGAATTTTAATTGTTTGGGTCCGAAGTTTAAAAAAAACTCGAGACTACTTAAAGAAATATAAGAAATAGGTAGATTAGTAATAATAATATTATTATAATATTCCACAACTATCACACAACGCCATCTAGTCCCAAGCTAAGTAGAGCTTGTGTTATGGGTACTAGACAACTGATAAACATATACTTATAGGTATATTTCTAAATACATAAATATTATAGATAAATTAAACCCAGATACAGAACAAATGATCGTGCTCATCACACAAACATTTGTCCTGGGTGGGAATCGAAACCACGATCTCCGGCATAGCAGTCAAGGTTACTAACCACTAGACCAACAGGCCTGTCAAAACTTTAAAGTTAACTTTAAAGTTTCTCCATGCCTTTCGAACAAAGACAGTTTCATAAGAGTTTTGAAGAAAATTCTGTTCCTAGAAGATGGATAGTACTCAGTAATATCCAACCTTTAAAGAATGAAACTCGGGAGCACTATCTAAAGATTTTTCTACGAAATACTGAAGTTTCACAATCACTATAATGTTCAAACGACTCTTATATAACTTTCTTGCTAATGCCTTGACTTTACCTATGTTAGGGTTGGCTTTCAAACTAACCAGATTCATCTAAATACCAGTTTTTACACTGAGCGATTGCCTATCTAAAGTAGGTAATAGTCCGACTTTTCACGTTTTTGTGACGCAAAGTGAACGGAAACTTTGGCGTTAATTAGATGGGAAAAACTAGTTCCTCGTTCGAAAACTGCACGTGCTTTTTCATTTTCCATACAGTTTACATCGTAGTACTTCAAGTTCGGCCAAATGGTTACGTAGAATTCATGGTAGGACCTCTGATCCACAATCGAGTTACTGAGTAATATGAGAATCTTTCTAAACTCGTTGAAATATGTTTCGGTATAAAACTCCCTTTAAAATGAGTATGTAAAATCTGCCCATATCTTAGTAGTAATGCTTCAGAATATAAAGACGTGAAAATCTCGATGTTTGATAACAACTTTCGAAAGATTCTCATTATTACTATGAGAATCTATCAAAAGTTGTTATCAAACATGTTGAAACATGTTTCGGTATAAAACTCCCTATAAAATGTGTATGTAAAATCTGCCCATATCTTAGTAGTAATCCTTCAGAATATAAAGATGTGTAAATCTCGATGTTTGATAACAACTTTAGAAAGATTCTCATATTACTATGAGAATCTTTTGAAAGTTGTTATCAAACATGTTGAAACATGTTTCGGTATAAAACTCCCTTCAAAATGTGTATGTAAAATCTGCCCATATCTTAGGGCGACTTTTACCAACGGTTAAACATGTTTAAAATTTTATTTAAGCACAAAATTTAATAGAATTTTGTGCTTAAATAAAATTTTAAACAAAGTTCAATAGAATTTTGTGCTTAAATAAAATTTTAAACATGTTTAACCGTTGGTAAAAGTCACCCTTAGTAGTAATCTTTCAGAATATAAAGACGTGTAAATCTCGATTAGGACTGAATAACACAGACTTAACCCACAAATCTTCAGAACACCTCCCCTAATGTCTTAGGACATAAATTTTAAACCTATAGACCTAATTCTGGCGACATAAACCAGATGGCAATCAGCACACTGTCTGACTTACAACGATGTTGCTCGTGATTTACTATAATAGGCGTTAACATCGGGCTTTGGGTTCGATATAATCCTGATAGACTGTCATAGTTTGGGTTGGGAACGGGTCTTACTGATGGCGGAGCGGGAGCGTTAGCGGTTAGTAAAAACGTGGGAATAAAAAGCAGTAGCAGGTGACTTTCTGTGTTGACTTCCTCCATTGAAAAATGTCGTGAATTCACTTATGTGTGTAAGATATACCTACCTAATTATATGGCTTTTTTTTGTAAACGAGGCGTCAAATCCAAATAATTGTTTTTAAGTATAATGATGATGAAATGTCAATAGACAGCCAGTCATACTGGATACAGATACAGAAGGCAAGAGATCATGTGACCCAACGTCTAGCAGTAATTAGCAACCAAACTTAAAGTAAAGTACGCAAATAAAACTCAATGAAATGCCCTTTATTGGTTTACTAATTTTTGAATTGTTTTTTAAATCGACTTGAATTGCACCTCGCATAGTCGTTTCGTTTTTCCAAAACCTATTTACTGAATCCTAAAAGCGCTTATTAAGAAATAAGAATTTACTTTGGAATTCAACTGAAATCAGTTCTATTTCTTACTTACTCGTAGTATGTAGTTCAAAATGCGTTTTAATATGAATAAAGGTACCTATGAAATATCAGCAGGATAGATGTGGATTTGTATCGCAAACTTTATTTCTTCTCTTATCCAACTCTTTTAGCTTGTAATAGCCTATCTAGTAAATATGATACCAGCCTGTCATATCGATGACAGGCTATCATATCGATGACAGGCTGGTATTAAACTAGCTATCGAGCTATCAGACTCTTACTGATTAAAAATCCACTACGTTCTTTTGGTTGCTCGTCACAGAGCCGCGGCGTCCTTTTAAGACAGCACCACCCCGACAAGGCATGCGCCGTGAGTACGTCTCGCGAGCCCGCCAGTCTCCGCTTGCAGTCTGACCTAGCCTCATACGACGTAGTTCGTGCATACCACGAATGATACGATTTTGGTAATATAGTAAAACGTCAGATTATAGAAGTTTAAAGGCTTATAGTCTTATCGACTAATGCTTAGTTCGTTACATTGTTAAAGTATCGTAAGTCTTTGAGATCTGTTCAAGACGGAGTTTGTGATGTTGGCGAGATCTGTATTTGTGAATTTATAAAACGATAATTATAGTTTTACTGCAGCACAAATAAGGTCGAATTTGATTATTGTTACTGTTTTTTTTTTAACTATTCCACTGGTTGCTTAAGGCGCGGGCCACATAGACAAGACGTAAGACGCAGACGGGGCGGAGACATAATGTCTCTTCGGCGTCTCTTTCATACAAAATGTATAGAAGCGTGGCGACGTAAAACATACAGAAGAGACGTCACGGGCGCGACTCTCATACATGTTATACGTCTTTTCTATGTGGCCCGCGCTTATAACTATTTTTCTACAAATGGCAGCGCGGCCCAACAAAGCCTTAATAATTATACGAGTTGTTCCATCGATAAAAGAATATAAATTCTTAAGGCAAAAAACTTCGGGAGAAAGAAAAACTACAAAGTTCCTGTTCGACCCGATGATGTCAGTCAAGGTCTTCGCAGGGCTTCGGATGGAATCAGGGAATTAAACTACAGCGACCCTGCTCCAACGGTGTTTATTCGCAGAAAGAGAGTTAGGCTACTTACATTGGTCCTTATATACTAAACGGTGGCGACTTTTAATACCGAGATCTACAAAATTGCACAGCGCCATCTATCGAGGCGTTGTGTACTAATATACAAGAAACAGTGTGCCTAACACATTTTCACCTTTTTTATTAGACGTACACGATCAAGGTTAAACATACTCCCCCCATTAAGGGCAAACTTAAATTGACCTTAATAAAATTTACATTAAGATGAAACAACAAACATTAAACATTTTGTACTAAATAGTTAAACTAATGTAAAATTGACAATATTATTAGAGATGTAAGCAAACAACCTCAATAACAACAAAACATTAACACACTATGCCTACATATTTTAAATTTCACTTTCCAAGTATAAAATTAGGTTTAACACAAATCAAATACGCTATTCTGTAACAAACATACAGATCTTTAAATGATATTTTTTGTTTTAATAATATACGATCCCTTCATGACTTGGATTTGGTCCCAAAGTCAACGACACGGAGGAAGACCATCTTCCTTAATAAAAACCACATTCCTCTTTTCGGGGAGGGAGTGTCGGAGATCCATCCAACAAATTCCTTCAAACATTCCTGAGACCACTGTTGCCTAAACGTTTGCAACATACGTTGAGTATAAGCTCAATTCGAATTTAGCAGTGCTCGAGTTGGTACCTACCCTGGATAACGCAATATTTTCATCTCGCCTAATTACTACGGTAAGTATACCATTTCTTTAATATTTCATAAGTATTCCTTTTTCAGAAATCTATAATTTTTGAATTAGAGTTTTGTTAAGTACAATCACGGCCTCACGGGAGCTAACTGTTTTAGGGTCCAATAATCTTTTTAATTTTTATAATACTTTTCCGATAGTACTTTAGGTTTTTGCAGCCGAGACTACTTGACGGAGTACTGGAAGGTATCCGATCTTCTATTCCAGGTAAGTCACAGTGTTTTTTTTTTTTTTTTTTTTATACCTATCCTTACTTGCCCTTTACCCTTTTTACCAATTATACTCTCCTTTATTTTTTTATCCCTGTCCTTTTTAACAACCGTATGATTAGCTAAGTAGCCCACGATTTTATTTTTTATATCCGCTTCGGCTACTGGCTTCATGTGTCCTAGTAGCAAGCTTTCCTTAGCTTTAAACAACTCTTCGCTTATTATTTCCTCATCTGTCAGTTTCCGTTGACTAGATGCTTCTTGATTTAATTCTAGTTCTGGAAATCGTTTTAACAAGTCCTCTTCTTTTTGCACTTGACAATGTAATGTCAGTACACCTTCGGTTTGGGTAACCGATGAGTCTACAACTCCAGATAAAATCCAACCTAAAGCTGTAGACTGAGCAATAAGAGAACCTGTAGGACTTCGCATGAACCCTTCATTTATTAACTGACTATACATGTCAGCTCCTAATAAAAGATCAACTTTATTAGGCTGGTGATAATTCGGATCAGCAAGTTCAATCCCTCCAAGTTCTGACCATTCCAATACATCTACCTTCCTCGTTGGAAGAAGAGTAGTGATTGAGGACAGAACATGAGCCTTAAAGGTAAATATGCAATATGGATTGACTCTAGATCGAATTTTCATATAAACTATTGATTTCGAACTTAATTCTTGATCTCCCCCTAGACCAGAAATCTTACTCCTTAATGAAATCTTTTTTAATTTCAGATTCTGAACCGTACTTTCTGTAACAAAGTTTGCTTGCGATCCCTGGTCAAGTAACGCTCTTAAAACGTGATTATTACCGAATTTCGACTCGGCCTTGACTAGCGCCGTCGCTAGCAAAACCTGCTTATAATTTTTACCTGTCGAAAAACAGCTAACTACCGACGTTTGATTTTCAGTTTCTTCATCAGAACCCCCTCCTGTAGAAGGCTCCGGCTCCTCCTGCGAAACGCTCTTGCCCGATCCCCGTTTTAAATTGACATCAGTGGTCTCAGGCGTATCTGAGCTTTTTGGGTGTAATAGTGTGTGGTGACGACGATGGCAAATTTTACATTTTATATTTATTCGACAAAACTTCGCTGAGTGATTATTTCCCAAGCAATTGAAACATAAATTATTTTTCATGACGAAATCGCGACGTTTTTCAGTGAATTCAAGAGCAAATTTCTTACAAGTGTTCAATCTATGTGAATCGGAACAAAACGGACACATAACTTCTGATACGTGCAATGCTTTCAATGTTGAGTTATTGTTCGTTCTGTTTGCTGAATGTTTATTGTCAATAAATTCTAGGGCCCTGTATCTATTTGTTAAAAAATCTTTGAATTGCTGGTAAGTTGGCAAGTCATCGGAACTGTTGTTATTACTGTATTCAAACTCCCATTGCTTTCTCGTTTCCAAGTCTAGTTTTAAAGTTAAAATATGAATAATCATAATATCCCAATTTGCCACATCTATTCCGAGGTTTGCCATCCCACTTAAGCAGTCGCTGGTAGTGTCAACTAATTCCTTTAAGTGAAATGCTGATTCTGCAGTGATGTTTTTCTGACTAAGAAGTCGCCTGATTATATTATGAGACAGATACCGTTTATTGTTATACCTACTTTTTAATAACGACCAACATCTTTCGTAGTTGTCGTCTGCAATCGGTATTTGCCTTATTAATTGCTCGGCTTCACCGGTCAGGTAACTTTTTAAATAATGGATTTTTTGGACATTACTCAATTTTGAATTATCATGAACTAAAGAAATAAACAAATCTCTAAAACAAATCCATTCTTCATACTTTCCAGAGAATTTAGAAATAACTATCTTTGGCAATTGTACGGACTGAGACTTTGTTTCATCGTATGTAGTCCCAGCGCATACGTGTTTATCTTTTGAATCTCCACCAACTAACAGCGAAATAGATTTCAATTCTGTTTTATATTCTAGATAACATTCTTCAGCTTCATCATACATATCGTTTTTTATATATTCGTGATCACTTAACTTATAACCAAATTTTTCTATTAACGTTCTGTGAGTCTCAGCAAATACATCCCATAGTTTTTCTAAAGCTTCTAACCTCACATGAACGTAAACATCCGTAATTCTCTCCTTAGGAGCCTTTTTGAAATTTCGTCTAGCTTTTACAATATTATTGAAATTGTCATATTGAAGTGCTAGTTTTGATTCCATAGTGAAAAAAACAGTGAACGAAGAAAACATGGAAGAGTAACTTCAAACAAAATCTTTTTGATAGACGGCCCACGACGTTTGTTTTCTTTGAACAGCTAGTTTGTTCTCTATTAACATCACGAAGTTATGATTGGGTAGGTTGTCAACGCTCGTCTCTAATTGGCTAAGCAACGCATAGTAACAATGACATCATTGGCGCTAGAAATGAACACATGACATTAATTTGACGGGCTGCAAGAATTGTCAAAGTGGACGAGTTATATAAAAAGTAGCAATGAAAGATTTGAATATTTTTTATTATGTATTTTTATTTCTTTTGCATTTGATGTACGATACATAACAACAAAAAGTTCACGTTTATATTTACATAAAATGGCTCATACGACTATGTATTATATTACTGACTGGTAATTAGTGTACGATACTTAAACACGCGATTGTGCTCATGATAACAAACAATTTTTACTATGGGAGCAAAGCCGAAAACGTTAAAAAATATCAGCTGTTCAGTACAATAAGCAAACATAAATGTACTGAACAGCTAATTTTTTTTCGCGTTTTCAGGTTTGTTCCCATAGTAAAAGTTGTTGGTTATCATGAGCACAATCACGTGTTTAAGTATTCCCAGTCATCCTATATACAAAGAAAGAAAAAAAAGAAAGAAAGAAAACATATTTATTTGGCACATGCCACCTTCTGTCAGCTACGGCCTCCTTAGAGATTAACTAGAAAGTCTTATTGTCTTTTGTTTAAAAATGAATAACAGAAATGGCTAACATAGCTTGCTTTACCAAAATGTCAAAAATGTCGAAATGTCAAAATGTCAAAAAGGAATAGCGTTTGTTTTGAGCTTCTGGTATCCTTTTTTCGTCATATAAAAATCGTCATCTTGAAAATGGACTGAACAAATTATTGTTGTTTTGCTTGGGGACCAGTCGTTTTCCTGTCACTCCAAGCGAACTGATCTCGTCCATTGTTCTTTGAGATTTGGATCTTGTGGAAATCTGTCAAAGGAGCAGAGTGTTTTGTAATGTAGCAAAAAGACAACACAAACATATTTTACTTCAAACATTCAACATTAATTTACTTAGTCAATCGGGCATAACACCATCCCCATAGAAAAAAATTGATCCATGTTTTTATTTAATATAAAAATAATGTAGTAGTCTAAGGGCTACTTACAGGTGATAACTAATTCCAGCATTTTTATTACGTAGATGAGATCGATTTATACACCATTTCACTGCTTATGAAGGCATAATTTATAGTTTTGAACTGAATAAAAATACGAACAACGACATGTGCCGTCACAGCCGAACTAAACTCCTCCGAGGCACGATTGATAAGCCCCGCCTACCGAGGCACGATCTGCGTTGGGTCATTATCGGGCTCTAGGAATGCTTCTATGTTTTCTTCGTTCACTGGAAAAAAATAACAAACAAACAAATAGGCGCAAGAAAAAAGTAAGTACTTAAAACTGAAAGTCTAGAACCTTTTTTCTTCGATGAAAACTTCAATTTGTTTTTTAAAATAGCCCGTGTCACTTTTCTATGACAGCTCTTGTCACGAATTTAAAATGTTCACACACGCACGTTTCTATTTTTTGTTTCACTCACTCACGATTGCACCAACTCATGACGTCACTCCACCTGATCACCCGTGATTCTTCAGGTGTCTTCCGGCTCCCATATCCTGACAGCCAGCGGCTGTCTCGAAGTCCAAGGCAGGATTCACCACCAAACCCGGCTCCTGATTATTGCAGCAGCTCCTCACGAGCTGGTCTGCTTGCTCGGAAGACTCCGCCCCTGCTCAGTCACGCAAAAATGCACCACCACTAGGGTGCTCCGCTACTAGTTTATCCGACTCCGAAGGACCATGTTCGACCCGATGATGTCAGTCAGGGTCTCCTTAGGGCTTCGGATGGAATCAGGGAATTAAACTACAGCGACCCTGCTCCAACGGTGTTTATTCGCAGAAAGAGAATTAGGCTACTTACATTGGTCCTTATATACTAAACGGTGGCGACTTTTAATACCGAGATCTACAAAATTGCACAGCGCCATCTATCGAGGCGTTGTGTACTAATATACAAGAAACAGTGTGCCTAACACATTTTCACCTTTTTTATTAGACGTACACGATCAAGGTTAAACAGTTCCTATTCAAAATTGCACCAAAGTTATTTGGTGACCGTAAAACGAATTGTGGCGTGCCATTGATCGGGGATACCACTGTCATTATAACTTCGTCGGTAATCGGATCAGAGTAGCGATCGACCAATCAAAACTTGTGGATATTGCACTGGAATACGTGTCGTAATTCACGGAAATATCTATATTTGAAACCGTTAGTGGAATTTTAATATGATTAAACTGACTGGGATAATATAAATTTTATGAGAAATATGAATTTTGACGAGGCAAATGGAGTGTGAAAAGATCGTGGCTGATGCGTTCTTTAGTTTTTCTTCTGCCATACAATTTTACGTCTCACGTTTTTAAACAATCTTCAAACATATTATGTATGGGATAAATGGGCAAAACTAATGACCAAAGAAATGAAAGTTAATATGCTGTTAGCAGGAATGGATTTTACGCTGGCTGGTAAATGGTTTGGACGACTGTACCAAGATTTTGATATAAAAAAAAAACTATTTTATTCTATTTTTAAAGCAGTGGAGGTGCTTCAAAATATAGGCATATCCCCGAATTATCTAAATGCCGTTGGGAACAGGTTGAATCCGTACGTTCTTAAAATGAAATATAAGTAAGTATGTATATTTGAGAAAGCTCACACATTCAAACATAAAAGATGTGAAAAAATTGCCATAAGGTACACAACAGCATGGCGTTTAAGCTAAACTTAGTAACCTACATAACACAAGACATTATACATTAATATACGTACGACAAATCATATTTGCAGTGTGGGTTACCAGAACGTTATATCGCTTGAAGCCGCTCAACCCCATATTAATTTATCGAGACGTATACCTAAACAAAACTATCAACTAATATATACCTACATAGCAAGTTTCTAAGACTCGATTATATCGGCTTCATCCGAGCAAGTGAGAATCGGTTGCTCGGTTACTATTTCATTTTTGATAGTTGTGAATCGCTAAAGAATCGTTTCAAGGAACCTAACCAAACCGAACTTCGGGATGTCCCTGAAATCTTGGTGCTTAGTGCGAGTTTTTTTTACGTTGACGCGATATTAACGTTTAACCGCGTTTGGCGCTCCTATTGGCCCGCTGCAAGGTCGTGAGAACTCTCAACCAATGAGAGCGCCAAACGCGGTTAAACGTTACTATCGCGTCAACGTATTAAAACTCGCACTAAGCACAAAGCGAGTTTTAGATTTGGTGAGCATTTATTCATTTTAGTATACAACAAAAAGAATTATTGATGCGCATTTCAATTGTAAAATAGTCAATGAAGTTTTCTGGAAATGCACGAAGTGAATCAGTAGGAATACCGCATAAAGTGGACAAGTGGACCTTTTAGATGGCAGATTCGTCATTTTGAATAAAAAAACACGAACCAAAAAACAAGTGCGCACACATGGAGTAATCGTTACTATTTTTAACCGACTTCCAAAAGGAGGAGGTTCTCAATTCGGATGTTTGTATTTTTTTTTTTTTTTTTATGTTTGTTCGGGCATAATTCCGTCATTTAACAACCGATTTGAAAAATTCTTTTTTTGTTGGATAGGATATACTTCTGGAATGGTCCCATTAAAATTTTATCGAAATCGGACTAGCACTTTTTGAAAAATCAACATAAATCAACAAAAACCTAAAAAGTTTTCAACTTTGTCTACACCGATTACTCCGAGGTTTCTGGTCCGATTTCGATGATTCTTATTTTGTTCGATACAGTATATCTGCCATTTGGTCCCACAAAATTTTCATTAAATTTGGTGCAGTAGTTTTTATTTTTAGTTTTTATACATGGGCGTTGTTATTTTCCGGTGCTACGGATTACAAAATTTTAGTGCACATGTAAGAAAATTATGTATTTGACAATAATTTGGGTTGAATAGTGAAACTAAAAAGGATAAAATAAAAAACTTTTTCAAAAAAAAATGAAACCGACTTCAAATCAACCACAAAAAAAGTTCAAAATAACCTACAAAAAAACTTTTCTTTCGAAAGTCGGTGACAAAAAGTCAATGAAATAAAAAAGAAAGTCACCGACTTTCGAAAGAAAAGTTTTTTTGTAGGTTATTTTGAACTTTTTTTGTGGTTGATTTGAAGTCGGTTTCATTTTTTATAAAGCTGATGAGTTTGTTTCTATAGTCGATCGCGCTAATCTCAGGAACTACTAGTCCGAATTGAAAAAACGTTATCGTCCCTTAGCTTACAACACCGCTCAAGTCGAAAATAAAAGTTAAAATAAAGTAAATCGTCAAAATAAGTATAAATAATTATTTCTGAACCGCTAACTAGGGTATTTATTAAGTAATAACAGAAAAAAACCACCGATTTTTAAAAAAGACAGTTTTTTCGTCTCCTGTAAAGTTGATAAAAATGACTTAAGCGGTGTTGTTAGCTAAGGGACGTTATCCATTTATCGAAGGAGGCTATAGGCTATAACATTACGCTACGACCATTAGAAGCCGAGCAACGGAGTTGAAATCACGGGAATCAGCTGGTTTCATATAAGTATTATAAAATACCGTACCACGTTAATCGCGGTGGACACGGCCACGTGTGTAGTTTGCGATGTTTTTGTTGGCCGCGCGGCCAGAGGTTGGCCGCTGGCCGAGAGCTCTTACATAATATCACAGAAGAATTAGGCCCGGCGCCCATTATCGGCATCGGTACGGCTGAGGATTTTGGGTGACAAAAAGCATTGTAGACATTAACTTAATGACAATAAAGTAGAAATTTCCATGACATATGATCGTAGTAACAAAATACCGCTTCGGTAGCTTGAGGCTACTGCATCAGCAATTTCTACTTTATTGCCATGAAGTTAATGTATAATGCTTTTTTTATCACCTAAAAGCCTCAGCCCCGCCGATGCGATGCCTATAGTGGGCGCCGGCCTAAGTTGGCCGCAGCGACATCAAGACAGCATTAATGTTTGTATTTAAGTGTCGCCATGCTCAAGCAGTAAGACTATAGTTCTTTACGCAGTCGCTCTTGTAGAAGTCGGTATTGACTGCTTCAAGTTGTCCGTGTAGGGCCAGCCTAAGAAAAAAGGTTTGATCTGGAAATACAAGACTGAATAAAAATCAGCAAAATAATTCATATGTGCCGTTGAGACGAAATCAAATACTCCACTTTCTTTCATCTTTGTACTTCATTCGATATTTTTGGTCACTGGTCGTTATCAAAGAGGTTATAACTTGCCTCTTATGTCGCTTTATTTATGAGCAATATTTACACAAAAGCGAACCAGACACTGAATAGATCATATTGATAATTAACTAATAAAACAAACTCCGGTTACCCAAAACTACTGCTAAATCTATTCAAAAATCTCGCAACATATAATACAAAACAGAATTTATGTCAAATAATAAAGTTACAACTCAACCCTCCACTGCACAATTCTCAGAATTATGGTAACTATGTAACCGGGGGGCCTCTTGTATCCCACTCTTAGACGTCAATCATCTCCGCGTTACATGCTTGACGTGAAGACGTCATACATACGTCTACTTGTGGCAAATGGATTTGATTGTATGACCTTTATGAGGAATGCTTAGGGTTGTACATCGGGTTGCAAAATGTTAAACCAAATTATGTTAGACAGAGATTGAAATATCATTCACTTTGTTTGATGAAAATTAGGGTAGTTTAAGGTGTGTGAGAGGATTAAGTAGAAAAAGGTTTCTCATTCAAAACGACGCGACTTATATCTGCTAAGAGTCATAGCTGACGCAAGAAGGTAGGCAGAAAAAAATATGCAAGAATTAGATTTGCATTTTAATAGAAGTGTCGGCTAAGTAGCCAAGTTTTTCTCATCTGTTCTAAACTTCAGTCTCTGGATAGGTTTAAACCAGTTACATAGATAGTACCGATTACCGATCAGTCTCTGCGTAATAAGTTTTGACACATAGTGTAATGAAGTATCTGGAAAAGTTCCAGTCCAAAATTGACATTTTAGACCGGTAAATTCCATTGCAAACTTTGCTGTTTGTACTATTTTAACTCACGTACTGTGTTGTACAACACAGTAGTAATACATTACTATTAGTTGACTTTTACAACTCGAACGGAGTGCAAAGAAATGAAAGTGGTAGGTGAACTTTAAGAGGCAATATATCATTATAACATTTATATGACTGTGGAAATTTAGTTTATATAATATTGGAGTGGGTCTTGTGGCCGATATTTACTGCAGAGGAAAATATACCTTACGATACCCGTTTTTGAAGAAACATACATCGAAATTCCTCAGTACCTAGTCGTAATTTTTTTGACGGATGAAGTTGGTCATGCGTAAGACATTTGAGTATACTGTATTGCCTTTTGGACATCAAAATATTGCCCTGCTTCGTATGGTTATAAGACTTAACAAAACATCGAGATTTATTTATTGTATTTATTGAAATTGAAACACCGAGATTTATTTAACATGGTAACGCTTTTGGTTTGACTAGATATTGATAAAAATAAAATAAAGAATAAAGTCAAAAAGGTATTATAAAACACAAAATAAATATTCACAGTATTACGAATTAATTTCTGTTTGCATTCATCTTGGCCTGTCATCAGTTCTCTTTGTTAAATTTAAAATTACTCGAAATCATTCTACGGTAGGATTACTATAAATTATGCAGAGGCCGCCAATCCATTGTGCAATGCAACTTATTAATATTATTGTACCAGTAATTTTTAAACGGGGCCTTTCATTAAATTAAGGGGCCTTTTATTGTTCGGCCACTGGAGGGTTAAGTCATTAGTGAAAGAGAAACAAACTGAATTATAAATTGGAATGTTGATGGAAGTTTTTAATACGTGTTTGAATGTTTTGTTTTGATGTCCTGTTAGGTGTTTAATATTATTTGTCGTGGATGTGACTGCGTGTATTTATTTATGTACTGTACTGTACACACACATATATATGTTACTTTAAAAGCCCGAAGTACGGTATATCTTAAGATTTCCCAGTAAATCCTAAGATTTACCGGGATGGGTTGGTAAATGTTCGATTTTACCGTGCCTTTAATGTTAATTCTAAGATTTACCAAGTGAATGATGGTAAAAGTTCGAATCGCAAATTTTTTCGGACATTTACCAACTCATCATCATCAACTCATTACGCAAATATTAGGATTTACTGGGAAATCTTAAGATTTACCATACTTCGGCCTTTTACAGTAACATATATACAAGAAATAATATACAGAGAACAGCACAGAGTTATTATGTCATGGTTTCATGATTTGCATTGTATAATTACTTTTCGGTTTAAAAATATTTCAATGATAGAAAATTACACTATACCGCAGGATGTGCTTAATGTTAAAACTAGAAACTTCGCGAGGACTAGTAGCTGTCGTATAATTATTATGAAACAGCTATAAATAAGGGTATATTTTATATGGTCTTCTATTTTCCTATCATTAAACAAAATTTAATGATTGCTTTTCTATCGACTCCTAACAAAAAGGACAATAACCAAAAACAACTATTATAACCTCGTTTCGAACGATCAAACTTTAGCATTCGAAAATAAATTAACATAACAACAACAAATAATAAACTTTCCAGACACTCAATAAAATTCAGAAACAAGTAACAAAATTACAATAATTTATTGGTAAACGTATACATTTTAAAGGCGCGGTAACTGTGATTTTATTTTACATGTGTCCTGAACGGGGTCAGGCTAATGTCCCAACGCAATTTTACGTTGTTTCCTTTGGGAGGAGCCCTCTGATCGTGCGATCTACGTGAGGGCACGATATAATTATAGGCGGTGCGTATGTATAAATTTAGATATGTACTCGTATGTATGTAGATACACAGATGTGTATAAGGTCAGATCGGAAATCGATTAGATTTTGTGCTTCCACGAAAATAACCACGGACGAGTAGTTTCAGACTTGTAGCTCTAAGGTCGATCTATAAATAAACGTTGTCCCAAACTTGGGATGTGTCCTTTGTAGTGGCTGTGTTAAGATACACAAATAACTCATACCTTCACAAAATTCCTTAGTGGCTAATTAATGTGCGTTAGGTAACCTCTGTAATTTTGTGGTATTCACTAACTGGATTGGCTTCTGCGCCTCTTTCTAAAAGTTCGACTTAGACCCGGTTTCCACCAAAGCGGATTCACCAATCAGATTTCCACATCTCTCCGCTTAGCTTCGGTGGAAAACTGATCGGTTATTTAAAACACATCTCTTCTTGTCTCCGCTCCTCTCCGCTTTGGACTTAACCGGTCGTAGGCTGCGGTTTCACTGAGGCGGAGCGGAGCGAGCTGTGTCGCGATCCACCAATCACATGGCTGGCCACGTGACAACTGTGTTTTCAAGCCATGTGATTGGTGAATCGCGGCACAGCTCGTCTCCGCTATGCTCCGCTCCGCCTCAGTCGAACCGCAGCCTTAATCAGTTTCTCTTAAGAGCGTGGCTACCCTAGATCACTCCATTGCTTCAGGCGAGTCAGGGCCAAACGCAGTAACAGTTCATAGACGACACGTTCGCTTTGCTTCTATAAAATAAACTCTAGAGTCAGACAATTCAAAAGCATAACTTGAAAAAGCTAAAGAAATGATTATAATTATGAACATCTGTAATCAAGGTTTTTGTAGATGATCAAGAAATCTATCAACAACAATTTTGCCAATGTTCTTTCAATAAGGTGCTCTTTACATATTGCAGTACCCAGTCGAGCAATATGTATCGATTCTTGTCACACGAACTTCGAAGTGGCCCATTCTTCTTTGTCAAGTCTTCACTGAGAAAAATTTCCTCTGCCGCGCTACGTAAAATAAGGACAAAAATCGACCACAATGACGTGTGTAACCCGCTCCATTACGCGTAAGTAGTCAGTCATACGTAGTCGGCATACTGACGCTCATCATGGAGCGGGTTACGTAATTTACTCGTGGTCGATTTTTGTACGTACGTACGTAGCCTGACATCCGGCTACATAATACGCAAGTCGCACTGAATACTCCTCTGACTACGACTGCAACACCCGTATACTATTGTTGCGGGCACAGTAGAACACGGTGAACCTTACGTGTGTACCATGGCGGCTTACGTACGATACTGTAGCGGGCATAGTAAATAATGATGAGCCATATGTGTGCACCGCGGCGGCATATGTACGATACTGTGGCGGACACAGTAAAACACGGTGAGCCGTACGTATGTACCACGGCGGCATACGTATGATACTGTGGCGGACACAGTAAATCACGATGAGCCGTACGAGTGTACCACAGCGGCTGTACGAAACTGTAGCGGGCATTATATAATGATGAGCCATATGTGTGCTCCGCGGCGACATACGTACGATACTGTGGCGTTTCATCCCTACTCGCCTCACGCTCAGGGCACCGCGCCATGGAGACATGGCGCGGTGCCCTGAGCGTGAGGCGAGTCCATCATCAACGTGACCTGTGAGGACTCGCATAGTGAGAAAGTCTCTAGAAGAGCTTACTATAGAAATGATCCTATGAAGTAAGGTCTTGATTCGAAACCCGAAACCGAGGGGTGTCATTCACGCGCGGAGAATCTTAACACCGCAATTCAGAAAGACGCGTCATCGGCACAGCGCCATCTAGCGACCCATTTTTAAATATTCAAATATGGATCATGACTTTGAGCAATACGTTACCACTGTTACGGGTTAAGTAAATTACGCTATGCTACTCTGTGCGGAATCAATAAACCGCATACGTAAATGTTAAGAGTGCGCCACAGTAATTTCATGATGCGGCTGACGTCGTAAAGAGTATACGCACCGAACACAGTCAGGAGGTAAACGGAGTTCGTAAAATGAGCCAGGATACGTAAATGATTATGTAGGCGGAGACATTATTAATTATCTAGTGTGCGTAAAACGTATCGGCATATCCCCGACCCATGCTCGTACATTATGTACGTAACCGGGACCATTACTTAATGAGTCGGAGTCAGTGCAATGATTTGGAAACCAGTTACTGTTGTAAAGAGCCTAGATACTGAAATAATGCGGCTGTATAACTTCGTTCGTATAGCGTATACATTTTTCCTGGTTCCGGGTTAAATAAATTACGTGTGCTGCTCTGTTAATACATATGCGGCATCATTAAACCGCATACGTAAACGTTAATAATGCGGGCACAGTAATTTCATGATGCGGCCTCATTACAAGTAACTTGTTTACATTGTCTTTACAGAGCATTATGCCGCATACTTACTTAACATGGTGTCGTTTCATTATAAGTATGGCTCTTATAATTTTCATGTGAAAAGCACATTATACGTATCTGGCTGCCAGTACATTACAAATTTGCCAATTTTAAGTAGCCCGTTTTTCTCAGTGTTACTTCTTTAGAACTGCTAACTCACTACATGCATACATCTTGTTGGCAAGAATGAAACTTGATCTTGACCAATGTTTAGTTTTAAAATAGGTTGAATTTAATCAAGAATTTTAGGTGTCAAGCCAGAATTTCGGAATTTACGAAGTATGGAAATTGTGTTTGAGCAAATATCTAACAAAATCCTGGGATATACAGTATTTTTATTTTAAAAGCGTTTTATTTTGCCCTATATTATATCTTAAATAAGGAACCCTAGAATTTAATCTACAATAATATCAAACAAAGATTTGTAATGTTGTTCCTAAATGAATAAACTCAAAATTGACTAGGTCGATTTTGAAAATCCTTCCACCTTCAGAAAGCTGCATTATCAGCAAGAATCATAATAATTACTTTATATTTTTAAATTACACCTGTGCGGGTCTTATGTCGGGTTTTTGCAAGCGGCTTAACCAACGGCCACATCCTCACACAAGACAGATATAAAGAAAGACTGCAAAAATATAGTTCATAATATTTTCCAAACACATAGACAATGTTAGTTCAAAAGATTCTTTTATCCTAGTTTAATAAACGCTCGCTAAGTCTAGAATGTCAGTGTCAAAGACAACAGCTGCTCTATAATAAAAAAAAGATATTACATAGACAAATACCAGCCAGTACCTATGTAAAAAATAAAACGTTTTTCATTTCATATTATGTGTGTGTTCACTGGGTTCAGATTTTACATGGAAAAAAGGCTTCATATATACAGTACCGTATAATAGAAAATCCGTTCGTCGAATTTATTTTGAAATATCAACACGGTTCAGTCACAAACATAATGGAAAGGAACATAATGTCATGGCATTTTGGTTATTAAATAGTGTTAACAATAAAGACGAAATTCTTCTGAATGTTGATGATCTTGCAATAAAATATGGGAAGACCCTAATAATTGTGAGTTTAAAAAAAAACTTGAGAGGTGTCAAGGGACACCCGGATGGAACGAAGTTACTGTATACACTTAACAAAAATAATCGTCGCGACTCCACTCCAGTCCGGTCCGGTCCGGTCCGGTCCTGTCCGGTCCGGTCCGGTCCGGTCCGGTCCAGTCCAGTCCAGTCCAGTCCGGTCCAGTCCAGTCCAGTCCAGTCCAGTCCGGTCCGGTCCGGTCCGGTCCGGTCCGGTCCAGTCCAGTCCAGTCCAGTCCGGTCCGGTCCGGTCCGGTCCGGTCCAGTCCGGTCCGGACCGGACCTGACTGGACTGGCAGGTAGTTCTGAGATAGATGACAGTTTTGGGTCAAAAATAGAACGTTAAGAAGACGTCTTTTACGACAACGCTGACTAGAAAAAAAAACACCAACTACATTCCATTTTTAAAATGGAGACAGCTCCATTAAAAATCCAAATAAAACATAACAGTTTTCATCTCTTTTCCACGAAACAATACGGCATTGACTTTTTCAAAACTCAAATAAAAGTTTCACAACTTGACTACGGAACCAGAAAGTTTTGAGAACTGGAAGAGTAAATATTGTATACGTACAATAATTATGATGTTAATAGCGTTTGCCCTCGGTTTTGCTCGCGTTCATTTAGAATTTGACAATCAATCGTGGTTGTGTTCTGCTTGAAATAATATAATTTAACTATGGTTCGAATGACGCCATCTATATTACGAGTATCATAAAACGTTTTTGTTATTTTCATTTATTTTTTAGTAAAGATTACTTAATTAATAATCGTCGATATAAGGCCATTGGGCAACTTTTCGACAGTCATTTGTTTTATTCATGAGAATTCAAAAAGTTTTTATACGATAACAACAATTGCTACCGCAACGCCCAGGGTTGGAAAAAAAACAGTTTTTTTTTTAAATTATATAAAACAAACAGTTCAAAATGTTTTAAACAAGTGTTTTTTTTGTTTTTTTTAGTTTAGGGCTTTATTTCAAATTAATTCGACTATGTTTCTTTTCTAGGCTAGATCTTTATAAACTCGCCCTAATAAATTAAATATTTACAAAAAAACGATCAATAGATAACATTTATTTGTATGTTGCGTAATCAAACGCTTCACATTCATTCACCCGGTAGGTATGTTCTAATGTTGATTTTATATTGGGCGACACTTAGAGACTTTCCTAGCGGGACAGGCGGCGCGCCTCCTATTCGTTCGTAGAATAGTTCATTGTTCATAAGGTATATCCCCGCGCCGCGGTGCGGGGCTTTACCCTATGAACAATGGACTGAGAAACACCGATCTACATAAATGTCTAAAAAATAGGGGAATTACCAAATTTCTTTCGACAGCCGACATTAGGGATCGAAGTTTACGTTTTTTATTTATGACTAATGTTGTTTATTAATTAAAATTGTTACAATTTTAATTGCTTTGAAATTATTATGATAATGTTTCAAAAATAGGTGCTATCTTGTCCCATACAAATCCTGGTACTTAGATATTTGTTTGATTGAATGAAATACCTACGTAACATAAAAATAATGTTGGCGGCATGTTTGAGTTTATATGTTTGTAAACGCACCCACGACACAGTAGAAATTCCTAGTGTGGGGCAACGTTTTATAAAAAAAAATGATTAAGTCAATTACAATGCCATTGAAAGTTCAAAAATTTAACAGCAATAGAGACTCGATTGGTTTTATGTTGAACTATTCAGACTCAAATACTTATTATTTTATTTTCATTTTATATTCAGTTATTATGCGACATGAAAAGTAGTTTTAAAACATGTTTTTTTTCGTACTGTTTTATACAATGTTTTAAACTTGTTTTAATCTTTGTTTTTAAACATGTAATAAAAAACACTGTTTAATTTCAAACTGTTTTAAACACTGTTTTAAACATGTGTTTTAAAACAACTTGTTTTAATCATGCCAACCCTGGCAACGCCACAGCCTAATAAAATGCGAATGTAATTACCGGTACACCCTTTACGGAACATCAAAGTATCAATTAGCATCTTTGCCGTGTTACGTCACTTCGGAAAACAACTTCGACTAATTCCCCGCAAATATATGCAAAGGGGCTAAATGTTCCTCCCGACAGATCTGAATTATGACGCAATTATCGCGATTTAGTTGTCAATTACACCGCGACAAGGCGACGCAGTAAATCGGGAACTTAACTTATCACGATAATAATTCCGTAACTCTCATTTACAACTGGAATTGTCATTGTATTTTGTCGGTCGTCGACAATTTTCTTGGAGCCACAGAGTGACGTTTTGCAGTTGGATAATCCGGGAGGATTTGTTTAATGTTTGTTTTGGTTTAAATTATGTGCATTTACACAAATTATGAAAGTTCTGAGAAAGTGCTTTATTTATATATCTTGGACTAGCAATCCAAGTATAATTCTAATGCTTTTATAACAATGTTGTAAATGTAAAGGGAGCCTGTATATTTGTTAACCCTTACCTACCGATAAAAGATATGTCAATGGACCTACCTAATGATAGACTAACACCTGGTTTAGGACACACGATACCAAATTACATCCTTTGTACAGTCGTTTTTGTGTGAAAGAGTAACAAACATCCTTCCATCCTGACAAACGTTCACACTTATAAAAGAAGTAGGATTCTAATGACATCATCATCACAACAGAAATCAAGCGAAAGCTTTCTCAACAAAGCAATAAATTCAAAACTATAACCATAAACCTATATAGTGACACATCATCCTCAAAACGACCAACAAATCAGTATACCAATTACCACGCCGACCCCATACGAACCAATTAGCAACATTGACCTACCGCATATCGCCAGGCTGTGGCTCGTTATCGCCCGACTGTCGGCCTCCGCTTTTTAATGCTTATTTATTGAAAGCCCAGTCTTGGGCCGGAGTTATATTCCGGAAGGATCATTGTGTCCTCGCCGGCCATGTTTTATGTTTCGCCAGGCAGTTACTGTGAGCCACAATAGAAAAGGAATCACGGAGGTGGTGAAGAATTCAAGGTACGGGTACGGTTTTATGGAGTACGTTATTATGACCCTGTGTTTGTATGGTAATAGAGTTATGTGGCAGTATTTTTTATGGGAAAGTGTGGTGGTCTATTTTGGAGGATTAAATAGAGATAATGGTCGTTCTTATGTGGTGTGTGATGGTTTAAGATGAGGTGGGAATTGATATTGATTGGTATTGAAGATTCGAAGGGCATGACAGCGTCAATTTAAATCTTAACACAGCTAAATCACCTTTATCTTCACGACGTAAATAAAGAAACAAAAAATCTCCAGATATAGACCGATCATGCCGGATGTCGATCGACCAGAAGCCCGCGTATTAAAAGCTAATATTACATAGCGGTTTTAAGAAAATTCGTATCATGGAAGTCTTGGATCGAAAAACATTAAGTATTCCCAATTTCCGTTAAAATACTCAGAAACCTGTGTTCATATTCTATCAGAAAAATATGAATTAAAAGTGGTGACCCTCGTTAATTTTTTTCAAAAAGCGCTTAATGATAGAGACGTGCATTTTTTTCGAAAAATCCTATGATTTCGGGGTTAAAATTGTTGCACCCATTTCAAGAAATGTATCCAATTACAAATCAACCAATATATTAATATTTCAAGTGACCACCTTATTATGACAGGGCCTTCCTTAGAGGGCCAAAGCCTGCCGGGGTCTCGGGACTATAGGGTAACCGTGGCCCCGGAACGGAAAAGGCTATTGATTTAACCACGTAAAAAAAAGGGTGACCACCATATTATTTTCAAAATTCTAACACCCAAGCTATAAACATCAATAAAATTATATACCTACAGTATGTTTTATTCTGCCGTCCTTTCCACACGGCAGGATAACGTGTAGTATATGAAGTAAATATATGATAAAGCTGAGCGTCCTTGGACGTTCTAGGTCGTAAACATTCGACTGGATTTTGGTCTAGTCTAGCTGAGAGTGGGCAGTTACGGCTAGTATAGTCGTTCCTTTTAGTGCTTTCGGCATATTGGGAACTATATTATAGCGGTTTCCGTGGGTATTAAAAATGTTATGATGGCATTTTGTGTTGAAAGTAAGAAAGAAAGAAGAAAGAAAGAAAAAAAAAATCTTGCCCACAAAAAATACGATTCTGAAACATAACTCCGACAAACGTTTCTCCGCTTAACGATTCGCCGACACAACAATTCATTCCAGGACATTTCGACGACAGAACCTTTCCTCGACGAACGTTTCGCCGACAGAACGATTAAGTCATGAGTATTGTGTTTCATGAAGTATTGTATAAATGAAGCCATTGAGACGAAGCCCCGTTCAGGGTTTAAAGGAACCTAACTAACCGAACCTCGGGGTGCCCCTGATGTCGGATTTAGTTACTAGTATTATAATGTCAAACCATGTCTTTGTCGACGAATCGTTCTGCGGTGAAAGTATTTGTCGTCGAACCGTCCAGGAATGAATCGTTGTGTCGGCGAATCGTTAAGCGGAGAAACGTTTGTCGGAGTTATGTTTCAGAGTGTGTGAGTTTCTATATTTGTAAACGCACCCACGTTACAGGAAGAAATACCTAGTGTGGGGCAACGTTTAAAAAACGGTTTGCTCTTGATTCTGGTCTGGTACATTCTTTGACGAATAATCTACTAAGCGTTTTAGTTCACCTGATTGCAGGTACTCTCCCTAGCAAATTAAGTCAAAATAGAATTACTCATTATAGAGCGGGAGCCAGGCCAAAATATCGTTACTGATTTCTTCTCAAGCCATAATTAGTAGACTACATAAGGGAGTCATATCATAAAGATTCGTGGAAGTCAGCTGCTGTTCCGTTGGTGGGATAAGCAGCAATCGCCGTTCAAACACGTAGAAAAAATATTTTTTTTTAGTCATTTCCTCCCAACTGAAACCTGGTTTATATTGAAGATTACCTTGTATCACGAAGAATAAAACCAATCAGCCGACGGTACCATGGTGGAATACACGTCAGCTGGTCACTCGAACATGTAATTTTTTATTTTATTTTCAGTGATTTCCTCTCAACCCAAATTTAACCTGATGAAAGTTTACATGTAGTAATGGCTAAAAACAGACGTCAGCCGGCTGTATCTCGGTGGAAAGATCGCCAGCTGATACTTTGAAAATTACAAACAGGACTAAGGCTCTCAGCCTAAATATGCATTTAGTTCAAAGTTTTCTATTCCTCCCAACAGAAAACTTGTTTAGATTGAAGCTTACTCAATATCACGATGAAAAAAAAAACAGCTAACAGTTTACAGGCAGTTATGGATCAACATACAAAATTATTCTTAATAAGCTGGGCATCAGGAACATATGGGATTCCGTCAGAGATACGAGAAAACTAAGTTAGAAGACCTTAGCTCTTTTTTTAGAATAAAAATTTTGGCATTTTTATTTTTTTGGTCAAGTGTGAATTGTCCACTAAAATGAATTCGCTAGGAACAATATTTGGATTATACAAAATATGCAATACCTTAAAAACTACTTAACCGATTCTCATGAAACAAACTGTACAATAGTTTTTAAAACAAGATCAACACATTAAAATTAGTTCCATTGCAATAACCCTATAAACAAAAAAATACATTTTCAAGTTACGTAATTATGATCAACATAGTTATCAAACTTTAGTACAATTTTCTAGTTAGTTTCGTTAAGAAATATATTTTAATTAACTCTAATAAGAAAAATAAAGTATTCTAATAAGAATTTAACACAAACAAATAACATAATATACAAAGAGAATCTCCTTACAAACAATATTTACATCTTGTCATACCTTCCACTACGTGCACCTCTCTCTCGTAGCGGTGGTCTCATCACCGACTTTTAGTTTTAATACTTTGGCTGGCACTTTCAGAAAAGCCCAAAAAATGTATGGAGCGTGATGCATGTTAAATGATGTCCTTTGACCAATTTCCGGTCCTGATTTTTGACTTCCAATACAACGAAATGATCTTTACATGAAACAGAGTCGAAAGGCATTAAAAAAAATCTTATATGAGATAATTATGTTGATCATAACTACGTAACTTGAAAATTTAATTTTTTGTTTATGGGGTTATTGCAATGGACTTTATTTTAATGTGTTGGTCTTGTTGTAAAAACTATTTTACAGTTTGTTTCATGAAAATCGGTTAAGTAGTTTTTAAGGTATTGCATATTTTGTATAATCCAAATATTGTTCCTAGCGAATTCATTTTAGTGGACAATTCACACTTGACCAAAAAAATAAAAATGCCAAAAGTTTTATTATGAAAAAAGAGCTAAAGTCTCGTAACTAAGTTTTTTCGTATCTCTTACGGAATCACATAATTATATTATGTCCTTGCAGCTTAATAAGTTGCAGATTTTGATCCATAACTGTCTGTAAACATTAGCTGAATGTATTTTTTCGTCGTGATATTGAGTAAGCGTCATTAGAAACAAGTTTTCTGTAAGGAGGAATTGAAAACATTGAACTGAATGCACATTTAGGCTGAGAGCCTTAGTTCTGTTTGTAATTTTCAAAGTATCAGCTGACGATCTTTCCACCGAGATACAGCCGGCTGACGTCTGTTTTTAGCCATAACTACATGTAAACTTTCATCAGGTTAAATTTGGGTTGAGAGGAAATCACTGAAAATAAAATACAAAATTACATGTTCGAGTGGCTAGCTGACGTGTATTCCACCACGGTACCGTCGGCTGATTGGTTTTATTCTTCGTGATACAAGGTAATCTTCAATATAAACCAGGTTTCAGTTGGGAGGAAATGACTAAAAAAATATTTTTTTTCTACGTGTTTGAACGGCGATTGCTGCTTATCCCACCAACGGAATCGCAGCTGACTTCCACGAATCTTTATGATACGACTCCCTCATGTAGTCTGCTAATTATCGCTTGAGAGGAAATTGGTCACGGACATCTGTTACGGGCTCCCGCTCTATTAGCTTTAGTATTAAGCTACATTGTCTATACTAATATTATACAGAGGAAAACTTTGTTTGTAGTGAATAGGCTCAAAAAATACTGGTCCGATTTCAAAAATTCTATCACCAGTTGAAAGCTGCTTTGGTCCTGAGTGACATAGGCAATAAAGGGAGGGGAGAGGGGGGCAAGTTGAGAGTAATCACTTCCACGTATTTCTACAATGACTTTGAACAGGAAAATCTTTTTAACTTTCCAACTACCGTTCATAATATTGATAGTATACCATTTGATCACATTTTCTTCTGGTCACGTATTGCTCGTAAGGATGAAAAGTAATTGAGTAAAAACTTCGGAGGCAAATACCGATTTTTACTTTTAAAAATCTTATTACCGTCCTGTTTTTAAAACACTGTAGTGAAAATCTTTGTAGGCTAGTTTCTAACAACAATAAATTGCAAAAGTCCGTCTGTAAGAGTAAAGTATAGCTTGAAAAATAATGGACGCGTGTTTTGTTGTAAATCAATTAGTAGACGAGAATTTGAGAAGTCAGAACGCACTCAAAATACACCACGGCGCGTTCAAGCATAACATATCGTGAATTTTTAAATTGTCGTCATATATTTGCCAGTTTTAGTTCACGTTAAAAAAAACGGATTACTTTTTTTCAGTAACCGTTAGATTCGTAACCGTCGGACTCATCTGTTTTTATGTGGATTAAACTATTTTCTTTCAAAAAAAAAAGCTTACACCTAAAACTTACCTTCAAAAACAGTCAACGTAGCCACAGCTGTGACGGCGTCCCCCACTCCGTTCTCGGCCACACACTCATACGTTGCGTCGTCACGCTGCGCACGCACAGGTTCGATACGAAGCACGGCGCCATTGGCTGCAGGGCCGGCCGCTGCGTCCATTGGCGAGACTTGGTAGCGGGATTGCATGCCTGTTGAGGAAGATGGAAATTAGTGGTGGGCTTAAGAATGGCGCATGTTATAGGGGCCAGCTTTTAGCCATCAATGAAAGGAAAAATTCGCGGCTACTGAGAAATTCCTGATGGAAAACCCAATTGATCTTTTCCTGAACTGAGAATCGATCCGAGGATCTCTTGGTCAGCAATGTCGCTGTCAAGCAACAAGGCAGTCTAAATCATGTTATGAAAAAGATGAAAGTACTGTTTATGTGTTCAACAATTAAATATTCTTAGGCTGCCTATAAAAAGTACCTTGTTGGTACTTCGGTATGAAGACCTAAAGTTATAAAATGTAAATACACAGAGGAGTCAAACATATACTGATGATTTTGTCCACACGACTTAAATATAAAAACATTAGCGAAGAATACTCAAACTATTAACAGCATAACACCAAGGCAACGTAGTCTCAAACCATGTTAACTATGAATTTACATAAACAGCGTACCTATTTGCAGAGCTATATTGTAAATCCCATCAGACTTCTACAGCTAAGGCATGAGCCACACAATATTATCCCCAGAGGCAGCTTTAACCGGAAACCTATATTAAATGAGAGCATTTCTGGATAACAATATTCCCTAACTGAACAATCAAGCTGTATCTATTTTACAGAATTTTACAGCACAGTTTTAATTGTGCTTTCAACTTAAAAGCTGTATAAAAATAAACTTTAATGACTGTTATTCAACAGCAGTATAATAACACCAGAACTTTTTAATATTCCTTTGCCCGACGAAAAGCAAACTTTACAACAAAAAAAAAAAAACACGTTTACTTTCAATGAAAAACTTTGAAAACGTCTCGGATTAATGTCGCACTTCTTCTGCACATCCTTGCACTTTGCATTTCCCGAGATTGCTGTAACAACAGCTTACATACTTTGCAGTCGTTGTGAATTGTAATCTTTAGGGAATAAAGTTTAAATTGCATTGCTCCAGATGTCGTGAGTTAGCGGGAAGTTGGACGTAGGGATGTTATAGCGCGGGACTTTTTGGCGATTATTCGACTAATTTCGGACACTTGGCTTGACCGTGTTCATGGAAGTTAGTCTCAATGTTCCATTTGGAATGTTGGTGAGGATAGCTCTAGAATTGTTGATTTTGAGATTTTGGGTTATACAGTGAATTATTTAGGTAGTTGGGTCTAGTTAGAATTTAATTTACACGTTGGTAGGTACTAAATGTACTTGGCGGTTTAGTGGCTGTCTCGTGTACACGTTTATCAAATTAAATGTTGTTATAAATGTAAATTTACTGACTATTATTAAATTGTATCTATTATTAAGTACGTACTTTAATAAATCTCTCTAATTGTTAATATATGTTAACGACAACCCATTCAGGAATATCTATCAAAATTATTAAAATAACGTCGTTAATAAAACGACCATCTAAAATTAAGTATTCATAAAAATTACCCACAATATTGTCTGAAAATGCCATAAGCAGGAAACTAGCATACTCAGCACATCCCTAGTTGCCCGCGGGGCGGGACGGGAGTCCGGGACGACAGAGCTAAATCGCCACCAGTGGTAAGCGCCAAGAAAATGTATTTCACAACAAGTGAGAATAATAGTTGTCGGGCGGACGTGCGATTTTTAACACATTTTTGTACGTCAGTTAATGCTGTCGGAATAGTGGAAAGTTATGAGAATTTGTGTAGTGAACTCGGTTTATTGTGGTTGAATAAGGCCAGGGTAAGTTATTTGGCGTTTGAAGCAATTCCGTAGCTAAAATTAAATTTTGATCGTGTACAAGAGTCCACATCGCGAAGGTTTAAAAATAGTGAATTTGAAAAAGAATGAACTCTTCTAGTTCTGTGAAAACGAAACATTATATTAAGAGTTCTTTTTAATTTATTAGAATTAAATCACAGTTACTTTTTAAAAGACAAAAAAAATGTTGGAGTTACAGTCAATTTGTTGAAATCCCGAAGCAAACAATGCTGCATTAAAAAACACGTGAATCAGAACGCAAGCAAACAATCAAGCCATTAAGCGGAGAGGAATCTCGTACCCGGAATTATTTATGAGTAGAGAAATACTCGTTGAAGATTATATCATGTAATAATTTATTATCGTCCGAATATTCATGACGTATATAGTCATATTTGCGGGATTCCGGGATATCCCGGGATTTTAGTGCAGCACTAATTTGTTAAAGCGTTGACATATTGTTTTTAGTACGTTACATCGGGGACTCAGACTGATTTATAGTGCCATGTTGTATGTAGTGGATGGATGTATTTTTTGCAGTGGAAACTATTTGTATTGGAGCTACAATCAATTTTAATGGTTCAATCAACTCGCTGGGTTGTATTCAAAATTGTTTACGAGAATTCATTTGTCAAAATTGCGAGCTCTTCGTAAATAAAATACCAGAATTTATGAAATCTGGCACTTTTTATATTGCTTAAGTCAGCTAATGAGTCCTCCCACCCTGGAGGTAGAGCTGTTAGAATCTTCCTGACTAAAAACTGCCGTGTTCCTCCACGCGTTCCAGTAATGCGTGGTGTCCTTTTAAGATAGTCCCGTGGTACAAACAAGAGCTAGAAAGATCACCGTTGGAGTTATAAGTCATCTGATTCCATAAGATAGTTATAGGCTATTTAATATCACGCTACGTCTCTTGAAGGAGTCAAGTAAAAAGTGTTACGACGCAACTACTTAAAAGATAATGTTTGAACGCTTCTAAACAGACCATTTTCGTTTGTTATTTCGCCGTCAAAATGATAATAAATTCCAACCATTTTCCTCTCACAAGCTCCATATTCCTTTAAAAGCCTCTATATCAATCCAGAAGCATACTCATACATTTTGAACTGAGCTATCAATCATACATGTATCTTGCCCGGAGTCACCTGTCAGTTACGGCAACAAATGTTTTGACATTTGCTACATTGCTACTATCGGTACATCATCATCTATTCATCCTATCTTGATTTTATTTTGATTTGTTTTCCAAGTTAATATAATTTTTTTGATGTTTAAAGACTGCTTTGCGTCCTTCACGTCACCGTCCGGGTCCAGCTGAAAACCAGTGTCGAGCACTAGCTGCTCGACAATTCGCTGAACTGGACCTATAGGAGTAACCGTGGGACACACAATGTTTGTTATTTCGTTGTTGTTTTTATTTTGTAATTTATTTCTTTATTATCATGTTTTTTTTTTATTCTTTTTTTGTTAACGTTGTGTGCAGCGCTCTACTCAATAAACGTTTTTTTTCTTCTATCTATTATTATTATTAATATGAAATGTAATAAAAATCCATAGTACTATCTGGGCAACCCCTTCAAAGTACAATAATACCTGTGTTGATGTGGACCTAGAGATGTGCACAGGTAGTAAACTAAACTACTATAGGGACTTTGCTATTAGCTTGAACTTATTTATTTTGTTTTATATTTTCGTTTTCCGTCCATTCCACCAATCAGATGTATTTGATCAGTTAGAAAGACAGTCAGTTGAACTAGTGCAAATATTTACCTACATTTTTTTCTAGTATAGACGCTTTCAGGATAAAAGCATTTTTATTAGATAAGTATTGTTTGTTGTTGTTAAATTAGCTTGTTGGCAAACCTTGCGCCAAACGTTTCCTATAAAACCCTTTCAGCAAAACGAGAATCTGTCAGTTCAAAAAATCCACTCAACTGTCAACGTGTTTGTCGATTCTCAAGCACACAAGTGTACAACACTAGACACATTCCCAGGTGCGGGATCTAGGGCTGGTAATAAAAAATATAACAGTCGTAAAGCAATATCTTATACACGTGGTCAGAATGAAATAGCTTATATGAGGTCTGTTGCGGGAAGTAACTGAAAATCTGTTTTAATAGACTTGGTTGATGAAATATTGGATGACGGCAATACCTTGTTCCATATTTCATAACCCACCGAAGTCACTTCTAGTAAAAGAAACGCATAAAAGAATAAAAATGAGAATCACGATTCCTGAACGCAAAGGGCAAAGTATAAAATATGAAGAAACAGGTTGTTATTTATAGGCAGTGGTCCGCCGACGATGAACGAGTAACGAGTAGAACTAGAAACTATAAAAGAGTTGGTGATCAGCGGGAAGCGAGTGCAGTTTCAATAGTTTTGTCGCCGGGCTATAAGTGAGTGTGCAAGTACGACGAGCGATTACTCGCGCCACTCGCCCGCAGTCGCTCAGTCCACTGTAGATAAATGATCAAGCGAGCGAGCATCGCTGAACGAGTATCGCTGAGCGAGTTTATGTATGAAAGCTCGTCGCTTAGCGACAAAACTAGTAAAGCGAGTCGTCGTCGGCAGTGTGAACAGTCAGAGAGCAACTATTAATATATGCATCTCTTTCGTTTTCATAGAATGTACATTTATTGTGCATTGTGCGTATAGTTACTCGTTTTCTCGCCGCCGGTCGGACCACTGCCTTAGTCAGTAAGAATATGACAGTCCCTACCTCTAAGGGCGAGTGGACATGTTTGATGATTTTTGTATCCCAAAAAAATATTGCGCAATTCGACATAGTGCGTGCTAAGCTAGGTGCTACATTTTTTCTAGGACCAATTTCATTTCCTCACGGCACATTTTTTATAGAAAAAATATTCCATACCCTACGCAGATTACATCGCCGGTTTTTCGCGTTTCCTTCATACAAAATTCCAGTTTGTTTTTTAAGCCCGGACTCAGTGCAGAGGCAACACGATAACTCTTCAAATAAACACGGTATCGGGTGAATTTTCCAACGAAGCTGAAGTTTTACACGTTAGCGCTGTGCTAAAGTGTAAAATGTGTCTTCTGAAGAGATGCTTGCTTACTATCGCATTTTCAGGAACAGAGACGCAGAGAGAGCGCGAATTTATTTTTGTGAAAAAAGTTCCGATCTTTTTGGACTTATTTTTCGTTTAGTAACAGTTTGTTAGCTGTATTAAAGAGTTCAAATATCTGTTTAAAAATTATCTGTTTCAGACTGCCTGATAGAGATAAGTTTATTTTCGAAAGCAGAACTACCAGCATCATAAAATACTATGTATGTTTTATGTGACCTTTCAGTATTGTTTGACATTTATAAGATAACGTACGTTAAAGTATCTTTAGACGCTCTTTTTATTTGACAGATAAAATTCGGACGAAAAAAGAGAACTATTTAATAAAGAAAAAAACGTCAAGATAAAACTAGCACGCAAAGATCATAAGGCTGTACGGCTTAGTATCACAGCCCATCCCTATCTGCGGCGGGGACAGGCGTCATCCATCATGGCGGCCGACATGTCGACGCGACTCGTGATTGTCAATCTAGCGTGTGACGCGCGGCGTGACTTTGCCCCGTCGTCGGTTTTATTGCTCAGTTTGTTGGAAACGTTACGTTCAAATTGTTCGCCGCGTGTAGACCCAAAAAATAGCGGCTAAACCATTTAGAGGTAGTTTTCTTTTGAAATTGTTTTTGGCTGGGCGAAATTTGTGAAAATGAAAAAGTGCGACAAAATGTTTGGGGTTTGTAGTTGGATCTTCAACTTTAGGATACCGTCGACTTGATCAGAGCACACGTATTTCTCAAGTCTAAAATTGTTAACCGTTTCTTTTAATGTTATATTTTACAAAAACTTTAAAAACCAACGTTGATACAGTAGTTTTCAGGAAAAAAACAACGTGTTAATAAAATAAATAGGATTATGTTTGACACAGCGATTTTAACAACCACTAAAAGTTTTTTGCTCGGGGCAACTATTCGACCTGGCACAGCTATCAGAGAATTTAGTATGCCACCACTGTCAGTAAAACTCAATAAAATTAGAATTTTATGGAATGCAGTTTCGATTTAAAAGCAAAAATAAAATTACGCCATTCAAAGTCATTACTTACGGATTGAGAGCTGTCAAAGTTTAACGCGGGTTAAACGTCTACTTAAGAATTTCTTTGCTATAATTAAATAAGAATTTCTTATGCTCTGTCAAACATTTTAATAATGCGCTCTGCACTTCGTGAAACTCATAATAATGAGATTTATCTTATTCAGGACAATCTTATTTATTCTAACGTAAGGAATATTAAAATGGAATTATTTTATCAAGATCCTTGCTAGCATTGATTTATTTATTCTAATAAAATTTAGTAGGTACAGTCGGCCAAGAAAGTGGTGTACCACCCTAAGGTTGAATATCGCTTGCAGATTCATAGGTGATAAAGATTAGTTTCGCTTGCAGATCAATCTGACAACTTCTATTGCTGTCTTTATCTGATTATTGATAACGACTATTACTGTTTGTAACGTGACAGCTATTCTTAGTTTGAACTTGATGGAACCAATGACGTCGTAAAATCAACGGCGGGGGGCTGTAGATTTTGATGACAAAATTGTATCTACAAATTCAGAATTGTAATCAACAAGTTACATAAAATTGTAAAGGCACAAGGCGAATCCACAAACCTACAATTTCTGTAAACTTGTAATTACAATATCAATAAAAAACAAGCTAAAAATAGATTTATCCTTTTATTAAATTTCTACAATCAATTTTAAAATACTTATAACAAACAAAAACATAGCATATATAGTAATATTTAGAAGATATTGAAAATTTTTAAAAATTAGAAACGGGTGTAACCGCCGTTGGCCTCTATAACCTCTAAAAGACGAGACCTCATTGAACCAACAAGCCGTGAGCAAATATCGGTTCCCCGCATTTCCTCCCAAATATAATTACAGTGACTAATAAGAGCTTGTTTGGTTCTTTCATTTTGATGCGACCATCGTTGGACCATAAGGCCCCAAAGATTTTCTATCGGGTTGAGGTCCGGCGATCTTGAGGGCCACTGAATTACCCTTACGTCAGTGTGTGAACGAAACCAGGCTCTTACGATCCTCGCATTATGAATTGAACAATTATCTTGAACAAAATCAAATTGTGGCACTTCGTTCTCCGGGTAAACATTACGGACTGTCGGTAGCATTGCATTCTGAAGCACGTCGATATAATTTACAGCCGTCGCTCGAGGAGGTAGAGAACACAATTCTCCTACACCATCCGCACTCATCCAGCCCCAAATATTTACGGAAATTCGACCTGATTCTCTATTTGGAATTACATGATCATCTTTATACCGTGTTGAATTATATCGCCAAAGGTGAAGACGTCCATGCTGACTGGATTTAAACGTTTTTTCATCACAAAACACTGTATTAGACCAATCAAACTCTAAGTGCTCTCTGGCGAAGTTCAGACGAGCAAGTCTGTGAGCATCCGTCAAATATATTTTCTTGGCGTAATGCCTGTGGTGCAACCCCATGTAATGTAGATGATTCCTTATTGTTTGGGCACTCACATCGAACATCTCCGCAAAATGTTTTGTGGGCTTAAAACCATTGATTTCATATTCCCGTCTCATGAATTCTCTATCGTTATTGGAGAGTGCAGGCCGGCGACCACTTCTTCTGTGATCCAACAAACTTCCCTCCTCTCCTTCACGACGAATCCAAAAGCGGACAGAACGCCTCGATATATTCAAATTCCGGGATATCGCACTGATACTGCTTCCCTCATTAAATTGGGCAATTATTTGTGCTCTTTCGGCAATGGTCAAGTTGGCAGGCATTGAGATGATTTTATATGCAGTTGATTGAAAAATAACACGGAAAATATATCGATTTTTTGCATATATTTGACAAAATGTCAATTGTCAGTTTTCTTTTTCAAATGGAATTCGGTTGTCTATTTAAATAGTTTTTATTACTTTTATTTGGAAACATTTCAATTGCTTTGTAGAAACTAATGTCCTTTTCATTTATACTAAAGGTTAAAATGTCATGTACTTATATGTGACATATGACGTATGAATACTAAATACATAGGTTTACGTCATGATAATGTTGTCTCTTTCAGTAATATCTTTTTATAACGAACCTTGTTGTAATTTTCGATGACCGGGAAACTAAATCAAAACTGGTACACCACTTTCTTGGCTGACCGTACAGCGTTAGCCATCAAAACTAAATTAATATGTTCTGTCACTCTGTCGTCTCACAGAATCGCAAACATTCCAATATTATCGTCTTCCATTCATCAGCAAACAAGTCCAATCCAAGGTCAGCATCGTCAGCATACGCGGTATAGGGGAGGAAACTTTTTATAATTTCTTGTAACATTAATAAAAAAGATTTTTATCCTTTTTTGTCGTTTAAAAACAGTTGCTTTACTCATGAATATTGTAAGCACATCACTATCATTAATTTTGTTCACCAACATAAGAAAAACAAAATAAAACTTAGAGACAAAAACACGTCGCGAACTGCCACAGAGTATAAAAGGTCACGTGCGAATGTGTCAAACTATCTAATAGACAATAACTCAAGGAAACAGATTAAAAAAATGTTGTTTTTTACGTTTTAGTATCGCCTTCCTGTTGTTTTCACGGAAGATTTGGCTTTTTTTTATCTATGTTTTTCGGTTCTGTTTTATGACAGAACGTCTATGTCTTCATAAGCCGTGTAATGGTTTAAATGACTTGAAAGTAGCGTTTAAAACTTGAATGTGGTTCTTGTTAAAATAACTTTATTTAAATTGATCCAGTTTTCAACGTTATCTACTCCGAATGTCTATGCGTTTACAAAACTACAAAGTATGATCAGGGGGGGGTATTACAACGTCTTAAAAGGCTTGTTCCAGTGAGTGAACGAGATGGCGCTAGACGACTTGTATAGCTCTGTCACTTTCACTCGCCGGAATAACCTGGTCGCCTGGTTTTAAGACGTAATACTCCCCAGGTAGTGTAAGTTTGCTTACATTGCAAATAACATTAAATAATGATAAGTATTGGCTGATTTTTTACAAGTTTGGCCGTCTTTTGCCACACAATTAACACAAATAAGATTTAAAAAAAACAAAGCTGTAGAACTTTGTATGGGCGCTATTTAATAGAGATTCTCAGATGATTTTGAGTAACGAAAAGTGAAAGATGAAATAGTCTCTTAAACCTTAGATGCGGTGTTTCTGTAGAACGTGTTTGAAAAAACCGCAGCCAGGTTACTACTGAACAGGTTCCAGTTTCGGGCCAAAAATCCTCACAAAAAATATAAAGAAAACCAAATAAACAAAAGAAAAGAAAGAAACAATTCCATGCTCAAAGGAATCCGCAGCCCTGACAACCTTTGATGGATCGCACGCGTCGACGGTCGGACAAATCGTAAGTAACTTTGATATCGTTGAATATGGAATGAGGCCGGTGGGTGTAAACGCTTCCATTACTCTTATATGGTCGCTGCGTTCAACCAATGATGTACGATTACATTTTTCATAGAAACCGATGAAACTATTTAGAGGGTTTGGCCAAAGAGGGGAGGGATTGAAGCCGGGAGGGTTGCGTGCGTATCCAACAGCCTCCGATACGTTTTTTCAGCTCATTGCCCACAGCTTATAGACATCATTACCGGGTAGGATATTTATGGGATAAAAACGTGGCTTTACATTTCAATCAAGGATAAAAATAGTGGAAGTAATGTTCTGTACTTCGGATTTGTGATTTGGATTTTTCTTCGGCTTTGTCCAGGTTTTGAGAAGTTTGTGAATTGTTTAAACTTTTAGTGCTCAAACTAAAAGCGTGCTTGTTGTTTTCATGGTTTCGTTTTATCTAGAAATTGTTTGTTGTAAATGGTTTTGGGTGAAATGTTTATTCATATTTTATTGGAAGATTAACATTTACTGTTACTTCCAACCTTATATTTCACAGGATACTGAAATCTTATGAAATATTCTTACAAACTTATAACACTTACAAACTGTATGAAAAAAAAAACAATAAGTACATTAATTTTGATCAATTTTTACTGTCCAGATTTTTTTCACCTGATAGAATTAAACCATTCTTACACAAAACGAAGCCAAACAGTATCATAAAAAAACGAATATCTCCAATTTCGACCAAAAAAGCACCTAAATATGCCAAAATTGTTATCAAAGAGCTACAGATTCCTAAGAAAGTATTTGCGTATCCCTTAAGGATTCGGATGTACCCCGTTGGTAAATTTTGAAGAATGGCTGTATATTATATACTTACGGCTTGTGTTTAAAGTCAGAAAAGTATCTATTTTACGCAAAAAAACAAAATATCTACCAGTATGGATAAATACTCACCAAATTGTGTCATCATAAAGTATTGTAGAAATGAACATAATTTCTGAAATAACAAAAAAAAAAATCGAACTAAGCAGGGTCGACGAAGCCGGGGTGCCTCTGATATCTTGCTAAAAGCGAGTTTCAGATTTGGTGAGCATTTATTTATTTTGGTGTGCAATAAAAACTTTTTTAAAAAAAGTACCGACTTCAAAAACAAATACAAAAGTGTAAAATAACTTTTCTTTCGAAAGTCGGTGGCTTTTGATTTTTATGTCATTGACTATTGCCACCGACTTCCGAAAGAAAAGTTATTTTACACTTTTTTGTATTTGTTTTTGAAGTCGGTACTTTTTTAAAAAAAAGTTTTTATTTTCTCTTTTTAGTTAGTTCAGATATTCAACAAAAATCTTCGTATAATCGGCGTCTTTAGTAATTTATATCCAAGCGAGCAACAAAAGCAGATCTATGCGGGCAACGTCACAAGATATCCATTATTATTGCCTTCCCTAGAATATAATAAACATTTTTCCGAAAACCGTATGAAAATCGGTTCAGACAAACGCGAGATAATCGTGAACAAACATACAATCGACTTTGAAAATCTACGATCCAAGTAGGCAAAAAAATTCCCTATCTCAAAAACTACTGAACCGATTTTGATGAAACTTGCAGTATGGGAATACTGCAAGTAAGTTGAACAACACCTAGTATACCAAAAAAAGAATAACTTAAATCGGACTTGTAGTTTCGGAGATATGCGAACACAAACAGAAAAACATACATACATACACTTATGAAAGGAGATGGAAAGTTCAAGTATGTGGAAAAATTCAGACGGCTATAGAAATGGGACCTAGCACTGTATAACGCTGAATAGCTCAATATTCATATTTCACATAAAAAAAGTTTCTAAAACTTGTTATATCTTCATAATCATGATAAAAAAAAACGTGAACACCTACCATTATAAGTAGTACAAAAATCGCAAATATTGATATTGCTATAAACTTTTACGTAGGCGTTTAGTTTAATGTATCTGCGATTGTATTTATTTATTGATGACCACATTTTTTGTGACCCACTCAGATTAATTAAATATCTTCAAACTACATTATTAATGATAAACACATTAATAATATGTTAGTTATATCGGTAAAGTCAAATAAACACGCTGGGCGCCTTCATATTGTATAACATGTCGTGATTGATAAATCCTTTCTGAACTCGTTGTTGAACCCTCTAATTAGCTAAGGATACATTTAACAATTTCGAAATGAAACAAGAAAAATAGGAAATACTATATTTATTCGATAATCTGTGATTCTTATAAATAAAGTCTGAAAGAATACGAAGCGACGGACTGTGTTTAAATGTCATTTTATTACGTGATGATGGAAATCTGGGTGTGATGTTGTTAATTTCTGCAACTTTGAACTGTTTCTTTCCACTACATGGCGATGGCCTTGCAATGTTCTCACAGAACGACCACAAGTTAAGCACTCCGTTGAATAGCCGAATAAACGAATTTCACCAGTTGCTCCTGAATGCAGCAGTTCAAAACAAGGATGACAATGTTGGCTGAAAGATCGGCCTGTGCGGTTATAATTATTTAGTCACGAGCTCCTCTCGAGTGTATATGACGCCGTAGTCTTCGCGTGGATATATTATCACAGTTTATGCATTGCATGATTCACAGTATACAAGTTAAGTCCGGGTCGAGAAGCGAGAGGTCGGTAGGTTTGCAAGCAGGAAGTCCAATAAACAAGCGGGGGTCAAGGAAAAGCAAAAGGAAGAATCACAACGAACAATATTAATAAGCAGAGCGCAGAGCGTTCAAATGACGTCTGACGTTTGTTTTTTTCTTAAAGAAGGGATTGGACTCAAAGTGTCACAGAAGCGATAAAAGAATCGATTGAAATCGTTAGAAAGTAGTATCGATCATATTTCAGTTATTTTTTTTTTCTCTCCCACTCCAGCAGGTGTAGCATGGCGCCGTAGAAAGAGGTTTTGTCGACGCAAGAATAGACAAAATGACAGAACGTAGAAATATTTTTAGCGTTTTAAGCATGGTAATGTAAAAAATACGGAAAATAAACGTTCTTTTCTTCATTAGTATACGAATGGTGTCATATTTGTGCAAAAAACAGTCGATTTGTGTAGAAATAACGATGAAATAACTTTGTCTTTTCTTGGTAGAATAGAGATAGAATCGCCATGCTACGCGTGCTGGGCAATATTCTCTTTCCACTCATACCTTTCACGATGTTGGGCGTCTTCCTTCCAGTTCAGACGGAACCTGTCCAGTTAATATTATTCTGCACAAAATATGAACTAAGATTAAACTAAGAAGCTTTTAACGAAAATAATAAAGTTGAGTTTAGTGGACAAATCACTTTAAAACAATCCGATTTTCCGAATCAAAACGCATGAAAACACAATAAACAGCAACGAAACGACTCTGAATCTATCGATTCCCGCCAAATACTGTTTCAACGCCAATTCTTAATTTCAGAAAACAAATCGTTTTAAATCACATTAGTAAAAATCGATTAAATACAGTTTCCTTTTAACAATCTGGAAAAGCGTTATTACCCTTCCCTAGTTTTCATTACTTCGTCGTGACCAAGTCATGTCAATAAAAAATGAGCGAAAAGCAATTCAGATACTTTTATATGTTTAACATTTTATATAAGTCTTAGGAAATTATTAAACATTGAACAATTCATTAATGAATTTTCAAATACTACGAGTTAAAATGAAATTCTTATAGATGACTGGGGCACTCGTTTAGCCATCTCCTTTGGCACATTTGTTCAAATGCTGATATAGACCAACATATGCGAAAACTGGGCAGTTCTGGAAATATTACATACATACGGGTCGAATTGATAACCTCCTTTTTTGAAGTCGGTAAAAAGAATTATTATTGAGCATTTAAATTGTAGCCTGTACTTACTAGAAACTCGTTTGCCGTTCTTTCGCCACTGTATATTTGGTATGGGATCTCCTCTCGCGGCGCAGTAGAACGCTGCGATGCCGTTGGCTCTGACCTGCAGGTTTCGAGGTCGGATCGTGATGTCCGGCGGATCTGTGGAGGAGAAAGGAACCTTATGTAGAGGACAGTAAAGTTGGTTTTACAAGTTTAAACATACAACTTATGTGTGAAATAAATTAATATACAATTATTATTCAGATAAAAAATAAAAAGTTAAATGAAAAATAAAACAAAATTTTAACAAGTTATTACAATTAATTTTAATATAAATTATGAATCTGAAAATAATAAGTATAATATTTGCTGTGTGGTGGTTAAAAGTTTATTCCAAATTGCAATTTTACCGACCAAGTGACGTTTTGTGATTTTTAAAAGCGTTGTAGGTTCTTTTGTTACGTAACAAAAGAAAAAACACGGGTCAATATTTGGATAAATCAATTTTTTTTTAATTAGTCATATTATGAAAACTTTACAAAAATAAATTCAAAAACAGAACATCTGCGCGCCATTCTACAATTTTGCCTATCCACAAGCACCATGACATTACACGGCAAAATCCTGATTTCCCTGAGGCTCAGACAACGGTCGCTCTATGCAGAAATAATAAGAATTGAATAGTGAGACCATTTGAAAAATACTCTTACGTAATACGAAGAGTTAAAATTTAATGGAATACATGGTACACATTAGTCCTGAGGAGAGTGAGATAGACAGATATATAGAACAATGATGAGATAGAGACTTTTTGGCGTCCGCGTCGTACAGGACTTTTGTCATTTTAACTTTTTATTACTTTTTTTATAATTCCTGTTTTTTGATTTGTTTAATGAATACATTTTCTTTCTTTTTTACAGAGACTTCAGCAGAGAGCTCAGCAGTCGAATGATGGAGAATAATAGTAAAAGAAAACGCAAAAATCTCATCATTCCAAAACTACGTAAAGGTGCACTCCGACTATTTAAATCCAATTTGGAGGTACGAAATTCTGGACGTAACCCACTGTAAACAGTTGCGACAAATAAATTTAATTTCTTGAGCGAAGAGTCGCTGAAAGTTGTCTGAAAGTTTCTGCTTCCACGACACACGGAGACAATTCCACCGAATTGTATTCCACAAAATTACACAGGAAACGAGAGTCCCGCGGTACGTTTTCATTATTCGTCTCGACGAGATTAATGGCATTATCTTGTCGAAAAATGCGAGCTCAGCGACGAAACAATTATGTACACGTAGAACGACTGTTCCTTCGCTGTCCCCGTTCAACGATCCAGAACAAAAATACGTATCTAAAGGGACATCTCTAAAAGAACATTGGGCAAACGCCGCGGGAGCGTTTGATTTCTGAACTAGAAAATGAAATCCCGTTTAGTTCTCCACGTATCCCCAGGCGATACGATCGATTTTCACATTAATAAAAGTACAGATGAACGTATTTTTCCAGAACTGTCACACAGGAGTTAATGTATTCATAGAATGGACACCGCAGAGGGGATCAGATTAGAGATATCAAAAAAGGTAGATCGGATCTGTGCGATATCGCAGGATATTGGGGGATATGAAACAATTCATACTGAATCACGAGGTCGGTTCCCAGGGCGATGCTCGGGCGAATTTGTGGCCAATAAGTTAGCAACGAATCGCAAAATAAGGTTAGATATTGGTACAAACAGTCGCGATCATTCCATGATTTCTTGTCTTATCAATTTTGTTTTCTGGCCGCAGATACGCTTTTACTTTGATTTTATATGCTTGGATGAAGGTTTGCAATTATTTCTGCTTCAAGTATTGTGCTACTTTTACATCTTTTCGAATGGCATAAAATCTTCTCAAAAAAACAATTATTACTGAATTTATATTGATACTAAGTTAGTAAATAAAATAGCATGTATTTAATGCTCATAAAATAAGGTTGCCCATTTTATTACTGCAATTCTAAGTATCTACGCTGCACGATAGAACTATTTATTCCTCGTACATTCCAGTCTTAAAATATATCCCACTTTATTTCTTTAAATAGTGGACAATCCTTTTCGTTCGTGGCGCAAATAAAAACGTCATCTAAATTCACGCGTGTGGGACCTGCTGACACACTTAATGGTCGCACATTCGATGTCCAATTACGAAAGATAATGAAAAAGATTTTTATGGGTCATCACTATTCTGAGCATTTATACGATATTTTACTTGGACAGTGCTTTTTAAGCGTACTTTTAGTGTTACGTAGAATTTTTTACTCAGGATTTTCGTATTTTTTTTGTCCTTCGTAACTAGTAACTTTCTTATATCTGGTAATACGGTCTTCTCTGGGTCGGGGAGGGGTCGGCTAAAATCTACTCCCGAGCTCAGCGAGGGCACACGGATTAACATTGATACAAACAAGAAACTCTTTAAAAACTTTTAGTCTAGACTATAAGCACTTTACAACACTTGAAACATCTATAAATAAACGCTGTTACCTGAAATTCTTCACGAAGCTTAACATCTACTTTGCTAACGTGACATTAACTGTAATCCAGGCTTAGTCCACGCACCTAGCCCATTCAAATATTTGCTTTAGAATCACGTTCCCCGAGCGTCGGGGAAAACTATGACGGATATGTTTATTCGTCGTTGGCAGAGGTGAATGATCACGTTTTATATGTGAGAAGGATTGAAACGAGCAGCAGTACGTGACGACGCACGCATTCAGAAAAAACGCGGCCATTTTTTTGTGTCGCGTGATTCGCGCCTGCCCCTAATCGGATTAAATTACAGCGAGTCTAGACACCACTGAACGGAGTTAAATTGATACGCTGTGAGCACGGTAGGTTTTGGAAGAAATGGGCAATACATTATATCAAGGTAAAAGGAATGAAGGTTGTGTTTGGAAAAACAGTTTTGTAAGACAGTGCTATAGTTTTGTATGTGGTGTCAGTCTGACTTAAGACAGTAAATAAAGCTGAAAATCTCAATGCTTTTGCTAATTTTGGAGTGATCAAAGTCCTTCGTGCATACAGGACAATAAAGATAATCAATTTTCAATAATAATCGGCTACCAAAAAGTTTACAGGCAATTGTTACTTTAGTGTTTTTTTACACATTTGTAAATTTTGCCATTTACTTTTTTCGTCCATTCTTAGAAATAACGATAAACCTTACCGAAGTAATGCTTCTTTAATCTGTTTCTTCATCATTATTAATGCGTCTAATGCTTCAAAAAGCGTTCATGCAAGCTCATCAATCATTGCACGTTCCACGGTTGATACCAATTACCGATTGACGGCATAAAGTTCGCGCAAACGTGAAACTCGAACAACAAAGAGAAATATTGCGATCAATTATTATCGAGTATTCATTATTCAGCTGAACGAAATCGTGTCGTTGCTATCTCGATTGCTTTATGATAGCACTTGCGATTCGATAATGCCGAGTTTTCGAATCGATGCTCGTTTGCATTGACATGAAAAATCGACTAAGTCTTGCGCAACACTATTTAGAATTTAAATTAAGAATTTATGGGTTGTTTATGTGATTCGATTTTTAAAGAATTGTTTTTTTTAAATGACCGTTTTCGAGCGGCCAGTACATTTGGGTGACAAAAAGTCGCCGCGATAAAGTCTCCAGTGAACTCTAATTTGGGGTCAGGGACCAGTATATCTACTTCTTCTACACTTCTCTATTCCTCATTATTTAAGCAGAGACTTCAATGGTGCTGGACTTTGTTGTTGCCAGTTTTATTTATGTTTCAGTCTAACGTATTTCAGTATATTTATGAATATTTTATTTAACTGTGTGTGAATGGTGTCCGAACCGGTTTGTTCGAACCTTAATTTGGTATTTAACGTACTCTGTCAAACGATTCAATCGCTCGAAACGGTTAATTAGAGTACTCAATATTTGGATACCAATAAATTTCCATCGAACACAAGAATACAAATCCAATAACAAAAGCCATTTAAAACAAAGCGTGTAACGACATTTTTTATTTCAAATTATTACGTCGGTGTAATCAATTTATGACATTGTCGGATTTAATTTTATTGTACAGGGGCATTTCATTACGTTCCCCAATAGAGTTAATCGAAATGTGCATACGGCGCTCGGGCGCATATATCCGCATAGGCAATTTATGACAATAATCTGGACGTTTCCGGATATAACCGGTTTTGCGGGTCGAATAGAAGTGTATTGCGATTTAAACTGTATGAAATTTATTATATTGAACTGCACGGCGGAGTATTCATTTGCATAATTCTATTTGGACGCTGAAAATTGTGAATAACTGCTACTTTGTATGAGAAAATTGGGGATTTCGACCCTTGCTGTATGAAATACTACTATGTTTAAGTAAATTACATAATAAGGACACCGCACAGCAAATAAACAAAAACCGACGATCGAAAAAACACAACACGCTGTGTAACCTGCCAAAGGAGAATGCCCATAACCTGAAACAGAAGAATCATGTAGTACAAAACTTACGTGTTAAATATCGTATATAAATATTGCCAGTGTCGTTGACAGTTGGCATTTGTGGCGCCAGAATGGGGGGGAGCGGTGCTTCTTCTATTTCTTCTGTCACTAACACTTCTGGGGGCTCCGTCTCTTCTTCTTCGTCTGTTAAGAAGAATTTGGTTTTGGGTGCGCGAGCGGTTGTCGTATTTTTGCGGTTTTATTTTTTAATTTTATTTTAAAGGAGGTTGTGACGCGTTTTATTAAGTTTTGATTTTGCAGACTAAAATACATTGGTATCTTAAATAATACATTTCATCTGAGAATTAATAATTCTTAAATTAAAAATATGAGTTTATTCAAAGTCATAATAAAAAATCACTGATTAAATGGAGGTTTGTTTTGCAATATTTTGTTTTTTCGTAATCAAATCTGCGACTCGTCTTATTGTAGGTCGGCACAATGGACGTCAGGCACTTGATTTTTTATCTTACGCTGGATTCCAAGCTCTCATGACTTAGGCTTAGTGTTCAAAATTCAACAGAACACATCAATGCATCAATAAACCGAATTTGATATGCATTACTAAGCAGTGCATTTTAAATACTTTCCAGAGTTCGCGCATATAAACAAAGGCATAAAAGAAACCATGGGAGATGCCATTGTATGTACAAATATTCCAATTGAAATAACAGCAAATAATTCATTATGACTTTGAATTTACAACTGAATTGTTTCACCCGCAAAGAGTTGATAGGCATATTCATTATCAGTTAGACCATAATTTAGATAGTTACGAATTGTTGCTGTCATTTTAATTACTATTGTCTAACTGCCATGGAAACAGGCTACTGTTAATTGTAATCAACAGACTTTAATTATTCGTGGAATAAAGGTAACTAATTAGCTAAAATAGTTGACATAAGCAAATGATTGTTTGTGGTCTAAATATTATTTGTGTATCTAATGGTGGATGCATAATCAGGCTACTATGTTACCATTGGAAGATATAAGACTGCTTTGTTGAGGAATAATGTTCTTGGAATGGCACCCTCTATCTTTAACCACATTCCTGATTCTATAAAAGAGGAACCTTTAAAAAGTTTCAAAAAGAAATTAACTGCACTTTTATTACTCCGTATCTGAGTTTCTAACTGATAAGCTTTAGCAAGACTTGTATGTGTGATGATGAACTGCATCAATATTTGCATGCCAAAATGGTAGGATGTCCAGGATTCTTCAACATTTCTGTAAACACCTTATTGTAAATACCTACATTCTGAGCAAATAAATGAACTGCACTTTTATTACTCCGTATCTGAGTTTCTAACTGATAAGCTTTAGCAAGACTTGTATGTGTGATGATGAACTGCATCAATATTTGCA